>CM051234.1:208881351-210081351 GCA_027917425.1 Gastrophryne carolinensis | reverse complement strand
TGTTAGAGGAAGAACTCTTCCTAGCTCTAACAAGAGTCTGAATCACAGCATCAGACAAACCTTCCTCCCTTAAGATGGAGGTTTCAGCAGCCACGCCGTCAAAGCCAGCGCTTATAAATTGGGGTAACGTAGTTGACCCTGAATGAACAGATCCTGGAAACCGGGGCAGCCTGTACAGATCTACCGCCAGGCTAACAACGTCTGCAAATAAAAAACTTGTCTTGGCCACCTTGGGGCCACCAGAATTGCTGGCCTACCCTATAGAGCCAGCTTGCGCGCCACCATGCCTACCATGGAGAAGGGGGGAAACAGGTACAGTAACCCCAGATCCCTCCAGGCAAGAGACATGGCGTCCATTGCCAGGGCCAGAAGATCCTGAGACAGAGACACAACTTTGGGAGCTTGTGATTGTGACGCGAGGCAAAGAGATCCACCTCCGGAAACCCCCACTTGTGACAGAGGGACCAGAATACCTTGTGGTTGAGAGACCAATCCCCTCCGTGTTTTCCACTCCCGGAATGTACACTGCTGAGATGCATGGAACATTGCTCTCCGCCCATGCAAGAATCAGAGAAAGTTCCCGAATCAGAGAAACAACCTCCTGCTGCGAGTCCCTCCTTGGTGATTGATGTAAACTACTGCAGTTTGATTGTCTGATCAAACCTGAACCAGGTAAGCCCCGTAGGTGATGTGTCAAGCATGACAGAACTAACCGAATAGCTCTCAACTCCAAGACATTGATGGGGGTGTGAGCCTCCTGAGGACCCCACAGCCCCTTGAACTGCTGTGTCTTCCAAAAACCTCCCCAGCCCGACAGGCTGGCATCCGTGGTAACCGTCTCCCAACAAGGAGTCAGAAAGGATCTGCCCCTCATCAGATTGCTCGGTTCCAGCCACCACTGAAGGGACTGCCGAACCCGGGGAGACATCAGGAATGACTGATCCAATGACTGCGGACATCTGTCCCAGGCCAACAATAGATGGAGCTGGAGCGACCTCATGTGGAAATGAACAAAGGGAACTGCCTCGAAAGAAGCCACAATCAATCCCACCAGTCTCATCCCTAGCCAGATAGAAGGACAAGGATTGGACAGGAGAAGACGTATCAGATTCTGAACCATCTGCACCTTGGACTGAGGTAGGAACACCCTGGTCTGAATGGCATCCAGATTCATGCCCAAAAACAAGATCTCCCTTGAGGGGGAGAGAGAAAACTTGGGATGGTTGATCACCCAGCCGAACCTCTCCAGCGTCGCCACCACCAACCTGGTGTCCAGCTCCGTCTGACTGAGAGGTTACCGTAATGAGGAGGTCGTCCAAATACGGCACAATGCAAATGCCCTGGGCTCTGAGAAGGGTCATTATGCCCGCCAGCACCTTGGTGAACACCCTTGCTGCCGAAGTCAACCCGAAAGGGAGGGCCACAAACTGAAAGTGCTGATCTCCCACCACAAACCTGAGAAATCTCAAGTGTGTTGTGAAGATTGGTACATGTAGGTAAGCATCCTTGATGTCTATGGACGTCATGAAATCCCCCTGACAAAGGGAATTGATGACTGAGCGCAGAGTCTCCATGCGGAACTTCTTGGTTCTAATGAACCTGTTGAGAAGCTTCAAATCCAGAATGGGTCTTATGGATCCATCCTTTTTGGGAACCGTGAAGAGGTTGGAATAATAGCACCGGCCTCTGAGAAAGACACCGGGCATATGACATCCATGACCAGAAGATTCTTTACAGCCAACAGGAGCTCCTGCGCAGCCCAGGGATCCGAGGGCACCAGAGACCTTAGGAATCTGGGAGGAGGCCGGTACTCGAACTCTAGTCTGTACCCGGAAGAGACCACTTCCAAGATCCATTTGTCTGTGACCTCCTGGGCCCAGACCTGGAAGAAGTGCTGCAGCCGTCCCCCCACCCGCAAGGGTGAGGGCGTCCCCTCATTGCTGAGCTGTCTTGGCAGCAGGCTTGGGCTTGGAACCCCAGTTAAGGCCTGGACGTGCACGTCCTCTGCCTCTGTTCCAGGAATCGCCTCTGAAATTAGAGTAGGCAAAGCCTCTGCCTGCTCTGGCACCGCGAAAGGAAGGATTGAAAGCGCCTGCCCCCCGAAAGGGGCGACGCTGCTTCTTACGCTGAGGTAACTTTCCACCTTTCGCCACTGAATCCAATTTATCCCCGAACAGACGCGTACCCAGGAAGGGTAGCGCCATGAGAGATTTTGAGCCACAATGTCAGCCGCCCACTGGCATGACCAGACCGATCGGCGAATAGCCACCAGCAAAGCCGAGGTTCTACTACACATAATAATTGTGTCATCCATAGCAGATAAAACAAAGGTCAAATAATTCCCACCGCTTAAGGCCTGTGAAATCATCACTGGCCGGATTAAGCTCAACAGGTCCCCAACCACAGACCTGTTGAGCCGAGGCTCAAACAGGCCGCAAGGCTGAACCCACACTGGCAAAAGCATGGCACGCCATCTGATCCATGTGTTTGTCCTCACCATATTTAAGAGTGGTGGCGTCTGGAGAATGTACAACGGAGGTGTTGGACAATCCCAGAACGGGCGCATCGACCTCGGGAGGGGACGACCAGCGCTTCACCGCATCCATCGGGAAGGGATACCTCCTATCCCATCCTTGAGGAACACCAGGGAGCCGGCTAAGCCTCTCCCATTCCTTAAGAATCATGATTTCAAAATGATTCTGATTTAGGAACTCCAAGCGAGGCTTAGAAGACCCAAAGAAATCCCCCTTCTGCGGAGGGGACTCTGCTGGCGGAGAAATAGGCAGTACCTCAAATAGGTGGGCTAGAACTTTGGGGGTATCCAGGGCATCCCCCAGCATCAACATCAAAGAACTGCCGAACCTCAGCATCAGATTCCTCAAACAATTTCCCCTCCTCAAGTGGGGAATAATCAGACCAATCAAGGGAATCATAGTCCTCAAAATCCAGTACCGGCGCGGTCGGCGACGGATGCCTTCTCTTAGCTGGGGCCTTTCTGGCCGCAGAGCTAGAAATCTATTTTTCGATGTTGGCCAATCTAGCACAAAACATCCGATTGCGACTCCCCGCTAATGACAGTGTCACTTGGGGTACGGATAAGGCGGGGTGGGGTAGGTGATGAGACAGGCGGCACGGACCCAGACGCCTGGGACCCCGACTGCCGCGTTATGTCTGCTGAACACATGGTATGCAAATCTGTACATTCTCCCCCGTAAGGGATCCCCCACAACCCACACACAGCCGGGATTGTCCCGAAGGGAGCCCGAGACCGGTATCCTGGGGAGCCTCCATATGGTGATTTTAAGGTAATCGCCATGACCAGAGGGAATTACGCTGCTTGAGCTACCCGGGGTGCCCCTTTAAGTCCCAAGTGGGAGGATTTGTAGGAACCCAATTTAATCTCAAGGGGACCCTAGAAGGGACCCATAAAGTACAATCATGCACACCACAGGCAATGGCTTTCATCAGCAGCAAGGTCTCCAGAAAAGAGAGAGAGAGAGAGAGAGACAGAGAGAGAGAGAGAGAGAGAGAGAGAGAGGTGCCGCACCTGGCCCCGCCCCCTCAGCACGAGAGACGCGGCCAGTGGCTGGGCTCCGCACTGACGCCAATGATCAAGGGGGGCACCTGAGGGGGAGAAGCTCCCCCACCGCTAATGGCCATGACAAACGGCCAGCACCAGAAAGTAAATGCTCAGTAAAGCAGTAAGCACTAAACACGCCACACACACACATATGACAAAGGAAAAAATATAGGTAGAGAAGGCCCCCCCCCGCCCCAGAAGAGAGGCACAGGGAGACCCGGAAAGGGGGGATACCACACCACCAATGTGGAGGGAACCAGAAAGGGATGGGGCATCCCAAACCGGGATCACCAAACCGGACACCACCTACCCCTTAGTATGGGGTCTCACGGGGGAGCATGGCTCCCTGTATACACCACAAGGGTGCTGCCTACCATTGCCCAGACCCACAGCCAAGGCTGGGAGGCATCATGAGGGCTTAAATAAAAAAGGTCCGGGCAGCAATAGAAACAAATGGCCGGGGATAACCCTGCTACCTGCAAGGAGGAGACACAGCCATCTTCTGACTTGCTCGCGATCTGCAGAGACGAAAACTGGGGAATGTGTGGGAGGTCCCAGGTATTTATGGACTGGGAGGGGCTCCTTTTTTTCCTGTCATCTCTGCAAAGTTCGCCCTCTACTGGCCATAACCCACACATGTCATGAATATTGGAAGCGGGGTGTGTGACATACTTGGAATAAACATGGAAGGCGACTAAAATGTAAATATTTCATCCCTGATTGACCTCTGCTCTCACCTCAGCCTATCTCACTATCCTCCCCCTTTTTCCACCACACTTTACTGTTTCCTGCCTCACACCTCACCACTTCTTTTCACCTCATCTCTACTGATTTCCTCTCAGTCTACCTCACAACTTTTGTCTACTTCATCTGTTCATACCCCCCATTTCCAGCCCAAAACCTGCATGCTTCTTCCCACCTCACGTCTGCTGTCCTCTGCATATCTCTTCTTGTCTCAACTCTGCCCACCTCATCTATTCAAGCCCTACCCCTGCACACATTTGCATATATCATTCTTTAAGGTTGCAGTTTTCCTGCAGTAAACCATTTGCACGTTCACTGCTTAGATTTTATTGCGGCCCCTTGAAATGGAATAATAAGCGAATGTGGCCCTTAAAGTGGACCAAAACCCAGCTCGATCGGCCCAGGAATCTTTAAGATTTGGGCCAATCAATCCCCCCCCCCCCCCGGGGCATCCAAAATTGGGATGCCCCGGGGGGGGGGGGGGGGGATTGATTGGCCCAAAGCTGTGTGAAAACCCCCAGGTCGCCCCATTCACTTACCTTGCTTTTCCCGGTCCAACGACGCATTCGCAGGCAGCATCCCCGCTATCCCTCTAGCAGGGTGCATGCCCGTGCCAGCCATTTGTGAATGCGGGAGATCCACTGGTCTTAGACCCCGAGCGCGATGATTGGATGAGTGGCCGTGCATGTGTTGTATGACCGGGAAAAGGCAAGTTTCTTCGGGCGATCGTCTGGGTTTCACAGACCGGGGTGGCCCAGGGGGAAAGAATCAAAACCCAGGATAGTCAAAATCCTGGCTTCTGGTCCACTTTAAACCAAAACAAATTATGTGCACCCCCATATTACAAAGAAAAAAATGGCAGCATTCTTATAACAAATATTTTTTTAATAATTAGCAGAATTAATAGTTTATTTACCTGTGAGGAGTTCTCTTGACTTTTTATCTCCTTTGAAACGTCTTTGGCATAATCAGAGATCTGTTGCTTCAGATTAGCCACAAGTTGTTTCTGATGTTTAAGCTCTTCCTGTGACGTCCTTAGCTCATCCTGTGTTTCAATAGACTGAAAACGATATAAACAAAAGCTTTAAAACATTATGCGATAGGTCTCCCTAATATCCATAGATATTGCAGTGGCCAAAGCGAAACCAATGTTACAGAAAAGCCGTAGGTTTCCAAAAAAGGAATAAGTGGAAAAATACAATTCTGTGAAATACTCACCTGTAGAATTGGTATTATATGTATACGTCCTGCTCCAGATATAGTACTGACACTTGGGTTATCCTCCGCCAGATGGCGCTGCACTGCAGAGACATGCAAAACAGGCTCCTCCCGGCCCCTCAAATACCCGGGGACCTCCCACAAATCCCCAGCATTGAAAAGCAGTGAACAAGAAGCCGGGAGAATTTAACCACCGAAACTGGTAACTATAACAATGGTAACAATCACCATACAGGAGATCCAGAATAATGCAAACACCAAGGTGGGGTGGAGCAGGATGTACTGTATACAAATACAATTCTGTGAGAATCTCACCTGTAGAATTGGTATTCTATGCATACAGCACGTCCTGCTCCAGACATATTCATAAGATATGGGTATACCTCCGCCTTCAGCGCCGTGCACTGCAGACCATGAAGAAAACAAGCTCCTCCCGGCCCTACACACACACCGGAGGACCTCCCACAATCCCCAGCATTGAAAAGCAGTGAGAAGAGAAGCCAGGAGAAACAAAACCACCCAGAATAACTGGCAATAATACCAAGTGATTACAATCACCAGAGGATCCAGAACAAGTGAAAACCAGGGTGGGGTGGAGCAGGACGTGCTGTATGCATATAATACCAATTCTACAGGTGAGATTCTCACAGAATTGTATTATTCTAAGCATACAGCACGTCCTGCTCCAGACATATTCATAACGTATGGGACATCCAATAGCAGTGTCCATAAATAGGGTGGGATCCCCATGAGAAGGCACAGCCAACAGTAAAGCGCTGTCACCCTTAACCATGCTATTAAGCAACGAGAGCAATGCTCTAACCTCAACCTTTGAACCTTGTAAAGGGAGAACTGAACACAAGCAGCGGACTAGCCAGCCTGCTCGCCAGAACAAAGTGCTAAAGGGCCCAAGCCAAGCACCAATAGTAAAAGAACGAAAAACAATAGGGAGAAATAATCTTCCCTTAAAAGAATAGACCAGAGCCACAGCTTAATCATGCTACTACAACGAGGTTAGCCATGGCAACTCAAAACTTTCCCCAACAGAGAACACAAGTCCAGGCAATGGAAGGAACCAGCAGTAATGCTAACAACAATACTCGGCAGAAGCCGAAGAGTACTTCAGGACCGAAAGGTCAATCAACCGAATAAGATCGATCAGAGGGCCCTATGCCCATGGAAGCAATCAAACCGGTGCTTCAAAAAGGGGACACCTGTAGGCCCCAAAAGGTAAAATCCCTATCAGGGACAGAGACAGGTCAGACAGGCCTCTATCTCGTATTAACTTAGACAATAGCCCAGAGACCAGAGGATCAGGGTCAAGGCAGAAGGAAAACAAACATCGCCTGGGTCCAAAAAGGCGGGCACCCTCACCTCATGGTATAGAGCTATATAACAAAGTATGTATATATATATATATATATATATATATATATATATATATATATACACACATACATAATGACTAGGACCGCCCACCGAGCCATTCTCAATGGTACACTTCTGACTGGAGCAACCGCCCCGGGAGAGCAACATAATTGAGAGAGCAGGTCAGACAAGGACCTGAATAAGGCCCATTGGAACCCTTAGCAGGGCATTAGGATAAGTCATCCCCCAAGGGGAACTAGGAATCCCCCAGGAATGTACCTGAGCAGACCCTGAAGAATGCGCAACCAAAAAATTGGATCAAGCTTTGTAATAGATGAACAGGGCAGGTCCAAACCCTAGGCCGAACCAAGTCGTGAGCCAATACCAAACACTGCTGATAGGTCCCTAGTCCCAGGAACGGAGATCGTCCCACCAGGGAAGGAGCTTAGACCCAGCAAAACAGTATGTACCACATACCTAACATAGCGTGGCAGAAGGAAGAAAATGAAGAGACAGAACAAGTCCTTACTCTCCAAGGAAATAGCCACCCCGAGATCTGTCGACTCCAACGGGGTAAGCCCAAAGGCCTGCCAACGCTAAGGTGGACCTAAGGTAAAGTCACCTTACTTGTGTCAATAGGCCTCGAGCGAGAACATACATTCCTACTGTTCTCAGCAGGATCTCCTGCATACCGACACCCAACTTGGCCACCCAGGCCCCTAGCATAAGGGTGCTGCTTGGTGTCTGAGACTAGCGCAAGCCCCCCCCCCCCCCCCACGCCCGGTAGGGCAAGGGGATAACATTTTTCAAGCAAAATATCCAGCCAGAACCACTAACCCCAACCAGGGCAGACCAATCTGGCCAATAACAGGGTAGAACCCTGCGATAGAGACGGAGTCCAATGGGACCCTGCCAGTGTGAGCTCAATGGCACAACAGAGAACTTCCCACAGGAGGGATACTACAGGAAGGACAAGGAATATTAAATCCCCCATAGAAGGGATCAGGGCTCCCCTGGAATAGAGCCAGGCCCAAGAATTCCACAGGGAACAAGGAACAACCACTGTCCAACCATGGACAAAAGTCCCCCAATTGGACAGGTACTAAGAAGAAGTAGTCCCCGAATACTCACTGTGACCAAAATTCCACCTAGGTAACCAGATCCTTCAAGATCCCTACCTAGGAACCACCTGGGGTTTCAGAAGAGTAAGCCCCCTTTGTCATCCTGCCAGATTAGGTACCACGGTGACCATCCCAGGGAAAATCAAAGAGGTAGGGAATGCTCCCTGACGGTACTCTCAAGTAACCAGCGGAAGAATAAACGCCTCTACTAGGAGAAAGGCAGACCTAGACCCAGGGTGCAAACCCCTCATCCAGGACTAATGGCTAGAAGCCTCAGAGCCCAAAGATCACGGAGACAATTGATGTCAAAGGACCAGCCGCCAACTGGCGCACCAGAAGCAATTCAGTCTGGAGAATAACTAGACAGGATGGAGGACCGGAGGCCTCATACCGGTAAGGTTCTTATAGCCAAGGAAAAAAGGCACTAGGTGAAGCCTAATCCAGGTACAACCAGTAACTAGAGGATGGAACAGAGTAGGGCCAGAGTTCGCCCAGGTCCAACCAACAACTCCTTCGTGAAGGAACAGGAGGGCCTGATAGGTCCCCTGGTAGATGCCCCCTGGTGTTGTGTGAGACATCACACCTTCCCAGAGACTAGCGCGCACATGGGCGCAACAGGGAACTTAGCCTAAGCCTCAACGGTGTCAGTGACCATCGACACCCAGCAGTAGTGGGCACAATATCCAGAAGACTCCTTGGAATCTAGAAAAAAAACTGAACATGCCACAAGCGGCGGAGGACCCCTGGAGCATGGGGCACAGACAGCCCTGTCAAGGGCGCCAAGCTGAATGCTTATGGATACAGATGCCACACCCCCCTAGGGGTTAGGCAGATAGACTCCCTCATCCTTGAGGGGAGGAAGAGACAGACCCTCTCAGGGGCCCCAGTTTCTATATGAAAATGGCGTTCTGACCGACTCAGGGAAGGACCACCCAGCAAACACTATCCCATATCTGGAGGAATTATCTCCTAAAGCCACTAGGACGAGGCAGGAAGCCTCCTGATAGGAGTAAGGTGCTGTGGTCATCCCCTCACCCAGGTGGGTGAGGGCGTCCCATCATGCATGAGGGTTTTCAGGGAAGGAAACGGGCTTAGCCCGGCCAGAGGGCCCCGGGCATTGAACGTCACTCCCAGGACAGGATACCGAACCCGCCCCTGCAGGGGGCATCCCCGGTTCCTGCTCAACAGTATGATATGGAGGAGGAGGGGTATCCCTGCTCCGCAGGGGGGCGCAACGGCCGCCTCTGACTGGGTGGACTGTCCTGTTTCTCAAATAGGTCCAGGCGGGCCCCAAACAGGCGATGCCCTCTAAAGGGGAGCCCCGTCAGGGTCCTTTTAGCGTCATCGTCTGCCCCCCACTGACGAAGCCAGAGCAGGCGACGTATAGCCACCACTTGGGCAGAAGTCCTCGCACACATTTTGATGGTGTCGTCCAGAGCCAAAAGGATAAATTTAACAAAAATGTCGCAGCTAGAGAGTGTGTAAAACACCTCCCAGGGTAAATCTTCAGGCTGATGCTCCAGCATCTTTCTTATAGGAGTCTTAGCGGCCACTGCCGTGATAGCTGCGGCACAGACAGGGCGCAGCGCCGTGCCTGCACAGGCAAAGGCGTGGGAAGCAAGCCTATCAATGCGCCGATCCTCGGCGTCCCGCAGGGAGCTGTAAGCCGGAGCTGTAAGGAAGGGGGGGTTAGTAACCCCAATAATCGGTGCGTCCACTAATGGGGACGAGGACCAAATATCTACCATCTCGGGGGGAAAAGGGTATTTCCAAACCCAGTCCTCCGGGAGCCTTTGAAGAGCAGCGGGACATTCCCACTCTTTAAGTACGAGAGCATGGAAGCGCCCCCCTCTCGGCCTGGAGACCGCACCGGGAGGCGAAATGGACAACACATTAAAAATCCTGAGTAACATCCCGCCAATATCAAGCTGGTCCCAGTCGTCCTGACCAGCATCATCCTGACACCTCGGCCTCTCGTCAGAGGAACCTAGGTCAGAGAACAGGTCCCCTTCATCCGACGTGGCGCTAGCACGTGTAGAAAAAGACTCCTCAGAGCCCATAGCACAGGCCGAAGCCGCGGGAGTCCAAGGCCGTTGTCTATCTGGACCCAACCGGCCGGACAAACCTTCAACAATCTGGACAAGCGTGGGCCGTCTAGGAGAGGTATCTATTTGTAACTCGCCACTAGTACAAGACTCAACAGGAGTGAGGTTTAGGGAAGGGGAAAGGGGCGAGAAGGAGCGAGGTACAACCGCAAGCGTCGCCCGCAATTCCAGCGTCTGTTCAGAACATGACGCGCAGACCCGTGCCCCGTCCGCCACAGCATGGGGGAGACCGCACGATATACACAGCCGGTCCTGTCCCAGAGGGACCCCGGTAACACAATCCTGAGATGCCTCCATATGGTGATTGTTAGAATATAGGATATGAATAGGGATTTATGCAATAAGCAACCCTGGATGCCCCAACACCGCTGATTAATGTGGGAGATTTAGGGAAGGCCCGCTCCTTATACGTATGAGTATAGCAATGTATACGTATATCATAAATATATGTATATAGATATATATGGATATGAGGTCGGGAGAGGCCACCGGGAACTCAGCGTCTGAAAGACACAATGGGAAAGAGATGTCAGGGTCATGCGCAGATGGACAGACAATAATAAGAGGGATTCGCCCGCAAAGGGCACTTACAGCTCAAGTGGAGGAGGAGACCGCCACGACGCGTGCGCGTGAAGCTAACCAAAATGGCGCCCGGCGAAGCTCGGGCTAAATACTCTGCGATGACGCAAAGCGCGCCGAACTAAGGCCCCGCCCATTCTAAAGAGCACGAAGCTCTGAGGTAAAATAAAGCAAGGATGCAACCACAAGCCTAATGTTCCGTAGAGCGGACACCGCCAAAAAAGCGCGGGCACCGCGGCATTAAGATTATGTGGCAATCATGTAAAAAACGCACAGCGGCAGCCAAAAAAAGGAGCGAGCAGCGCGGCTCTGACATCTCTGATCTAATAAAGGGCAGAATAGAGGCCGCGAGCGTGACACACCGGTACACTGGGACCGCCACACGCGTACCCTCCCCCCCCCCCCCCTTTCTTTTTCCCCCTAAGTGGATGGGGAAATGGAGAATAGCGACCCTATAAAGGGTCCAGCGCTACACGGGGTACGGGGCAATAATGCGGGAGGGGCATCCCTTGGAGGCTCACCATCAGCCTAAACCGCCTACCCTATGGTTGGGGAATTGCGGTGGAGTCTAGCTCCTTAAGCACACCAGGTGCTGCCTACCTTCACCCGACCCACGCAGCCCAAGCTGGGAGGCATTGTGATTTCAGAAAGGATGGGTGGGAATAGTCCCGCAGGGCCTCGGGCTGTAAAGCCCTGCTCGCCTGCGAGAGCGTGATACTTCATGTCTTCGCAGTTTCAGCACTGCAGAGAAAAATGGGGATTGTGGGAGGTCCTCCGGTGTGTGTAGGGCCGGGAGGAGCTTGTTTTCTTCATGGTATGCAGTGCACGGCGCTGAAGGCGGAGGTATACCCATACGTTATGAATATGTCTGGAGCAGGACGTGCTGTATGCTTAGAATAATACCAATTCTACAGGTGAGTATTTCACAGAATTGTATTATTCTTAGTATACAGTATGTCCTACTCCAGATATAGTTCTTAGACTTGGGACATCCAATAGCAGTGTCCATAAAGTAGGGTGGGATCCCCAACAAAAAAGGCAACAGCAGACAGATAAAACCACTGTCACCTGCATAACCATGCGGCCATGACAGCATGAGCTGAGGCCCTAACATCAACCTTGCAATACTTTGAAAAGGTATGAACAGAAGACCAAGTAGCGGCCTAGCAAACCAGTTCAACGGAAGCCTGGTGCTGAAAAGCCCAAGAGGCACCAAAAGCACGAGTAAAATAAGAAGTAAAGCGAAAGGAAAGATTCTCCCCTTGGAGGTATAGGCCTGAGTAACAGCCTGACGAATCCAAACGCTAACAGACTTGGCAGAAGCCAAAAACCCTTTCCAAGGACCAGAAGGAACCATCCCATCCAAGTAATGACCAGGGCCAAAGCCGCCTAACTCCCGAAAGCAGACGAGATCGGGCACATTCAGGATGGAGTGGCCGTAGGCCCAAAGGAACATCAGTTCTCCTAAAGTACACAGTGACTACCAAGGAAAAAACTTCCAACACTTGTTCAAGGAATGCAGAACCCTTTCCTTAGCAATGCTAGGAATAAGGCACGGAAGGAAGAACAATATCTTGAAAGAATGAACATAAGACACCACCTTAGGCAGAAAGTCCAGCTTCAGGCGGAACACCACCTATCCTGGTGTATCTCAAAGAATGGGGGCTAGATAGCCAGAGCCGCCAGCTCAGACACATGTCTGACCGAAGTAACAGTCACCAGAAGGACAACCTTGAGGGTAAGAACAGCCGGACAGCATCCTGAATAGGACCAAAGGGAAAAATCCCGCAAGGCAGACAGAAACAAATACAAATCCCAACAGGGACCATAGGATTACCTGGGGGACGCGCATGAGTACCCCCTGAAAGAAGTCTTAACCAAGGAAAACTGAACAAAGACATCTTAAGTAAGGCAGACCGGGCAGAACCTGACCCTTCAGAGTACTGAGTTGGAGAACCAACTCCAACTCATGCTGTGATAACTCTAGAACCCTGGGAACCGAGAACGCCCTACAAGGAAGAGACCTAAACTCACACCAATCAATATGGGTATGCCATACCCTACAACAAATGGAAGAAGAAGAAGCTTGCTCCTAGTCTTCCCATAGTCTCAATCACCGAGACAGATAAGCCTGTCTCCATCAAGATGGATGTTTCAGCCGTCAGGCCAGAGTCTGTAGATTGGGGTGACGTAAAGGGGCCCTGAGTGAGCAGATCTGGCACTCCTGGCAGAACGTACAGAACTACTGCCCTCGGTACCACGTCTGCAAACCACACTCTACTAGGCCACCCGAGGGCCACCAGAATCACTGGTCCCCCTTCCAGAGCAATCTTGCGCAGAACCCTGGCTAGCAGGAGGCATGGAGAAAGACATACAGAACAGAACGTCCAGCCATGACGTTACTAAGGCATCCTGATCACGGCCAGAGGATCCCGGGCCAGAGGATCCGGGGACAGAGAAACAAGGGCCGAGAGCTTGTGATAGTAACGGGACAAACAGATCCACAACTGGTTGGACCCCATAGTGACACAGGGATTAGCACATCCTGTCGCAGAGGGACCCCCACCGGAGCGAATACCACTGATATGCAGGGAACATTGTCCTCCACCCATATTAGGATCAAAGACACTTCCTGGAGGACCCTCCTGCTCCAGGTCCCTCCCAAATGATTAATGTAGGCCACTGTCGTCAGACAGACTGAGCGCCCCCGAACAGGCAGGCCCTGAAGAGGAGTAGTCAAGCGAGATAGAACCAACCTAAACGCTCACTGTTTCAAACATCTATAGGTGTATGGACCTTCTAAGGGCCCCACCTCCCCCAGAACCGCAGGGAGTTTCAGAAGAAACCCCCCCCCCCCTTCAACCTGATAGATTGGCATCCATGGTGACCGTCTCCAGGACGGGGCAAGAAGGGAACTGCCCCCAGACAGGTTCCTTGAGTTCATCCACTCCAAGAGGGACCTCCTTACCAGGGGGGAAGGCACACAGACCCTGCTCCAGGGATGCTGGATCCCTGTCCTGTACTAACAATAGAAGTTGTAGAAGGCCCCAAGGGGAACTGAGCATAAGGGACCTCTTCTGAGCAAGCCACCAACGGGCCCACCAGCTGCATCCCTGCCTGGTGAAGGGACTGAGCCCATGCAACCAGATTGTCCACTTTATTGTGGAGGAAGGAAGATTCTCGTCTGAACCGAATCCAGATTCATTCCTAGGAATGGAGTTACCAATTAAGGGGACAATGAGGACTTGGGGTGATTGATCACCCATCCAAATGACTCCCAATGGACACCACCAGCCGAGTGTCCAACTTAGCCTGACGTAGAGACTGGGAAGTGAAAAAGGACGTCCAGGTAGGTCATCGTGCGGACGCCCCTCGGTCTCATCAGAGACAGCACCTTGGTGAGCACTCTGGGAGCTGAAGAGAGGCCAGATAACAAGGGCACAAATTAGCAGTGTTGGACTTCCAACACGAACCTGAAGAGCCTCGGTGTCCAGAAGACACAGGGATGTGAACATAAGCATCTTAGAGCTCCACAGACGGCAAGAAGCCCCCTGGGCGCAAGGCGCTGATGGCCCATCTCAGAGTTTCCATGCAGAAAACTGCCTGTAATTGGAGAATTGCCGAGAACCTGTGAATCCAGAATGGGCCAGACTGACCCATCCTTTTGGGGGACTGTGGGTTGGTGTAGCGGCCTCTGCCTGTTAAGGGCAATCTGCAAGTGACCCTCAGACCCCGCAGGCCTTGCATGGCCTGTGCCAGCACCTGAGCAGAGGCAGGGACCAGGAGTACCCGGGACCTGATAATCTTGGGGAAGGCCGCGCAGCAAACTATCTTGTATCCGGAGGACACTACCTCCTGAATCCACCAGTATGAGGCGTAATGCCTCCTGACAAGAGCAAAGTGCCGCAGCCATCCCCTCACCCAGACGGGCGAGAGCGCCCCATCATGCTTGAGGGGGTTTGGTGGAAGATTTAGGCTTAGCCCCGCCTGAGCGTTGTCCGCTGCTCCCGGGGCAGGAGCCTGCGCGAGCCCCCACGAAGGACACCCCTGGTTCTTGTTTAACACTATGGTAGGGGGGAGGAGGGGTGCCCCCGCCCCGAGGGGGCCGAGACAGCTGCCTGCGTTGGGGTGACTTACCCTTTTTACCAAACAGGTCTAGACGGGCCCCAAACAAGCGTAGCCCTCTAAAAGGGAAGCCCAGTAAGTCTTTTTAGCAGCATCGTCAGCACCCCACTGTCGCAGCCAGACCAAGCGACGTATAGCCACCACAAGGGCAGAAGTTCTTGCACACATTCTAATGGTGTCATCCAATGCTAATAGGATAAATTTTACAAACACATCACAACTGGAGAGTGCATTAAACACATCCCAGGGGAGATCATCAGAGTGATGATCAAGCATCTTTCTGATGAGGGTTCTAGCGGCCACTGCAGTAATAGCCGCGGCACAGACCGGGCGCAGCGCCGTCCCTGCACAAGAAAAGGCGTGGGAGGCCAGCAGATCAATGCGCCGGTCCTCAGCATCCCGAAGGGTATTATAAGCAGGGGCTGCAATAAAGGGGGGGGGGGGTTAGGAACCCCTATGATCGGGGCATCCTCCACGGGGGGGGGGGGGGGTGGGGGGTGACCATCAATTAACCACCTCAGGGGGAAAAGGGTATTTCCTATCCCAGTCCCCTGGAACCCCTGGAAGTTTACTGGGGCATTCCCATTCCTTGAGCACAAGAGCATGGAAATGAGCCTGCTCTAGGAATTCCAAACGTGCTGTCGCTGTATGGAAACGCTCCCCTCTCGGCTTGGGAGCCTCACCAGGGAGAGAGATAGACAGAACCTTAAAGACCTTAATCAACAAATCGTCAGTGTCACACTGGGCCCAGTATTCAGGTCCAGAATCGTTATGACTCCTCGGCCTCTCATCAGATGAGCCTGAGTCAGAGAATAGCTCTCCATCAGAAGGGGTATAGTCACACGGAGTAGTAAACTCCCCAGTTCCCATAGGAAAAACAGTAACATGAGGCGTCAAGTGCCGCTTCTTACCAGGGCCCTTGCGCTCTGACAACCTCGCAATAATCTGTTCAGCCGTAGGCAGTCTGGAAGACACAACAGGCTGCAAATCCCCACTTCTATGCGACTCAGCAGGAGTGAGATATAAAGTGGACCAACACCCAGGGGTGATCGGCCCGGGAATCTATAAGATTCCCGGGCCGATCACCTCCCTCACCCCTAATCGGGGTGCCCCCTGAAGTGGACCAAAACCCAGGATAGTCAAAATCCTGGGTGTTGGTCCACTTTAAGCATGGGGAAATAGGTGCAATCAGGTATGCCAGTGGCTGCACCTCGTTTCAATTCAGAGCCAGTGCTTGCTCGGCACAGGGTCCGCAGATCCGTGCTCTGTCAGCATCAGCATGGGGTTGTCCACACGCTATACACAGCCGGTCTCGTCCCAGAGGGACCCCGGTCACATAATTCTGAGATGCCTCCATATGGTGATTATTTAGGCACAATATGCCAATATTCACCAGTCTGAAAGACACAATGACAAGAGAATGGTGTCAGAACCGAAACACTACAATGAGTATAAGCCGACCCGAGAGGGCACTTACAGTACCACGGTAAGCAGGAACGCCCCACGCGTCACGCGCGACAAAATGGCACCGTGTACCTCGAAGGGCGGGCCAGAGCGTACTATGACGCGGAGCGCGCCAAACCAGACCCCGCCCTCCTGAAGTCCAACATCAGCCAATGAGGACACAGAGGTGTCTGAGGTAACGCCGCCGGCCGGCGCTGAACATCCAACGAAGGAAAAAGGCGCGCGCGGCGGCGGCAGTCATACGAGTAAAATACAAAAAAAAAAGGGCGCGGCGGCTGACACCATATCTATTAGAGTCCAAAGACAGACAAAGGCCACACAGGCACACATCCCCCCCCCCGGGGACTACGGGGGGAACGAGGGAGGATGGCGGCCCTTAGTACAGGGCCCACCGCTACACGGGGCAAGGGGCAGTAATGCGGGAGGGGCATCCCATAGAGGCTCACCATCAGCCTACACCGCCTACCCTTTGGTGGGGGACTGCGCAGCCCAGGCTGGGAGGCACATTTCTACCAGGACGGGTGGGAATAGTCCAACAGGGCCGCAGGCTTTAATAGCCCCGATCACCTGCGAAAGAGTGATACTTCATGTCTTCGCAGTCGGCACTGCAGAGAAATCTGGGGATTTGTGGAAGGTCCCCGGGGATTTGTGGAAGGTCCCCGGGTATTTGAGGGGCCGGGGGGAGCCTGTTTTGCATGTCTCTGCAGTGCAGCGCCATCTGGCGGAGGATAACCCAAGTGTAAGTACTATATCTGGAGCAGGACGTACTGTATACTAAGAATAGCAGCCATGTTTCTGTATTAAAATTGATGTTTGAAAGAATTTTTCCTGTGGGGGCATCCCAACTGGAGCAATGCCACGGGAAAACAGAAAATAAACAGAACATTGAAGGACTCTACACAAGCAGAAAGAAACCTACTATACATATAATACATACAAGTATTTACCATCTCTATATTGTCATGTAGATCCTTTTTAAGGGTGCTGTTCTCTGCTGTAAGATCATCCAACTTAGACTGAAGCTCATCTCTTTGCAGAACAAGCAAATCCAGGTCCACCTGAAGTGCCTCAAGTTTCAAATTCATTTCAGAACTTTCTTCTGCTACATCCACTGAGGTCTGAAAATTATTTATGGTTTCTTTAAGTTGCAGTAGTTCAGCTGTCAGATTGAGATTTGATTGTTCCAACTGTTGCTTTTCATTGAACAACTCGGATTGTCCATTTACTTGCTGCTGGAGTGTTTCAACCAAAGAAGACAGCTATAAAGAAAATAAAAGGGTAGTATTGAACTTAAGCAGGGAAATTCCCAACAACCAGAATGCAAATTTTTTTTTTTAAATAATGTACGCCACCCACAGCTTCTGTTGTATAGACGAGGGACCACTCCCCCCGCCATCCATCACATGAACTATGGCAGGCCCCCTGCATTTACTTAAATAGAGGAGGGCAGGGCAGTTCTTGACCAGCAGGCTCCATTGCAGTGAATGTAGGAGGTGTGCCATAGCTTGTGATAAAGCGGAGGATGATAGCAGCAGGCTGAGCGGTCTTCATATAAGCCTCTGTTGTAGCACTTTTGTTGCACTTTACATTGAATCTAGAAGACTGATGATGTTTTTCAAGTTTAGCACTTGGTTATTTGGATTTGCACAGCACTTGACTTTATCATTTAGGACAACAGGGTTGATTCAGAGCCCCTTTCCCATCGTTTTTTTGGAGGTCTTGCTACCAAAACGAAAAATCATGGAAAAATTAAAACAGTTCACACAAAGTCTTGCAGAAAAAAAGGCTCTGCTGAATTAGCAGAGGGGGGGAAAAATGAACAAGAATGGAAATATTAAAGCAAAAAATTGTCGAGAAAGGGGCTCTGAAACAACCCGAATATGCAGCATTCCTTTTACATCTGTAGCAATGGGATGACAATTTGTTTGCCCCTAATGATGTTTTTATCCCAATATATGTTGTTTGACATGTGTCAAAAAAAGTGATTAATATGATTTGGTGGTGCATCTTTATTGAGGAGGTTCCTTTCCCAGTTACTCTTGGTTTTTCTTTTGAATAATGGACGCCCCCTACCTCTGTTGTATTGATGAGGGACCACTGCCCCAACATCCATCACAGGGACTATGGTAGGCCCCCTGCATTTACTGAAATGGAGGGGGGCATGCTAGGTCTTGACCAGTCGGCTCCATTGTAGCGAATGGCAAGCCATAGTCCCTGTGACAGATGGTCCGGGGAAGGGGGAAACAATGAAAAGCAGTGGCCGATTGCAGCGGGCTGAGTGGGACCTAGATGATCACTTAAGTGTCAGAGCGCCAGACTAGGGTTGATAGTCTACAGGAGATAGGAGAGTATAGTTTTTTTGCTTTGATGCCTGGACAATATTTTTAACACTGCCCTTGCATTGCCAGTTTCCCACATTTATATTGAAAGCTGTAGATTAAAATGTATTATTGTACAAATATAAGGAGGATATAAAAAAGGACCACTGATTTTATTTTTCATGTTTAGAATTAGAGTGTATAATTAATCATATAAAAGAATGAAAAAAACGCTTACATGGCTCATTTGTTCCTGGAGATTATTTCTCTCAGCGGTTGTAGTCTTGAGCATCTCTTGTGTGTTGCTAACACTTGTTGCTAGATCCTGTAGGTGAAAAAAATACCGTTTTGTGATTACTCACCTTTAAAACGGATATTATAAGTGTGACATACACTCCGCTTCAATTGAGTCTTGACAGTTGGGTTATTCTCCAGTAGAGGGCGAACTTCTGCAGAGATGAATGCAAAAAAAAAAAAAGAAGCCCCTCCCGGTCCATAACTACCTGGGACCTCCCACCAATTCCCCAGTGTAAGATAGCAGTAAAGGGACCAGGAAGAACCAAATATAACAATATTAACAAAAAAACAATGGTTCACCATATAAAGGATCCAGAATACCAAACAGGTTGGGTGAAGCGGAGTGTATGTCACACTTATAATATCCGTTTTAAAGGTGAGTAATCACAAAACGGTATTATTCCAAGTGTGACATACACTCCGCTTCAATAAGTCTTGACAGTTGGGACATCCAAAAGCAGTGTCCGTCAAGGGTGGGAACCATAAACAGTAAAGAATGCACCAACTCAAACCACTGCAGCTTGCAGAACCTTGCGGCCAAAAACAGCATCCGCTGAAGCCCGCACATCAACCTTGTAAAACTTGGAAAAAGTATGAACAGAAGACCAAGTAGCAACCTTACAAACTTGTTCAACAGAAGCCTGGTGCTGAAAAGCCCAGGATGCACCCACAGCACGAGTAGAGTGTGCAGTGACCCTAAACGGGGGGAGTCCTCCCCTTAGCAGAATAGGCCCCAACAATGGCCTGACGAATCCATTTGCTAATCGTAGACTTAGCAGGTGCCAAACCTTTCCTGGGCCCGCAGGGCACCACGAAAAAAAGCGTCTGTCTTGCGGAAGGAAGAAGTAGTCACCAAATAGTACTTCACACAGCGAACAACATCCAAATTGTGCAGAACCCTCTCCTTGTCATTGTTAGGCTTAGGACACAAGGAAGGGAGAACAATATCCTGATTGAGGTGGAAAGCAGACACCACCTTAGGAAGGAAATCCGGTTTAAAACGAAAAACCACCTTATCCTGGCGTCTCTCAAAGTAAGGGCCTGAATCGACAGAGCCGCCAACTCGGAGACACGCCAAACCGAGGTAATCGCCACCAAGAAGGCAACCTTCTGAGTGAGAACCGAAAGAGCAATATCATGTAACGGCTCAAAAGGCGGACCCTGCAGAGCCGAAAGAACCAAATTCAAATCCCAAACAGGAACTACAGCTTGTCGAGAGGGCCGCACATGCACCACCCCTTGGAAAAAAGTCTTAACCAGCGGGTGTAAAGCAAAAGACCTCTGGAAGAAAACAGACAAGGCAGAAACCTGTCCTTTTAAAGTACTAAGCTGGAACCCCAGGTCCAGATTATGCTGAAGAAACTCCAAAATTCTGGGTACAGAAAAAACCCTGCAAGGCAAGGCCCTAGCCTCACACCAATCAATATAGGACCTCCAGGTCCTATAGTAAATGCCAGAAGAGGACCGCTTCCTAGCCCTAATCAGGGTCTGAACAACTGCCTCAGACAAACCTTCCACTTTCAAGATGAAGGTTTCAGCAGCCAAGCCGTCAAAGCCAGCGTTTGTAAATTGGGGTAAAACAGATGACCCTGAGATAGCAGGTCCGGCAGCAAGGGTAGCCGGTACTGGTCCACGGCCAGCCTTACAACGTCTGTGTACCAAACTCTTCTTGGCCACCTTGGAGCCACCAGAATCGCTGGTGCCCCTTCTAGAACCAGTTTGCGAACTACCTTGCCCAGCATGGAGGTACAGAAAGCCCAGGTCCTTCCAAGCCAGTGACAAGGCATCCACTGCCAAGGCCAGGGGATCCTGAGAAAGAGACACAAAGGCCGGAAGTTTGTGATTGTGCCTTGAGGCAAAGAGATCCACCTCCGGAGTCCCCCACCTGCGGCAAAGATCCAGAAAAACCTCGGGGTTGAGAGACCACTCTCCGTGGCGATAGGATCCCCTGCTCAGAGAATCCGCCTCCGAATTCTCCACTCCCAGAATGTAGACTGCCGAAAGGCAAGGACCATTGCTCTCCGCCCAGTGCAGGATCAGAGAGACTTCCCTTAGGGCACTCCTGCTGCGAGTCCCTCCTTGGTGATTTATGTAGGCCACTGCCGTTCGGTTGTCCGAACGCACCGAACCGGAAGACCCCGTAACTGTGGGGTCAACCGAGCCAGAACCAGACGAATGGCTCTGAGCTCCAATACATTGATGGGGGTGTGAGCCTCCTGGGGACCCCACACCCCGCTGAACTGATGACTCTTCCAATAACCTCCCCAGCCCGACAGGCTGGCATCCTTGGTAACCGTCTCGCAACAAGGGGCCAGAAAAGATCTGCCCTTCACCAGATTGCTCGAGTCCAGCCACCACCGAAATGACTGCCGAACCCTGGGAGACACCTTGAAAGGTTGATCCAATGACAGTGGGCTCCTGTCCCAATACGTCAATAGGAGAAGTTGAGGAGATCTCATGTGAAACTGTGCAAACGGCACCGCCTCGAAGGAGGACACCATCAGACCCACCAGTTTCATCCCCTGTCGGATAGAGGGACAAGGACTGTCCAGAAGACGACGGATCAGGTCCTGAATCCCCTGCACCTTGGCCTGGGGCAGAACCACCCTGGCCAGACTGGTATCCAGATTCATGCCCAGAAATGAAATCACTCGAGACGGGGAGAGAGAAGACTTGGTGCGGTTGATCACCCACCCGAACCTCTCCAGGGTCGACACCACCAGATGGGTGTCCAGCTCTGCCTGCTGAAGGGAAGAAGCTGAAATCAACAGATCGTCCAGATAAGGCACAATGCGAATGCCCTGCGATCTGAGCAGAGCCATTACGCCCGCCAAAACCTTGGTGAAGACCCTCGGTGCCGAGGTCAGACCGAAGGGAAGAGCTACGAATTGATAATGTTGATCCTCTATCGCAAACCGGAGGAATCTCTGATGCGCCTGAAAGATCGGAACATGCAGATACGCATCCATGATGTCTATGGATGTCATGAAATCACCCTGGTGAAGGGAAATGATAGCGGAGCGCAGAGTCTCCATGCGGAACTTTTTGGCTCTGATAAACCTGTTTAGAACCTTGAGATCTAGAATGGGTCTCACCGAACCCTCCTTTTTGGGTACCATGAAAAGGGTGGAGTAGTAACCCCTGCCTCTCTCCGACTGAGGCACCGGGCAAATAACTCCCATGTCAAGAAGGTTTCTTACTGCTAACAGGAGCCCCTGTGCAGCCTGATGGTCCGAGGGCATCCAAGACCTTAAGAACCTTGGAGGCGGCCAGTACTCGAACTCCAGTTTGTACCCGGACGAGACCACTTCCAGGATCCAATTGTCTGTGACCTCCCGGGCCCAGACCTGGAAGAAGAGCCGCAGGTGGGGGCTCCCCTTCATTGCTGAGCCGGCTTACCATCAGGCTTAGGCTTGGAACCCCAGGCTGCCGTCGGGCGCGCCTGACCTCTGCCCCTATTCCAGGACGAGCCCCTGACACCAGAGACGGGCAGACCCCTAGTCGCTCTGGCTCCACGAAAGGAAGGGGTGAAGGAACTAGCCCCCCGAAAGGGACGGCGCTTCTTCCGCTGAGGTAACCTACCTCCCTTAGCAACAGCATCCAATTTATCTCCAAACAGCCGCGTACCCATGAAGGGAAGAGCCGTAAGCGACTTCTTGGCCCCAAAATCCGCCGTCCACTGATGCAGCCAGACCAATCTGCGCATGGCCACCAATAAGGCCGAAGTCCTGCTACACATGACGATAGAATCTTCCATAACAGACAAAACAAAATCCATGAACAATTCACACCTAAGAGTAGCGAACTCAGCGCTATCCAGATCAAACTGACCATCATTCAGCCAGTCCCTGATCAGGGACCTGGTAGCAAGCGACACTAGAGCAGATGAACAAGCCGGCCGCAGGGCCGATCCCACACTGGCAAACGCATGACAAGCCATCTGATCAAGGCGCTTATCCTCGCCATCCTTAAAGTGGACCAACACCCAGGATTTTGACTATCCTGGGTTTTGGTCCACTTCGGCGGGGCACCCCGATCGGGGGTGCCCCGCTGTGTGAAACCCCCCAGAAAGCCCCAAAATCTTACCTGTCCCCGCTGCCACGTGACTGGACGGTCCAATCCCCGCCAACGTCCAGGCGGGGATCAGGAACGTCCAAGCGGCTGCCGCCGCCGCCGCCTCCCTCGTGTCACTTTCGGCGCGCGCGCGCCCCCGCCGGCCATTCGCAGACGGCCGGCGCGGGCACGCCTACAGGGGCGCGAGGGAGGCGGCGGCGGCCGGCCGCCGCCGAAGATCAGGTAAGCGATTTGGGGTGTCTGGGGGGGTTTCACCCCGCGGGACATCCCGATCTCGGATGTCCCGCGGGGTGGGAGGTGATCGGCCCGGGAATCTTATAGATTTCCGGGCCGATCACCTCTCGGTGTTGGTCCACTTTAAAGTGAAAGTGAAACCCCCCAGAAACCCCAAAAAGATCTTACCTGATCCGCCGCCGCTTCCGCCGCCTCCCGCGCGCCCCTCGAGACGTGCGCGCGCCCGCGCCGGCCCTCTGTGAATGGCCGGCGGGGGCGCGCGCACGCCGAGAGTGACGCGCGGGAGGCGGCGGAAGAGGCTTGTACGTTCCTGTCCCCCGCCTAGACGTTGGCGGGGATTGGCTGCGGCGTTCACGTGGGAGCGGGGAGAGGTGAGTTTTTTGGGGTTTCTGGGGGGTTTCACACAGCGGGGCACCCCCGATCGGGGTGCCTCACCGAAGTGGGTCAAAATCCTGGGTGTTGGTCCACTTTAAGGGAGGTAGCGTCAGGGGTGTTAAGCACAGAAGAATTGGTCACGCCCAAAACAGGCGCATTGACCTCAGGAGGAGAGGACCATCGCTTGACCGCCTCCACCGGGAAAGGATACTTCTTGTCCCATCCCTGGGGAGCACCAGGAAGCCGACAGGGCCTCTCCCATTCTTTCTGGATCCGTGCGTCAAAATGATCCTGCGTAGGGAATTCTAGACGGGGCTTGCGGACCCCCACAAATTCCCCCTTTAGGGGAGGCGCCTCCGGGGATCAATATCCAACACCTTCAACATATGTGACAAAACAGCAGCCGTATCTACGGCATCCCCAGGCGCCTGCCCAACAAAAGCATCACCAGACTGTACAAAATCAGACTCTCCCCTCAAAACACTTCCCCCTCCTCTAAAGGGGAATAATCAGACAAATCCATAGTCGTCGTCCGCGTCCCACACGGGCTGGGCCGACGACAAATTTCTCTTTTTAGCTTGGGCCTTCTTGCCCACCATGCTACCAATAAACTTTTCAATGCTGGCCAACCTGGCACCAACATCCGACTGCGACTCCCCGCTGGCACCAATGTCACTCGGGGTACGGATCAAGCGGGGAGGGGAAGGCGATGAAGTGGGAGGAGCCGACCCAGAAGGCTGGGACCCAGACTTCCGCGTTATGGCCTTATGAGCGCATGGAGTACAGATCGGTACATCCTCTCCCGTAAGGGGTGCCCCACACCCCACACATGGGCGGGCTTGCTCCAAGGTGAGCCCGAGCCCAGTGTCCTGCGGAGCCTCCATATGGTGATTTTTTAGTGGTCAGTCGCAAGACCGCAGGGAAATACGCTTAAGCAACCCGGGATGCCCCTTAAATGTCCCGGTGGGAGAATTTGGAGGAGATCAAATTTAAACTAGGGACCCCAGGACCAGGAGGAACCCCTTAATATGCACAATATGAAGCAATCTGCAACACACAATAGGCATATCAGTTACTAATAATAGCATCTGCCTTAATAAAAGTACAACCATACCACACCTAAATATCTAAACATATATACAGATATATACAGCAAAAAATTGTCAAAAACACACACACCAGGGGCCCACCCCACCAGAGAGTGACCCCCAATACAAGGAAAAAACGGCCATCAGGCCCCTACCTGACCACTAAGAGCAGACACAGCCACGCAGGAAGCACCAAGATGGCCCCTGGCCTTGAGGTAACAGGACCCAGGAAGAAGCGCAGATCTGGCCAGATGAAGGCCCTGCAAAAAACGCGGCAACGAGTGGGCGGGGCTACAGTGGCCACGCCGAGCGCCCGCCCCCTTTCACACACACACAGCCTGAGTGAATTTCACTCAGGCTGACAGGGAGCCATCTTGCAACCGATTCATCAGGGATTACTGCCAGGCGGACCACACAAGGATATATACCCAGTGTGAAACACCCAACAGACACACACACACACACACACCATAAAAATCCATAAAATAATAATTATAAATAAATGCAAGGAGAGGCCAGTTAAGACGCGCCAGACCCCCCCCCCCCCCCGAGGGAGTAAGGGACCCGGAGGGAAAAGGGAAAACCCGGCCAATAATAAGGCCGCATGCTAGCAGGGACGGGGGCATCCCGTACCAGGATCACCACAACCTGGTTTTACCGCCTGCCCCATAATGAGGTCTTGTGGTGGAGCGCGGCTCCTACTGCACCCACAGGGTGCTCCTACCCTTGCCAGGGCCCGCAGCCTAAGCTGGGAGGCTCAACAGGGTAAATTTAGAATGAGTCCTGGCAGCAATAGGGACAAAAAAGGGTCCGGGCATGAGCCCGGCTTACCTGCAAGTAAGAGAAGTCTTCATCTTCGGTCTTGCTCGCCTTCCCTGCAGAGAAGGAACTGGGGAATTAGTGGGAGGTCCCAGGTAGTTATGGACCGGGAGGGGCTTCTTTTTTTTTGCATTCATCTCTGCAGAAGTTCGCCCTCTACTGGAGAATAACCCAACTGTCAAGACTTATTGAAGCAGAGTGTATGTCACACTTGGAATAATCTATATATAAATTGATGCAACATTGCTGTATCATTCTCAGGAGGGAAACACTGGCTAATCCACTTTACCTGCTGGGTCTGAACCAGTTCCTCCTTTTCTTCTTGTGCATGGAAAAGCTAGTTTAAAAAGAATATACATTTTAGAAACAATTTGAAGATCATGCAGTACCGTGGAATCAAATATGTAACTTACTTTTACTTCTATCATTTCTAAAGTGTGTTTTAGTTCAATAATTTCTTCTTCTAGGCTGTGAACCTTAGAATCTTTTTTCTTTATTTCTTCATCTGCTAATGACCATCTTTCTTGAAGGTCTTTAATCATTAATTTCAGTTCAGAGACCTGCTGCTCGGCTTGTTGAAGCTTTTCCTGCATGTGTGTCACTTCCAACCTCAGTCTCTCAATCTGATCCTCTTGTTCTTGTATCCTGGTATTTTGGTCACTTATTAGCTTAGCAGAATGCTCTCTCTCATTCTGCAACAAGTGGAGCTCTTCTGAGGTTTTCTGCATCTAAAAAAAGAAGTACAATCTATTCGGGGCCCAACTCAATATATTCATCTTTTGCAACCTTAACTAATTTTACCTACAAAGACATGCAAAGCTGTAACGTAGAATTACTTTTACGAAGAAAAAAAAAATCAGATGCCAACTATCAGGGATAGTGTTTTCTATGGCAGACAGAATAACTGAACAGAGCACTACAACTGCCCACAGTATACTTACTAAATTTGGGTATATAGCCGCATGGATAACCAAGGAAACTCACCTTTCCAGCGATTTCACGGCTCTGGCACAAGCAGCCAGCCAATCTGTGCGCTCCACTTCATTCCGCTTCTGCTAGCCAATCTGATGTCAGCGCGACAGGTGAGCAGAATGGAACCAAGCATGCCGTCGGCCACATCCCAACTCTCCTCTAGTTAGGGGGTGTACCTCAACCGCACCAGCCATTCACGAAAGGCGAGTGAAGGTGGGTGATCCTGGGGGTGGGGGGGGGGTTTCACACAGGCGGGCATCCTACATAGGGATTCCCCCAGGGCAGGGACCAATCACCATGATAGTCAAATTACTGGTGATGTGACCACCTTATAGTGGACCAAAACTCAGGATTTCCAGTTCATTACTACTTTGGGATGCCCCACTGTCCAACACCCCAGGTTTCCCAAAAATTCACCTTTCCCTGGCTCATGTGTTGGCTCTCGTACAATCCATGCTGCATGCCGTGCATATTAATATACTACATATGGCCCTGTTAAACACAGAGCCCGGCATAATAGAGCGGCCGCTTCCCCGGATTTGCTGTGGTGTGCGGTCCCCCCCCCCTATCTGAATGGCTGGGTGTGGGAGTGCACCTCAGCTACAGGGAGACTGCTTGCAAACCTGGCTTGGGAGGCCTGAGAAGGTGAGTGCTTGCTGCAGAGATCGGGCCTCACAATTTGAATGCGTCAGGGTGGACTGGAGGCGGGAGGTCTAGATTCCAGAGCAGACTTAAGGTGGTTGGTCCACTTTAAAGAGTAACGGTCAGAAAGATAATTATTCCTTAGTTCTAATAGTGCCTTTAGACCAGGGGTGTCAAACTTACTTCTAAAGGGGCAGAAACAGGTCATGTTTTGTGGATCGCCACATAGCTGTCTTTATAGCCCTGCTGCTGCTCTAATTACACATGTATAGAGATCCAAAAAAAAAAAAGGGAGTTTGATGCCTGGTTTAGTTCAAGGTTGAAAAAAGGTATTTACCGTGTCCTTTAGATGCTCAACTTCACTTGGGAGAGACTTGTACTGTGACAAATAAGAGACTTCCTTTTCCAAAGCACTCTTCTCTTCAAGGATGTTGGCAAGCTGCTTTGAACAATCAGCTATTTTTTTTTCTAGTTCTACGCGACAAAGGAGATCTGCAAAGAATTGCGGCAACAATTTAAAAAAATTGTCTAAAAATTCCAGAACAAAAATGCTTTACATAAAGTGTTAGCATGGAGAACTGTTTTTAAACGTTAAAAGAGCAAAACCCAAGATTTTCACTTTTAGGTTTTGCTCCTTCACTGCATGTATTCCCTTGGCGTCGCCCGTAATCTCACCTTTTCCTCATTCCACGGCTCAGCAAATAAGTGGTGATCATTCCATTCAGATTTCCTTTGTTGCTCTAAGTGGCAAGGAAATCAGCCGAATCCCCACTCCAGCCTCTAGCTGTGGATGTGTGCACAGCGCCATTTAGAGGGATCTGCTGCAGGGGGCATCTGAGGATATCAATGGCCCATCTGATGCAATGATAGTTGGCATCAACCTTGTAAAACTTGGTAAAAGTATGAACTGAAGACCAAGTGGCGGCCTTACAAACCTGTTCAACGGATGCCTGGTGCCGAAAAGCCCAGGAAGCACCAATAGCTCTAGTAGAATGAGCAGTAACACGAAAAGGGGGTTCCTTCCCCTTGGCAAAATATGCTTGCACCACTGCCTGTCTGATTCGCTTACTGAGAGTGGACTTGGCCGGTGGCAAGAACCCTCTGTTAGGACAAAGAGCAAATCAGATTTCCTGAAGGATTCAGTCGCAACCAGGTAATACTTAATGGCTCTGACCACAACCAAGGCATGGAGGGTCCGTTGCTTAGAATTAGTCGGTGCTGGACACAAGGAAGGCAAAACCACCTCCTCATTAAGATGAAAGGGAAAAACGACCTTAGGCAAAAAACACCTTATCCTTATGTGGCTCAAAATATGGAGGCTTCATACAAAGCGCAGCCAGCTCTGACACGCGACGCACCGAAGTGATCGCTACCAAAGAGACCACCTTTAGGGTCAAAATAGACAATGCAGCATCACACAAAGGCTCAAAGGGAGGACCATGGAGAGCAGAAAGCACCAAATTCAAGTCCCACACCGGTATTACAGGCTTAAGTGGTGGAATGTACATGAGTCTTGAAAAAAGTCTTGATCAGTCTATGATTGGCAAAGGATCTTTGGAAAAAGATGGCCAAGGCCGAGACCTGGCCCTTGAGGGTGCTCAACTGGAGACCCAAGTCTAAGCCATGTTGTAAAAATACAACTCTGTGAAATACTCACCTGTAGAGTTGGTATTATATGCATACAGCACGTCCTGCTCCAGACATAGTCCATACATGTGGGTATACCTCCGCCTTCAGCGCCGTGCACTGCAGAATCATGAAGAAAACAAGCTCCTCCCGGCCCTACATATACCGAGGGACCTCCCACAAATCCCCAGCATTGACAAGCAGTGAGAGAAGAAGCCAGGAGGAAAACAACCACCCAGAGACTGGCAATAATATCCAAGATAATAATCACCACACAGGGGATCCAGAACAAAGTGAATCAGGGTGGGGTGGAGCAGGACGTGCTGTATGCATATAATACCAACTCTACAGGTGAGTATTTCACAGAGTTGTATTATTCTAAGCATACAGCACGTCCTGCTCCAGACATAGTCCTTACATGTGGGACATCCAATAGCAGTGTCCATAAGTAGGGTGGGATCCCCATGAAAAAAGGCACAGCCGACCAAAACAGCGCTAACGCCTGTAACCTTGCTACCAGGAGCAACTAGAGCAAGCTCTAACTTAACTTATGAAGCCTTACAAGGCTAATGAAACACGAGCAGAGAACTAGTCAGCCTGCTCAACAACCAAGTGCAGAAGGCCCAAACCAAGCACCGGTAGAAGAAAACCAAAACAAGAGAGAAGAATGAATCTCCCTTAACAAACAGGCCAGAGTAACAGCCTAACCATGCTACTAACGACAACGGGATAGTCATGGCAACCACAGAACCTTTTCCATCAGGGAATATGAACCCTGGTCTCAGCGAGACCAGCGGAATACTGAACACGAGCCAACAAGGCTCCTCAAGAGCCAAAATGGTAATCAAGAGCTCAGAAGGGCAACCAGCCAAGCAAGACCAGTCCAACAGGCTCCCATACTCATGGGAGTAACCAGACCCTGCTGCAAGAAGGATGGGGACGCCTATAAGCCAAACGGGCATAGCCCCAACCCTGGACAGGAAGCAATCCAGAAGTTCAACACCTATTGAGGGACGCAGATCCCTTTTAAGCTCAGAGTAAGCAGAACACCAGTCCAGAGACCATAGGTTCTGGAATAGAGAAGAATAACAACCCTCCGCCTGGACACAGGCCTGGTGCAAGGTGGACACATCCTCACCAAACGATGTACAGCTATAAGAGCCGTAAAATATAAAAAGGACTAGGCTGAGAAAGCCGTCTCCTATGGCACGCCTCAGACTGAGGCACCCGCCCCGAAAGAGTCGTCTGAGGCAAGGAACAGTTCAGACAAGAACCTGAATAAGACCCAGGGAAACACTTAGCAGGGCAACAGGATAAGCAACCTCCCCTAAGGGAGCTTAGAATTCCCTGGGGAATGCCCCTGAGCCACCCCTGAGGAATGCTCAACGCCAAAGCTTGAAACTATTCTCTACAGTGGACAAACAGGGCGAACCCTGGAACCTCTTAAGGAACTGAGTTGGGGGACCAACTCCAGCCATACCATAAGAACTCTAGGACCCATGGGTAAGACCACATCCCGTAGGAGAGAGAGAGCTAGTCCAAGCCATCCAACTAGGGCGACATCTCCCAACATAGCTGGTAAAAAAGGGAGAAGAATAAAAAGGAGGGATCTAGACCCAACCCTCCAAAAAACGAGACACCCAGAGGGAACATTTCTGATAGGGTGAATAACAATCGTCCAAACCCTGTAAAGGGAGCGACGTAGTAAGGAGCCCAACTAGGCCTAACAGCCCTCATGAGAGGGCACACAGAACAACTGTCTCCAGCAGAAGATGCGAACCAACCACTCAGGGCCACTCAGGGCCCCCAGTGCAACAGTTCACCCCTGTCACAGCATGCCTGTGCAGAACCCCACCTAGCAAGGTGTAATAAGGGTCAGACAAAGGGTAGAATACCCGGCAGAAGGCCATACTAGGTCACCATGACCAAGGCCAGAGAGTCCTGGGACAATCACCCATGGCAATGAATTAGGACCATAACAGGACAGAGTCTCTGTAACGGTCACGGGGCCACGGTCCCCACCAGTAGGCTCATAGAGGCGCTAGGGAAGGCCCTCCTATCACGGTAAGACAGCCAACGAGCCAATACCAATGAAGCGCAAGGAGTGTAAGAACCTCTGCTAAGATAGAACCAGACCCTACAAGAAGGGTCAACCTGTTCCGAGACCTTATCAGATAGCAGCAGGGACAGGCCACTGACCAGACAGACCAAGAGTCCCAAGGAACAAGGCCTAAGGGAAAGAGCCCAGCAAGTTAGGGCCCAAAAAGGCACGATGTGATGACCTACCAACAGTATGAAAGCGGGCCCCCCTAAAGGGGCCCCCCTGAGGAACCACGGGGAATTTCATAAGGAATAGACCCCCTTTAGTGACCCTGCCAGACTTGGTCCCCATGGCGACCATCTACAGGGATAGCAAGAAGGAAGTGATGTCCATCAACGACTTCCATGAGTAGACCAGAAGGTAACCCCCATAAAACAGGGGGAACGTACTGATCTATTTCCAGGGGTGTTGGAACCCCATCCAGGATAAGTAACCCAAGGTGCCGCAGGCCCCAGGGGCATCTGGGAAAAGGAACAGCATCTGCCGCCAGCAATAGGCCCACCAGCCGCAAGGTGAATGAAGTGTGACTACACAGAGGGCAAGGCCCCTTCCATACCAAGGCACCCAATCAGGAGGGAAGGTTGAACCTGGACCTATCTAGAAGCCACCCCGTAGGGAGATTATGAACCAGGTTACACCAAGTAATTGATGTGCCTAAGCACCAATCTAAAGGACTCCAAGGGAGCCCCAAGTCAAGTAGAAACTAGCGCGGACAGCACCTGTGATTGATCATGAGAGCGCTCCCATACTCGCCTTGGCGAGCCTCCTGGGAACTGGGGGGGGGGGACCCCAGACAAGACCCTAATCTGAAGAATGGTCCTGTAACACCGGCTGGAAAAAGGACTAGGTGTCCAGAAGGAACAAGGGACCAAAGGGGAAAAAAGGATCCTCGCAGGCATCAAGAGGCTCACTGGACAATGGCGCCTGCGGCCCAACAGATGGATACCAAGTAGGCACAGCCCGTGGAATATACAGTAGATGCTAGGTCTAGAATGCCGGACCCGGGCAGACTGAGTCATCCCGGAGGAAGAGCAGAGTGGGTGCAATAACCAGCCAAGGCCAACCTGTAAGAGGGCCCAGACCCTCCATGCCAAACTCAGCCTGTGTCAAATCACTAAGAGAAACAACGGGGGCTAGAATACCCCTGACTACTTCTGAAGGGAACTGCCCAGGACACTCCATTCTTTTAAAAACCGCGTCCAGGGGGGACATCACCTGCAACCGCCTGAACGAAGCATGGCATCCTGCCATAAGAGCCGAGTGCTGTGGCAGTTCCTCGCCCACAGGGCGAGGGCGTCCCTTCATGCCTGTGTGGTTTTGGCAGACTTGCCTGCCTCCCCTGGAATGACCTTCCACTCCAAAAAGTTGGAAGCACAATGCTGGTTCTCGCTTAACACTAACGTAAGGAGGTTGCGGGGAGTCCCTGCCCCTGGGCTGCCGGGCCAGCCGTCTGCGCGAGGGCGCCTTACCTTTTTTGCCAAAAAGGTCCAACCTGGCCCCGAATAACCGTCGTCCTCTAAAAGGAAGACCAGTAAGAGCCTTTTTAGTATCATTGTCGGCCCCCCACTGTCGCAGCCAAAGCAGGCGACGAATAGCCACCACAAGAGCCGAGGTTCTAGCACACATTTTAATGGTGTCATCCATAGCGGAGAGGATAAACCTCACAAAAACGTCACAATCGGACAGTGCATTGAAGGCCTCACAAGGGAGATCCTCCGGCTGTTGGTCAATTATCTTCCTGAACAGGGTCCTGGCGGCCACCGCGGTGACAGCCGCAGCACATACCGGGCGCAGAGCCGTCCCTACACTAGAGAAGGCATGGGAAGCCAATCTGTCCATGTGCCGGTCCTCAGCATCCCGAAGGGTAAGAGAAGAGGAAGCCGCCATGAAGGGAGGCTTAACAACCCCAATAATAACCGCATCCACCTCTGGGGGGACCGACCATCGTTCAACCAAAACATGGCGAAAGGGGTACTTCCAGTCCCAAACCCCCGGGACCCCTGTAAGTTTACAAGGAGATTCCCATTCCTTAGATATAAGATACTGGAAATGATCCTGATCCAAAAATTCCAGGCGCGGCGTCGCCGTGTGGAAACTCTCCCTCTTGGACTTGGGAGACTCTCCCGGAGGAGAGATGGACAGCACTTCAAAGATCTTAATGAGTAACTCATCAGTTTCACACAGGCCCCAAGACCCCGGGCCAGAACCGTCACGGTTCCAAAACAACTCATCTGAGGAACTGGAACCTGAGAACAGTTCACCATCCTCGGACTGATCAAGATCCTGCACAGCAGCAGGTTCTTCGGTTTCAGTGGAAAACCTATAACTAGGAGGCGTCGGGGATCGTTTCTTCCCAGCGCCCAAGCGCTCAGCCAACCCAGACATAACTTGCTCCGCCGTGGGGAGCTTGTGCGGCACCACTTGCTGGTCATCCCCGCTCGAGTGCGACTCATCCGGAGTGAGATTTAAGCACGGGGAGACAGGAGTATTGAAGCGAGGTGCAGCTACTGGTAAACCTGATTGCAGGGCCAGCGCTTGTTCAGCACACGGTCCGCAGACCCGTGCTCTGTCAGAGTCAGCGTGGGGTTGTCTACACATGGTACACAGCCGGTCTTGTCCCCGCGGGACCCCGGAAACAAAATTCTGAGATGCCTCCATATGGTGATTAATCTAGGTAATATGCCAGTAGGGATTTATGCTGTAAGCAACCCTGGATGCCCCAATACCCACTGGGAATGTGGGAGAATCTAATATAACCCCGTGAGATATATATATCAGGCCGGGAGAAGCCACTGGAAGCTTGGCGTCTGAAAGACATAAGGAGAAGAGAGGGTGTCAGAGCCATGCGCAGCACAAGAAGAAAAAATAAACGAACGCCCGTGAGGGCACTTACAGCAACCAAGGGAGAAGGAGGATCATGACCACGCGCGCGTGGGAAGACCGACAAAATGGCGCCAGCGAACCTCGAAGGGCGGGCCAGAGCTGTAGGTGACGCAGAACGCGCCAGACCACGCCCCCCCGGAGAGCGCGAAGCTCTAAGCGCGGAACAAGACAGTAAAAGAACAGAAATAAACGCCATGGCGTCGCGAGACAGAGCCGCCTTACGCGCCAAGTCACATATTTTAAGGCGCTGCGGCCAACGTTAAAATAAAGTTTAAAGTGCGGCTCTGACCCCCGGAAACCGATAAGGCTAAGGCAAAGCGTGTGAGATGGCAAGATTAGACCAACGTACACAACCCCCCCCTCTTTTTCCCCCCACTAACGGGGGGAACTAAAGAAGGTGACCCAACGCTCGGGGTTCACCGCTACACTATGAGGCTCACCATTAGCCCAAACCGCCTACCCCATGTATGAGGATTGCGGTGGAGCATGGCTAGGTGCTGCCTACCTTCACCCGACCAACGCAGCCCAGGCTGGGAGGCATGTTATTCACAGAGAGGACGGGTGGAAATAGTCCCGCAGGGCCTCGGGCTGTCAAGCCCCGCTCGCCTGCGAGAGTGTGATACTTAATGTCTTCACAGTTCTAGAACTGCAGAGAAATCTGGGGATTTGTGGGAGGTCCCTCGGTATATGTAGGGCCGGGAGGAGCTTGTTTTCTTCATGATTCTGCAGTGCACGGCGCTGAAGGCGGAGGCATACCTACATGTAAGGACTATGTCTGGAGCAGGACGTGCTGTATGCTTAGAATAACTCCAATATTCTAGAGATAGAGAATGTGCGACAAGGGAGACTCTTGGACTCACACCAAGCAAGGTAGGCATGCCAAACTCTGTAATATATCATGGAAGAAGACTTCTTCCGAGCCTGAATCATGGTCTGCACAACCCTGGCAGACAGACCCTTCTCCGTCAGGATTGAGGTTTCAATAGCCAGGCCTTCAAAGCCAGTGTCTGTAAATTGGGGTGCTGCAGCGACCCCTGAGTGAGAAGCCGTGGGTCGTCGGGCATGATGTAGCAATAGACTGACATCTAAACTATGTCCGCGAACCAACTCCGTCTCGGCCAGTAAGGCGCCACCAGGATGGATGGTACCCCTTCCTGGGCTATCTTGCGCAGCACTCGGCCCAGGAGTGAAAACGGAGGGAATGCATAGGGGAGCCTGAACTCCGTCCAAGGAATTGCCAGAGCGTCTGTGGCAAATGCCAGAGGATCTCTTGACAGGGAGACGAACCTTGGGAGCTCGTGATTGTGTCTGGACGCAAACAGGTCCACATCCGGCTGACCCCAGCGCAGACACAGGGCGTGAAAAATCTTGTTGTTGAGAGACCATTCCCCCAGACATAAGGCCCTCCTGCTCAGGGAATCTGCCTCCTGGTTTTCTACCCCGGGGATGTAAACAGCCGAGATGCAGGGAACATTCTCCTCTGCCCAAGTCAGAATCTGGGTCACCTCCTTGAGGGCTCGCTTGCTCCGGGTCCCGCCCTGGTGATTGATGTAGGCGACAGCCGTCTGATTGACCGAGCGAACCTGGATCGCACGCCCCCTTAAATGGGGAGTCAAGCGAAGAAGCACCAACCGGATCGCTCTCAGCTCCAGGATATTTATAGGCAAGTGGGTTTCCTGCGGCCCCCACAGGCCCTGGATCTTCTGCGTTTGCCAAACACCTCCCCAGCCGGTTAGACCGGCGTCCGTGGTAAAAATCTCACACCGGGGAGTCAAAGGACTTGCCCACCAATAGGTTTCTGGAGTCCAGCCACCACGGGAGGGACTGTCTTACCAGGGGAGACAGTGAAAACTCCTGTTCCAGTGACTTCTGTGTCCGGTCCCAGCCGGTCAACAGATTCAACTGAAGAAGAGATCTCATGTGGAATTGGGCGAAAGGCACTGCCTCGAAGCATGACACCATAAGGCCCACCAGTTTCATCCCCAAACGGATTGATGGCCGCTGACAAGACAGCAAGGCCTGCACCTGCGTCTGGAGGCCCACCACCTTCTGCTGGGGCAGGAATGCCTTGACCTGAATGGTGTCCAACATCATGCCCAGAAAGGACCTCACCGTTGAGGGAGTGATAGAAGACTTGGGGTAATTGACTACCCATCCGAAATCCTCGAGAGTGGATAACACCGTCCAGGTGTCGCTCTCGGCCTGCTGAAAGGACTGAGCTGCAATTAGTAAATCGTCCAGATAAGGCAGCACACGAATGCCCTGGTTCCTCAGTATAGCCATGATGCCCGCCAGCACATTTGGTGAACACACGGGGGGCCGAGGATATCCCGAATGGCAGCGCCACAAACTGGTAATGCTGATCCTCTAGCGCAAACCTCAGGAACTTCTGATGCCTCTGGAATATCGGGATGTGCAAATAAGCATCCCTGATGTCCACCGTAGTCATGAAGTCGCCGGGCCGAAGCGAGCTCACCGCGGACCGTAAGGTCTCCATGCGGAAATGTCTGACTCTTGAGACCCTTCAGGTCCAGCATAGGTCTCAGCGTTCCGTCCTTCTTGGGCACCGTGAACAGATTGGAGAAGCCTTGACCCTGTTCCTGAAGAGGTACAGGACAAATCACACCTAACCGCAGAAGGTATTGGACAGCCATTCGTAGGCCCTGTGCCTTCAATGGGTTCTGGGATATCCGCGACTGAAGAAATCTTGGAGGCGACCAAACTGCCAACTCTATTTTGTAACCAGAGGACACCACCTCCTGAATCCACCGATCCGAGACGTGCCGTCTCCAGATGTGAGCAAATAGCAGAAGCCGTCCCCCCACCCAGATGGGTGAGGGCAACTCCTCATGCTTGAGGGGCCTTGGCAGGGGGCTTGGATCCCCAAGAGGGATTGGGTCGGCCGCGGGACCTACCTCGTCCCCAGGAATCTCTGCGAGTCTTCCGTCCTTGACCAGGAGGTCCAGACGCTCCCCGAACTATCTGTGGCCCACGGAGGGGATACTAGCGAGCGACTTTTTGGCCGCGGCATCAGCTGACCATTGCCGCAACCAGAGCGAGCGGCGAAGCGCAACAAGCAGGGCCGAGACCCTGGCACCGAGCTGGACACCATCATCCATGGCAGACACAACGAAGGCAATAAAATCCATGCAAGTCTTGAGGTCCTTAAACCCCTCTGTCCGCTTGTGAGACTTAGCAATATCCACAAGACGTCTCACCTTCTTTCCGATGGCTAAGGAGACAATAGCCGCGGCACACACAGGGCGAAACCAAGCACCAGCAAAGGTGAAGGCATGACAGACCAGCTGATTCATGCGCTTGTCAGTCGGATCACGTAGGGAAGCAGTATTGGGTGAAGGCATGACTGTAGTGTTGAACAGCCCCGACACGGGGCATCCACCTCGGGAGGACGGGACCAAAGCCGAACCAGCTCCTCAGGAAAGGGATACCGCCTGTCCAGGCCCTTGGGCACCGACGGTAACTTGTTAGGCCTTTCCCACTCCTTGAATATCATGTTAGAAAAATGGGCCTGCTCAGGGAAGACTTTTCTCTGTCTCTCAGGCCTAAACAAAACACCCTGCTTCCTCTTAGCCGTTCTAGGGGGGGACAATATGCAATGTCTCAAAAACTGAAGCAAGCAACTTCTCCGTATCATCAGGGAGCCATGTATCCTCAGAGGAAGACCCAGAGCCTCTGTCATAGCCAGCAGAATAATCCACTGTGGAAAGGGAGTCCTCATGCAACTCGCCTACCTCCATGGAGCCCGGACCTCCAAAAAGATCATCATTCGAGAGGGGCGGGCCGCATGGCAGTGACGCGGAATGCGTCATAGTGCGCCCCCCCCCCCGTCGTCGGTGCGAAAGGAGCTCCGCCTCCTGCCTTCTCACAGGACTTCCAAAATGGAGGACAGTCACAGAAAAGGCCAACACAACCTGCCACCGGGCGGCCCACGTACAACCGTGCGGCGCGCGCTGCAACAAGCAAGAAGACCAGCGGTCATACACAAAAAACGCCAAGTGCCAATCCCCCCCTCACAGCGCACAATCAAGATGGAGGGGAGAAGGGAGCAGGAAGGAGGAACACCCGAAGGAGCGAGGGAGGCAAGTATAAAAGAGATGTGAACACAGTGAATAACACAGCACTCTCAAAGCTTGTGGGACACATTGGGAATGAATGCCAGAGGGCAGTAAGTGGTTCCTTCCCCCCCTATAGGCTCACCATCAGCCTATGGCCGGCTACCCTGTAGACAGGGTCTGCGGTCCAGAGCCTAGCTCTGCCAAACGCCTGACCCTGGTGTTCTCCCTACCGTCACCGTCCCAATCAGCCAAGGCTGGGAGGCATTAGTGGGTCCACGGGATCAGTGGTAATAAGGTTGCAGCGGCCGACAGGCTATGAGGCCCCGCTCAGCTGCAATATCCAGGAGAGAGTATCCAACGATCTTCAGCAGCCAGACTGCAAGATGAACACTGGGAAATCATAGTGAGACACCTGCCTTTATAGGGGGACGGGAGGAGCAACAGCTTTTAATCTTGCAGTCGAGCGCCCCCTGGGGGCGGAATACCCAATTTTCATCCCTTCTGGGACGACCTGGACTGGATATAGGGAAAAGATGGATACCTTCTTGCAGAAAGCATGGCAGGCTGAATCGTGTACTCCCAAACCAATTCTGGCCTCTATTTGTTTCGTTGCCAGGAAACTTAATTATTAGCTTCCACAGCTTAAATCATGTCTTTTGAAGTAGACAGGTATTAAAGACATCCGGCTGCTTCAGGGCCCGATCGCTGAAGTCTAGCAGAATTTCGGGTAGCCCTATTGCATCCCATGGGCACTGTGCAGGAAACCGAGGGACCTAGAAGATGGATTCCTTGGCTAGGTGAGTAAATAATGCCCTAAGATAAAACTGGAGGAGGGGGGGCAGATTGGTGAGGCTTGGGGGAGGGTTTTTACCTTCCCCGATGTTCCTCTTTAAAGTGGACCAACACCCAGGCTGATCGGCCCGGGAATCACTCTAGCAGGGCGCGCACCCGCGCCGTTTGTGAATGGCCAGCGCGGGCGCGCTCCCTGCTAGAGGGAAGTGCCAGTGCTCGGAGCCGCTGTGATTGTCCGTCCCTTGTACGTGCATACCACAGCGGCTCTGAGCACGCCGATTGGACGAGCGCATGCGCCGTAGGAGCGGGGTGAGGTGAGTTTTTTCTGCCATCCTGGGGCGTTTCACGCAGTGGGGCACCCCCGATCGGGGTGCCCCACGGAAGTGGACCAAAACCCAGGATAGTGAAAATCCTGGGTGTTGGTCCACTTTAAGGATAAATAATATACGCTCAAGCATTTTTCTGGTAAAGATGGTCCCCGGGGTATTTAGTTTCATTATCAATTTAAAGAAACTGAACCTGACGGTGCGCTACAGGCGCCTCCGCTCGGAGTCCACCTTCTCTGTGAGGAATCTGCTCCTGTCTGGCTCCTTCATGGTTATCAATAGACCTGAAGCATGCCTATTGGCAGGTACTTTGATTATTCAAGCCTCTTTTGAGATTTGGAGTAAAGTTGGGGGACGAAATACTCCACTTCAAATTTGTATGCCTACCCTTTGGGCTTGCGTTGGTTCCGAGAACCTTTACCAAAGTTCTAGCGAAACCTCTTACTGCATTAAGGCAAAGAGGAGCCGGGATCATTGCATACCACCTCCTTTTTGCCCCAGATAAGAAGTTTCTCCAGGATGTGGAATAGACAAAGGATTTTTTGCTCCGATTGGGTTGGATCCTGAACTAACAGAAGGCCAGTTTAGTCCCTTCACAGGTCATGACTTATCCGGGGTTCAAGATTAATACAATCCTTCGGAAAATTTTCTGCCTCAAGTTGAAGTTAATGATCCTTCAGGAAGCCGTTGAGTCCCTGGAGTCAATTTCTATTCATCAAGCTATGAGGGTCTTGGGGTTAATGACCTTGTCCTTCCCTGCTGTAAGATGGGGTCAGCTACACTCAAGGACTCTACAGCTGCATATTCTAAACTCTTCGAACAAATATTGGGGGGGGGGGGGGGGGGTTTGGAGGAGGAGCTAAAGCTTTGTGTATTCTGGTGGTCATGTCTTCCTACCGTAATATCCCAATGGTATGCTGCCCTTTCGGATCTTTAGAAAAGAAATTACTAGGTAAGTAACTTCTCTATAGAGAAATAAAAAAAACAAAAATAAAAACATAAGATCTTAACATTCTGAGGTAATTTCTTATATTGTAAAATGTACAAACCTTTAGGGACCCTGCCTGCCATTAGGCCATTTAGCTGGTTAATTTCATTAAATGCACACTGCAATTCTTTCTGCAAGTCAGCTTGCATTTTTTTGTAATTGGATTTTTCCACCTCCAGCTGCTTTTCGTATGCAAAGGCATCTTTCTCCCTCTGTTCAGAGCGAAGTAAAACAATATCCTGTTGACACATGAACCATTAAATATTACTATTTCTCCTACAGTCTTTATTATAGACGTGTACACACTAAAAACTGTGGGTTTTGTCAAATATTAAATTTGATTTGATAAAAATGAATGCCAAAATAGTTTGGATGAATACTGCAATCAGGCAGGTGAGGTAATACAGATTGCCTTGCCTGGATTGGTGGCAGAACTATGACGTGTGCAAGTGGATATGCAAATACACTGAAAAAAATGTCAGTTAAGTTGATCAGTGCAGGTTTAAGCATCAGAGACCATGGCTAATCAATGCTTATCCCTCGTGGGGCATTAAAGAGGCTGTAAAGCACTAATCCCGCATAGTATGGCACATATACAAGGCTTTATAAAAAAGAATAAAAAAAGCTTTCCAGTGAAAGACAAGCTTCCTGTGTCAATAAAAAAGGACAATTCTGTGAGTACTCACCTGTAGAATTGGTTTTACTATGCATGGCACGGCCTGCTTCCAGAAGTCCTTACGTATGGGATATTCCACCACAAGCTGGCGCAGTGCACTGCAGAAGAGTTGTGGCTCCTCCCGGTACCATATAAAACAGGAATCCCCAATAGACCTCTCCAATGTTGACAAGCAGTTACACAAGAAGCCGGGAGGTAATAAAGGTAAAAAAAGGTAAAAAACCCTCTTAACTAACTTAGAAAAAATACAATTCTGTGAAATACTCACCTGTAGAATTGGTATTATACGCATACAGCACGTCCTGCTCCAGATGTAGTAATTACATGTGGGTAATCCTCCGCCTGAGGGCGCTGTGCACTGCAGACATGTAGAAAACAGGCTCCTCCCGGCCCTTCATATACCGAGGGACCTCCCACAAATCCCCAGCATTGAAAAGCAGTGAGAAAAAGAAGCCGGGAGAAACCAACCACCCAACTGGTAATAATAACAATGATAACAATCACCATACAGGGGATCCAGAACAAAGTGAAACCAGGGTGGGTTGGAGCAGGACGTGCTGTATGCATATAATACCAATTCTACAGGTGAGTATTTCACAGAATTGTATTATTCTAAGCATACAGCACGTCCTGCTCCAGATGTAGTAATTACATGTGGGACATCCAATAGCAGTGTCCGTAAAGTAGGGTGGGATCCCCAACAAAAAAGGCACAGCAGACAGTAAAGGCGCTGTCACCTGCAACCATGCTACCAAGCACGACAGGAGCAAAGGCTCTAACGTCAATTGCATAACAAAACCTTTGAAAAGGTATGAACAGAACAAGCAGCCGTCTAGCAGACCTGCTTAACTTAAACCTGGTGCTGAAGGGCCAAAGGTACCCAAGCACAAGTGAAACAGAACAGAAAGAGAGGGAAGTTCTTCCCCCTTAAAAGGAACAGGCCAGAGTAACTGCCTAACCAACTCCCATGCAACAGAAGCCTGGGTAAAACTCAGAACTCTCCCCACGGGGAATAGAAACAGGGCTCCAGCAAGAAGGCGGGGATATCGACCCCTTCACTAACAAGGAACCGCCAGAAGCCGAAACCCGTACCCAGGACCAAGAAGGCCAGGCATCCAAGTAAAAACAATCCAAAGGGCGCATAGGCCCTGGAAGCAAACAAAATCAGGCGCATGCTTGTGGAGAGGCCCGTCGACCCCAAAGGGTATCAGTCCCCCAAAGGGACCAGAAACGACCAGGGAGTGCCACACCTGAAGAGGGAATGTGGACCCCTTACTTCAACCTTGCTAAGAATAAGGCCCAAAGGCCGACCAAAGGACTTAACAAAGACCATAAAAAAATCACCATGGACAAAAAGGTCCGGCGGAAGGCGGAATACCACCACATCATGGTATGTATATATATATATATATATATATATATATATATATATATATATATATATGTAATGAAAGAGGGGTAAGCAATCAGAGCCACCTTCTCAGGCACACGTCTGACTGAAGCAACAGCCCCCAGAGGGGCGACTGTGCCACAAAAAAACAGCTCAGACAGCAGCCAGAATCAGACCCAAGGGAAAAATCCGCAGGGCAGGCAGAATGAAAATTGATCCCAGCAGGGACCATAGCACCACTTGAGAGATGCCCTGAGCAATCCCCAAGAGAACTCCTGACAAGAAGACTGAACCAGACTTCTACAGGAAGGCAGACAGGACAGAACCTGAACCTTGAAAGTACCTAGGTGGGGAGCCAACCCCAACCTATGCCGGCACAACTCTAGACCCCCAGGAACCAAGAACGGCCAACAGGGGAGAGACCAATACTCATGCCAAACCATATGGGTACACCCCAACCCATAACGCACGGAGGAAGAGGAAGCTTGCTCCTAGCCCCCCACATACCAAATCCCCCAGAAGATAAGCCCGTCTCCAAGGGGTGAATGAATCCGCTGTCAAGCCCCAGACTAGAGTCTGTAGAATGGGACGACATAAGAAGGGACCTGACAAGGACAGAACCGCACTCCTGAAAGAGCGTACAGGTCGTCTGACCTTAGCAGAAGCATCTGCGAACCACCGTTCACTAGGCCACCCAGGGGCCATCAAGCTCACGGGTCTCATCAGCACGACCGTGCGCAGAAACCCACAGCAGGGTGAACGAAGAGAAGACATAAAATAGAAGTCTATACAGAATTTTACTAAGCCCCCATGACCAGAGTCAGAATATTCTGGGACAGTAAAAACAAGGGCAGAGCCCCTAAGAAATAGGCGAGACCCCACAGAGCCGCCCTAGTTGGCTCTCAGAGAGACACCAGGATAGCACAACCTGTCCCTGAAGGACATCCATTGGAGCGAATACCACTGAGAAGCAGGGGGACGCAGACCCCCGCCTAGATCAGGAACCTCCCAGGAGAATCCTCCTGCTTCAAGCTCCAGACCAATAATAAAACAGGCCATTGTCTTCTGTCTTCCAACAGGCCAAGAGTGCCCAAATAGACAGGTCCTAAAGAGGAGAAGTCCAGCAGTATAGAGACAACTGAGGGCTCATTGTTTTAACAAGGCCAGTAGGTAAGATGGACCCTCTAAGGGACCCTACCTAGGAACCACAGGGGGTTTTGGAAGAAATTCCTAGCTCCCGGGGTGCTGGAACCCCCAGCTAGGAACAATAACCTACGGTGCCGAAGAGCCCAAAGGCTCTGTATATGAGGGACATCTGATACGCCACCCACGGGCCCACCTGCTGCAACCCTGCCTGGTGAAGATAAGATGTCAGCAAAAAAAGGGGCAGAGCCCCTGTGACCAGGACTCCACTTGTTGCCAAGGAAGAAGGCTCAAGCCTGAGTCAAATCCAAGGAATGGAGATAGCGGATAAGGGACCATGAGGGATTGAGGTGACTGAGCACCCATCCAGTAACTCCCAGGGGACACCGCTGGCCGACTAGCCCCCGCGGCCTGACGTAGAGAATAGGGAGTAAGGGAAGACGACGCGGTAGGCCCTAGTGCGGACGCCAATAGGCATGTCCGAGACAACACCCCCATTCGCACCAAGGCGAGTAGCCTGGGAGCAGAAGAGAGACCAAAAAAATAGTCCCTCTCCGCAGGAAGATCCTGCAAAACTGGCTGGCAAGGGGATTGATGTCCAAGGACACCGGGAAAACAAACCAGATCCAGACTGCACAGGAGACCGGAAGCCCCCCTTGCACAGGGCGCCTGTGTCCCAAAACAGATATCATAAGGGGACTACCGGCGATAGTAGAACTGCCAGGCCTACCATAGGCCAGCATGGTATAAGGAAATGCTCCTGTTCCAGGAATTCCAAGTGCGGTGGCGCTGTGCGGAAACTCTCCTTCTTAGGCTTGGAACCCCCTCAAGGAGGGGAGATAGACAAGACCTCAAAAATCTTAAGTAGTTCATCTGTGTCACACAGGCCCCAAGAACCGGGCCCCGAATCATCACTGCTCCCGGGCATCCCATCCGAGGAGCCCGAATCGGAGAACAGCTCACCTTCCTCAGAAGGATCAAGGTCCTGCCAAGCAGCAGTCATCCGTATCATTGGGAACAGGAGAACCGGGAGGCGTCAGGGACCGCTTCTTACCAGGGCCCAAACGATCCGCCAAACTAGACAGCACCTGCTCAGCCGTAGGTAGCCTGCACGGCACTACTGGTTATCCCCGCTCGAGTGAGACTCCTCAGGAGTGAGATTTAGGTCCGGGGAGACAGGTGAATTGAAGGGAGGTGCAGCCGCTGGCCAACCTGATTGCAGGGCCAGTGCCTGTTCAGCACACGGTCCGCAGACCCGTGCTCTGTCAGCATCAGCATGGGGCTGACCACACACTGTACACAGCCGGTCATGTCCCCGAGGGACCCCGGACACATAATTCTGAGATGCCTCCATATGGTGATTATCTGAGCAGTATGCCCGCAGGGAATTACGCAATAGGCAACCCTGGATGCCCCAAGACCCGCTAGGAATGTGGGAGAATTAGTTAAGTGGACCCGCTATAGTATATGTCAGGCCGGGAGAAGCCACCGATAGCCTGGCGTCTGAAAGACATAATGGGATAAGAGGGGGGTGTCAGTGCCATGCGCAGCTCAAGTAAAAAATCCTAGGAACAAATACCGCCCCGAAGGGCACTTACATGACCAAGGGAAGAAGCGGTTATCGCAACCACGCGCGCGAAGACTGTCAAAATGGCACCAAGCGAACCTCGAGGAGCGGGCCTGATCTGGCTGTGACGCAGGGCGCGTCATGCCAAGTCCCCGCCTCCCCCAAAGAGCGCGAAGCTCTAACCAGCTCAACGTGAATGACAGAAGTGGAAATACACACATACCTAATGTAATGGAGCGCGGCACCGACACTCGAAATCAAATAAAGATAAAAAGGCCTTAAACATGTCACATTACACTGGGACTTACCCCCCCCCCCTTTTCTTTTCCCCCGAGCTACGGGAGGAAACGAGGGAGAAGCGGACCTGTACCCAGGGATAACTGCTATGAGGGGCCAGGGCATCAATGCGGGAGGGGCATCTAAAGGAGGCTCACCATCGGCCTAAACCGCCTACCCTATGGTGGGGGATTGCGGTGGAGCATGGCTCCGTTAAGCACACGAGGTGCTGCCTACCTTCACCCGACCAACGCAGCCCAGGCTGGGAGGCATATTCTTCACAAAGAGGACAGGTGGAAATAGTCCCACAGTGCCACGGGCTGTAAAGCCCCACTCGCCTGCGAGAGCGTGATACTTCATGTCTTCGCAGTTCAGCACTGCAGAGAAATCTGGGGATTTGTGGGAGGTCCCTCGGTATATGAAGGGCCGGGAGGAGCCTGTTTTCTACATGTCTGCAGTGCACAGCGCCCTCAGGCGGAGGATTACCCACATGTAATTACTACATCTGGAGCAGGACGTGCTGTATGCTTAGAATATCACCATAAAGAGGCAACGAAGAATAACGATAACAAGGGTGGGGTGAAGCAGGCCGTGCCATGCATAGTAAAACCAATTCTACAGGTGAGTACTCACAGAATTGTGCTTTTCCTATTGCATGGCACGGCCTGCTTCCAGAAGTCCTTACGTATGGGACGTCCAACAGCAGTGTCCGTAAGGTAGGGTGGGATCCCCCAAAAGTAGCAGCAGGCAGTTCAAACCACTACCGCCTGAAGTACCTTGCGACCAAAGGCAGCATCCGCTGAAGCCTTAACATCAACCTTGTAGAACTTTGAAAAAGTATGATCAGAAGACCAAGTAGCAGCCTTACAAACTTGTTCAACAGAAGCTTGGTGCTGAAAAGCCCAAGAAGCACCAATAGCATGAGTGGAATGAGCAGTCACCCTAAAGGGGGGTTCCTTCTCCTTAGCAGAGTAGGCCTGCACCCCCGCCTGACGAATCCACTTGCTAATAGTAGACTTAGCTGGAAGCAAACCCTTCCTAGGACCAGAAGGAAGAACAAAAAGAGCATCAGACTTCCTAAAAGACTCAGTAGCCACCAAGGAAAACTTCAGAGCCCTGACCACATCCAAAGCATGAAGAACCCGCTCCTTAGAATTAGCCGGGTTAGGACACAGAGAAGGTAACACAATGTCTTGATTGAGATGAAAAGCAGAAACAACCTTAGGCAAGAAATCCAGTTTGAGCCTAAAAACTACCTTATCCTGATGCCGCTCAAAATAAGGAGGTTTATGGAAAGTGCCGCCAGCTCAGAAACACGCCTGACCGAACAGCCACCAAAAGGGCCACCTTAAGAGTCAGAATGGACAAAGCAGCCTCACGCATAGGCTCAAAGGGAGGACCCTGCAAGGCAGACTGCACCAAATTTAAATCCCAAACAGGCAGCAAAGGCTTGCGCGGCAGACGCACATGAGTAACCCCCTGAAAGAAGGTCTTAACAAGCCTGTGATTGGCAAAATATCTCTGGAAAAAAAATAGCCAAGGCCGACACCTGTTCCTTGAGAGTACTAAGTTGAAGGCCCGATTCCAGGCCATGTTGTAAAAATTTCAAAATCCGGGGGACAGAAAACACCCGACAAGGAAGAGACTTGCACTCACACCAGGCAATGTAATCATGCCATACCCTGTAGTAGATAAGAGACGAGGATTTCTTCAGAGCCCTGATCATGGTATCAACAACAGAATCCGGCAACCCCTTGTCCATCAGGATGGAGGTTTCAGCAGCCAAGCCGTTAAAGCCAGCGTTTGTAAATTGGGATGGATTAGCTGTCCCTGTGTGAGAAGATCTGGGTCTGCTGGCAGAACGCACTGATCTACTGCCAACTGCACGATGTCTGCGAACCAAACTCTCCTCGGCCAACAGGGGGCCACCAGAATGGTTGGTACCCCCTCCTGGGCTATCTTGCGCAGCACCCTACCCAGCAGAGGAAACGCATAAAGAAGCCGAAACCCTGACCAAGGAATTGCTAGAGCATCCGTTGCGAAAGCCAGATGATCCTGTGACACGGAGACAAATCTTGGAAGCTTGTGGTTGTGCAGGACGCAAACAGGTCCACAACCGGCCGACCCCAATGGTGACATAGGGATTGAAAGACCTTGATGCTGAGAGACCATTCCCCCAGCCGAGACATCCCCCTGCTCAGTGAGTCTCCACTCCTGGAATGTAGACCGCCGAGATGCATGGCACATTCTTCTCCGCCCAAGACAGTATCAGGGACACTTCCTTGAGGGCTAGCTTAGTCCCTCCCTAATGATTGATGTAGGCAACCGCCGTCTGGTTGTCCGAGAGGATCTGAACAGCCCGACGCCGAAGGTGGGGGGGTCATCTGCGAGAGAATAAACCTGATCGCCCGCAGCTCCAGGACATTGATGGGAGCATGGGCCTCCTGGGGGCCCCACTGGCCCTGGAACTTCAGAGACTTCCAAAAGCCCCCCCAACCGGTCAGACTGGCATCTGTGGTGACAGTCTCCCATAGCCTGGAGTCCAGCCACCACGAGAGGGACTGCCTGGCCAGGGGGGAAAGTGCAAATTCCTGATCCAGGGACACAGGGTCCCGATTCCAAACTGACAAAAGGTGCAACTCTCATGTGAAACTGAGCAAAGGGGACCGCCTCAAAGCAGGACACCATCAGGCCCACTAAGCGCATCCCCTGCCGGATGGAGGGATGGGGACACAAGAGCAGGTCCCGAGCCCGCTGCTGGAGGTTCTCCACTTTCTCCTGAGGCAGGAAGACCGTGACCTAAGAGGTGTCCAGAATCATGCCCAGAAAGGACCTCACCAAGGACGGAGACAGTGAAGACTTGGGAAAATTGATCACTCAGCCGAAGGACTCGAGAGTGGACGTCACCACCTGAGTATCCTTCTCGGCCTGATGGAGACTGAGCCGCAATCAGAATGTCGTCTAGGTAAGGAAGGATGCGAATGCCCTTGTTCCGCAGCAGGGCCATCACTCCCGCCAGCACCTTGGTGAACACCCGAGGCGCCGAGGTAATACTGAAGGGTAAGGCCACAAACTGGTAGTGCTGATCCTCCAAAGCGAATCTCAGGAATCTCTGATGACCTGGAAAAATTGGTACATGAAGATAGGCATCCTTGATGTCCACGGTGGTCATGAAGTTGGCCGGCCGAAGGGTCCCGAGTGCAGCGTCTCCATGTGAAAGTGCTTGAATCTGACAAACTTGTTGAGACTCTTCAAGTCCAGGATGGGCCTCAGAGACCCGTCCTTTTTGGGGACCGTGAAAAGATTGGAGTAGTACCCATGACCCCGCTCTTGGGAAAGCACCAGACAAAAGACACCTGAATCCAACAGACATTGAACTGCCAGGAGTAGGCCCTGAGCTGACAAGGGATTCTGAGACATCGGGGTTCTGAGGAATCTTGGGGGCGGCCAGTCTGCAAACTATCTTGTAACCGGAGGACACCACCTCCTGAATCCACTGGTCTGAGACGTGGAGCCTCCAGACGTGAGCAAAGAGCCGGAGCTGTCCCCCCACCCGCATGGGTGAGGGCGCCTCCTCATGCCTGAGGGGCCTTGGTAGGGGGTTTGGGCTTGGCGCCCCAAGAGGGACCGGGGCATCCACGGGACCTGCCACGACCCCAGGACTCTCTGCGGCTACCCGAGAAGAGTGAGCCACGACCGCCTCTAGAGGCACGAAAGGAAGAGGAGGAGGAGGAAGTACCCCGAAAGGGCCGAGGCTGCTTCCTACGCTGAGGTAGCCTACCATCCTTGGCCAGAACATCCAGACGCTCACCAAAAAGCCACAGCCCAGCAAAGGGGAGTCCAGTGAGAGCCTTTTTAGCAGCAGAATCAGCTGCCCACTGATGCAACCAGACAGAGTGGCGCATAGCCACCAGGAGGGCTGAGGCCCTGCCACCCCACCGGACCACATCGTCCATGGCCGTAAGGATAAAGGCGACAAAATCAGAGCAAAGCAAAAGGGCCCTATAATCTTCCCTCCTCCTGCCAGCCATAGCGCCATCAGAGAGACGTTTGAGCTTTTTCTTAAGACCGATGGCTGTAATGGCAGCAGCACAGACCGGACGCAGACCAGCTCCCACAAAAGGTAAAGGCATGGCAGGCCAGCTGATCCATGCGCCGATCCGTGCTGTCATGCAGAGTAGCAGTGTCAGGGGAAGGCATGACCAAGGTGTTGGACAGCCCTAGGACGGGAGCGTCCACCTCGGGGGCACGACCATCACTTGACCAGGTCAGCAGAAAAGGGATACCTTTTATCCAACCTCTTGGGCACCGTGGGCAATATATTAGGACGTTCCCACTCCTTGAGCACCATATTAGAGAAGTGACCCTCAGGGAACTCCAGACACTGCTTATCAGGACGAAAAAGCTCACCCTGTTTCCTCTTAGCCACCTTGGGGGGGCGATGTGCAAGGTGTCAAAAATGTCAGACAACATTCTATCGGCGTCATCAGGGAGCCATGAATCCTCCTCAGACGCAGACCCAGGGTCACTGTCGTACCCCTCCTGCTGGTTTCCAGAGGAGTCAGAGTCCAGGAAGAGCTCCCCCCTCCTCTGGGGAATCACGGCTACCAAACCCAACAGGTCCCTCATCCTCCTCTGCAAAAAGGGGGGACACGGGGTCCAGATGACGCTACTTGCCCGAGGCCTTACCAGCAACAGGCCTGGCTAGCCGTCTCTCAATGCTGGCCACGCGCAGTGCCAGATCAGATTGTGACCCCCTGCTAGTATCCCCCTCACTGAGGGCTAAATGCATTCGCGGGGGGGGGGGGGAGTGGTAGGAGAAGCCGGAGGGAGCGCAGAACTGGGAAGAGAAGCGCTTAACCCAGCCTGGTCCGCAATGATACTATGGGCGCAAGGCACACAAACTGCGCCACCACCACTCAGAGGGGATGCCCCGCACATGACACACAGCCGGGATTGTCCTGAACCCCCAAGCACGCTATCCCCAGAAGCCTCCATATGGTAATTAAGACAGGCACAATAGGCCAGCACAGGGTAAGGGCTAATAAAAGCCACCCGGGATGCCCCCCCCAGGGATGCCCCCAAAAGAGCAAGGGAGATGGGGGGGTGGTAGTGGGGGGGGGGGGGGGGGGAAGGGAGCAGGACCGGGAGAAACCACAACACAGGTGACCCGCCTGAAAAACCTAATAAAGCAATTCTGTGAGTGCTCACCTGTAGAATTGTTTTTATTCTTGCATGGCACGGCCCGCTTCGGCATTCATAACAGTTGGGTATTCCGCCACAAGGTGGCGCAGTGGCACTGCAGAAAGCTGTGGCACCCCCCGGCTCCCTATAAAAACGGGATTGACCATAGAGTTCCCAGCGTAGACAAGCAGTGAGAAAAGAAGCCGGGAGAGAATAAAGTACAGTAAAAAAAAATGTGAAAGGTAAAAAAAAAAAAAAAACCCAATTAACTTGGAACCATCACCATAAAGAGGCAACCAAGAATAACGATAAAGGTGGGGCGAAGCGGGCCGTGCCAGGCAAGAATAAAAACAATTCTACAGGCGAGTACTCACAGAATTGCTTTTTTCTTTATTGCATGGCACGGCCCGCTTCCGTATTCATAACAGTTGGGACATCCAAAAGCAGTGTCCAAAAGTAGGGTGGGATCCCCAATGAGTAACGGCCAGTAGTTCAAGTCACTACCGCCTGAAGAACCTTGCGGCCAAAAGCAGCATCCGCTGAGGCCTTAAAGTGGACCAACACCCAGGATTTTGACTATCCTGGGTTTTGGTCCACTTCCGATCGGGGTGCCCCGCTGTGTGAAACCCCCCAGAAACCCCAAAAAACTCACCTCTCCCCGCTCCCACGTGAACGTCGCAGCCAATCCCCGCCAACGTCCAGGCGGGGGACAGGAACGTCCAAGCCGCTTCCGCCGCCGCCTCCCGCGCGTCACTCTCGGCGCGCGCCCCCGCCGGCCATTCACGGAGGGCCGGCGCGGGCACGTCTGGAGGGGCGCGCGGGAGGCGGCGGCGGTGGATCAGGTAAGATCTTTTTGGGGTTTCTGGGGGGTTTCACCCCGCGGGACATCCCGATCTCGGATGTCCCGCGGGGTGGGAGGTGATCGGCCGATCACCCCTGGGTGTTGGTCCACTTTAACATCAACTTTGTAAAACTTGGAAAAAGTATGAACAGAAGACCAAGTTGCGGCCTTGCAAACTTGTTCAACAGAAGCTTGGTGCTGAAAAGCCCAAGAGGCACCAATAGCACGAGTGGAATGAGCCGTAATCCTAAAGGGAGGTTCCTTCCCCTTAGCAGAATAGGCTTGAACCCCCGCCTGACGGATCCACTTACTGATAGTGGATTTAGCCGGAGGCAAACCCTTTCTAGGTCCAGAAGAGAGAACAAAGTCTCAGTAGCGACCAAATAAAACTTCAGAGCTCTGACCACATCCAAAGAATGCAGAGTCCGCTCCTTAGAATTAGCAGGATTAGGACACAATGAAGGCAAGACAATGTCCTGATTCAGATGAAAGGCAGACACAACCTTTGGCAAGAAATCGCCGCTAGCTCAGAAACTCGCCTTACAGAAGTGATAGCCACCAAAAATACAATTCTGTGAAATACTCACCTGTAGAATTGGTATTATATGCATACAGCACGTCCTGCTCCAGATGTAGTAATCACATGTGGGTATCCTCCGCCTGAGGGCGCTGTGCACTGCAGACATGTAGAAAACAGGCTCCTCCCGCCCCTACATATACCAAGGGACCTCCCACAAATCCCCAGCATTGAAAAGCAGTGAAAAAGGAGAAACCGGGAGAAGCAACCACCCAAAAACTGGCAATAACAGCAATGATAACAATCACCAAACAGGGGATCCAGAACAACGTGAAACCAGGGTGGGTTGGAGCAGGACGTGCTGTATGCATATAATACCAATTCTACAGGTGAGTATTTCACAGAATTGTATCATTCTAAGCATACAGCACGTCCTGCTCCAGATGTAGTAATTACATGTGGGACATCCAATAGCAGTGTCCATAAAGTAGGGTGGGATCCCCAACAGAAAAGGCAACAGCAAGCAGTTTAAACTACTGCCGCCTGTAAAACCTTGCGGGCAAACACAGCATCAGCTGAGGCCCTAACATCAACCTTGTAAAACTTTGTAAAGGTATGAACAGAAGACCAAGTAGCAGCCTTGCAAACTTGTTCCACAGAGGCCTGGTGCTGAAAAGCTCAAGAAGCCCCAACAGCTCGAGTAGAATGAGCAGTAAGACGAAAGGGGCGAGACTTCCCCTTAGTAGTATAGGCTTGAACTACAGCCTGACAAATCCATTTACTGATGGTAGACTTGGCGGGAGCCAAACCCTTCCTAGGCCCGTGAGGCACAACGAAGAGAGCATCAGTCTTCCTGAAAGCCTTAGTGATAACTAGGTAATACTTGACGCACCTAACCACGTCCAAGGAATGCAAAACCCTCTTAGGGTTACTAGGATTAGGGCACAGAGAAGGAAGTACAATATCTTGATTCAAATGAAATGCAGACACCACTTTAGGTAGAAAGTCTGGCTTGAAACGGAACACCACCTTATCCTGGTGTCTCTCATAGTAGGGAGTCTGAATAGATAAAGCAGCCAACTCAGACACACGCCTAACAGAAGTGATAGCTACCAGGAAGACAACCTTGAACGTGAGAACAGCGAGAGCAGCCTCCTGAATAGGCTCAAAAGGAGCACCCTGCAGGGCCGATAAAACCAAGTTTAAATCCCAAACAAGTACCATAGGCTTCCGAGGGGGACGCACATGAGTGACCCCCTGAAAGAAGGTCTTGATAAGGGGATGCTGGGCAAAGGTCTTCTGAAAGAAGATAGACAGGGCCGAAACCTGGCCCTTCAGAGTACTAAGCTTAAGACCTAAGTCTAGACCATGTTGTAAAAACTCCAGCACCCTAGAGACTAAGAATTCCCGGTAGGGAAGAGACCTGGACTCACACCAGTCAATGTAAGAACGCCAGACTCTATAATAGATAGCAGAAGAAGTCGTTTTCCTGGCTTGCACCATAGTAGCCACTACAGACGCAGACAAACCCTTTTCCATCAGGATGGAGGTTTCAAAGTTAGTAAATTGGGATGGCGTAGAGACCCCTGAGTTAGAAGATCTGGCAACCTTGGCAGATCGTACTTATCTACTGCCATTTGAACCACGTCTGCGAACCACACTCTTCTTGGCCACCTTGGGGCCACCAGAATCGAGGGTACGGCTTCCAGAGCAATCTTGCGCAGAACTCTTCCCAGAAGGGGAATTGGTGGAAACACATACAGGAGCCGAAACTCCCTCCAAGACATGGACAGGGCATCCATGGCCAGAGCCAGAGGATCCTGAGACAGGGATACAAAGCTCGGGAGCTTGTGATTGTGACGGGACGCAAACAGATCCACATCTGGCACACCCCAATGGTGACACAGGGACTGAAATACCCGGTTGCAGAGGGACCATTCCCCCTGACGGAACGACCCCCTGCTCAGAGCATCTGCCAGCAGGTTCTCCTCCCCCGGAATGTAGACAGCCGAGATACATTGGACATTGGCCTCCGCCCATGTTAGAATCAGCGATACTTCCTGGAGAGCCCCCATGCTCTGGGTCCCTCCCTGATGGTTGATGTAGGCAACCGCCGTCCTGTTGTCTGAGCGTACCTGAACCGCCAGACCCCTCAGGTAATGGGTCAACTGTTCCAGCACCAATGTGACCGCCCTGAGTTCCAAGACATTGGTGGGTAGATGGGCCTCCTGAGGGCCCCACCTCCCCTGGAAGCACAGGGACTTCCAGAATCCCCCCCAACCCGACAGACTGGCATCCGTTGTGACCGTCTCCCAGGAGGGAGCCAAGAAGGAGCTGCCCCTTGTCAAATTCCTGTGGTCCAGCCACCACGCAAGGGATTGCCTGACCGAGGGGGGAACCACCCGTGTCTCGTCCAAGGACGCTGGGTTCTTGTTCCAAACTGACAGAAGGTGAAGCTGCAGAGTTCTCAAATGGAACTGGGCAAAGGGCACCGCTTCGAAGCTTGCCACCATCAAGCCCACCAATTGCATTCCCTGCCGGTTGGAGGGATGAGGGCTCGAAAGCAGGGACCTCGCCTGCGTTGTCAGAGCTCCCACCTTCTGCGGAGGAAGGAATATCCTTGACTGAACTGTATCCAGAATCATCCCCAGGAACGGGGTCACTAAGGAGAGGGACAGAGAGGACTTGGGGTAATTGATCACCCAGCCGAAGGACTCCAGGGTGGACACTACCAACTGAGTGTCCAGCTCTGCCTGCCGCAGAGAACGATAGGTGATGAGTATATCGTCCAGGTAGGGCAACACGCGTATGCCCCTTAGTCTTAACAGGGACATCACCCCTGCCCGCACCTTGGTGAACACCCTGGGAGCCGACGTGAGGCCGAATGGCAGGGCCACGAACTGGTAATGCTGATCCAGCAGCGCGAATCTGAGAAACTGTTGGTGTCCTGGAAACACCGGAACGTGCAGGTAAGCATCCTTGATGTCCACAGATGTCATGAAGTCCCCTGGGCGCAGCGAGGCAATTGCCGAGCGCAGTTTCCATACGAAAATGCTTGTTTCTGACAAATCTGTTGAGGATTTTTAAATCCAGAATGGGTCTGACTGACCCATCCTTTTTGGGTACCATGAAAAGGTATAAAAAAAAGGAATAAAACCCCACGCCCCTGTCTCCTAAGGGGACCCTGCAAACAACCCCTAGATCCAGAAGGTCCTGCACAGCCAGCATCAGGACCCGAGCTGAGGCAGGGTCCTGTGGGATAGGGGACCCAAGGAACCTGGTAGGGGGCATTACAGCAAATTCTATCTTGTAACCGGAGGATGCAAAAAAGAAGAAAAAAAGACAGCACCGACAGTTATAAAATGGTGTGCTACACAGTGCAGGGTGAACAGTGAAAAACTGTTACTACATATGCCCATGAAACGGGGGAGTCCCACACACCCACCTAACGACCTACACCTGCCGGCATCTGCGGGGGAGCGTAGGCGCGGTGAGTTTAAATAGGGGTACCAGGGGTAGGGACTCCTCACACACCTTGACAAAGTGACGCTGTGACGCGTTGGTGGTGAGGAGTTAGAGCAGGTAAGGAGGGGGGGGGGGGGGGGTTTGTCCATTGAGTCTGCTTAATTCATTGTTTTTTCATTATTTGTATTTGGCACTTGTCCACTCGGTGAGTCCTCTTAATATATTCAGATAGGTAGGGTGGTTATAACTTCCTTTTTTATTTAAAGATTTTTCATAGGTTTTTTTTGCCAGGACTGTGTATATATATTTATTAGGTTATCACTTAGTATATGAATTTAGGTTAAGCACCTTTGCACATTTTTATGTAAGCTTTATCATGCACATGATTTTATTAGCTTAGTTTTAGGTGTATGCTCTGGTATTGGATAAGCAGTCACAGCAGCGTGGTTATTGGGCCTATTGGCCCTCCTCTCCCCCCCCCCCCCCCATTTTTCACTGTGCCCCCTCCTCGGTGTTTAGTTGTCTTATATGTTTTTTTAAAAAAATCAATGTTTTTTAATAGTGTCATGTAGGATTTAATATACAAAATAGATTTGTAATAATAAAATCGGATTTATTGCTATTATCGCTTAGTGGTACTTCTGTGACAGGGCTGGGTGGGTGTGTGGGACACCGTTTCATTGTAACCGGAGGACACTACCTCCTGAATCCACCGGTCTGAGACGTGGCGTCTCCAGACATGCTCGAAGTGCTGCAGACGTCCCCCCACCCTGACGGGCAAGGGCGCTCCTTCATGCCTGAGGGGTTTTGGGAGTGGCCTTGGGCTTGGGCCCCCAGGAGGAACCGGGACTGCGTCCTCTATTCTTGTTCCAGGAATTTGCGCGAGACCCGGCGAAGGACACTCCTCTGCCCTGCTTAGCCCCCCGGTAGGGGGTCGATTGGGAGCTTGGGCCACGAAAGGGCCGAATCTGACGCTTGCGCTGGGGTAACTTGCCACCCTTGGCAAAGATATCTAACCTTTCTCCAAACAAGTGCAGCCCCTTAAATGGAAGCCCCGTAAGGGCCTTCTTGGCGGCGTTATCAGCAGGCCACTGGCGCAACCAGACCGCTCGGCGAATGGCTACTGTGACAGACTATGCCTTTTGGATTTTAAAGGCATTGTTTCTGCCCTTGGACTTTTGCATAGACTGATTACTTTCATTTTCTTGAGCATGTCACAGACAATGGCATTGTGCTATTAATTACGTTACAGACTGTCACTGTATTGTTGATTGTGTTACAGACTGCTATTGTGTTGCTGGATTGTGTTACCGGCAGAGTTGAGGGATTGTGGCCTGCTCCCATTGGTCTGTGCGTTTGTCATGCAGTTCTCCATCAGGTCCACGGGGGAGGTCCCCTTGCATGGGGACTTGCATATAAGGCACAGGGTGGCACTAATAAAGGAAGTTCATCTTCACCCTCAATACTGAGTTCTGTCTCTTATTGGGGGAAACTCTATATTACAATTCACTAGCCCTTGTAAGGGCTGTTCCTGGTTCCTCACGGATGACTCGGATTCCTGCAGCACCTCTCACCATTGGGAAAAGGATGTCTCTGGCGGGGAAGCCCTCCGGCGATAAAGGTTATCGCTACAGCTACCACCAGAGCAGAAAATCTAGCGCTCAGCTTAATAGCATCGTCCGATGCAGATAGGATAAAGTTCACAAAAGTTTCACAGGTGGCCAGAGTATTGGCAGCATCAGAGGGCAAGTCATCCGCCCCTTCAAGAGCAGTCTTAACCACAGTCCTGAGCGCCACCGCCGTGATGGCTAAGGCGCAAACTGGGCGGAGCGACGCTCCCCCAAATGCAAAGGCATGACATGCCAGTTGGTCCACACGCCAATCCTCCGCATCCCGCAGCGTAGTAGTGTCGGGGGAGTGCATAATAGAGGTGTTGGACAGACGTAGAATTGGGGCATCGACCTCTGGTGGCGATGTCCAACACTTGACCAGGTCAGCAGGAAAGGGATATTTCTTATACACACTTTTAGGAACCCCATGAAGTTTGCTGGGTTGTTCCCATTCTTTCAGCACGAGGCTATTAAAATGGGTTTGTTCGGGAAATTCCAACCGCGCCCTAGAGGTGTGAAACAGATCACCCCTTTGCCGGGGAGCCGCGGCAGGGGGAGAGAGGGACAATACGTCAAAGATCTGGGTCAACAGTCTATCAATGTCATCCGAGGAACAATGATCAGAACCAGACTCTTCCTGTCCCCTGGACTCGTCGTCGTATGACCCGAGTCAGAGAACAGTTCCCCTTCGTCTGAGGGGCGATGTGCGTAAGAAAGAAGTAAATCATCCGATTCTATAGGAAATATAGTAGATTCAGGATTCAAATGTCGCCTCTTGGCAGTGGCCTTGCGCGCCAAGGAGCCAGCAATTAACTTTTCCACACTAGCCAGTCTAGTGGCCAAATCAGTATGAGAATCCCCACTGGTATTGGGGGTTAGGCTCAGACTTGGGGGAGTAGGGGAAGCAAGGCGAGGTGCGGGCCCAGCCTCGGAAGAGGTGGGAAGACCGGCTAGCGCCTGCTGTGCACAAGGGATGCAGACCCGTGCATTGTCACCACTGCTAGCTAAGACCCCACAAGCTACACACAGACGGGCTTGTCCCACAGGAACCCCGTTCACAATATCCTGAGATGCCTCCATATGGTGATTATTAGGTACAATATGCCAGTAGGGATTGATGCTATAAAGCAACCCTGGATGCCCCAATGACCCGCTGGGAAGTGGGAGTGATTTTTTTAAAAGGTCTGGACCGGGCGCTACACCGGGCCGGGAGAAGCCACCGAAGTCACGGTCTGAAAGACACAATGGGAACAGGGATGTCAGAGCCAAGCGAAGAAAGCAAGGAGCTAAAGAAAGGTCGCCCATGAGGGCACTTACAGAACAGCGAGGGGAGGGCAGTCTTCACCACGCACACGTGAGAAAGAAATGGCGCCAAGCGAACCTCGAAGGGCAGGCCAGAGTTGAAGATGACGCGGAACGCGCCAAGCCAGACCACGCCTCCCCCCCGGAGAGCGCGAAGCTCGTAGCCAATCACAAAACAGTAGTTAGTAACAGAAAACAGCAGAGTGAATCATCTCAGAGATTAAAGCATGACAGGATAGAATACAGAGAAAAGGACAGTAGCGTCCGTGAACAGAGCCGCCGTGCGCGCCAAGTAAAATACATTCAGGTGCTGCGGCCCACGTTACCATAAAGTGAAAGAGTGGCTCTGACACCCGGTGATCGTAAGGTCTATAACTTACTAGCGTAATAGGACAAGGATAGGCAGTTGTACACACGACCCCCCCTCTTCCCCCCCCCCCCCCCCCGTTAACGGGGGGAACTAGGGAGGAAGGTGACCCAACACTCGGGGTTCACCGCCACACGGGGCGTGGGGCGCTGATGCGGGAGGGGCATCCTCTGAAGGCTCACCATTAGCCTTAACCACCTACCCTATGGTGGGGGATTGCGGTGGAGCATGGCTCCGTTAAGCACTCAACGTGCTGCCTACCTTCACCCGACCAACGCAGCCCAGGCTGGGAGGCATATTCTTCACAAAGAGGACGGGTGGAAATAGTCCCGCAGGGCCTCGGGCTGTAAAGCCCCGCTCGCCTGCGAGAGCGTGATACTTGATGTCTTCGCAGTTCAGCACTGCAGAGAAATCTGGAGATTTGTGGGAGGTCCTTCGGTATATGTAGGGCCGGGAGGAGCCTGTTTTCTACATGTCTGCAGTGCACAGCGCCCTCAGGCGGAGGATACCCACATGTAATTACTACATCTGGAGCAGGACATGCTGTATGCTTAGAATAAGGCTACCTTAAGAGTCAAAATAGGCAATGCAGCCTCACGGATAGGCTGAAAGGGAGGCCCTTGCAAAGCAGACAAAACCAGATTCAAATCCCAGAAAAAAGTTTTAACCAACCAGTGATTTGCAAAAGATCTTTGGAAAAAAATTGCCAGAGATGAAACATGGCCTTTTAGGGTACTAAGTTGAAGGCCCAGATCTAAACCATGTTGCAAGAATTCCAGAATCCTGGGAATAGAAAACACCCGACAGGGAAGAGACTTGGATTCACACCAGGCAATGTAAGCATGCCAGACCCTGTAATAAAGGACGAGGACTTCTTCCTAGCCTGAATCATGGTATCAACAACAGAGGCAGGCAACCCCTTTTCCATCAAGATAGAGGTTTCAGCAGCCAGGCCGTTAAAGCGAGCGTTTGTAAATTGGGGTGGCGTAGCTTCCCCTGAGTGAAAAGATCTGGATCCTTGGGCAAGACGTACCGATCTACTGCCAACAGCATGATGTCTGCGAACCAAACTCTTCTTGGCCAACAAGGGGCCACCAGGATGACTCTGCCCAGGAGAGGATACAGAGGAAACACATAGAGAAGCCGAAACTCCGTCCAAGGTATTGCCAGAGCATCCGTGGCGAAGGTCAGAGGATCCTGAGACAGAGACAAATCTGGGAAGTTTGTGATTATGACGGGAAGCAAACAGATCCACATCCAGCTGACCCCAGCGGTGACACGGAGAGAAACACCTGGTTGTTGAGGGACAATTCCCCCAGACGAGACATCCCCCTGCTCAGGGGAGTCTGCCACCCGGCTCTCCACCCCTGGGATGTAGACCGCTGAGATGCAGGGAACATGCTGTTCCGCCCAAGACAGAATCAGGGACACTTCCTTGAAGGCTCGCTTGCTCCGAGTCCCTCCCTGATGATTGATGTAGGCCACCGCCATCTGGTTGTCTGAGCGGATCTGAACAGCCCGACCCCAAAAGTGAGTGGATAGGAGAGAAAGAACCAACCTGATCGCCCTCAGTTCCAGGATGTTGATGGAAACATGGGCCTCTTGTGGTCTCCACCGACCCAGGAACCTCAGGGACTTCCAGAAACCTTCCCAGCCTGTCAGACTGGCATCCGTGGTGACCGTTTTCCAGCACGGGGGCAGGAAGGTCCTGCCCCCCAGAAGGTTCCTCGAGTCCAGCCACCACAAGAGGGACTGTCTGGCCAGGGGAGACAAATTCCTGATCCAGGGACACAGGGTCCCGATCCCAAACTGACAAGAGGTGCAACTGACGAGGTCTCATGTGAAACTGAGCAAAGGGGACTGCCTCGAAGCAGGACACCATCAGGCCCACCAACTGCATCCCCTGACGGATGGAGGGATGAGGACACGACAGCAGAGCCCGAGCCTGAGGAAGGAACACCTTGACCTGAGAGGTATCCAGAGTCATGCCCAGAAAGGACCTCACCAAGGACGGGGACAGAGACGACTTGGGATAGTTGATCACCCAGCCGAAGGACTCTAGAGTGGATGTCACTATTTGAGTGTCCCGCTCGGCCTGAGGAAAAGACTCGGCCACAATCAGGATGTCGTCCAGGTAAGGAATGATGCGGACGCCCTGGTTTCTTAGCAGAGCCATCACTCCCGCCAGCACCTTGGTGAACACCCGAGGTGCCGAGGTGATACCGAAGGGTAGAGCCACAAACTGGTAATGCTGATCCTGCAGCTCAAACCTTATCCAGAATGGGTCTCAGAGAGCCGTCCTTTTTGGGGACCGTGAAAAGATTGGAATAGTACCCCTGACCAATTTCTTGATGGAGCACCAAACAAATGACTCCTGACTCTAACAGGAAATGAACTGCCAGAAGCAACCGTTGAGCATACAGGGGGTTTAAAGACATTCGGGATCTGATGAATCTTGGGGGCGGCCAGGCAGCAAACTATCTTGTAACCGGAGGACACTACCTCCTGAATCCACCGGTCTGAGACATGAAGCCTCCAGCCGTGAGCAAAGAGCCGAAGCCGTCCCCCCACCCGGATGGGCGAGGACGCCCCTTCATGCCTAAGGGGGCTTGGGAGAGGATTTGGGCTTAGGATTCCAGGAGAGACCGGGACGACCACGGGGTGTGCCACGGCCCCAAGAATATCCGCGCCCACTGGAGAGGAGGGAGCCACATCCCCCTCTGGGAATACGAAAGGAGGGGAGGGGGGCAGAGGACCCCCGAAAGGGCCGAGACTGCCTCCTACGCTGAGGCAGCCTGCCATCCTTGGCTAGAACGTTAAGACGCTCCCCAAATAGCCGCAGCCCCGCGAAGGGGAGGCCAGTGAGAGCTTTCTTAGTCGCAGCATCAGCTGCCCACTGGCGCAACCAGACAGAGCGGCGAATAGCCACCAAGGGCGCAGAGGCCCTACCACACAGCCGCACAGCATCATCCATAGCAGTAAGGATAAAGGCCACAAAATCAGAGCAAAGTAAGAGTCCTATATTCCTTCCCCTCACTACCAGCTGTTGCGCCATCAATGAGACGCTTGAGCAGTTTCTTAAGGGCGATAGCAGTATAGGCGGCAGCACATACCGGGCGCAAGCCAGCCCCCACACAGGTAAAAGCATGGGAGGCCTAGTGATCCATGCGCCGGTCCTCACCGTCCCTCAGAGGAGTAGTGTCAGGGGAAGGCATGACCGAGGTATTGGACAGACCTAGCACGGGAGCGTCCACTTCAATGGGAAATTACCACCTTTTAATAAAATCAATAGGAAAGGGATACCTTTTATCCAAACCCTTGGGCAAAGCAGGCAGCTTGTTAGGACGTTCCCATTCTTTAAGCACCAAGGTGGTAAAATGTTCCTGCTCAGGGAACTCTAGACGCTGTTTACCAGGGCGAAAAAGCTCCCCCTGCTTTCTCTTAGCTACCTCAGGGGCAGCAACGTGCAAAATTTCAAAAATATGTGACAGCAGATTATCAGTGTCCTCAGGATACCAGAATTCCTCTCCTGACACAGACCCAGGGTCACTATCGCAACCCTCCTGCTGGTTCCCAGAGGAGTCAGAGTCCTGGGAGAGCTCCCCCCATCTCAAGGGGGTGACAGTCACCAAATTCATCAATCCCCACATACATCTCAGTAAGGGGAGCAGGCCTGGGATCCAGGTGCCGCTTCTTGCCAGAGGCCTTCCTAGGAACAGTCCTGGCAAACTGCTTTTCAATGTTAGCCACCCGCAGAGCCAAATCAGACTGACTCCCTGCCAACATTCCCCACACTGGGGCCCAGTTGCAGGGGAGTAGGTGAAGCCGAGGGAGGCGCAGAGCTGGGAAGCGAAGCAGGCAAACCAGCTTGGAGCGCAAGGACCCTTTAAGCGCACGGCACGCATACCGTGACACTATTACTCACAGGGGATACCCCACACATGGAGCACAGCCGGGCTTGCCCCAAATGGCTCTCAAGCAGGCTATCCCCAGAAGCCTCCATATTGTGATTAACACAGGCGCAATAGGCCAGCAGCGGGTACAGGCTTAAGACAGAAGGCACCCGGGATGCCCCCAAAAGTCAGTGAAGGGGGAATGAAGGGGAGCAAGGAGTGGAGCCGGGAGAAACCACAACCCAATGGTATCCCGCCTGAAAGACATAAGTAAACACACATGAGTATACTGCAGCGAATACACCCCATATTCAATAAAAAAAAAACCCCAAGGGGGACTGACGGACCAAAGACACCGCGGCGTCACACAGGCACAAACCGCTGGATAAGGCGACCCGCCGGAGGAAACAGTGCTGCAGCCAGGAAGGTGAAAAAAAAAGAAAACAGACGCGCAGCTTGTCCCAAAATGGCGCCTGCAGAGGTACCTCAAGGGGCGGGCCGCAGGGGGACGATGCGATACGCGCCATCACCAGGCCCGCCCCCCCCCCGAAGAGCGCAAAAACGGCGCTCACGTGACCCGGCCGGTGCCATGACTAAGCAAAATGACCTCAGGTTATAGCGCCCACAGCCGCGGAGCGCAGTACAAAGTGGCGCGGCAGCTAAAAAAACACCCCAAAAGACACAAAAACGTCAAAAACACCACAGATATCACCACTCGCCGCTACCACCAACGCCCCCCCCCCCCCCCCGAACGCAGTCAGAGGGGGGGGGGGGAAGAGAGAGAGACAAGAAGGCAGCGGCAAGCAGCCATGGCCAGGGAGGGGGGGGGACCCCAACAGGAAAATAAGGGGACACAGTCCCCAAACTACTCACCCCCTCAGAAGCCAGGACAGAAAATCTGCATCCCTATAAGGCTCACCATAAAGCCTATGGCCGGCTACCCTTTGTGGTACAGGGTCTGCGGCTTGAAACTGCGCTCCAGGAGAACTTGACCCTAGTGCTCTTCTACCTTCACCCGATCTGTCAGCCGAGGCTGGGAGGTAGTGAGGGTCCAGAAACGGATGGAAATAGACTTGCAGGGCTGCAGGCTTGGTTGCCTGGTCACCTACGCAAGAGAGAGTGCCATCTTCTTACTTCGCAGTATCACTGCAGAGACTAGACTGGGAATTCTATGGTCAATCCCGTTTTTATAGGGAGCCAGGGGTGCCACAGCTTTCTGCAGTACCACTGAGCCATCTTGTGGCGGAATACCCAACTGTTACGAATACCGAAGCGGGCCGTGCCATGCAATAAAGAAAAACACATGCAATCAGCATCCCGCAGCACATGCCCAATAAAAAATCCAAAACCCCCAAGGGGGACTCACGGACCAAGAAGACCAAAGGCAGGAGATGCCAAGCCGCAGGCCACAGCCGAAATCCGGAACAGAGCAACGCTGCAGCCACAGGGGCCCCAGACGCGCAGCAGACTCAAGATGGCGCCGGCACGAGAACCTCAAGGGGCGGGCTGCGGGGGGATGACGCGATAAGCGTCATCCCCCGGCTCCCCCCCCCCCCCCGAAGAGCGCGAAAAGCGCCCTCTGCAGCCAGAACCGCCTCACAACCATAGCGCCGCCCGTCACAGAGTGGTGTACAAGGCGGCGGCTAGAAGCAGCGCAAAACGGCCAAGTTAAATCGCAAAGACCGCCCCCCCCCCCCGAGCACCCGCCAGAAGACCAGACCCCACAACCCCAGGGTGAAATAAGACAACAGTCCCCAAAAACACTCACCCCCTCAGAAGTTGAGACAGAACTCCACATCCCACAAAGGCTTACCATAAAGCCTATAGCCGGCCACCCTTTGTGGTACAGGGTCTGCGGCTTGGAGCAACGCTCCTCGAGCACCTGACCCCAGTGCTCCTCTACCTTCACCCGATCCGTCAGCCGAGGCTGGGAGGCAAGAAGGGTCCGGAAACGGGTGAAATAGACATGCAGGGCCGCGGGAGGAGCCACAACTCATCTGCAGTGCACTGCGCCACCTTGTGGCGGAATATCCCATACGTAAGGACTTCTGGAAGCAGGCCGTGCCATGCAATAGGAAAACTTGAAATTTCACTTTCACTAAAATATAAAAAATCATATTTAGGGTATTTGAGACCAGACCGGTTTATGGTCTTACATGCTGCACTATATAGATGTTTACCATTTTCTCTTTCAGCTCCAGATTTTCACTTCTCAGAAAAGCGACTTCTCGCTGGGAGTCACGAGTTACAGTTTCTGCATCTCCCAGAGACTGTTTAAGCTGAAACACTTCTTCAAACAGTTTTTCAGAGTCACCTTGCTGAAGCAAACACAAAAATGCATAAAATAAGACGTACACAAAGACATTTCTCTACACACATGTAATTTACTTGCCAAAAGGAATGTAATTTTTGCTGAATACACCATTTACAAAACTGACAATAGCCTCAACACAAAACACTAAGGAGGATCCAATTTGGCCCTTGGGTAAATACAGCAACATACATACTGTACATATGTAAAGAGCTGCAACGGGAGAGTCTATAGTAAAGTGCAGTGTACATCCCAACAGTTATGGCTAGTATTCACATACACCATTATAAATTATTACAGGTTACACATGTATAGTAGATGAAAAAAACTGCATAAAATACAAGGCTTACATAACATACCATGGATTCAGCTAGATCAGAATATCTGGCCTTTTTCATTAAAACTTCAGCTTCTTTCTTTAATTCACCAATTTGCTTCTCATGTGCTTTCAAAAGGTTTGTTTTATTTTCTAGTTCAGCCTAGAACACAAATAGAAAAAAATGGCCAGGATTTCTCAGATTATATAGAATATATATATTATATTTTTTTATCATACACACACATAGTAACACCTTAAAAACTATTTTTTTTTCTCTTAAAGCTTCCCAATTTCCCCACCTCCCTGTGCACAGATTGCTAAAAACATTTTAAAGTTTACCTTGGCCACTGGCAGACTGGAAACACCGCTGGCTGTCAGCGTGTTGATTGCGGGCAGGCATTAGCAGTGTGAGATTTGTTTTCAGACAGCTCCCCTGTCATCAGCACGCTGCTTGGCCAAAGAAGGGAAGCTCGGAATCTCATGCTGCTGATGCAGCGCTAGAACATTCACTGTGCAGATGCAGGATTCCATGTTACAGTCTGCTGTCCATAGTCACCTATGGGCCCATTCAGACCAGCGACGGCAGGGCAATCAAGAAAACACTGCATGCCCTCCATTGGATTAATGATCTCAAGCACTAGCAATTTCAAATTGCTTTGCATGTGCGCTAGCCATTCTCGTACAATTCGTGGAAGTAGTTGCTCTTATGGGGCATTTTAAAACAGAGAGAGGGGAGGAGATGGGAAAAGAAATGATGCAAAAATGTTATGTGTTAGAATGTGGTCTATTCATGCAGTTTATTGCCCCAGTACCTTTGAGTTTGTCTAAGACTGTAAATCTCCAACTGTTGAACAACAAGATCTAAATGTGGCCTCTTTATGCGTCACAAGCTTACATGTTAAGTTCAGGTTAATTGTAAATAATAATACATTGGAAAATTGAAAAGATAGTATATTTGCAATGGGTGAGAAGCAGCTTAAAATACATGGGGGATTAACTTTTCAAAAAACCTTGCCCTAATGTATGAATTAGACTAAGTAATATAGGCAGAATTTCCTTTCCATTTTCCAAAATATATCAACCTACTGCAAATACTTCCAATCACCATTCTCGAAAGTTTTTTATAAAGATATCCAGGAGATCCATTTAAAATTTTCTGTGTGGTAAGAAAAAATAAAATTCTGTGAAACTCACCTGTAGAATTGTTTTTGAATATATCCAGTCCAGGTCATCCCAGAAGTGATGACAGTTGGGGTAGTCCACCACCAGGTGGCGCAGTTACTGCAAGATCCAGAGCTGTAACTCCTCCCAGACCCCTATAAAATGAGCTGTCTCAGTAGAATTCCCAGTGGTCAAAAAGCAGTACTAAAGGAGACGGGCCGGGAGGCCAAGAAACCATGTTACATCACATAGCTTCAGCATGTACTCTCTCCAACAAAACACAATGGTCCAATATAAAAGGTAATCACCATAACAGGCAAACAAGAGATAATGAAACCAAGGGTGGGGTGGGACGACCTGGACTGGATATATTCAAAAACAACTGTACAGGTGAGTTTCACAGAATTGTATTTTTCACTATATCCAGTCCAGGTCGTCCCAGAAGTGAGGACAGTTCGGACATCCAAAAGCAGTGTCCATTAGGGCGGGATCCCCAGTGCGGAACAGCATGTAGTTCATTTCACTACCGCCTGAAGCACCTTTTTGGCCACAGAAAGCATCAGCTGAGGCCCTAACGTTAACCTTGTAAAATTTTATAAAAGGTATGAACAGAAGACCAAGTGGCGGCCTTACAAACTTGTTCAACAGAGGCCTGGTGCTGAAAAGCCCAGGAAGCACCAATAGCTCTAGTAGAATGAGCTGTAATACGAAAAGGGGGTTCCTCCCCCTTGGCAGAATATGCTTGCACCACCGCCTGTCTGATCCACTTACTGAGAGTGGACTTGGCCGGAGGCAAACCCTTTCTGGAACCCTCAGTGAGAACAAAGAGCAAATCCGATTTCCTGAAGGATTCAGTCGTAACCAAGTAGTACTTAATGGCTCTGACCACATCCAAGGCATGGAGGGTCCTTTCCTTACAATTAGAAGGTTCTGGACACAGGGAAGGCAAAACAACTTCCTTATTAAGATGAAAGTGAGAAATGACCTTAGGCAAAAAATCAGGTTTAAAGCGAAACACCACCTTATCCTTATGCCGCTCAAAGTAAGGAGGCTTCATACAAAGCGCGGCTAGTTCTGACACGCGACACACCAAGGTGATAGCTACCAAAAAGACCACCTTTAGGGTCAAAATAGACAATGCAGCATCGCACAAAGGCTCAAAGGGGGGACCCTGGAGAGCAGAAAGCACCAAATTCAAATCCCACACTGGTAATACAGGCTTACGCGGTGGACGTACATGGGTAACTCCTTGGAAAAAAGTCCTAATCAGTCAATGATTGGCAAAGGATCTTTGGAAAAAGACAGCCAAGGCCGAGACCTGGACCTTGAAGGTGCTCAGCTGTAGACCTAAGTCTAAGCAGTGTTGTAAAAATTCCAAAATCCTAGAAATAGAGAATGTGTGACAAGGTAAACTCTTGGATTCACACCAAGCAATGTAGGCATGCCAAACTCTGTAGTAAATCATGGAAGATGACTTCTTCTGCGCCTGAATCATGGTCTGAACAACCTTAGCAGACAACCCCTTCTCTGTCAGGATTGAGGTTTCAATAGCCAGGCCGTCAAAGCCAGCGTCTGTAAATTGGGGTGCCGCAGCGACCCCTAAGTGAGAAGCCCGGAGTCTTCGGGCATGATGTTGCGATCGACAGACATCTGAACAATGTCCGCAAACCAACTCCACCTCGGCCAGCGAGGAGCCACCAGGATGGTTGGTACCCCCTCCTGGGCTATCTTACGCAGCACTCGGCCCAGGAGTGGAAATGGAGGAAATGCATAAAGAAGCCTGAACTCTGTCCAAGGAATTGCCAGAGCATCTGTGGCGATGGCCAGAGGATCTCTTGACAGGGAGACAAACCTCGGGAGCTTGTGATTGTGTCTGGACACAAAAAGGTTCACATCCGGTTGAGCCCAGCGGAGACAGCGCGTGAAAGATCTTGTTTCTGAGAGACCATTCCCCCCCAGACGAGAGGTCCCCCTGCTCAGGGAGTCTGCCTCCTAGTTCTCTACCCTTGGGATGTAAACCACCGAGATGCAGGGAACATTCTCCTCCGCCCAAGTCAGGATCTGGGTCACCTCCTGAAGGACTCGCTTGCTCCGAGTCCCGCCCTGGTGATTGATGTAGGCGATAGCCGTACGATTGTCCGAGCGGACTTGGATCGCACGACCCCTTAGATGGGGAGTCAATTGAAAAAAGCACCAACCGGATCGCTCCCAGCTCCAGATTGATGGGTAAGTAGACCTCCTGTGGCCCCCACTGACCCTGGAACTTCAGCGTTTGCCAAAAACCTCCCCAGCCGGTCAGACTGGCGTCCGTGGTAACTATCTCCCACCGGGGAGTCAGAAAGGACTTGCCCACCGACAGATTTCCTGGGGTCCAACCACCACAAGAGGGACTGTCTGACCAGGGGGGACAGTGAAAATTCCTGATCCAGGGACTCCTGCATCCGGTCCCAACCGGTCAACAGATTAAATTGAAGAGGTCTCATGTGGAACTGGGCGAAGGGCACTGCCTCGAAACAGGACACCATTAGGCCCACCAGTTTTATCCCCAGACGGATCGATGGCCGCTGACAAGACCGTAAGGCCTGCACCTGCGTCTGGAGGCCCGCCACCTTCTGCTGGGACAGGAATGCCTTGACCTGAGAGGTGTCCAACATCATGCCCAGAAAGGACCTCACCATTAAGGGAGTGATAGAAGACTTGGGGTAATTGATTACACATCCGAAATCCTCGAGAGTGGATAACACCGTCCAGGTGTCGCTCTCGGCCTGCTGAAGGGACTGAGCCGCAATCAGCAAATTGTCCAGATAAGGAAAAACACAAATGCCCTGGTTCCTCAGGATAGCCATGATGCCCGCCAGCACCTTGGTGAATACACGGGGGGCTGAGGATATCCCGAACGGCAGCGCCAAAAACTGGTAATGCTGATCCTCCAGCGCGAACCTCGGGAACTTCTGATGCCCCTGAAAAATCGGGATGTGCAGATAAGCATCCTTGATGTCCACCGTGGTCATGAAGTCGCCGGGCCGAAGTGAGCTCACCGCGGACCGTAAGGTCTCCATGCGGAAATGTCTGACTCTGACAAACCTGTTGAGACCCTTCAGGTCCAGGATAGGTTCCGTCCGTTTTGGGCACTGTGAACAGATTGGAGTAAAAAGCTTGGCCCCGTTCCCGGCGAGGCACAGGACAAATCACACCTGACAGCAGAAGGCGTTGGACGGCCATTCGTAGGCCCTGCGCCGTCAAAGGGTTCTGGGATATCCGTGACTGAAGAAATCTTGAGGGCGGCCAAACTGCCCAATTTGTAACCAGAGGAAACCACCTCCTGAATCCACCGATCCGAGACGTGCTGTCTCCAGACGTGAGCAAATAGCAGAATGCGTCCCCCCACCCGGATGGGTGAGGGCGCCCCCTCATGCCTAAGAGGGCTTGGCGGGGGGCTTGAATTTAGCTCCCCAGGAGGGATTGGGTCAGCCGCGAGACCTACCTCGTCCCCAGGAATCTCTGCGGCCACCAGAAAATGAAGAGCCTCTTCCTCCTCGAAAGGAGCGATAGGCAGAAGAACCCGGAAAGGGCCTCGCAGGCTTCCGTCGCTGGGGGGAGTCTCCCAATCCTTAGCCAGGAGGTCCAGACGCTCCCCGAATACCCTGAGTCCCAAGAAGTGGATACTAGTGAGCGATTTCTTGGCCGCAGTGTCAGCCGACCATTGCTGCAGCCAGAGCGAGCGACGAAGCGCAACAAGCAGAGCCGAAACCCTGGCGCCAAGCCGGACACTATCGTCCATAGCCGAGACCACTAATGCAATAAAATCCACACAGGCTTTGAGGTCTTTATACCCCTCCGCCCGCTTGCGAGACTTGGCAATACCAACAAGGCGTCTCACCTTATTCCTGATGGCTAAAGAGACAATGTCCGCGGCACAGACAGGGCGAAGCCCAGCACCCACAAAGGTAAATGCATGACAAGCCAGCTGCTCCATACGCCTGTCAGCAGGGTCGCGCAAGGAAGCAGTATCGGGAGACGGCATAACCGTAGTGTTGGATAACCCCGACACAGGGGAATCCACATTGGGGGGACGGGACCAGAGGTGGATCAGCTCCTCCGGGAAGGGATACCGCCTGTCCAGGCCCTTAGGCACCGATGGCAATTTATTAGGCCTTTCGCATTCCATAAAAACCATATTGGAAAAGTGGGCCTGCTCAGGGAAGACCAGCATCTGTCTCTCAGGCTGGAATAAATCACCCTGCTTTCTCTTAGTCTCTTTTGGAGGGACAATATGCAAGGTCTCAAACACAGAAGACAACAACTTCTCCGTATCATCAGGGAGCCACATATCCTCACCGGAGGAAGAACCAGGGTCGCTGTCATAGCCAACAGACTGATCCCTCGAGGAAACGGAGTCCTTAAATAACTCTCCCTCCTCCATGGAGTCCCGACCTCCAAAAAGATCATCATCATCAGCAAAATCCGAGTAACCTGGCTCGATGTGCCGCTTCTTACTCGTGGCCTTCCTAGTAGCCGTGCGAGATAACCGTATCTCCAGGCTGACCACCCAATATGCCAAATCGGCTTGGGACCCCCTGCTGGCTTCCCCCTCGCTGAGGGCTGAATGCAATAGTGGGGGTAGAGACGCCCGCCCTATCATGCTCCTGGCACAAGTGACACAAACTGTGCCGAGTCCGCCCAGGGGGCTGGTACCGCACATGGAGCAGAGTTTCACCCGCCCAGAAGGGGCCCCTAGCTCACTATCCCCAGAAGCCTCCATTATGGTGATTATAGTGACAAAAAGAAATATAAGTTACAAGGCACTAACAGCCCAAACCTAAGAGATCCCCAATTTAGTCCCTCTTTTTGTGATCCCTCTTAAAGAGGGCGCAGAGAGAGAGAGGGGGGGGTGGTAGGAGACTGGAAGGAACCACAACCCTCAGCTGGTAAAGGGGGCCCACCTAGAAGAATTGGAAGAGGCCATGAGCGATCCCACAGCACATGCAGCATAAGAAGATAAGAAAAACAGAGAAGGACTCACGGACCGACCAGCGGGCGAAGGAACCTGAAGGCTAAAGCAACAGGAGCAGCAGGCAGGAAGAAGGCGACAGCGGGCTTTGGAGATCCTGATGGCCAGCAAAAGGAACAGCAGGCCGAAGATGGCGCCGGGAAGCCCGCACATGTGAACCTCGAGGGGCAGGCCGTGACACAAAACGCGTCATCGCGCACCCCCCCCCCCCCCCGCCCGCTGCGGGCGCGAACAGAGCGCCCTCCAATGGTGCCGAGGGAGTGCAGGGAGGGAGGGCGGTCCACGGAGGGCCCCCCCGACGTGGAGCGCAGCGCACTTCAACACACACAACCGAGGCCACCCCACCCCTTACAGCGTTAAGATGGAGGGGAGAAGCAAAGGAGCCAAGGGAACGAGGGAGTTAAGTATCATCAGACCTGACAGATCAGCGAAGCAAGTCAAAAGAGCAGTGAAACAGACACAACACATGAAATAATAAAGCTTGTGGGCACAGACGAGGGGATAACCCTGGGAATAAGGTAGTTCCTCCCCCCCAATAGGCTCACCATCGCCTATGGCCGGCTTCCCTTTAAGGAGGGTCTGCGGCCCAGAGCCTAGCTCTGTCCACGTCTGACCCCGGCGTTCTCCCTACCGTCACCTGTCCCGTCAGCCGAGGCTGGGAGGCAGAAGTGGGTCCACGGGACCAGTGGTAATAGGGGGGCAGCTTAAAATGCCCCGCTCAGCTGCAGTATCCAGGACGATCCTATCAGCAGTACTGCAAGATAAACTCTGGGAATTCTACTGAGACGGCTCATTTTATAGGGGGCAGTGAGGAGTTACAGCTCTGGATCTTGCAGTAACTGCGCCACCTGGTGGGGGGCTACCCCAACTGTCATCACTTCTGGGACGACCTGGACTGGATTTAGGGAAAAACACGATTTACCAACTCCTGAGGAAACCCAACAAGAAAAGATCTGGGGTTCCCAAACCCTAAGTCATATTTCCTGGCTGCCCAACTACAAAGAGTGACAATACTTAAACACAAAGGATCTGCACCACAAACCTAACAATAGGGTGTGCGCCAATAGCTCCAAAAAAATAGTTAACCAAACAAATATTGGAACTAAATTACAGGGCTCTTCAACCAAATAGTAAAAGTATATATATTCTCTTTATTGTTAATCATATAAGCCACAAAACACAGCTAAAAAATACAATTCTGTGAGATACTCACCTGTAGAATTGGTATTAGACGCATACAGCACGTCCTGCTCCGTCTAATAATACTTACACATGGGTAATCCTCCGCCAGAGGGCGCTGTTCACTGCAGACATGCAAAAACAGGCTCCTCCAGGCCGAGGGACCTCCCACAAATCCCCAGCATTGAAAAGCAGTGAGAAAAAGAAGCCGGGAGAAACCAACCACCCAACTGGTAATAATAACAATGATAACAATCACCATACAGGGGATCCAGAACAAAGTGAAACCAGGGTGGGGTGGAGCAGGACGTGCTGTATGCGTATAATACAAATTCTACAGGTGAGTATCTCACAGAATTGTATTCTTCTAAGCATACAGCACGTCCTGCTCCGTCTAATAATACTTACACATGGGACATCCAATAGCAGTGTCCGTAAGGTAGGGTGGGATCCCCAACAAAAAAGGCACAGCAGACAGTAAAGGCACTGTCACTTGCAAACCTTGCTACCAAGCACGGCATGAGCAAAGGCTCTAACGTCAATTCCAGAACAAAACCCTTGAAAAGGTATGAACAGAAAACAAGCAGCAGTCTAGCAACCTGCTTAACAGAAACCTGGTGCTGAAGGGCCAAAGGTACCCAAGCACAAGAGGAACAGAACAGAAAGAGAGGGAAGTTCTTCCCCTTTAAAGGAATAGGCCAGAGTAAATGCCAAACCAGCCCAAATGCCACAGAAGCCTGGGTAAAACTCAAAACTTTCCCCAACGGGGAATAGAAAACTGGGCTCCCGCAAGACAGGCGGGAATACCGACCCCTTCACTAACAAGGATCAGCAAAAGCCGAAACCTGTACCCAGGACCAGGAAGGCAAAGCATCCAAGTAAGAACAGTCCAAAGGGCGCATAGGCCCTGGAAGCAAACAAAATCAGGCGCATACTTGTGGAGGTGCCCGCCGACCCCAAAGGGCATCAGTCCCCCTAAGGGACAAGAGACGACCAGGAAAAGTGCCAAACCTGTTGAGGGAATGTAGACCCCTTACTTCAGCATTACTAAGAATAAGGCCCACAGGCAGACTAAAGGACTTAAATAAGAATCATAAAACACCACCTAGGACAAAATGGTCCGGCGTAAGGCGGAATACACCACATAATGGTGTGTATCTGACTGAAGCAACAGCCCCCAGAGGGGCGACTAAGCCTACAAAAACAGCTCAGACAGCAACCAGAATAAGACCCAAGGGAAAAATACAATTTTGTGAATACTCACCTGTAAAATGGGTATTATAAGTATGTCACACACCCCACTTCAGTCATTAATTATTACAATAGGGTAATACCTACCGCTAGGTGGCAGCGTTGCTGAGAATCTCCAAAAAAGCAACAGGCCCCTCCCGGTCTATACATACCTGGTACCTCCCAATAATCCCCCAGTATTAGAACAGCAGTAAGACAAGGTACCAGGAACAAACAAATGTAACCCTCAAACGTAAAGAACAAAACTTCACCATATAAAGAGCCAGGATACCAAAAAGGGCGGGTGAAGTGGGGTGTGTGACATACTTATAATACCCATTTTACAGGTGAGTATTCACAAAATGGTATTATTCTAAGTATGTCACACACCCCACTTCAGTCATTAATTATTACAATAGGGACATCCAACAGCAGTGTCCAGAAAAGGGAGGGTATCCACCAGGCAATAATGCAGACAAACTCAAACCACTGCAGCCTGCAGAACCTTGCGGCCAAAAACAGCATCCGCTGAGGCCCGCACATCAACCTTATAAAACTTAGAAAAGGTATGAACCGAAGACCAAGTCGCAGCCTTACAAACTTGTTCAACAGAAGCCTGGTGCTGAAAGGCCCAGGACGCACCAACCGCACGAGTAGAATGAGCAGTGACCCGAAAAGGGGGATCCTTCCCCTTGGCAGAGTAGGCCCCAACAATCGCCTGACGAATCCATTTGCTAATGGAAGACTTAGCCGGAGCCAAACCCTTCCTAGGCCCACAGGGCACAACGAAAAAGGCATCAGTCTTACGAAAAGAAGACGTAGCACGTAGATAGTACCTGACACAACGTACAACATCCAAGCAGTGCAAAGCACTCTCCTTGACATTCTTAGGCTTAGGACACAAAGAAGGAAGAACAATGTCCTGGTTAAGATGAAAAGCAGAGACCACTTTAGGAAGAAAGTCTGACTTGAAGCGAAAAACCACTTTGTCCTGATGTTCCTCAAAATAAGGAGCCTGAATCGACAAGGCTGCCAACTCCGAAACACGCCGAACCGAAGTGATGGCCACCAGAAAGGCAACCTTCTGAGTCAAAGTGGACAGAGCAATATCCCGCAAAGGCTCAAAAGGAGGAGCCTGAAGAGCAGAGAGAACCAAATTCAAATCCCAAACAGGGAGCAACGGCTTCCTAGGAGGCCGCAGATGCGAAACCCCCTGGAAAAAAGTCTTGACCAAAGAATGACTAGCAAAAGACCTCTGAAAAAAGATAGACAAAGCAGAAACCTGCCCCTTCAAAAGTACTCAGCTGAAGACCTGAATCCAGCCCTGATTGAAGAAATTCCAAAATCCTAGAAATAGAAAAGACCCGGCAAGGCAAAGACCTAGCCTCACACCAATCAATATAAGATCTCCAAGACCTATAATAGATGGAAGAAGAAGATCTCTTCCTGGCACTAATAAGAGTCCGAATGACCGAATCCGAAAGACCCTCCTCCTTTAAGATGGAGGTTTCAGCAGCCAAGCCGTCAAAGCCAGCGTTTGTAAACTGGGGTAACACAGTTGGCCCTGAGTGAGAAGATCCGGCCGAAGAGGCAGATCGAACTGATCCACTGCCAGACGAACGATGTCTGCAAACCACACCCGCCTTGGCCACCTTGGAGCCACGAGAATGGCGGGAACTTCTTCCAGAACCAACTTTCGCAGCACCCTGCCTAGCATGGGAATCGGAGGAAACAGATAAAGAAACCCCAGGTCCCTCCAGCTCAGGGCCATGGCATCCACCGCCAGAGGATCCTGGGACAGTGACACGAATGTCGGAAGCTTGTGATTGTGACGAGAGGCAAACAGATCCACTTCCGGCATCCCCCATCGGAGACAAAGCGACCGAAACACCTGGGGATGGAGCGACCATTCCCCCCGGCGGGACGAACACCGGCTCAGAAAGTCCGCCTCTGTGTTTTCCACTCCTGGAATGTAAACTGCCGAGATGCAAGGGACACGAGTCTCTGCCCAAACTAGAATCAGAGACACCTCCCTGTGGGCACCCAGACTGCGAGTCCCTCCTTGGTGATTGATGTAAGCAACCGCCGTCTGATTGTCCGATTGAACCTGAACCGGCAGGCCCTGTAAATGATGCGTCAAGCGAGACAGAACCAACCTGATGGCTCGCAACTCCAGAACATTGATGGGCAAGTGGGCCTCCTGAGGCTCCCACTGCCCCTGAAACTGAAGATCCTTCCAGAAACCTCCCCATCCTGACAAACTGGCATCCGTGGTGACAGTTTCCCAAAGCGGGGTCAGAAACGACCTGCCCTTCAGAAGGTTGTCCGAGACCAACCACCACAGAAGGGACTGCCGAACCCGAGGGGACATCTGGAAGGACCGATCCAACGACCTCGGACGCCGGTCCCAAGACGCCAAAAGATGAAGCTGAAGCGTTCTCGTATGAAACTGCGCAAAGGGAACTGCCTCGAACGAGGCCACCATCAACCCCACCAGTCTCATCCCTAGCCGAATGGACGGGCGCGGATGGGAGAGAAGAAGCTGAGCCAATTTCTGAATCAACAGAACCTTGGCCTGAGGGAGAAACACTCTGTGCTGGCAGGAGTCCAACGACATCCCCAGAAAGGTCACCACCCTGGCCGGAACCAGCGAGGACTTGGGGTAATTGATCACCCAGCCGAACCTCTCCAGCATAGACACCACCATGCTGGTGTCCCCCTCTGCTTGACTGAAGGAAGGCGCCATGATGAGAAGATCGTCCAGGTAAGGCACAATGCGAATCCCCTGAGCTCTGAGCAGGGCCATCACCCCCGCCAACACCTTGGTGAACACTCTCGGAGCAGAGGTGAGGCCGAATGGAAGAGCCACAAACTGAAAATGCCGATCCTCCACCACAAAACGAAGGAACCTCTGATGAGCTGGGAAAATCGGGATGTGAAGGTACGCATCCTTGATGTCTATGGACGTCATAAAGTCCCCCTGCCGAAGCGAACCGATCGCAGACCGCAGGGTTTCCATGCGGAACTTCCGGGGACGAATAAATCTGTTGAGAAACTTCAAATCCAGAATCGGACGGAAGGACCCGTCCTTTTTGGGGACAGTGAAGAGATTGGAATAAAACCCGCGCCCTACCTCCGAAGTAGGAACCGGGCAGACAACTGCTAATTCTAGAAGATTCCTTACTGCCGCCAGGAGCCCCTGCGCGGCCAAAGGATCCGAAGATACCCGAGACCTGAAGAACCTTGGAGGAGGACGGGACTCGAACTACAACTTGTAACCGGCCGACACCACCTCCCGGATCCACCTGTCCGAGACCTCCTGGTCCCATACCCGGGAGAAGAGTCGCAACCGTCCCCCCACCCGTACGGGTGAGGGCGCCCCCTCATTGCTGAGCGGGCTTGGCAACTGGCTTGGGCTTGGCGCCCCAGACGTGAACGGGGCGGCCATGGCCTTTACCCCGATTCCAACTGGCGCCCCTGGAGGCCGAGAAGCCCGCACCCCTGCCGGCTCTGGCTCCCCGAAAGGACGGATTGAAGGAGACCGTCCCCCGAAAGGAACGGCGAAATTTCTTGCGCTGAGGTAACTTACCTCCCTTGGCAACAGAATCCAGCCTCTCACCAAAAAGCCTCAAACCCAAAAAGGGAAGAGCCGTGAGCGATCTTTTAGAATTAAAATCAGCCGTCCACTGTCTCAACCACACACAGCGACGGATAGCTACCAGCAAGGCAGTAGCCCTGCCACACATCAACATGGCATCCTCCTGAGCGGCCAGAATAAACGACAAGAAGGAATCACAGCGCTTAAGCGCAAGAGACTCATCACAGGTAGGCTCAAGATCCACACCTAAGTCCCTGACAACAGACCTGACCGCCAAAGTCAAAAGAGCCGAAGCACAGACAGGCCTTAACACCGAACCCGCACATACAAAACCATGGCGGGCCAGCTGATCAATCCGGCGATCCTCGCCGTCCCTGAGCGAAGTCGTGTCAGGAGAATGCACGACCGCCGTGTTGGACAGTCCCAAGACCGGAGTATCTACCTCAGGGGGGACAGACCAACACTTCATCAACTCCGCCGGAAAAGGATACTTCCTATCCCAGCTAGGCTGAACACCGACGAGACGCGTAGGTTGCTCCCATTGCTTGAGTACAACCTCTTCAAAATGCTGTTGACTGGGAAACTCCAAGCGCTGCTTGGACACCCCAAAAAGCTGACCCTTAGGCCTAGGAGCAACCGCCGGAGGATCCAAATCCAAAACCTCAAACATTTCAGCCAGAATAGTAGACGAATCGGGAGGGGGGCCCTCAGCCTGGTCCCCCTCAGCACCCAGCAACTGCTGAACCTCGGAATCCTCTTCCTCAACGAGCTCACCCTCTTCAAGGGGACGATCTGACCAATCCAGGTCTCCAATAACTTCCTCATCTGAATCCGGCGGAGGCGGAGACAGATGCTTCCGCTTAGCTGGAGCCTTGTGAGCGACCACTGCGGGAAACATTTTCTCAAGGCTGGCCAAACGGGCGCACACCTCAGATTGCGAATCCCCACCCATGACAACGTCACACGGGGTCCGGAACAAGCGAGGGGGAGAGGGAGATGGCGCGGCCGATGAAGTGCTAGGCACCGGAGTGCTGGACTGCGGCTCAATGTTCCGCTGTGCACATGGAATACACAAAATGACATCATCCCCCTGGAGCGGAGCCCCACAACCCCCACACACCTTGGATTGTCCCGAAGGACCGTTTCCGGTATCTTTGGCAGCCTCCATATGGTGAAATTTATGGTATTCACAGAACCCAGGGATTTACGCAGTACGCGACCCGGGATGCCCCTTTAATATCTAAAATTCTTTAAAAATCCTGACCATGGGAATTTAGCATAAAAGATAACCCAATAAATGGAACAATGGCCTAGAAACAACCCACACTAGCCAGGTATATAAGACCGGGAGAGCCCTGCAAGACGGGATCCCAGGATCTGAAAGACACAAAAACAGGGACAACAATCATTCCGGGCACAACAATACATATGTAAATCATACAAGTATACCCACTGAAGACGTCTCTCCCCCCCCCCTTTAACCATAAATCAAAGAAGATGGTTAATATATCCAGCCATCACCTCAAAAGGGGGTGGGAGCGAGGGGGAGGGGAGAAGGGGAGCATATGAAACTAAACCACCTCCGTAGGCTACCCCCCGCAAAACAAGTACGCCTACCTGGAGGAGAGCACAGCCGCAGCGTGACACCCGCAGCAAGATGGCGGCCCGAGCACCGCGCCGTTCATGGGAGGAAGGAGGAGACGCGCCCTGGAAGCGCGGGAGCCGTATTTGCCCCGCCCCTCCTAACGGACCAATCACCGCGCGGACCGCGCACGACGCGGTCCCGCACCTCTCCGACGTCACCGAGCGTCCGGCCCAGCGAGACCGCGCTCACCTCCCAAACAGGACCGGCGGAGCTACCTGCCGGTCCCCCAAAGTGGAAAAGACAACACACACACAGAAAAAACTCTCCGCCCCTCGGCTCCTGAGAGGAATCCCGCGCCATCATGCACTTAAACAGTAATAAGGCACCCACAGCGGGCCGGTCTAACACACATACCAAACGCCCGCCGGAAACAAACGCCACAACAACAAGCGCAGTAGCCCCACATACCAGCCAGTTCAGCCGCAAAACACACACAGACACCCATGACACCCGGTGCAAAAGAATAGACCACTGTCCCATGCCCAGATCACATCATGTAAAAGGCTATCTAACTGCTAGGTAAATGGGGGCATCCCACATCCGGATCACCACTCCGGGAATCCCGCTATGCCCCGCAATATGGAGTCGAGCGGAGGAGCTAATCTCCTAGGCACCTAAAGTGCCGGCTACCTTTTGCCCGACCTACAGCCAAAGCTGAGAGGCTGCCAGTTAACAGGTAGGATACAAAACAGAGCCGGGCAGAAATAGACCATGGGGGGGGGGGGGGGGGGCCGGGGTGAAACAGAGCCGGGCAGAAATAGACCATGGGGGGGGGGGGGGGGGGCCGGGTTGCCACCTTGCAGAGAATAACACTGGGGGATTATTGGGAGGTACCAGGTATGTATAGACCGGGAGGGGCCTGTTGCTTTTTTGGAGATTCTCTGCAACGCTGCCACCTAGCGGTAGGTATTACCCTATTGTAATAATTAATGACTGAAGTGGGGTGTGTGACATACTTAGAATAATCCGCAGGGCAGACAGAAAGAAAATTGATCCCAACAGGGACCATAGAACTACTTGAGAGGTCCTTGAGCAATCCCCAAGAGAACTCCTAACAAGGAAGACTGAACAGACTTCTACAGGAAGGCAGACAGGACAAAACCTGAACCTTCAAAGTTCCTAGATGGGGAGCCAACCCCAACCTATACTGGAATAACTCTAGAACCCCGGGAACCGAGAACGTCCAACAGGGTAGAGACCAAGACTCATGCCAATCAATATGGGTACACCCTAACCCACGGTGGAAGAAGAAGTCAAGAAGGCTTGTTCCTAGCCCCCCATATAGTCACCCGGAAGAAAAGCCCGTCTCCAAGGGGCGAATGAATCAGCTGTCAAGCCCCAGACTAGAGTCTGTAGATTGGGACGACATAAGAAGGAGCCTGACCAGGGCAGAACCGCACTCCTGAGAGCGTACAAGTCAGCTGATCTTAGCAGAAGCATCTGCGAACCACAGTCCACTAGGCCACCCAGGGGCCATCAAGCTCACGGGTCTCATTGTCAGCATGACCGTGCGCAGAAAATCCACTTAGCAGGGTGAACGAAGAGAAGACATATCAATAGAAAGTCTATACACAATTTTACTAAGCCCCCCCATGACCAGAGTCCGAATATTCTGGGACAGTAAAAAACAAGGGCAGAGCCCCTGTGAAATAGGCGAGACCCAACAGAGCCACCCTAGTTAGCTCTCAGAGGGACACCAGAAAAGCTGAAAGACATCCATTGGAGCGAATACCACCGAGGAGCAGGGGACGTAGACCCCCGCCCAGAACAGGATCAGGAACTTACCAGCGGAACATCCAGCTTCAAGCTCCAGACCAATAATAAAACAGGCCATTGTCTTCCAACAGGCCAAGAGTCCCCGAATAGACAGGTCCTACATAGGAGAAGTCCCGTAGTTGAGTCAACCGGAGGCCTATCGTTTTAACAAAGCCAGTAGGTAGATGGACCCTCCCCAGGAACCACGGGGGGGTTTTGGATGAAATACCCCTCCCCCCAACCTGCGAGACCTGGTACCCAAGGTGACCATTCGCAGGAAGATGCAAGCCAGGAAGGGGGTGCCCCCTGACAGGGTCCTTGAATAAAATCAGCTCAAGAGAAACCACCTTACCAAGGGGGAATGAGCACCGACCTAGCTTCAGGGGTGCTGGAACCCCATGTAGGAACAATAACCTACTGTGCCGAAAAGCCCAAGGGCTCGGTATATAAAGGGACAGCAACTGACACACCACCAACGAGCCCACCAGCTGCAAACCTGCCTGGTGAAGATGTCAGCAAATGGGAACAGAACCCCCGCAACCAGGAGCCCACTTGTTGCCAAGTAAGAAGGCTCAAGCCTGAACCGAATCCAAAGAATGGAGATAGCGGATAAGGGACCTGAAGGATTGAGGTGACTGGGCACCCATCCAATAACTCCCAGGGGACACCTCCTGCCGACTAACCCACGCGGCCTGACGTAGAGATTGGGGAGTAGGGAAGACGACCCGGTAGGTCCTAGTGTGGACGCCCCACAGGCATGTCCGAGACAACACCCCCATTCGCACCAAGGCGAGTAGCCTGGGAGCAGAAGAGAGGCCAAAAAATAAGGCCTCAATCCACAGGGTTGATCGTGCAAAACTGACTAGCAACGGCTTGGTGTCCAAGGACACCGGGGGAACTAACAAGATCCAGAACCTCACAGGAGACCGGAAGCCCCCCTTGTACAGGGCGCCTGTGTCCCAAGACAGCGATATCATATGGGGACTACCTGCGAGAGTAGAATTGCCAGGCCTACCATAGGCCAGCATGGCCCAGACTGCCTCATCATTTGAGGGAAGGGTGAAGGTTAATATAGAGGCCATAGCCCCGTTCTGCTAAAGGCAACCTGTAAGTAAACCCAAACTCTGTAGGCCTAGTACGGCCTGCACCAATTCCTGAGTGGAAAACAGGGGCTAGAAGCACCCTGACAACGTTTGAGAGGGACCGCCCAGCAAATGCCATCCTGTGTCCAGGGGAACTACCTTCTGGAACCACCAGAAGGAGAAGATACATTCCTAGATAGGAGTAAGATGCTGTAGCCGGCCCCTCGCCCAGAAGGGCGAGGGCGTCCCTTCATGCTTGGGAAGTCTTGGCAGATTTGGACTTAGCCCTGCCAGAGGGCCCAGGGTGCTGCCTGCCCCCCCCCCCCCCCGTGGTGGAAATCCACACCAAACAGTTGGAAGCACACCTGAGGCTCGCGTTCGACACCAACGTAGGGAGGGGGTGGAGTGGCCCTGCCCGAGGAGGCCTGAACGGCCTTCTGCGTAGGGGAGCCTTACCCTTTTTACCAAACAGATCCAAACAGGCCCCAAATAGACGCCGTCCTCTGAAGGGAAGGCCAGTGAGAGTCTTTTTTGTAGAATCGTCAGCACCCCACTGTCGCAGCCAAACCAGGCGGCGAATAGCTACCACAAGGGCAGAGGTTCTAGCACACATCTTAATGGTATCATCCAGCGCTGAGAGGATAAACCTCACAAACACATCACAGTCAGAGTGCATCAAATACCCCCCAGGGGGGGTCCTCAGGTCGGTGGTCAAGTAGTTTTCTAATGAGAGTCCTGGGCGCAGAGCCGTCCCTGCACACGAAAAGGTGTGGGAAGCCAGTCTGTCAATGCGTCGGTCCTCCGCATCCCGAAGGGTACGGTAATAAGGAGCCGTCGTGAAGGGGGGGTTAGTAACCCCTATAATCGGTGCATCCACCACAAGAGGTGCTGACCAAAAGTTAACCACATCAGGAGGGAAAGGGTACTTCCAATCCCAGACCCCCGGGACCCCTTTAAGTTTACAAGGCGATTCCCATTCCTGGGATATAAGATTTTGGAAATGCTCCTGTTCCAGGAATTCCAAGCGCAGCAGCGCTGTGTGGAAACTCTCCTTCTTAGGTTTGGAAACCCCTCCAGGAGGGGAGATGGACAAGACCTCAAAGATCTTAATAAGTAGTTCATCTGTGTCACACAGGCCCCAAGAACTGGGTCCAGAATCATCACGGCTCCCGGGCATCTCATCCGAGGAGCCCGAATCGGAGAACAGCTCAACTTCCTCAGAAGGATCAAGGTCCTGCATAGCAGCAGAGTCATCCGTATCATTAGGAACAGGAGAGCCAGGAGGCGTCAGGGACCGCTTCCTTCCAGGGCCCAAGCGCTCAGCCAAACTAGACAGCACCTGCTCAGCCGTAGGCAGCCTGCTCGGCACAACTTGCTGGTCATCCCCGCTCGAGTGAGACTCATCAGGAGTGAGATTTAGGTCCGGGGAGACAGGTGTATTGAAGGGAGGTGCAGCCACTGGCAAACCTGATTGCAGGGTCAGTGCCTGTTCAGCACACGGTCCGCAGACCCGTGCTCTGTCAGCGTCAGCATGGGGCTGACCACACACTGTACACAGTCGGTCATGTCCCCGAGGGACCCCGGACACAATTCTGAGATGCCTCCATATGGCAATTATCTGAGCAGTATGCCCGCAGGGATTTACGCAATAGGCAACCCTGGATGCCCCATGTACACATGTACATGTACACTACTGTAATGAAAGGACAAACACGCGCGCAACCAGAAGCTTATGTGGAGCAAGGAGCGCGGCACACAAGTTCAATGAAGGATCAAAGGCCTTAAACGTTATACGTTACACTAGGACTGCCACACATACACCCCCCCCCCCTTTCTTTTCCCCCGAGCTACGGGAGGAAGAGGACCTGCACCCAGGGATCACCTCTATGAGGGGCCAGGGCAACAATGCGGGAGGGGCATCTAATGGAGGCTCACCATCGACCTAAACCACCTACCCTATGGTGGGGGATTGCGGTGGAGCATGGCTCCGTTAAGCACACAAGGTGCTGCCTACCTTCACCCGACCAATGCAGCCCAGGCTGGGAGGCATATTCTTCACAAAAAGGACGGGTGGAAATAGTCCCACAGGGCCGCGGGCTAAATAGCCCCGCTCGCCTGCGATACTTCATGTCTTCGCAGTCAGCACTGCAGAGAAATCTGGCGATTTGTGGGAGGTCCCTCGGTATATGAAGGGCCGGGAGGAGCCTGTTTTTGCATGTCTGCAGTGAACAGCGCCCTCTGGCGGAGGATTACCCATGTGTAAGTATTATTAGACGGAGCAGGACGTGCTGTATGCTTAGAATAACACACATTAACAAATGAGACACCTTAAAAACAACAAAGAGCCTGTCTACCCTGGACCCCAATTGCTATCTACATATAATGGGTATAATACCCAAGACGGACCATTATAGTATCCAAGTACTCCCCTCAATTTAATCTATAGGCAGCATCCCTGCCAACCTAGATCCCTGGTCTTGATTGTTTACTGGGCGGTAGCTATGCCACAATTTGGACACCGAGATAAGAGATAGCTGTGTTTTGTGGCTTAAATGATTACAATAAAAAGAATATATATACTTTTACAAATACAAAGAGTGGGTAAATGGATTGTAGATGGAATATCTATCTCAGAGGTGTAGCTAGGCTTTCTGGCACCCTGGGCAAAGTTTCAAAATGGCGCCCCCACCTGTGCTCAGGCCCCCCTTTGGCACCCTCCGACCTGCTGCACCCGGGGCACGTGCCCCCCTGCTCCCCCCTAGCTATATATTTATTAAAATTTTTGGATAACGGCTGAGTGGACTAGCTTCGAATTAGATAATCTATCTTTAGATGACCTCCTGATTTTAAAGAGAGACCTGGGAAAGAACAACACACCCATTGCTTAACAGTATGTATAAATCACTTAAATATTTAAAGCTCTGCATGGCCCTGGAATCTAAAAGACGCTGGCTGCTATCCTGTCACCAAGGCATACTGGGATGCCTCGCTGTGCGACACCCCTCCAGGTCCCAAGACACTGATATAGAGGGTATGTTTAGTAAGGAGAGGAGAGATTCCGACTTTGGAATGATTAAATTTTACCAGATATTTGGTATTCTATCATCCTTAAATCTCCCTGGCACCGATGCCCCCATTACCCCTTTGCAGGTCCATTACCTAGTCAACTCTTGAGATATCACATAATTCTGATAGGCAGCAAAAATACCATTTTGTGAATACTCACCTGTAAAATGGGTATTATAAATATGTCACACACCCCGCTTCAAGACATTCATTACATGTGGGTATACGGACCTGTAGATGGCGATATTGCAGAGATGTCAATAAAAAAAGGTAAGACCCTCCCGGCCCACTCATTCCCCAGTATAAAGATAGCAGTAAGATCAAGGGACCAGGAAAGCCAATTAAAACAAAGGTTCACCATATAAAGGATCCAGAATACAAAAGGGCAGGGAGAAGCGGGGTGTGTGACATACTTATAATACCCATTTTACAGGGGAGTATTCACAAAATGGTATTATTCTAAGTATGTCACACACCCCGCTTCAAGACATTCATTTGGACATCCAATAGCAGTGTCCATAACCCTTTCGCTGCCAGCCTATCTGGAGTTTTTGTCACGCTTGGTGCCAGACCATTTTGCACTATTTTGCGCTCCCCATGTTCAAATGTGATTTTTGAAGGGATTTCCCAGGAAAATGATATATTGTTTTTTTCAGCAGAGTCTGGGCTTTAACATGAAATGTCTTGTTTGTAATTTTTTAGGTGTATTCTCAATACTTTTGGGTGAAATATGTGCAAAAAAATAAAAAAAAATCTATTTTTTGCAATTTGTAGTGTTTTTTTGTAATAAAAAATGTAAGTTTGTCAATAAAATCTTATTGCATGTGAAACCCCAATTAATCCCGGTCACAGCGTTACCACATATGTATAAATAGACACCCTTTCCTGCCCAGGAGACTCCCCCAAACTGAAACAGCGCTTTAGGAGATTTTCAGATAAAATACAACTATGCACCGCGCTAAGCGCACCTTGCGGTCTTTCCAGAAAAAGAACCCTTTACATTTGAAATACCCCCCAAAAACTATATATTCTCTGGAAGTATACACCTCAGGCTTTCTAGGCGTACCAGGTTTGTTGACATGGGCGCAATTTTCTGGAAGTAATCCCCCAATCAATTCTTTGGTTGCACAGAGTTTCCCTAAAAAAGAATAAAAAAGAAGAATCAAAGCCACATTTTCCTAAAAAAAACTATATGCAAACAGAAAAAAACAAGTAAAATCTGAAAAAGCAACAATCCCCGAACAGAACAATACCCAACATGCATAGGTACTGTCAAGGGAAGAGTTGCCATACACCCCAAAGTAAAGCATGCGCATAGCGGTAATTTTGCTTAAAAATTTCAGCTCTGCAGACAAAGTGCGCACCTTGCGATTTTTCAACCAAAACAACCCTTTAAATTTAGAATATCCCCACAAACCATATATTCCCTGAAAGTACCCATGTTAAGCTTTCTAAGAGTACTGAGCTTGTTGTAGTGGGCTCATCTTTCTGGAAGTAATCCATTGAAGAATTCTTAGGTTGCACAGGGTTTCCCTAAAAACAATGATAAAAAAGCAGAATAAAAAACATGTTTTCCTAAAATATCAATATGCAAACAAGAAAAAACAAGCTAAATCTGAAAGCGCAAGGTCCCCCGAGCAGAACAATACCCAACATGCATAGGTACTATGGTACCCCTTTTAATTGTCAGCCTACTTGAAGTTTTGTCACCCTCTGTTGACAGGTCATTTTTCCCCATTTTGCGGCATGATTAACCGTGATTTTTGCTGGAATTTCCAGAAAAATTATATACATTACATATACATTTTTTTGCAGCAGAGTTTAGGCTTTAACATGAAATGTCTTGTTTGTAATTTTTCTACTGTTTTTTGAATATTTCTGCTTAAAAAAACAAAAAATATATATATATATATTTTTTAAACAATTGTTTCCTTTATTTTAAATAAAACCTTTTTTTTTTTTAAATGAAAACCATATTGCATGTGATAGCCCCATTTCTCCCGATTACAACGGTACCACATATGTATCGGTAGCCCCCCCATTCTTGCCCTGGAGACCCCCCAAACTGAAAAGAGCACTTTATTACATTTACAAATAAAATACAACTACTATCCACACTATAAACATAAGGGGTTAATAAAAAAAAATGACATAGGGTCCCCCCCCTTTTTGGGGGGAATTTTAAGGGTTAGGGTTAGGCTAACCTTTAAAAATAAAAAAATATACAAAAATAAAAATTTCCCCCCAAAAAATGGGGACCCCCCCATGTCTTTTTTTTTTTTTTTTTTTTTAAGGGTTAGGGTTAGCCTAACCCTAAAAAAATGTTTTTTTTAATTTTAAGGGTTAGGGTTAGGCTAACCCTAACCCTTAAAAATAAAAAAAATGACGTAGAGGGGAACCCATTTTTTATTTTTTTTATTTTAAGGGTTAGGGTTAAGCTAACCCTAACCCTTAAAAATTAAATAAAAATGACGTAAGGTCCCCCCTCCGGGGGGGAACCCATTTTTTTTTTTTTAATTTTAAGGGTTAGGGTTAGCCTAACCCTAACCCTTAAAATAAAAAAAAAATTACGTAGGGTCCCCCTTACCCGTCATAACCAGCCCGGGACCAGCTATGGGGGCTTGTAGGCACAGAGTGGGGTGGCCAGCTTTTGTGGCCCCCCCACCCTGCAGCCTACGAGCCCACATACCCTCTGTGAGCCCGGGCTCTTCTGCCCCCCCCCTGGGCTTTGGGGAGGCAGGTAATTGGGGGTGCGGGGGTTAATGGCAAGCCACCCGCTAGTTGCAGGTGGCTTGCCAGACCCCAGCCTTGTGAACTGGTATAAGGGGTCTCATGGACCCCTTACCAGTTCACAAAGGGTTAACATAAAAAAAAAACACACACAAAAATGTCATTTATTAAAAAAAAAAAAAAAAAACTTTTTTTTTACTTTACTCACCTCACCCGATTGTCAGCTCCTGTGGTGATCAGCTGTCAAATGCCTTGGTGATCGCTGGCCAGAGGAGGGGGGTGGGCAGGGGATCAGAGCATCCCCTGCCCCTCCACTGCTCTGCCCAGCGATCACCAGGGCATCTGACAGCTCAGCCGAGGAGAGGCAGCAAGAGGCCCGGGAGTGACGTCATAAGCCCCACCCCCAAAGGGGCGGGGCTTAACAACAAGATGGCGACGCCCGTCGGGAGAGGAGGGGGGAGAGCCCTTTCAGGCTCTCCCCTGAAGCTGAAGAGGCTGGGGGGGGGGGGGGGGGGCGATCGGAGGCCCCCCCAGTGAAGAGGAGACCCGGAGGGAGGCAGCGCGACTGCAGGTAAGTAAATGTCATTTTTATTTATTTATTTTATTTTTTTTTTTTTTACAGTTAGCAGCTGCTGCTGCCAAAACGGGGGGGGGGGTCTATTCCGGGGGATCGGATGGCACCAAATTAAAGAGGAGACCCAGCCGGATCCAACGAGGGGTCAGGTGAGTATTTGTGATTTTTATTTTTTTTACTAGCAGGGGGGAAAGTCAAGCACGTAGATTCTACATGCTTGGCACTGAAAGGGATAAAGGGCAGAACTTTGCGGCCAAAAACAGCATCTGCTGAGGCCCGCACATCAACCTTGTAAAACATGGAAAAAGTGTGAACCGAAGACCAAGTAGCAGCCTTACAAATCTGTTCAACAGAAGCCTGGTGCTGGAAGGCCCAGGACGCCCCAACAGCACGAGTAGAATGAGCAGTAACACGAAAAGGGGGAATCTTCCCCTTAGCAGAATAGGCCCCAACAATGGCCTGGCGAATCCATTTACTAATGGAAGACTTGGCGGGAGCCAAACCTTTCCTAGGCCCAGAGGGCACCACAAAAAGGGCGTCAGTCCTACGAAAAGGGGAAGTAGCCACCAAATAGTACTTCACACAGCGAACCACATCCAAAGAATGCAAAACCCTCTCCTCGTCATTGCTAGGCTTAGGACACAAGGAGGGTAGAACAATATCCTGATTCAAATGAAAAGCAGAGACCACCTTAGGAAGGAAATCTGGCTTGAAGCGGAAAACAACCTTGTCCTGATGCCTCTCAAAGTAAGGGGCCTTAATGGACAAGGCTGCCAACTCCGAAACACGCCGAACAGAAGTGATGGTCACCAGAAAAACAGGTTTTTGCGCAGAAAGCGCAATATCCTGCAAAGGTTCAAAAGGAGGACCCTGCAAGGCAGAAAGAACCAAGTTCAAACCCAAACTGGGAGCAAAGGCTTCCTAGGAGGCCACACATGCTTAACCCCCTGGAAAAAAGTCTTAACCAGAGGATGAAGAGCAAAAGACTTTTGAAAGAAAACCGCCAGGGCAGAAACCTGCCCTTTCAGCGTACTAAGCTGCAAACCTTGGTCCAGAACGCGTTGCAGAAATTCCGAGACCCGAGGGATAGAAAACGCCCTGCAAGGCAAGGCCCTGACCTCACACCAATCAATATAAGACCTCCAAATCCTATAGTAGATGGCAGAGGAAGACTTCTTTCTAGCCCTAACCAGAGTCTGAATGACAGCATCAGAAAGACCTTCCTCCCTCAAGATGGAGGTTTCAGCAACCACGCCGTCAAAGCCAGCGTTGGTAAATTGGGGTAGAACAGTGGACCCTGAGTGAGTAGATCCGGCAGAACTAACTGATCCTCTGCCAACCTTACCACGTCTGCGAACCAAACCTGTCTTGGCCACCTTGGAGCCATCAGGATTGTTGACGCGCCCTCTAGGGCCATCTTGCGCACCACTTTGCCCACCATGGGAAACGGAGGGAACAGGTACAGAAACCCCAGATCCCTCCAGTTCAGAGACATGGCATCCGCTGCCAGAGCCAGCGGATCCCGCAAGAGAGACACAAATGCCGGAAGCTTGTGATTGTGACGAGAGGCAAAGAGGTCCACCTCCGGAGTCCCCCACTGGTGGCAAAGCGACCGAAACACCTTGGGGCTGAGCAACCATTCCCCCCGGCAAGATGACTCCCTGCTCAGGGAGTCCGCCTCCGTGTTCTCCACTCCCGGAATGTACACTGCCGAGATGCATGGGACATTGCCCTCTGCCCAAGCCAGGATCAAAGACACTTCCCTGAGGCCACGCCTGCTGCGGTCCCTCCCTGGTGATTGATGTAGGCTACCGCCGTCCGACCGAACTTGAACCGGTAGTCCCCGCAACTGATGAGTCAAGTGAGCCAGAAACAACCTGATGGCTCTCAACTCCAGAACATTGATGGGATCGTGAGCCTCCAGAGGCCCCCACAGTCCCTGAAACTGAAGATCCTTCCCAACCTGACAGGCTGGCATCCGTGGTGACCGTCTCCCAACGAGGGGTCAGAAAAGAACTGCCCCTCATCAGATTGCTTGGTTTCAGCGACCACCGAAGGGAACGCCGCACCCGGGGGGCATCAGAAAAGACTGATCCAATGACAGCGGGGACCCGTCCCAGGCCGCCAAGAGATGGAGCTGGAGCGTCCTTGTGTGAAACTGGGCAAAGGGAACCGCCTCGAACGATGCCACCATCAATCCCACCAGTCGCATCCCCAGCCGGATGGACGGGCGAGGGATAGATAGGAGACGCTGAGTCAATTCCTGAAGCAGAAGAACCTTGGCCTGGGGGAGGAACACCCTGGCCTGAGAAGTATCCAAGACATTCCCAGGAACTCCACCACCCCGGAGGGAGCGAGGCAGGACTTGGGATAGTTGATCACCCAACCGAAACTCTCCAGGGTGGACACCACCGTCCTGGTATCCAACTGCGCCTGACTGAGGGAAGACGCCATGATGAGAAGATCGTCCAGATATGGCCCGATGCGGATAACCCGAGCTCTGAGGATGGCCATCACTCCTGCCAACACCTTGGTAAAAATCCTTGGAGCTGAGGTAAGGCCAAACGGAAGAGCCACAAACTGAAAATGTCGATTGTCCACGACAAACCTGAGGAATCTCTGGAGTGCCGGAAATATTGGAATATGCAGGTAAGCATCCTTGATGTCTATGGACGACATGAAGTCCCCCTGACGAAGTGAGTGGATGGCTGAGCGCAGGGTTTCCATACGGAACTTCCGGGGACAGACGAACCTGTTGAGCAACTTCAGATCCAGAATGGGACGAACGGATCCGTCCTTCTTGGGCACCGTGAACAAATTGGAATAGAAGCCCAGTCCCCGGTCTGAGAGGGGCACCGGACAGATGACAGCCATGTCCAAGAGACTTGCTACTGCCGCCCGAAGCCCCTGGGCGGCCAGAGAATCTGAAGGCACCCGAGACCTGAAGAGTCTGGGAGGGGGCCGGAACTCGAACTCCAGCTTGTAACCGGAAGACACCACTTCCTGAATCCACCTGTCCGAGACCTCTTGGACCCAGACCCGGGAGAAGAGTTGCAGCCGTCCCCCCACCCGCAAGGGTGAGGGCGCCCCTTCATTGCTGAGCCGGCTTGGCAGCGGCTCTAGGCTTGGAGCCCCAACTGTGTCCTGGACGGGCCCGACCCCTTCCCCTAGGCCAGGAATCACCTCTGGACGAAGGGAACCCCTGCCAACTCTAGCCCCACGAAAGGACTGAGAGAAGGAAGCCGCCCCCCGAAAGGGGCGACGCTGCTTCTTACGCTGAGGTAACTTACCTCCCTTTGCCACCGAATCCAATTTTTCTCCAAAGAGTCGCAACCCCACAAAGGGAAGGGCCGTAAGCGACTTTTTGGACACAAAATCAGCCGCCCACTGGCGTAACCAAACCGACCTCCGGATAGCCACAAGCAAGGCCGAAGCTCTGCTACACATCACCAATGTGTCATCCAGGGCAGACAGCACAAAGGACAAAAATAACTCACAGCGCTTAAGGTCGGCAAACTCCTCACTAGCCGGGTCAAGCCCGGAAGAGGTCACCAGTCCTCCAACAACCGACCTGGCAGCTACCAATAAAAGCGCAGAAGCACAAACCGGCTGCAAGGCAGATCCAACACTGGCAAAACCATGACAAGCCATCTGGTCAATGCGTTTATCCTCACCATCCTTGAGAGTAGTGCACTCCGGAGAATGCAGGACTGAGGAGCTGGACAACACCAAAACAGGAGCATCCACCTCGGGGGAGGGGGGACGACCAGTGCTTCACCGCGTCCGCCGGAAAGGGATATTTCTTGTCCCAACCCGGAGGGACACCCGGAAGCCGGGTCGGCCTCTCCCATTCCTTGAGAATGATACCATCAAAATGCTTTTGATAAGGAAATTCCAAGCGCGGCTTGGTCACCTCAAAGAACTCCCCTTCAGCGGAGGGGCCGCCTCGGGGGGGGGGGGGGGGGGGGTCTGAGATCCGGTCTGCCGCGTAATAGACCATTGCGCACAGGGTACACAAAGAAATACATCATCCTCCAAAAGGGATACCCCACACCCCAAAACACAGCCTGGATTGCCCCGAGGGAGGCACAAGCCCAGTATCCGGGGAAGCCTCGTGCCCGGCCCCTCTCGTCCAGTAGCCGGGACCTGAAAACTGCGCCCGCAGCACGGGGGCGCGCGCGAGCGCACGGCCCCGCCCCCCCGCCCTGAGGGGAAGAGACTCCTCTGGGGCGCCTACAGCCGCCATTTTTTTGTATTTTAAAAGCGCCGGAGGCCAGCGCCGCGGGACTCCCGGCGCCAGCCCGAGTACACATGCACACACAAAGTAATAAACAGATGAATCCATAAGGACCCCCCCCCCCTCTAAGGGTATCCGGGAGAGGGGGAATCCATGCAAGGGTAGGGGCCAAGGGACGGGGCATCCCAAACCGGGGTCACCAACCCGGTTAGCCGCCTACCCCTTGTTATGGGGTCTCATGGCTAATGAGCACCTAGGGTGCCATCTACCATTGCCCGGACCAGCAGCCTAGGCTGGGAGGCAAGTAATATAATAAAGGGATCCGGGCAGGAATAGAAGAATAGAGGGCCGGGAGTCATCCCGGCTACCTGCAAGGAGGAGACATCATCTTCTGACTTGCTCGCCTCTGCAGAGATGAAAGACTGGGGAATGAGTGGGAGGTCCCAGGTATTTATGGGCTGGGAGGGTCTTACCTTTTTTTATTGACATCTCTGCAAGATCGCCATCTACAGGTCAGCATACCCACATGTAATGAATGTCTTGAAGGGGGGTGTGTGACATACTTAGAATAAAGGAATGCCAACCTACTAAAGCAAATGGGAAAAAGGTTATAGAATAATACAAAATGAATAAGAAAAGATCGGTGGAACTACAGCTGCCATATTCCCCAAACATAAGATTCTTCAATCTTAAATTTATAGTCCGGTATTATCTGTTGATAAAAACAATATAATTCATTTTTTCTATTTATGGTGGTTTAAATGAGAAATAGGGATATTGCTGCATCCATGGTGGGAGTGGAAACCGATTATTAAGCTTTGGTTGGAGACCGCTAAATACGTAAGCAGCATGGGAATCTAAACCTAGAATTAACTCCAGGAACCCTTCCCCTATATAGGCCTCAGGGAAACCCAAAATCGATAAAATTCAGACTTTTTACACTAGTCTGTACAAAGCAGCATATTGCTACAAATTGGAGAGTACCACGCCCCCCAAAAATACTATCTTGGCTCAGTAAAATAAGGGATAGCCTGGAAGTAGAATGGTCTCTTTTCAAATCTGTGCAGTACAAAATACTCACCTGTAAAATGGGTATTATAAGTATGTCACACACCCCGCTTCAAACAATAATTACTCTTGAGTATACCCACCTCTAGGTGGCGACGTTGCAGAGAAGTCTTGAAAAACGAGCCCCTCCCGGTCTATACATACCTGGGACCTCCCACTTATCCCCCAGTTTTCAAACAGCAGTAAAGACAAGGTACCAGAAAAACCATTGGTTACCCTCAAACCGTAAACAAAGCTTCACCATATAAAAGAACCAGGATACCAAAAAGGGCAGGTGAAGCGGGGTGTGTGACATACTTATAATACCCATTTTACAGGTGAGTATTCACAAAATGGTATTATTCTAAGTATGTCACACACCCCGCTTCAAACATTAATAATTACTCTTGGGACATCCAAAAGCAGTGTCCAGAAAGGGCGGGTATCCAACAAGGCAATAATGCCAAACACAGCATCCGCTGAAGCCCGCACGTCAACTTTATAAAATTTTGAAAAAGTGTGAACAGAAGACCAAGTAGCAGCCTTACAAACTTGCTTAACAGAAGCCTGGTGCTGAAAAGCCCAAGACGCCCCAACAGCACGAGTAGAATGAGCAGTGATACGAAAAGGGGGAGCCTTCCCCTTGGCAGAATAGGCCCCAACAATAGCCTGACGAATCCACTTGCTAATGGAAGACTTAGCCGGAGCCAAACCCTTCCTAGACCCACAAGGCACTACGAAAAAGGCATCAGTCTTACGAAAAGGAGATGGTAACACAGCGTACCACATCCAAACAATGCAAAACCCTCTCCTTGTCATTCCTAGGCTTAGGACACAAGGACGGAAGAACAATGTCCTGGTTAAGATGAAAGGCAGAGACCACCTTAGGAAGAAAGTCCGGTTTGAAGCGGAAAACCACTTTGTCCTGATGTCTCTCAAAGTAAGAAGCCTGAATTGACAAGGCCACCAACTCCGAAACGCGCCGAACCGAAGTGATGGCCACCAAAAAGGCAACCTTCTGAGTCAAAGTAGAAAGAGCAATATCCTGCAAAGGCTCAAAAGGAGGAGCCTGAAGAGCAGAGAGAACCAAATTCAAATCAGGGAGCAAAGGCTTCCTAGGAGGCCGCAGATGCGAGACCCCCTGGAAGAAAGTCTTGACCAAAGGATGAAGCACAAAGGACCTTTGAAAAAAGACAGACAAGGCAGAAAACCTGCCCCTTCAAAGTACTCAGCTGAAGACAAGAGTCCAGCCCCGATTGAAGAAATTCCAAAATCCTAAAAACAGAAAAGACCCGACAGGGCAAAGATCTAGCCTCACACCAATCAATATAAGATCTCCAAGTCCTATAGTATATGGTAGAAGAGGACCTCTTCCTGGCGCTAATAAGAGTCCGAACAACAGAATCCGAAAGACTCTCCTCCCTTAAGATGGAGGTTTCAGCAGCCAGGCCGTCAAAGCCAGCGTTGGTAAATTGGGGTAACGCAGTTGACCCTGTGTGAGAAGATCCGGCCGAAGAGGCAGATCGAACTGATCCACCGCCAGACGAACGATGTCTGCGAACCACACCCGCCTTGGCCACCTTGGAGCCACAAGAATGGCGGGAACCCCTTCCAGGGCCAGCTTTCGAAACACCTTGCCTAGCATGGGGATTGGAGGAAACAGATAAAAGAACTCCAGATCCCCCCAGCTCAGAGACATGGCATCCACCCCCAGAGCCAGAGGATCCTGAGAGAGCGACACGAATGTCGGAAGCTTGTAATTGTGACGAGAGGCAAACAGATCCACCTCCGGCGTCCCCCACCAGAGACAAAGAGACTGAAACACCTGGGGATGGAGAGACCATTCCATCCGGCGGGAAGAGCACCTGCTCAGAAAGTCTGCCTCCGTGTTTTCCACTCCCGGAATGTACACTGCCGAGATGCAAGGGACATGAGTCTCCGCCCAGGCTAGGATCAGAGACACCTCTCTGAGGTCACTCAGACTGCGAGTCCCTCCCTGGTGATTGATGTAAGCAACCGCCGTCCGATTGTCCGACCGAACCTGAACCGGCAAGCCCTGTAAATGCTGTGTCAAGTGAGACAGAACCAACCTGATGGCTCTCAACTCCAGAACATTGATGGGCAAGTGGGCCTCCTGCGGACCCCACCGCCCCCGGAACTGAAGATCCTTCCAGAAACCTCCCCATCCCGACAAACTGGCGTCCGTGGTGACAGTTTCCCAAAGAGGCGTCAGAAAGGACCTGCCCCTCAAGAGATTGTCCGAAACCATCCACCACTGGAGAGACTGCCGAACCCGGGAGGACATCCGGAAGGACCGATCCAACGACCGCGGTCGCCGGTCCCAAGACGCCAACAGATGAAGCTGAAGCGTCCTCGTGTGAAACTGAGCAAAGAGAACTGCCTCGAAGGAATCTACCATCAACCCCACCAGTCTCATCCCTAGCCGGATGGACGGGCAATTGGAAATTGCCAACGGGATTGGAAAGAAGAAGCTGCGCCAATTCCTGAATCAAGAGAACTTTGGCCTGAGGCAGAAACACTCTGTGTTCGCAAGAATCCAAGGACATCCCCAGAAAGGGCATCACCCTGGCCGGAACGAGAGAGGACTTGGGGTAGTTGATCACCCAGCCGAACCTCTCCAGAGTGGATACCAACGTCCTGGTGTCCACCTCCACTTGACTGAAGGAAGAAGCCATGATGAGAAGATCGTCCAGATAGGGCACAATGCGAATCCCCTGAGCTCTGAGAAGGGCCATCACGCCCGCCAACACCTTGGTGAATACTCTTGGAGCCGAGGTAAGGCCAAAAGGAAGAGCCACAAATTGAAAATGCCGATCTTCCACACAAAGCCGTTGGTGAGCCGGAAACATAGGAATATGAAGATAGGCATCCTTGATGTCTATGGACGTCATGAAGTCCCCCTGCCGCAGAGAATTGATGGCAGAACGCAGAGTTTCCATACGAAAATTCCGGGGATGAATAAACACGTTGAGGAACTTCAGATCCAGGATGGGATGAACCGACCCATCCTTCTTGGGCACTGTGAAGAGATTGGAATAATACCCGCGGCCCACTTCCGAAAAAGGGACCGGGCAGATGACTGCCATTTCCAGAAGATTCCTCACCGCCGCCAGGAGCCCCTGCGTGGCCAAAGGATCTGAGGGAACACGAGACCGCCTGGTCCCACACCCGGGAGAAGAGTCGCAACCGCCCCCCCCACCCGCAAGTCCATTGCCGCAACCACACCGACCGTCGGATAGCCACCAACAAAGCCGTGGTCCTGCCACACATCACCATGGCGTCATCCTGAGCGGCTAGGACAAACGAAACGAAGGACTCACAACGTTTGAGAGCAAGGAACTCATCACAAGTAGGATCAAGGTCCGCACATAAATCCCTGACAATGGACCTAACCGCCAACAACAAAAGTGCCGAAGCACAAACAGGCCTCAAAACCGAACCCGCACAGGTAAAACCATGGCGAGCCAGCTGGTCAATCCGGCGATCTTCGCCATCCTTAAGAGTAGTCGTGTCAGGAGAATGCAACACCGCCATGTTAGATAGCCCCAAAACTGGAGCATCAACCTTGGGAGGAAAAGACCAACGCTTCACCAAGTCCGCCGGAAAAGGATACTTCTTATCCCAACTAGGCGGAACACCAACAAGACGCGTAGGCTGCTCCCATTCTTTAAGGACGACATTCTCAAAATGTCGTTGACTGGGAAACTCCAAACGCGGCTTGGCCACATCAAACAACTCACCCTTAGGTGGAGGAACCGCCTCAGGAGGATCTAAATCCAAAACTTAAAACATTTGAGCCAATATGGAAGGGGTGTCAGAAACCGTCCCCATGGCCTGGTCACCCTCAGCACCAAACAACTGCTGGAACTCAGGGTCGTCCAATTCCTCTATAATCTCCCCCTCTTCAGCCAGGGGGCAATCTGACCAATCCAATGCCTCAATAACCTCCACATCTGAGTCCAGCGGAGGCGGGGACAATTGTTTCCGCTTAGCCGGAGCCTTCTGAGCAATCACAGCGGAAAACATTTTCTCGAGGCTAGCCAACCGGGCGCATACCTCGGATTGCGAATCCCCACCCATGACAACGTCACACGGGGTCCGGAACAGGCGAGGAGGAGAAGGAGAGGACACGGGCGGCGAGGGGCCAGAAACCGGGGTGCCGGACTGGCGCTCAATGTTCCGCTGCGCACGTGGAATGCATATAATAACATCATCCCCCGGGAGCGGAGCCCCACAACCCCCACACAGCCTAGATTGCCCCGAAGGGCCGTTTCCGGTATCCTTGGAAGCCTCCATATGGTGAAATTATGGTATTCGCAATTACCCAGGGATTTACGCCGTATGCGACCCGGGATGCCCCCCCCCCTTTTTTTTTTTTCAATGGCCCTGAAGTGGGAGAATTTGCAGATTAAAATATATGGATATATAAATAAAATTGTAATGGACAACCCCACTAGCCAGGTAACTAAGACCGGGAGAGCCCTTCAGCGCGGGATCCCAGGATCTGTAACAGAAAAGACAACAGTCACTCCAAGCAACTAACAGAGAAGAATATATAAAGAATATATATGTACATACATGTATGTATGTACATACATACATACATATATATATATTATACAGAAGGCTATGAGTGCACAAGAGCAAGGGACCCAGCTGCATGCAGCTAATAACCAAGGGTCACGCTGACAGCACCAGACAAACCCCCACCTCAAGGGGATACTGACAGCCATGCCCGGACAAGCTCTAATGTCCCCTATAAAACAGCAAGACATACCACCTTAATGAGCAACACAGCCTACCTTAATAGCCGAACACATGAAATGGCGGCGCAACACGCAGTAACCGGCCATCTGAAACGAGGAGGCAGGGGGAAGAAGGAGGGCGGGCCCAACCAAGCGCACCAGACGCTCCGGCCCCGCCCCCTCCAATCAACAGCACAGCGCGGGCCGCGCGAGACACGGCCCCGCCCCCCTCCTCCTCCACCACAGCGGGCCCCAAGAAGACATGCCGCCCGCTCCTCAGCCAGCGGACCGGTGACACGCACGCCGCCCGGCCCCGCCCCTCCCCGGCCGCACCAGCTCAACAATTGTAATAAAAACACTCACCCAGCCATCCAGTATGTAAACATGCACCAAGCACACAGACAAGCCCCCCCCCCCATCTAGCGCAGGGAGAAGGGACCAAGCGGGACACAGGGCAAACCCATAGGGACAACAGGACGGGGCATCCCAAATCCGGATCACCAGGCCGGATAACCGCGTTGCCCCATAGTATGGGGTCTAGCGGAGGAGCTAAGCTCCTAGGCACCTTAAGGTGCCGTCTACCCTTGCCCGGCCGACAGCCTAAGCTGGGAGGCTACACACTGAATCAAGGGGCTAATAATCAAAACAATCCGGGCAGAAATAGACCAGAAGGGGGGCCGGGGTGTCACCCCGGCTACCTGCAAGCAGGAGGTTAGTTGCAGTATTATAATCTAGAAGAATCTCACTTTAAAAGGCCATGTATGGGCAAAACAAAATACCTATACACCACTCCACCCCTCTAATCCCCTTCAGAGCATGGCCTCCACATTGTTGCCTACCTTGTAGCCCCTAGCAGTCTTCCGGTGGGCATCCAAAGATTGTAAGCTCCATATATGTTAACAGGGACATGGCAGGCTTCAATGTTTTTATTTGTATTTTACCAAGATATGGGCTTTACATGAATTTAATGCCCCCCACATATTTCAGCCAATCTGAACTACATAATCTCTGTACCTTATGTTGTATAGAAAAATGGACTTAATAAATTAAACTAAATATAATCAGTTACAGCTCCTGTACAGAACTGTGTGGGTAAAATGGGAGAACGTACAGCACAGATTGTAAAGCATTTGGCTCACAATAATCCCACGTACAAGGCACTTCTGTAATGTGCTAAGACAAATCTCACCTCTAGTTCTTGATTGCACAACTCTGCATTCTCAACTAACTTCTTTAATCTGGTAATTTCATGGGTTAGTTGTGCCTGAAAAGCAATAGGCAATACAGCAGGAAGCATTAACAAATGATTAGACAGCCATCACCAAAGCAAAAGGAACCTTTTAGAAATCAATGTTTTGCGTAATTTGGATTACATTTGTATTAAACCCACAACCTTGCATTGTTGAGTATTTGGCTAGGTCAGATGGATGGATAAACTGATCTATCAAATACTTAGACATTTATTATTAGAGGTATATTTCACTTTAGCACAATAAATGTGTGAATTTCACGCCAAGCAGTTACAATTACACCTGAGGTAAACATGCTCAGTGAAATATACAAAAGCAATTGAAAAAAAAAAAAAAGGGAGCTTCATGACAAAAGTGAACAATACATGCAACAAGAAGGGAAAACCATGCAGCTTTGAATAGTAATACAATAAGTAAGGTAGCCTTTGATTTTAGATATGAGGGAAACAACTTTCACATTTACCAAAACGTAAACAAAAGTATACATGTTCGGGGTTGTTAGTCTATAAAGTTGTCCTAAAAGTGGACCTAAACAGTAAATGTAGGCCTGATTTGAAGGATGGTCTAGAGATGCAAGAGGGCCCAGTCTTAAGTGAAAGGAAGAAAGTTCTGTCTCTACCTCAGTGGTGAGGAAAAATGAAGACTGAGAATCCAGCAGCCACAGGCTGGCTCTGGAGGCCTCTCAAGAGATCATGCACACACTTTTAAACTAAATGTAGATTGAAATAATCCCAGTTACCAGTAACTGTGTTTATGCGAGTCCTTCAGGACTGCCAGGGAGACAGAGGCTCCTCCCCCTAGAGAGGAAACACAAACTGGGACAGTTTAAAAGCCCAATCCCCTTTCCCAGAACTCAGTATTAAGCAAGAACACAAATACCCAAATAACCCAAATACCCAAAAACCCACTGTAAAAATCGGCAGGGTTATATGGGTCATCCTGGAGGACTCGTAGAAACACCATTACCGGTAAGTCTAATGGGGATTTTCTCCCCTACTTCTCCAGGAAGGCCACGGAGAGGACAAACAAGAAATGCATCCTAGGGGTTGGATAATGCCTGTAAAACTTTCCTACCAAAGGATTGTTGCTTATCAGATAAGTCTAGGAGGTAATGTTTTAAATATGTGTTGGGCGCAGACCATGTGGCAGCTTTACAAATGTCATTAATAGATGCCTCCTCCTTTTCTGCCCAGGATGAGGAGACCGCTCTTGTGGAATGGGCTGGAATATAGGGAGGTGGAGTATTCATACAGGTGTAGAACAAGGAGTTGGCCTGTCTACTTCATCTAGCAATGGTATTCTTAGAGGCCAGGAGACTTCTATTCTTGCCACTAAAGGAAACAAATAAATGATCTGTTCTACAGAAATAGTATGTTCTAAGTAGGAAATAAGACGTCTAGAGATGCGGCATTATCCTCATGCAACTCTGACTCGAGTGTAAATGAAGGTAAAATAATGTCTTGCGTATGGTGAAATTTAGAGGATATCTTGGGCAGATATAAGGAATCTGGCTTAAGCAGAATTCTTTCTGGAAAAACCATACAGTAAGGTTTCTGCATGGAAAGAGCCTGAAGGTGGCTAACCCTTCTAGCAGAAATGATTGCTAGGAGGAAACGTTGTCTGTAGCCTCCTCAATCGGTTCAATAGGCGGTCCAAAGACAGGTCCCAAGAGGGTACTCGACCCTGAGGAACAGGTCTCTTTCTAGCTATAGCAATAATTAATCTATTAATCAAACCCTCACTTTTTCGGCTCTTCTCTAGGAAGACAGACAGGGCCAAGGCCTGTGTTTTGAGTGTACACACTGCTAATCCCAAATCAAAACCCTCATGTAAAAACTCCAGAACTGTGGCAGTGAGATCCTTCTGCAGACTGTTAACTTCACAGAATGATGATGCGATCTTTCTTACCACCTGCGGCATTAGCATGAACGGGGGAAAGGTGTATGCTAGATGCCCAAGGATGGGCTAAGGCATCTATCCCTAGGGCTCCGCCCCCTTTCCTTATGGATAAAAAACAATGTCATTTTTTGTTTCCTGCTGTGGCGAATAGTCTACATGAGGACGACACAATTTTGCCACTATCTGAGGAGAAATATTAGCTGGTTCAACACCCATTCTCCCTGCAGCAGAGGACTTCTGCTCAGAAAGTCTGCAACTCCATTTAGAGTTCCTTTTAGATGGACTGTTGAAATGGAATTAATCGGATCCTGAAGGGGTACTAGGAAGGAGTAAGCCAATCTCTGCAGATTGACTGATCTTGTGCCCCCTTGGTGATTGATGTATGCTACTGCTGCGACGTTGTCGAAACGGACCTGTACATCTTAGCCCCTTATTAGGTGGCTGAGGCAAACAAGAGCTCTGTGCATTGCCAACAGCTCTCTGTAGTTAGAGGACTTGTTTTGCAGGCCAAGTTTACTGTACTTGATGTGGTCCCAAGTTGGCCCCATAACCCAAGGTGCCAACATCTGTAGTCACAATGACCAGCTTGATCTGCCGCCACTGGCGACCTGCCTGAAGGATGGAAGGGTTCAACCACCATTATAGATCTCTCAGGATCACTGCCGGAATCGCTACCCTGTTGGCTAGCAAGTCTGGTGAACGGTCTCAAACCTGTAGTAGGAAGGCCTGCAACCGCCTGGAATGCTGCTGAGACCCCGTACCTCTCATGATTTCTTAGAGAAACCTCCTCTGTGGTTATCAGCAAGCGTATGGCAGTCCTTAGCTTTTCCTGCCTCTCTGGAGGCAGAAAGGTCATTTGCTGAGAGCTTTCAAAGATGTTCTCAAGAAATCTGCAAGCCTGTAATGGAGTTACACTGGGTTTTTCTTTATTGACAATCCAGCCAGTCCGCGTCAGGTTTGTCCATAGGCAGAGGGGGAGTTTAAATCAAACTGGGTCTGCGGATTCCCCTGCGAGGCCCCCCATTGTCTGGGCTCCGCCTGTTTAGACTGACTAGGAGCTGTCTTGTTCTTGAAGGATGGCTTATCTTGGTCTGACCTCGATAGGATGTTTTTTGCTTTTTCTGAGAACCTAGTTAGAATCGTGTCTAACTCAGATCCAAACATGAGAGTTCCTTCAAAGGGGAGACCACACAGCCTTGCTTTATAGGCCAGATCTCCATACCAGGTTTTTAGCCAAATTGATATTCTTACACAGTTTAAAAGACCAGTGGTCTTTGCTACAGCTCTAACTGTCTCAGCCGAGGCATCCTATAAAAAGGAAACTGCTTAAGACATGAATGGTAGGGTGTCTAGCAGGGCCTGTTTAGGTGTATCTCTTTCTATGTAATCCTTAAGGTTATCTAACCAAACTCCTAGGTTACGTAAAATGCAATCTGGCGCCAAGGTGGGACTGAGCATAAAAGCTGCAGCATCCCCTATCCACAGGTCCTCTTATGGTACCAGGATCTTTAAAACTTAAATCTGAAGATTTAGAGACCTGTGCGAGGGGAACATTCAGTTTTGGGCACTTGGTCCAGTCTGTATGTCTGCATCTTCGAAAGGAAATTTTCTCTTAACTGAACCAGGTAAGAAACATCTTGTTCGATGCCCCGTTGTTAGAAACACCCCAGAACGCCCATAACAATGGCGCATATGGGTACTCTAGTCCAATCAAAGCAGTTTGCTGTGACTTTGACAAACAGTTCTGATTTGTTCTAATGGAGAGCGCAAGTATCAAGATGCAAGGGATGGGCCCACTTGTGCTCTACACTGAAAAACGCAATTTTGTGATATTCACCAGTAGAATTGCTTTTGTTTTCTATACATTCCAGGCCGTCCCGATAGTATTCAGTTGGGTAACTCCGCCCCAAAGGGGGCGCAGACTGCAAGATCAAAGAGGAGGCTCCTCCCGCCCCCCTCTAAAGGCAGCTGCCTCGTAACCCAGCCCAGTAATTAAAAAGCAGTAACTCCATATCAAGAGGCAGGCCGGGAGGCCCGAACATAGGAGACCATGTAACTTCACATTGCCTCCGCTTGTACTCTCTCGAACCTAAAATCCTACTTGGTGCAACAAGTGTCCTACGAACAAGTAATGGTTCATCACCATAAAGGTATGCAGGACATAACCCTCAAATGGGCGGGTTGGACGGCCTGGAATGGATAGGAAACAAAAGCAATTCTACAGGTGAGTATAACAGAATTGCGTTTTTCTTTCCAATCCATTCCAGGCCGCCCCGATAGTATTCACAGTTGGGACATCCAAAAGCAGTGTCCATATGGGCGGGATCCCCAGCAGGTAGTTCGTCTCACTACCGCCTGAAGCGCTTTTTGGCCAAAAACAGCGTCAGCTGAGGCCCTGACATCCACTTGTTAAACTTGATAAACTAATGAGCTGAAGACCAAGTGTAAGCTTAACAAACCTGTTCCACCGAGGCTTGATGCTGAAAAGCCCAGGAAGCACCAATAGCTCTAGTAGAACGAGCTGTGATCCGAAAAGGGGGCTCTCTCCCCTTGGCAGAATAAGCTCTTACCATCCACCTACTGAGAGTCGACTTGGCTGGTGGAAATCCCTTTCTAGAGCCTTCCGCTAAGACAAAGGCAATCTGAGCTTCGGAAAGATTCAGTAGCAGCCAGATAATATCTTAAGGCTTTAACCACATCTAAAGCATGGAGAGACCTCGCCTTAGGATTAGCCGGTGCTGGAAACCAGGAAGGTAAGACAACTTTCCTCATTAAGGTGAAAAAGGACAAACGACTTTAGGCAAAAAATCAGGCCTAAATGAAAAAAAATGTCTCTGTGCAATTCAAAATAAGGTGGCCACATACCTAATGCGGCCAATTCCGACACTCAACGCACAGAGGTGATTGCTACCAGAAGATCAGTTGGAGCCAGCATAGTCAATGTAGCGCCATTCAAAAGCTCGAAGTGGGCACCCTGGAGAGCCGATAAGACCAGATTTAGGTCTCACCCTGGCAACACTGGTTCACACGGTGGGCGGACAAGAGTGACCACCGGAAGAAGGAATCTGATCAATCCATAATTGGCAATAGACTTCTGGAAAAAATGGATAGGACCGAGACCTGACCATTGAGGATGCTCAAGTGAAGGCCCAGGTCTAGGCCATATCACAGAACTCTAGAGTGCTAGAAACTCTACAGCAAGGAAACTTCCTGGCCTTAGCCAGCAATAGGCACGTCAAACTTTGTAGTAATCATGGAAGAGGTCTTCTTCCGTGCCTAAATCATGGTGTGAATGACCGTGGCCGATAAACCCTTCTCCATGAGAATGGAGGTCCCAATAGCCAGGCCGTCAAAGCCAGCATCCGTAAATTCGGGTGCCGAAGCGACCCATGTGAGAAGCTCCGGATCGTCGGGCATGATGCAGTGATCTGTTGACATCCTTACTATGTCCGCAAACCAACTCCTCCTTGGCCAACGAGGAGCCACCAGGATGGCTGGTACCCCCTCCTGGACTATCTTGCGTAGTACTCGGTCCAGGAGCGGAAACGGAGGAAAAACATACAGAAGATTGAACCCTGTCCAGGGAATCGCCATGGCATCTGTTGCTATGGCCAGAGGGTCTCTTGAGAGAGATACTAACCCTGGAAGCTTGTGATTGTGTCTGGACGTAAAGAGATCCACGTCTGGTTGACTCGAGCGGAGTCAGAGCTTGAAAGGCCTTCCTGCTGAGAGACCATTCCCCCAGACGAAAGGACCTCCTGCTCAGGGAGTCTGCCTCCTGGCTCTCCACCCCCGGGATGTAACCGCCCTGGTGGTTGATGTAGGCTACAGCCGTCCGATTGTCCGAGCGGACCTAAACCACATGGTCGCTTAAATGGGGGGTCAGATGTAGGACAACAAACTAATTGCTCTCAGTTCCAAGAGATTTATGGGCAACCGGTTCTCTCTCGGACCCTGCTGACCCTGGATCTTCTGGGTCTGCCAAATGCCTCCCCAGCCTGTCAGACTGGTATCCATGGTAACGATCTCCCAATGGGGAGTCCGAAAGGACTTGCCCACCCGCAGATGCAGAGGATCCAACCACCAAAAGAGGGATTGCCTGGCCGGGGGGGGGGGTTGGGGTGCCAGCATAAACCCTTGGTCCAGGGACCGATCCCAGCTGGCTAGTAGGTTCAGCTGAAGAGGCATGTGAAAATGAGCAAAGGGCACTGCTTCAAAGCAAGCCACCATTAGGCCCACCAATCTCATCCCTAGACGCACCGATGGATGTTGACAAGCCAGCAAGCCTGTACCTGCGCCTGGAGACACAAGACCTGCTGCTGCGGCAGAAAGACCTTGACTTGAACAGTGTCTAGGAACATCCCCAGGAAGGATCTCACTGTTGACGGAGTGATATGCGACTTGGGTAGTTGATCACCGAACCGAAGGCTTCCAGAGCCGACAGCACGGTTCGGGTGTCGCTCTCGGCCTCCTGAAGGGACTGGGCCGAGATCAGAAGGTTGTCCAGATAGGGTAATACTGAATACCCTGAACCCTCAGGATAGCCATGATGCTTGTCAGCACCTTAGTGAACACCCCGTGAGCTGAGTATATGTCGAAGGGAATTGCCAACTGGAACGTTGACCTTCCATGCAAACCTCAAAACCTCGGACGTCCTGGAAAAATCGGGATGTGTAGACACGCGTCCCTGATCATAAAGTCGCCGGGCCGAAGCGACCACATCGCCGACCGCAATATTTCCATGCGTAGATGTCAGAGCTTTATAAAACTGCTGAGGCTCTTTAGGTCCAGGATCGGCCGCACCGATCCGTCCTCCTTGGAACCGTGAATAGGTTGGAGTAAAATCCCTGACTCCGCTCCTGGCAGGGCACATGGCAAATCACCTGTAGTCACAGGAGGAGCTGAACAGCGGCTCTCAAACCTCCGCCTTTAGCAGGTTTCGGGATGCCCTCGACCATAGAAATTTTGTGGGCGGTCTGACTGCCAGCTTGACCTTGAAAAAACTGAGGACACCACTTCCTGAAGCCAAAGATCTGAGGCGTGACGCCTCCAGATTGAGCAGACAGCAGTAGCCGTCCCCCCCACCCAAACGAGTGAGGGCACCCTTTCATACCTGTGTAGGTTTGGCTGGAGGATCGGGCTTAGCTTCCCAGGCGGGATTGGGCCGACTGCGGGATCTACCTCTGCCCCAAGCATCTCTGCGGGCACTGGAAAAGGAAGAACCTCTTCCTCCTCTGAAAGGACCGGTAAGAAGAGGAAGTGCCGAAAGGGCTGAGAAGGTTTCCTTCATTGAGGGAGCTTACCAGCCTTGCCCTACAGGTCCAGCAGCTCCCCGATCAGCTGACCCCCCACAAGGGTAAATTTGTGAGGGAATATTTGGCGGCCACATCTGCCGACCACTGCTTCAAACAGCGAATGGCGTAATGCTAGAAGCAAAGCCAAAGTCTTGGCACCCAGCCTGACTACATCACCCATGGCAGTAACAACAAAGCCGATGAAGGCCAAAAACAGGCTCCGAGTTCCCTGCAATCCAGAGACCGTCTGCAAGACTTAGCCTTAGCCACAAGCTTTTTTCTCGTGGTTAGGGAAACAATTGCCGTGGCACGCACAGGGCGTAAGAGGGAACCCACCAAGGCAAAAGCATGGCAAGCCAACAGATTCATGCGTTTATTCGCAGGGTCTCCTAAAGAAGCATTGTCAGGTGATGCATTATAGAGGTGTTGGACAAAACGGAAAACCGATGCGGCCATAATTCAATCAACTCGGCAGGGAAAGGATACCGTCTCTCCAAGCCCTCAGGAACCGACGGCAGCTTGTGGGACCTTCCCCCTCCTTAAGCACCATGTTAGAAAAAATGCGGCTGTTCAGGAAAACCCGCCGCTCAGGCCGAAGCACATCATCCTCCTTTCTTTCGGCCATCTTGGGAGGAACAATGTGCCAAAAACAGAGGAAAGCAAGCTCTCCGTATCATCTGGAAGGCAGGAATCCTCATCCGAGGAATAACCAGAGTTGTCGTCTTCTCCACCGGAGGGCAACTAACCTTCCGAGAGTGGCTCATCCGCCAACTCTCCATCCTCCGCGGAACCAAAGGAAGCATACAATCTTCGTCTGAGTAAACCGGCTCCAAGTGCCGCTTCTTACTCAAGGCCTTTTTAGGGGCTGCCTATGAAAGCTGTTGGCCAGCCTGTGCGCAAAATCAAAGTGTGTCCCCCTGCTGTCTCCCCCTCCTCTAGGGGCTAACTGTAGTAGCGGAGAATCCGGAGAAGCCGGAGCTGACGCATGGACTAGGGGTGGAAGCGACAGCCCTCTCATGGCCCGAGACAATGCCTAAACATGGCTTACCACACGTGCCTCCCTGTGCAGTGAGAATGCTGATCTTGTCCTGTTCCATTGAGGACCTGGCGCAATAGAACAAATTGTGCTGAATCCGCCCCAAGGGATTTTGTCTGCACAAGGGGCAGAGCCTGGCTTGTCCAAGTGGGGTTCCGGCTCACTATCCCCTGATGCCTCCTTTAAAATGGACCAACACCCAGGGGTGATCGGCCCACGAATCTATAAGATTCCCGGGCCGATCACCTCCCTCACCACGGGGCATCCGAGATCGGGATGTCCCGCGGGGTGAAACCCCCCCAAAAGCCCCAAAAAACCTTACCGGCGACGGATCAGCCGCCGCCGCCTCCGTTTGTGAATGGCCGGCACGGGCCCTGTAAGAGGGACGCGCGGGAGGCGGCAGCTTGTCCGTCGCCGAAAAGGTACGTTTTTTGGGGCTTTTTGGGGGGGGTTTCACACAGCGGGGCATCCTGATCTCGGATGCCCCGCTGAAGTGGACCAACACCCAGGATAGTGAAAATCCTGGGTGTTGGTCCACTTTAAGGGGTATTTTGGAATATTCAATATTCGTGAAAGGCAAAACAGACACTAATGTCCTAAGCCTATAGCCGATCCCCTACAACGGGGACCGGGAGGATACCACAAACCTCAACCTTCGTCCCACAATAAAAAATCAAAAAGAGAGGAGCCATTAATCACAATATGGCCCACTGCCATATATAACATATACAACATATATAGATAAATACAGCTATAAATACAGCTTTAAATAATGCCATTATGAAATACATCTATAGCTATTCCCCTACTCTTCCCCCCATCCATATGCACAACAAAAAGCAGAAGGAAGAAGCAACTCACGAAACCGCGCTAGAGGGACACGAAGCAGCAGGCAAATTCAATGAGGGATTACTTCAGATGCGCTACAACAACAGTGCCTGTCTTCTCGAAGTTTCTGGCCAGGGGAGCGTCACTGGCGCGACGGCCAGCCTGTGCGCCGCACGCCCGTGACTCTGCCCCACCGGTCAGTCACCATACTGCGACCTAGTAGCAGTGCCGCGACCGCCGCCAACGCCCCCCCTGCGGGCCGCCGCGCCCCCTCCAGGGGCCTCCACAAGCGAGGGAACGAGGGAGGTGAGTACGCGGGAGGAGCGGTAGCGGAGCTCTCCGCTGCTCCCCCACCAACAGTAGCACCAAGCACGCACACAACAATAAAATAAAAACCATGTGGGAGAATGGAGGGAAATATACAAAGTATACAGTGGAATCCCAGCAGGTTCACCATGAAAGACCTGCAGCTGACCTGCTTGTTCTAGGAAAGCCTGCGCCCCAGAGTCATGTGCGCTGCCAAACGCCCCAGACCCCAGGGTTTCACCCTGCCGCCACAGATCCCAAACAGCCAAGGCTGGGAGGCATAAGATAGGTCAGAGGAAACCGCGGAAACAGGGTCCTGCAGCAAGCCGACAGGTTAGGAGGCCCCGCTCTGCTGCTAAAATCCTGAGAGTGTAAGCGATCTGTGCAGCTCCAATGCAAGAAGAGAACTGGGCTGAGTTACGAGGCAGCTGCCTTTATAGGGGGCCGGGAGGAGCCTCATCTTTGATCTTGCAGTTCGCGCCCCCTTTGGGGCGGAGTTACCCAACTGTGAATACTATCGGGATGGCCTGGAATGGATTGGAAAGAAAACAATCAAAGCCGGCATCACCCGCATCACACTTCAGCTGTGAGTGGTCACGCCTGCCGCAACTGAATTGCTGTGCACAGCCGTAGGGAGCAAGTGATGAATATCTCCATTCATCTTCACCAGCTGCTCGCCAAACGGAGAAGCCGATTGGACAATTGGCTATGTCTGTGCTGTGGGCTTGAGGAGAGGCGAGTAAATTCAGTGACCTGGAGGCTTTCACACAGCGGGGCAGCCCAAACCTAAGTGCCCCAGGGGGAAGGACCAAAGCCTGGGATAGTGAAAATCTTGCTTTTTGGTCCACTTTAAACATATTTCCGACCCTATTCAGTCACTTGGGACCAAAACAACCTTCTGTGAGCCCTGTATTAGAGATACATTTTCTGACTCCTTTTTCAGAGCATCATCTAAAGGAGACCCCTATAGGTGGTGTGTGGCACTATAGTGTGCAGCCGTTTCCTGATTCCCTATCATAGTTAGCTCCATACGGAAAAGGTGAATATAAAATCAGGGCTCACAAGCAGCAGAACTGGCTTCCATGAGGACCTGGACCTTACATGACACAAAGATTGCCAAGGAGGGATTATACCTGCTTCAATACCAAAACAAGGAGGGCTGAACCATCATAATGTCGGTCTGAATAATGTAGTGCACTACACCTATCTCTAGAGATTACCATGTGATGATGTCAGCGCTGATCAAAACGAATAGGAGCTGTGAAGAAGTTATCACAAGCTGTAGGTTATATGTGGCATAATGGCCATAATTTACCTCATGTTCTTGCTGGGTTTCTTTCTCCAATGTTTCAAATTCATTGGTCTCATTTTTCTCTTGAATGTATTTTTCCATGACAAGTATTTCTTGTTTTAAGCTCTCATTCTCAATTACAACACTGTCAAAGTTATCTCGCAAGATTGACAACTCATCTATAGCAGCTTCCTACAATGCATGAAGAGGGTTAACATTCAACTTTGTTACCACTTGTGACTAAAGAAAAGCGCTGAACAGGTAGCTCTTACCTTTTCCCTCACCAGAGCTTCACAAATCTGAAGACTTTCTGCAAAGTCACTGTGCTGACTCTAGGGAGGGGAGGCGAAAAGAAATATATATAAGAAAAATACCCCCATAATCATTAATTCATAGTAAATACTGTCATTTTGAAAGGGTTACTTGTCTCAATACAGGGACATAGTTTCTAGGCTACAGTAAAAACAGATCCCCCTGTGGACTGTACTCCGGGCAGTGGGAGATGCTCTGATCAACTACACAGCACTCGTCTTTCCTCAGTCACATGACAACAGGCTCCCTCACTGAAAGCAAGTACGGAACGGTAAAGCCAAAGGCCTCTTCTACAACACGGTCAGTCAGCAAGAGCCTCCAGCTGTGAGACACAGTGACTGCTATAGATCTAACATAACAGAAGCTGTCAACGCATGCTGGATCTTATGCCCATGGAACAAAAGGATGACGCATGGGGTGAAACAAAGGCCAACTGAAAGCAAAAACACAATTTACTAGTAGCCTACCATCCCCCCTCATATTAGTAATCAGCAGACTGCTCTGTCAGCATCCATCTCTACGTGCCCGGCAGACCTGAATGTCTGCTGGCATGTGCAGAGTGGAGGGTTTAGGGATGCTGCAGCAAAGGGGTCTGCCCATTGCGGATATGATCGCTATGGGGTGCTAGAGCTAGGAGAGTTTAACACTGCAGGGATTGGCGGTTCCCCCCAGGCAAGAATTTCAACTGGATCTATTTCAATATTCTTCAAAAGCAATTGTCAAGGCCAAGTTCATGTTCATGGCTTGCTTCCCGTCAATGCAGAGGATTCATCCTGGTGTGCTACTAAATAAACGCTGCTGTCGCTGAGATTTGACCCCTTTCCTGTAGCCATGCCCCTGGATTATATTTATTTTATTAGCACTGAAAGGTCACACATCGCCACCCCTCTAGCATCAGACTGTGGGACACACCGATGCTTGTGTGAGCAGGGGGGGGGGGGGGAATAACTGATACCTGCTTTGCCTGGCTGTCCTTTGAATGCTTCTTTGCATCAGTACAACTTTAAGTGCTTAAAAAAAGTCATAGTTGAAAAAAAAAAAAAATCTGGGGCTGGGCTACAGAAAAGGGACTGAATCTTGGCAACAGCATTATTCAGTAGCTCACCAGAAGAACCGGTACACAATGGATTCACACAAACAAAACACACAAACAATGGTCTTTACACACCTTTTTCCTTTTAAAAAAAATGGGTGCTGGACCTTATTGCGAGGCATACACCCCAGCAAACGCCCATTTCACTTCCCTCCAATGCGATCCCGCTGGTAAATCCAGACTTATAATGGGCAGCTCAGTCATGTTGTCCGTGACCGTAACTGGAAAAGGGGAAGCGACTCCGGACTACATGACTGCGGGCAGTCGAGGGGCCAGATTTCCCCTGGGGATCGCGTTGGAGGCAAATGAAAGTGGGGCTTGCAGGGTGGGCACTCGTAACAATGTGGTCCAGCACCCATTTTGCACATCGGAAAGCTTTAAAGTGGAACAAAACCCAGCAGCGGCAGGCTTGTGAAACTCCCGCATACCTTTCCCCGGTCCAACGGCACATGTGTGGGCTCTCGTCCAATGAAGTTTTCAATGGAAAGGGTGCGCTGCTGCATCTCTGGCACGCTCCCACCCCAGCCATTCAGGCAGGAGCTTGTGCATACCTGGGGTTGTGGCAGCGTGCTTTCCACATTAAAATCAATGAGAGCCACGTGCCAAAGCAGTTGGAATCTGGAAGAGGCAAGTTACTTGGGGCTTTCACACAGTGGGGCATCCCCAATCGGAATGCCCCCGAGGAAAGAACAAAACCCAGGAAAGCCAAATTCCCGGCTTTCGTTCCATTTTAAGGAACGAAAAATATTAAGGCTGTATTGCTCTGTATTGCATTAATTCTCCTGGAAGGGGGAGAAGTAGGCGTGTGTGTGTGTATTATATATACATACAGATATATGAATAAAGCAGCTGCAGCTCAGATATACGATTAACAAAAGTAGTAAATATGTACTCACATTCCCCTCCAAATCCATTATCTTCTGCTCAAGCATTTGTATCTGCTCTTTACAGAGGTCATGGTTGGGACTTGAATGTTCTACAGCAGCATATTCTTGCAGGTCAGTCTGGGTGCTCTGATCTGAATTAAGCAAGCTAACTGCATTGCCTATATCCACAGCTTTATGCTCATCATGCGCCTCAGAGCAAACCTCATTAGTCAGGTCATCAGGTCTGCTTTGCAGGCGATCCTTTAGACTAGATATTTCCAGCTCATACATCTTGACGGCAGTATCCTTCTCCTCCTCTTTTGCTTGAAGCTGCTGTTGTAGCTTTAAAGTCTCTTTTTCAGATGACTGTCTTTTCTCAACTTCAGTTTCATAATCTTTAGTCACAGATTTTAGCCTATTTTCAAGCTCGGCAAGCTTTTGCCCCAAGTCATCAAATTTTTGTGAAGCGGAAGCCTTCGATAGTGTACTGTGAAGACCAGAAAAAAAAAAAAATTTGCTGACAAAGTGACTGTACTTTACACATAAAACTTAAGTAGGCATAGTGTAAAGTCAAAACATACTTATATTGCCTCCCTGGTCTGAATTCTCATAAAAGGTATTGCTACACGCATTTGTCACCCTAGTCAGGTCACCTTACCCAAATCCATTCATAGCTGAAGAGAAACCTGGGGGGGGGAATCTATCCCCCTTTGTCTTTTTACTGCAGCCTTCAGCACAGTATACTGCAACATGATGAAAAAATTAAACTTGCATTCTACACGTGCTGGATTGAGCTTCTAACAGACTGATGCAAACAGGTATTTGCGATAAAAAAAGGATGAACCCCCCCCCCCCCCCGAGTAAGTCACTGCACAACAGGTGGAAAGGTGCAGAGAAAGGATTGCTGCTAATGTGTAAGTGACCTGAGAGCCAGCACATCCCAGATAAAACAAAGATTTTCATCAACCAGTCTTGCCCATCAGAGTCAGAGCCAGGTGAGAAAAACTCAATTTTTAGGAGACAAAATTAAAATCTGATTCTCATCTGTAGAACTGATTTCTCTCTTTTTCCATTCCAGGCCATCACTGAAACAAATACGAATGGGTTAACTCTTGTCAGAAGGCAAGGACTGCAGGATAAAAGGTGTGGTTCCTCCTGACCTATATATATTTCTGGCTGCTCTCCGCAATCCGGTTATTGAAAAGCAGTAGAGACAGCCACCAGGGAGGATGAAGGCATCCTAAGAGATCCCACATCTAGTAGGAAAACAGGTATCACGTTAGAACTCCTCTCTTTACCATTTTCCTCTTTTTTTTTAGATGCTAATACACTAAACATTTACATATATACAAGCTTCGCTAGGACTATGGTATCTAAGGAATGGATATAGTAGCCTAGCAGATTGTGCGACACCCTGGAGTGAAAGAAGAGAGAAATCAATTCTACAGGTGAGAATCACAGAATTGTATTTTCTCTCATAATCCACTCCAGGGTGAATCAAATATGAAAGAGACCTCCAAAATCAGTGCCCTTGTTCCAGAGTGGAAATCCCAAGTGTCGACCTTATTCCTCTATCCTTACGAGTAAGCTTACCACCGCTTGTAATACCTTTCAACCAAAAGCAGCGTCCGCGGAGGCTATAACGTCTACCTTACAAAATTTGGTAAATGTATGGAGCCGAAGACCAGGTAGCAGCCTTGCAGATCTGCTCCACTGAAGCTTGATGCTGAAAAGCCCAGGAAGCTCAGATAGCCTGGGTAGAATGGGCTGTAACCCGAAAAGGAGGATTCCTTCCCTTGGAGACATAGGCTTTGATCACCGCTGGTCTAATCCATTGGCGGATGGTACACTTAGCTGGTGCTAGACCTTTCGGTGGCCCCTCAAATATAATAAGGAGTCAGTCTTGCGAAAGGTCTGGATAGTGGAGAGTCTAACTACGTCCAAGGAGTGGAGCACTCCCTCTTTACGGCTAACAGGAACAGGACATAAGGAGGGCAAAACGACTCCATCATTAAGATGGTTTTGGTACTTTCTGTGGGGGGCACCCCGCTGGTGGGTGCCCCACTGTGTGAAACTACCCAGGATGCCGCAGCCAACTTACCTCCTACCAGTCCAACGGCGCGTCTTAGAGCAGCACCGTGCCCGCCATTCACAAATGCCTGGCGCGGGCATGCGCACTGCTAGACAAAAGTGGAGGATGCGGCTGTCAGAGCCACGCAGTGGGACCGGGAAGAGGCAAGTTGGCTGCGGCCATCTTGGGGGGGGGGGGGGGGGGGGCGGTTCACACATCCCCCCCACAGAAAGGACCAAAACCCAGGATAGTCAAAATCGTGGGTTTTGGTCCACTTGAAAACGGGAAAACACACTTGTCCTTGTGTAAGGCTAAATAAGGAGGCTTAACCGATAAGCCTGCTAATTCAGAAACCCGCCATACAGAGGTAATTGCCACTAGGAAGTTGACCTTAAAGTGGACCAAAACCCAGGATTTTGACTATCCTGGGTTTTGGTCCTTGCCCCCGGGCTGTGTGAAACCCCCAGGTCGCTGAAACAAACTCACTCCCTTCCCGGTCCTACGGCACATGCGCCTCCGCACACAATTGCGGTTGCATCCCCCGCTACCCTCTAAATGCCTGGCGCGGGCACGCGCCCTGCTAGAGAGAGAGCTGGGATGTAGCCGCGGCTTGTGCATGCGCCGTTGCACCAAAAAAGAGGCTAAGTGTATGAAGTCCCTCACCATCAAGACCCATCTGCACAAATTCTAGGATTCTGGAGACAGATGATGTCCTACAAGCAAAACCCCTGGATTTGCACCAAGCAATAAAAGACCCGCCAGACTCTGTGGTTAATCTTTGACGAAGTCTGCTTCCGGGATCGTACCATTGTCCAGATGACCCTGGCAGATAAACCTCTTTCTGCCAGGATGGAGGTTTCAATAGCTAGGCTGTCAAAGCCAATGCACAGGCTCTTGTCCAATGAGAGCCGCCTGTTGTGACGTCAATCGCCAGGTGCTCTGTTACTTGAATGGGGATTGCATGCTGCCACATCCCCCATCACGGCATATCCGAATGTCTGGGGCGGAAGCGTGTACGTGCATGCGCTCTCCATTGTAAACAATGAGAGCCCCCTGCTGAATGAGGTAGTCTCAGCAGGTGGCTCTCATGCAGTTGTAGCGGGGAAAGGTGAGTTTTTATGGGTGCCGGGAGGTTCGCACAGTGGGGCCTCGACTCGGGTGCCCCATGGTAAAATCAGCAGCCAACCCTGGAATCTCTTAGATTCCAGGCCAGCCGCTTCCGGGGTTTGTTCCACTTTAAAACATATTTAAAGTGTATATTTATATGCAAAATTATATGCATTTTCAGCATATCCTCACTAAAATGGTGCTTCATTAAACAGTGTGGTAAAAACATATTGGGGGGAGGGGGGTACAAAGTAAAACATACTGTAAAGTATATGAACGACCATCTATGTTATTCTACCAAATAGCACAGACATTTTACTAGGAAAACAAAAAAAACAAACATGTCTGACCTGCCGTTGAAGTGGGATTCAGGATCAAACTCAATCATAGAATGATGAAGTGCTGACTTCTCTCTGCGGGTGACTTTACTTCCAAGGTTCCAGTCCTGTTCCAAGTCCTCAAATGCTCGCGTTGCTTCATCGATGTCAGAAAACTCTGTACAAACGGCTAAAGAGAAACTGGTTTAATAGACCGATGAAAGAAAGTAAAGCATTAGAAAAATGTGGTCTATTATTACTACTTACAGTCATCAATCTCAAATAATGGTGCTAAAGCAGAAAGTTTAGGTTTTTTTGAAGACATCCCAAGTATAGATCCAGCATCAATAGGAGAAACTCCAGCTGAGTACAGACTACTCTGTAACTTGCCAGGGGCCCATGTAACTCTTCTTTTTCGTTTAACCTTCAGGAGAAAATGGCAATACTAGAATATATATAAGATCTTTATTCAGAGCATATGAGAAAACAAGATTCTGCTTTGTGCTCAGAAGCAGATATCAAAACAGAGGTGGCGTGCTCTCATGCACTGTCACAAGGAAGGAATTATGGAAGTGAACGCAGAACTCTTTGGTGACGTTGCCAGCTGCCAGAGGTTAACTTGATGATTTTAGTTTGTGGGAGGTGGGTCACCAATCCAAATGAAGACAACCCCCCTCCAAAAAAAAAAAAAAAAACATTTCTTTGCAGGACTGAATAAGCCATTTGTAGATTGTTTTTCTTTTTTAAACCGGACCAACAGCCTTTTCAACAGCAGTTGAAGCCCCCCACCTTCAAAAAAACCCACCTGCCCCATCATGATACTGAATCATCGCCAGCACTTTCTCCTGCCAGCAAAGCTGAAACAACGCCACCTCAATGATTTTCTCCTGGTAATAGATATCTTGGAGCCCAAAGGCTCTTTCCCAGCACCCCAAGCCCTATTGCTGCCTGGATATAACCAACATAATCCATCATGTAAATCGGCAGAAGACCCAGCAGCACTTCCTCTTAGAAGGCCACTAGCAAATAGAGTGTGTGTGGGGGGGTGGGGGAGCAGGGGTTACAAAAAGGGTAAATTAATTTTTATGTGCAGTAATCTGAATCTCTCTGGAAGAGGGATGTGCATGAGCATAGTTTATTGTAAGGTTGTAAGGGTTTTAGTCCAGTTTAAGCAGAAAAAGCCCTTCAGCCATGTGTAATAACTTTGAAAAAGTTGTTGGATAACAACGAAACGCGTCAGGCAGACAGACAGGCAAGGGGAATATTGTATGCCTTTTCTCTGACTGGAGGGACCCAGCTATCTTTCATCTTATGTATCTCATTCAAGATTTCTTTTGTAAGTGCACATATTAGTATAAAATTGTTCCTTTATCAGACTGAGTTGCACTAGATTTTTCCTTTCTTTCGTTTTGCATATATTTGAGCATATTGACATTTGTGATCACAGTCTTTTGATGCTTCGGATGCATTAGTGGACTATATGCCATATTGAACCAAGTTTTGCAAAGTTTTGCGAATTGAACAAATAAATTTGGGCATTTCCTCTGCAGCCAGCTGTTAAGAGTGTTTATGAGAGGTGACGGGCACGTTTAGAAGTGTGCATGTACCTTGGGACCCTCTTGGTCCCTCCACCGGTGTAAAGTGTGGATATAAAAAAGACTGCTCTGTGCCTTATTTTGATTTTCATGTGTAATGTCAAGTCATTTTTGCTTCCGGCTGCTCTGCTTTGTTAAACACAAAATAAAGCTGTACATGGCATGGACACAGAACAGACAAGAAAAATACCATTTTGTGAATACTCACCTGTAAAATGGGTATTATAAGTATGTCACACACCCCACTTCAAACATTAATAATTACAATAGGGTTAACTCACCGCTAGGTGGCAGCATTGCAGAGAATCTCCAAAAATTCAACAGGCCCCTCCCGGTCTATACATACCTGGTACCTCCCAACAATCACCCAGTATTAGAACAGCAGTAAGACAAGGTACCAGGAACAAACAATGTAACCCTCAACGTAAAGAACTAAACTTCACCATATAAAGAGCCAGGATACCAAAAAGGGCGGGTGAAGTGGGGTGTGTGACATACTTATAATACCCATTTTACAGGTGAGTATTCACAAAATGGTATTATTCTAAGTATGTCACACACCCCACTTCAAACATTAATAATTACAATAGGGACATCCAACAGCAGTGTACAGAAAAGGGTGGGTATCCGACCAGGCAATAACGCAGAAAAAAACTCAAACCACTGCAGCCTGCAAAACCTTGCGGCCAAAAACAGCATCCGCTGAGGCCCGCACATCAACCTTATAGAACTTAGAAAAAGTATGAACAGAAGACCAAGTTGCAGCCTTACACACTTGTTCAACCGAAGCCTGGTGCTGAAAAGCCCAGGACGCACCAACCGCACGAGTAGAATGAGCAGTAACGCGAAAAGGAGGATCCTTCCCCTTAGCCGAATAAGCTCCAACAATGGCCTGACGAATCCATTTACTAATGGAAGACTTGGCCGGAGCCAAACCCTTCCTAGGCCCACAGGCACAACGAAAAAGGCATCAGTCTTACGAAAAGAAGACGTAGCACGTAGATAGTACCTAACACAACGTACAACATCCAAGCAGTGCAAAGCACTCTCCTTGACATTCTTAGGCTTAGGACACAAGGAAGGAAGAACAATGTCCTGGTTAAGATGAAAGGCAGAGACCACTTTAGGGAGAAAGTCTGACTTGAAGCGAAAAACCACTTTGTCCTGATGATCCTCGAAATAAGGAGCCTGAATAGACAAAGCTGCCAACTCTGAAACACGCCGAACCGAAGTGATGGCCACCAGAAAGGCAACCTTCTGAGTAAGAGTGGACAGAGCAATATCCCGCAAAGGCTCAAAAGGAGGAGCCTTAAGAGCAGAAAGAACCAAATTCAAATCCCACACTGGGAGCAAAGGCTTCCTAGGAGGCCGCACATGCGTAACCCCCTGAAAAAAGGTCTTGACCAAGGAATGGCTAGCAAAAGACTTCTGGAAAAAAATTGCCAAGCAGAAACCTGCCCCTTCAAGGTACTCAGCTGAAGACCAGAGTCCAGCCCCGACTGAAGAAACTCCAAAATCCTAGACACAGAAAAGACCCGGCAAGGCAAAGACCTAGCCTCACACCAATCAATATAAGATCTCCAATACCTGTAATAGATGGAAGAAGAAGATCTCTTCCTGGCACTAATAAGAGTCTGAATGACCGCATCCGAAAGAACCTCCTCCTTTAAGATGGAGGTTTCAGCAGCCAAGCCGTCAAAGCCAGCGTTTGTAAACTGGGGTAACATAGTTGACCCTGTGTGAGAAGATCCGGCCGAAGAGGCAGATCGAACTGATCTACGGCCAGACGAACGATGTCTGCGAACCACACCCGCCTTGGCCACCTTGGAGCCACGAGAATGGCAGGAACTCCCTCCAGAACCAACTTTCGCAGAACCCTGCCTAGCATGGGAATCGGAGGAAACAGATAAAGAAACCCCAGGTCCCTCCAGCTCAGGGCCATGGCATCCCCTGCCAGAGCCAGAGGGTCCCGGGACAGGGACACAAAGGACGGAAGCTTGTGATTGTGACGAGAGGCAAACAGATCCACCTCCGGCGTCCCCCACCGGAGACAAAGCGACCGAAACACCTGGGGATGGAGAGACCACTCCCCCCGACGGGACCCACACCGGCTCAGAAAGTCCGCCTCTGTGTTTTCCACTCCCGGAATGTAAACTGCCGAGATGCAAGGGACATGAGTCTCCGCCCAGACTAAAATCAGAGACACCTCCCTGTGGGCACCCAGACTGCGAGTCCCTCCTTGGTGATTGATGTAAGCAACCGCCGTCTGATTGTCTGAGCGAACCTGAACCGGCAGACCCTGTAAATGATGCGTCAAGTGAGACAGAACCAACCTGATGGCTCGCAATTCCAGAACATTGATGGGCAAGTGGGCCTCCTGAGGGTCCCACTGCCCCCGAAACTGAAGATCCTTCCAAAAACCTCCCCAGCCTGACAAACTGGCATCCGTGGTGACAGTTTCCCAAAGCGGGGTCAGAAACGACCTGCCCTTCAGAAGGTTGTCCGAGACCAACCACCACAGAAGGGACTGCCGAACCCGAGGGGACAACCGGAAGGACCGATCCAACGACCCCGGACGCCGGTCCCAAGACGCCAAAAGATGAAGTTGAAGAGTCCTCGTATGAAACTGTGCAAAAGGAACTGCCTCGAACGAAGCCACCATCAACCCCACCAGTCTCATCCCCAGACGAATGGACGGATGAGGATGGGAGAGAAGCAACTGGGCCAATTCCTGAATCAGCAGAACCTTGGCCTGAGGGAGAAACACTCTGTGCTGGCAGGAGTCCAACGACATCCCCAGAAAGGTCACCACCCTGGCCGGAACCAGCGAGGACTTGGGGTAATTGATCACCCAGCCGAACCTCTCCAGCATAGACACCACCATGCTGGTGTCCCCCTCTGCTTGACTGAAGGAAGGCGCCATGATGAGAAGATCGTCCAGGTAAGGCACAATGCGAATCCCCTGAGCTCTGAGCAGGGCCATCACCCCCGCCAACGCCTTGGTGAAAACTCTCGGAGCAGAGGTGAGGCCGAATGGAAGAGCCACAAACTGAAAATGCCGATCCTCCACCACGAAACGAAGGAACCGCTGATGAGCTGGGAAAATCGGAATGTGCAGGTACGCATCCTTGATGTCTATGGACGTCAAAGTCCCCCTGCCGAAGCGAACCGATCGCAGACCGCAGGGTTTCCATGCGGAACTTCCGGGGACGAATAAACCTGATGAGAAACTTCAAATCCAGAATAGGACGGAAGGACCCGTCCTTTTTGGGGACAGTGAAGAGATTGGAGTAAAACCCGCGCCCTACCTCTGAAGAAGGAACCGGGCAAACGACAGCTAAGTCTAGAAGATTCCTTACCGCCGCCAGGAGCCCCTGCGCGGCCAAAGGATCCAAAGACACCCGAGACCTGAAGAACCTTGGAGGAGGACGGGACTCGAACTCCAACCTGTAACCGGCCGAAACCACCTCCCGGATCCATCTGTCCGAGACCTCCTGGTCCCACACCCGGGAGAAAAGTCGCAACCGTCCCCCCACCCGAACGGGTGAGGGCGCCCCCTCATTGCTGGGCGGGCTTGGCAACTGGCTTGGGCTTGGCGCCCCAGACGCGAACGGGACGGCCACGGCCTTTACCCCTATTCCAACTGGCGCCCCTGGAGGCCGAGAAGCCCGCACCCCTGCCGGCTCCGGCTCCCCGAAAGGACGGATTGAAGGAGACCGACCCCCGAAAGGAACGGCAAAATTTCTTGCGCTGAGGTAACTTACCTCCCTTGGCAACAGAATCCAGCCTCTCACCAAAAAGCCTCAAACCCAAAAAGGGAAGAGCCGTGAGCGATCTTTTAGAATTAAAATCAGCCGTCCACTGTCTCAACCACACACAGCGACGGATAGCCACCAGCAAGGCAGTAGCCCTACCACACATCAACATGGCATCCTCCTGAGCGGCCAGGATAAAGGACAAGAAGGAATCACAGCGCTAAAGCGCAAGAGACTCATCACAGGTAGGCTCGAGATCCACACCCAAGTCCCTGACAATAGACCTGACCGCCAAAGTCAAAAGAGCCGAAGCACAGACAGGCCTTAACACCGAACCCGCACATACAAAGCCATGGCGGGCCAGCTGATCAATCCGGCGATCCTCGCCGTCCCTGAGCGAAGTCGTGTCAGGGGAATGCACGACCGCCGTGTTGGACAGTCCCAAGACCGGAGTATCTACCTCAGGGGGGACAGACCAACGCTTCATCAATTCCGCCGGAAAAGGATACTTCCTATCCCAGCTAGACGGCACACCGACGAGACGCGTAGGTTGCTCCCATTGCTTGAAAACAATCTCTTCGAAATGCTGTTGGCTGGGAAACTCCAAGCGCTGCTTGGACACCCCAAAAAGCTGACCCTTAGGCCTAGGAGCAACCACCGGAGGATCCAAATCCAAAACCTCAAACATCTGAGTCAGAATGGTAGATGAATCAAGAGGAAGGCCCTCAGCCTGATCCCCCTCAGCACCCAGCAACTGCTGAACCTCAGAATCCTCTTCCTCAATGAGTTCACCATCTTCAAGGGGACGATCCGACCAATCCAGATCTCCAATAACTTCCTCATCTGAATCCGGCGGAGGCGGAGACAGATGCTTCCGCTTAGCTGGAGCCTTCTGAGCGGCCATTGCGGAAAACCTTTTCTCAAGGCTGGTCAAACGGGCGCATACCTCAGATTGCGAATCCCCGCCCAGGACAACGTCACACGGGGTCCGGAATAAGCGAGGGGGAGAGGGAGATGGCGCGGCCGACGAAGTGCTAGGCACCGGAGTACTGGACTGCCGTGCAATGTTCTGCTGTGCACAAGGGATACACAAAATGACATCATCTCCCTGGAGCGGAGCCCCACAACCCCCGCACACCTTGGATTGTCCCGAAGAACCATTTCCGGTATCTGTGGCAGCCTCCATGTGGTGAAATTTATGGTATTCGCGGAACCCAGGGATTTATGCAGTACGCGACCCGGGATGCCCCCTAATTATCTAAAATTGTCTAAAAATCCTGACCCAGGGGATTTAGCATAAAAAATATAATATAATATATATATATATATATGAAGGAAAAAATATATTTCTAGAAAACAACCCCCCACAAGCCAGGTATATAAGACCGGGAGAGCCCTGCCAGACGGGATCCCAGGATCTGAAAGACACAAAAGAACAGGGACAACAGTCAATCCAGGCACAGTAATACCTATGAAAACATACAGAAATATCATACCAATACAACCCCCCCCCCATTAACCATAGACAAAAAGAGATGGTTAATATATCCAGCCAGCACCTTAAAAAGGCGGGCGGGAGCGAGGAGGAGGGAGAAAGAGGGGGACGTAAGGCGGGGGGCCAGGCCACCAGTCCTATGTGACCCAAAACAACCCCCGCAGGCTAATCTGCCAGAAACGCCTACCTGGAGAAGAGCACAAGCGCAGCGAGGCACCCGCAGCAAGATGGCGGCCCGAACACCGCTCCGTGTCTGCGAGGGAGGAGAAGACGAGCCCCGGGAGCGCGGGAGCCGAGAAAGCCCCGCCCCTCCAAACAGGCCAATCAGCGCGCGGCCCGCGCGCGACGCGGTCCCGCCCCCCTGCGGCGTCATCGAACAGCCAGACCGGCGAAACCGCGCTCACCTTCCAGGACGGGACCGGCAGAGCAACCTGCCGGTCCCAAAGTGCGCAACACACCCACTCTCAATCTCTCTCTCACCCCTGAGCAGGCCGGGCACACCAGGCTGCAAGCGCCGAGCACGGCGCTCAGCCAACAGGCGGGACCGCGGCGCAGCGTGACCCCGCCCCCCCGGCTCCTGAGGGGAGAACCGCCAAACTCGCTCAGGCAGCACCCGCAAGTAAAAACACACACAAGGCAGGTCAAGTCAAACACGCCACAGTAAACAGCGCAGGAACCCTCACAAAACCAGCCAGTTCAGCAGCCACACTCACACAACCATGAACACCCGGAGTAAGGAATAAACTACTGTCCCAGGGCTAGATACAAACCTGTAACAGCTAACTAACCGCTAGTTAAATGGGGGCATCCCACATCCGGATCACCACTCCGGGAATCCCGCTATGCCCCGCAATGAAGGGTCGAGCGGAGGAGCTAATCTCCTAGGCACCAAAGGTGCCGGCTACCTTTTGCCCGGCCTACAGCCGAGGCTGGGAGGCTGCCAGTTAACAAGTATGCTACAAAACAAGAGCCGGGCAGAAATAGACCACGGGGGGGGGGGCCGGGGGGATACCCCGGCTACCTGCAAGCAGGAGACTTCTTTCTTCTGTCTTGTCGCCACCTTGCAGAGAACAACACTGGGCGATTGTTGGGAGGTACCAGGTATGTATAGACCGGGAGGGGCCTGTTGAATTTTTGGAGATTCTCTGCAATGCTGCCACCTAGCGGTGAGTTAACCCTATTGTAATTATTAATGTTTGAAGTGGGGTGTGTGACATACTTAGAATAACCTAAAAATTTGGATCTAAAACGGAGTAATACAAGTTGCAAGAATTATATAAATCGCTGAACAAAGAACCCTGCAGACAGCTCCGAGACCCTCACATTCAGGCAACACCAACAGGCCAAAGCCGTAAATCAGACCAACACATGTAACTGAATATTTTACATTTTCTTTAACTGTTTAGACCCCTTTCACAATGAGGTGCTTTGCTTCGATTGCAATTGGGATCGTCCTGCATCACCTGTGAAATGCTGACCATAGAAGCCTAAGGCACGGTCACAGAGGCGACTATAGAGTGTTGCAGTCGACCCCAGAACTGCTTTTTCTGCAGTGATTTTAAAGGTCACAGGGATTGCTATTCCACTGCATTGTGTGGCAAACACAAGCTCTTTAAAATCGCTGATAGAGTTGCAATTTTCCATTGGAATTGCCCCGGTGTGAAGTCAGCCTAATTTTTAAATGCCTTTTTACCCGCTGGTCTTCCTTGGCCACTTCAGTAGCTGCAACAACAATGTTGGTCAAGTTCCATATGCGATCTTCTCTCTCTTTTTGAAGTTGTTGTATTTCTGCTAGTAGCTGAGCATGTTCTTCCTTGGCCATGGCATGTGCTTTGGACTCCGATGAGGCCTTAAAATGAATAAACAAACATGGTTAAGTGAATTTGTCACCAGGAAGGCTCACTATGACAGCTGAAGGCTTTATATTCTAAGTATGTCACACACCCCGCTTCAAGATAATCATTACATGTGGGTAGTATGGTCTGAAGAGGGCGATCTGCAGAGATGATTGGAGGAAAGAAAGCCCCTCCCAGTCCATAAATACCTGGGACCTCCCACTCATTACCCAGTTTTCCATCTCTGCAGACGGCGAGCAAGTCAGAAGATGATGTCTCCTCCTTGCACAGGGGGATTTCAGGTAGCCGGGTTTATTCCCGGCCCGCTTTTCTCTCTATTTCCACCTGGTTATGTTTTTTATAAGTCCCAATACACATGCCTCCCAGTCTAGGCTGTATCCCGGGTGAGGGTAGAATGGCACTTTTAGTGCTCTGGAGCCATGCTCCACCGCGAGACCCTGTACCAGAGGGTAGGCGGTTATCCGGGCTGGTGACCCCGGTTTGGGATGCCCTGTCCCTTGGCCCCCCTTTCCTGATGCCCTTCTCCTGTGGTGGTGGGGATAAAATGTCGGGGGCCACCTTTTTTACCTCAGAGTTAGGATTTATTTATTGTGCATTGCTGCTACTGGCGCCAGAGCGGAGGAGAACTTTTCTCCTCAGAAGTTGTAGTTGGGGGTGGGGCCGGCTGTTGGCGCTGGCTTGTCCCCCTGGCTTTACTGTTTTTTGTTGCGGTGACTACTGCAATGACCGCGGCGCGGTTATTTGCGCTGGCGGTTCCCTTAATCTTGTGAGGGGAGATCTCCCCTCACGCGCTGGCCACAGTGGGCGGGGCCGGGCGATTGCGCGTCGCCGCAGCCCGCACCCATTACATCCCTGGGGTCTTTGTGGTTACCGGCGCCGCGGCTGCTGTTCTTGCCATGGCGCCGGTATATGTGTGCGCTATAGTGTTTTTCTGAGGTAATTTACCTCACACATTTTGCCATTAGGGGCGTGGTCGGGCTGTTGAGCGGGATGCCACGGCCCGCCCCTGTTAGGCAGACCCACTGCGGAGCCCGCTTTCCGCTCTGTAAGGGGGCGGAGCTACGCATATCGCGCGCTCTGCCCTGGCCACGCCCACAGGATCCTCTGCCTCTGTGAGCTGCGTGTGTGGTGGACGCCATTTACCTCACACAGGAAGGCACAGTGAGTGGCCCTATGGGCCCCCTATATTTCTATAATATATATATATATATATATATAATTTACTTATATGTAACCCTTTATATCCGGCAGTCTTTCAGGTAGAACGCCTTAGGTTTTAAGGGGTCTTCTTCCGGTCCTTGGGTCCCTAGGTTAAATTCCATGTTAAAATCCTCCCACTTGGGACAATTATAAGGGCATCCCGGGTTGCTTACTAGCGTAATTCCCTCGGTCATTGCGACTACATATAAGTTCACCGTATGGAGGCATCCCCAGATACCGGGCTCCCCTCGGGGCAATCCCGGAAGTGCATGGGCTGTGGGGTATCCCTAACAGGGGATGACGTATTTCTATGTATACCATGTGCACAGCAGACTATTACACGGCAGTCAGAACCCCAGGCATCTGGGTCAGCACCGCCGGCGTCATCCCCTTCCCACCCCATCTTGGCCCGTGTCCCGTGTGACGTTGTCACGGGTGGGCAGTCGCAATCTGATGTGTGTGCTAGATTGACTAATATTGAAAAATGTATTTCTTCTGTGGTTGCCAAGAAGGCTCCAGCTAAGAGAAAGCATTTGTCACCGGTCCCACCGACATTTGAATATGACGATGAGGATCGCCTGGATTGGTCAGATTACACCCCTCTGGAGGAAGGGGAGCTATTTGACGAATCTGATTATTCGGACAACCAGCAATTTGTTGGCGCGGACTCTGAGAAGGGGTCAGGGAGTTCTTTGGATACTCCTAACGTCCTTGCTCAGATGTTTGAGGTTCTGGCTATTTCTCCTCCGGAGGTTGCTCCTCATCAACAAGGGGAGTTTTATGAGGAATCCAAGCCGCGCTTGAAATTCCCTAATCAAAGGCATTTTGATAAGATTATTTCTAAGGAATGGGAGAGGCCGGCTCGGCCCCCAGGCATTCCTCAGAGTTGGGATAAAAGATATCCTTTCCCTTCGGACACGGTTAAGCGCTGGACGTCCCCCCCCTGAGGTGGATGCACCAATTCAGGGGTTATCCAATTCAGCTGTTTTTGAATAACCCCGATTGCTCTTCTCTTAAAGATGGAGGGGATAAACGAATTGACCAGATGGCTTGTCATGGTTTCGCCAGTATTGGGGCAGCCATACGGCCTTTTTTGCGCTCCGTCTCTGCTGGTGGTGGCTACCAGGTCGGTGGTCAGAGACTTGTTGTCATCTTCCGGTTTGCACCCGGACAGTGACGAATTTCTGGGACTTAAACGTTGTGAGTTATTCTTGTCTTTCATGTTAGCCGCCTTGGGGAGCTTCTGCTCTGATGGTGACTATAAGGCGTTCAGTTTGGTTGCGCCAGTGGGCGGCCGACTTTGGGTCAAAGAAAAAAAAAAAAAAAAAAAGTCGCTGACGTCTCTCCCATTCGTGGGGCTACGGCTTTTTGGAGAAAAATTGGATTCTGTAGCTAAGGGGGGTAAGTTACCTCAACGCAAGAAGCAACGACGTCCCTTTCGCGGGGCGGCTTCTTTCAATCATTCCTTTCGCGGATCCAGAGCAGGAAAAGGTTTCGCCTTCCCTTCCACTAGAGGAGATTCCTGGAATAGGGGCAGAGGACGTGCCCGCTCAGGATACAACTGGGGTTCAAAACCCAAAACCTGCGAACAAGCCTGCTCAGCAATGAGGGGGCGCCCTCACCCGTGCGGGTGGGGGGACGGCTGCGACTCTTCTCTCTGATCTGGATTCGGGAGGTTTCGGACAAATGGATCCGGGAAGTCGTGTCTTCCGGCTACAAGTTGGAGTTCGAGGCCCGTCCTCCTCCGCTTTTCTTCAGGTCTAGGGTGCCCCAGGACGCACCTGGCGCACAGGGGCTTCGGGAGGCGTTTTCAAGTCTTCTGGAGATAGAGGTCATCTCGCCAGTGCCCCTATCAGATCAGGGTCGGGGATTTTACTCAAATCTGTTCACGGTCCCCAAAAAGGATGGCTCTATCCGGCCCATCCTGGATCTGAAGATCCTCAACAGGTTTATCAGGCTGCGAAAATTTCGCATGGAATCGCTTCGTTCAGCTATCTGCGCTCTCCGTCAGAGGGACTTCATGACGTCCATAGACATCAAGGACGCTTTCCTCCATGTTCCGATTTTTCCCGCGCACCAGAGATTCTTCAGGTTTGTGGTGGAAGATCGGCACTTTCAGTTTGTAGCTCTTCCTTTTGGTCTCACCACAGCTCCAAGGGTTTTTCACCAAGGTGCTCGCTGGGGTGATGGCTCTTCTTAGAGCGCAGGGAATTCGCATAGTGCCATATCTGGACGATCTCCTCATCATGGCATCATCATTCAGCCAAGCGGAATTGGACACCAGGACGGTAATATCCACTCTGGAGAGGTTCTGCTGGGTGATCAACTACCCCAAGTCCTCCTTTTACCCGTCCAGGATAGTATCTTTTCTGGGAATGTCTCTGGATACAGATCAGGCCAGAGTGTTCCTTCTTCAATCCAAGGTTCTTTTGATTCAGGAATTGATTCGGTCGCTCATGTCCATTCCTCGTCTGACCATTCGACTAGGAATGAGACTGGTGGGGTTGATGGTGGCCTCCTTCGAGGCAGTCCCCTTTGCCCAGTTTCACACGAGGACACTACAACTCCATCTATTGTCTGTCTGGAATAGATCTCCTCTGTCGCTGGATCAATTCTTTCTGATGTCTCCCCGGGTTCGCCGACCACTCAGGTGGTGGCTGAACTCAACCAATCTGTTGAAGGGCAGGTCTTTTCAGACTCCTCGTTGGGAGGTGGTCACCACGGATGCCAGCCTCTCAGGATGGGGGGGGCTTCTGGAAGGATCTGCAATTTCAGGGGTTGTGGGGACCCCTGGAAGCCCACGAGCCTATCAACATTCTGGAATTGAGAGCCATCAGAATGGTTCTTTTTCGTCTGACTCATCTCCTGCAGGGCTTGCCGGTCCAGGTTCGGTCGGACAATCGGACGGCGGTTGCCTACATCAATCACCAGGGAGGGACTCACAGCAGGAGTGCCCTCAGGGAAGTGTCGTTGATTCTGGACTGGGCGGAGAGCCACGTCCCGTGCATCTCGGCAGTTCACATTCCGGGAGTAGAGAACTCGGAGGCGGACTCTCTGAGTAGGTGGTCAGCCCGCAAGGAGGGAGTGGCCTCTCAGTCCCAAGGTGTTTCGTTCGATTTGTCTCAGGTGGGGTTCACCGGTGGTGGAACTCCTTGCCTCCCGTCACAATCACAAACTTCCGGCATCTGTGTCTCTGGCGAAGGTTCCGCTAGCCTTCGCGACGGACGCCATGAACTGGAGGGATCTGGGGTTTCTGTATCGGTTCCCTCCGTTTTCCATGGTAGCCAGAGTAGTGCGCAAGCTGGCTCTGGAAGGAGCGTCAGCAATTCTGGTGGCTCCAAGGTGGCCAAGACAGGTTTGGTTCGCAGACGTGGTAAGGTTAGCAGAAGATCAGTTCGTTCTGCCCCTGCTGCCGGATCTGCACACACAGGGTCATCTACGTTGCCCCAATTTACCAACGCTGGCTTTGACGGCGTGGCTGCGGAAACCTCCATCTTGAAGGAGGAAGGTCTTTCTGATGCGGTTATTCAGACTCTTATTAGCGCTAGGAAGAGGTTTTCTTCTTCCATTTACTATAGGACTTGGAGGTCTTATATTGATTGGTGTGAGACTAGGGCTTTCCCTTGCAGGGAATTCTCTATTTCTAGAATCCTGGAGTTCCTGCTACACGGTTTGGATATAGGACTCCAACTTAATACTCTGAAGGGGCAGGTGTCTGCCCTGGCTGTGTTTTTCCAAAGATCTTTTGCGCTTCATCCGCTGGTTAAGACCTTTTTCCAGGGGGTTACGCACGTGCGGCCCCCTAGGAAGGCTCTGATTCCGTTTGGGATTTGAATTTGGTTCTTTCTGCTCTTCGGGGTTCTCCCTTTGAGCCCTTGCATGATATTGCCTTGTCTTCCCTTACTCAGAAGGTGGCCTTTTTGGTAGCTATCACTTCTGTTCGGCGTGTTTCTGAGTTGGCGGCTCTGTCCATTCAGGTCCCGTATTTTGAAAGACATCAGGACAAGGTGGTTTTCCGTTTTAACCCGGATTTCCTTCCTCAGGTGGTTTTCTGCCTTTTCACTTAAATCAAGACATTGTTTTTGCCCTCTCTGTGTCCTAATCCCAGTAACGAAAAGGAGAGGGTCCTGCATTCCCTGGATGTGGTTTGAGTTGTGAAGTACTATTTGGTGGTAACGTCTGCCTTTCGTAAGACTGATGCCTTCTTTGTGGTACCCTCTGGGCCCAAGAAAAGTTTGGCGCCCGCTAAGTCTTCCATCAGTAAGTGGATTCGTCAGGCCATTGTCGGGGGCCTTTTCTGCTAAGGGGAGAAATCCTCCCCTTCGTGTTACAGCTCATTCTACTCGTGCGGTTGGGGCTTCCTGGGCTTTTCAGCACCAGGCCTCTGTTGAGCAAGTTTGCAAGACCGCTACCTGGTCTTCTGTTCACACTTTTTCAAAGTTTTTACAAGGTTGATGTTTGGGCCTCAGCGGATGCTGTTTTTGACCGCAAAGTTCTGCAGGCTGCAGTAGTTTAAGTTGTGCTTTATGCCTTGTTTTGGATCCCCACCCTTTATGGACACTGCTTTTGGATGTCCCACATGTAATGATTATCTTGAAGCGGGGTGTGTGACATACTTAGAATAATACCATTTTGTGAATACTCACCTTGTAAAATGGGTATTATAAGTATGTCACACACCCCGCTTCAACCCGCCCTTTTGTATTCTGGATCCATCGTTTTGTGAACTTTGCGTTGTTATGACTAATATTTGGCTCTTCCTGGTCCCTTGCCTTACTGCTTTCTTTATACTGGGTAATGAGTGGGAGGTCCCAGGTATTTATGGACTGGGAGGGGCTTTCTTTCCTCCAATCATCTCTGCAGATCGCCCTCTTCAGACCATACTACCCACATGTAATGATTATCTTGAAGCGGGGTGTGTGACATACTTATAATACCCATTTTACAAGGTGAGTATTCACAAAATGGTATTTTAGCACAAGACTCGGCAGGTGGGCATCCACTGGAATCAATAAGCTGTTTTTGTGGGGACATTTATGTAGATTTACATGGATGTTGCTTCATTTGGGGAAAAAATAAAACATAGAACTAATTAGGCATTTTTTTCACAATGTCAGATCTTGTGAGGGAGGTACTTAAACTGCATTTACATATCTTTATTACACTGCATTTACATAGCATTGATTAAATACAAATGAAGAAAACTGAGCATTGTTGGATGAAAACTGTTAACTTACTTCTAAATTTTCTAGCTGTTTCTTTAAATCCAGTATTTCCTTTCTGTATCTCTTCAATAATGCTTCATCATCCAAGACTTCATTGACATGAGGCTTATTTTTCACATTTTTGGCAGCACTAGCAAACTGAAATGTAAAGGCAGGACTACAATTACAACTGTAATTGGTTACAATTTTACAGAGAAAAAAAACGAAGTGCTACAGACTTGCTACCAATTTGTTTTTGCATTCCCCCAACACAAACTAAAAATATACCTGTCCTTTAGCTGCTGGACCTGCAATAATCCTGCTCCATGGAAGCAGGGCTGTATTTACCATTAGGGAAACCTAGGCCTGTGTCTATGGTGGCCACCTGCAAGGGGGAGCGGTGCTAATATTACTGCTATAGATAAAAAAAAAAAAAAAAGTTAAAAAGTTGTTGCCGCTTTAAAGTGGACCAACACTCTGAGGTGATCACCTCACACACCGCGGGACATCCGAGATCGGGATGTCCCACGGGGTGTAAACCCCCCAAAACCCCCGAAAAACCTTACCTCTCCAGCCGCTGCTTCCACCGCCGCCGCCTCACTCGCGCTCCTCTAGACGTGCGCGCGCCCGCCGTCTCTGAATGGCCGGCGCGGGCGCGCACACGTCAAGAGTGACGCGCGGGAGGCGCCGACGGGCAAGCTGCTTGTACGTCGCTGTCAATCAGCTTGTCCGTCAGCGCCGATTGGACGGCGCGGCCACGTGGGAGCAGGGAGAGGAGAGTTTTGGGGGCTTTCTGGGGGGTTTCCGGGGAAGTGGACCAATACCCAGGATAGTCAAAATCCTGGGTGTTGCTCCACTTTAATGCCTCCTTAGATCCGCCCCCGAGCCACAATGGCTTAAAAGCAGTCTGCAGCTTGATCCCCTTCCCTTTATTGATGTGGTCATGTGACTGCTGTGTTGGGAGCTGGGAAGTGGGCAATATATAGAAAGTATGCTCCTCTGCATTTCTCCCGTTAAAACCTTTCCTCTCTACACACATTTATTTATATTGGTGGACCGCACCATCAGGGAAGGGCGTAGCCAGGCAGGTTCCGGGGCCATTGCACATTTGGAGGGCTCACCTTTGTTGCCCTTTATTCTTTTCTTTCCATGTATTATGCGTTTTTTTTCATCTGTTCTTTCTGCCATTCATTTTCTCTTTCAACTTTACTATTATTTCTGTCAGTCCTTTTATTATTTGTTTCTTTCATTCTATGCTTTCCTTTTCTTTGTTGTTTTTTCCTTACTTCTGTCATGCCATTCTTTTTCTTTCCTTCTATTTTTTACCGTCATTCCTACTATTCTTTCTGTCTCACCCTCTCTTTTTTTCTGTCATTCCTACTATTTTTCTCCTTCCAGCTCTTTTTTTCCCTCTATCACCCAAGGGCCCATACAAACCTGGAGCCGACCCTGATCAACGTTACCTAACAAAAGGGGACGCCGGCACTTGAAGTGCCTAGGGCAGCATGAATACTAAATACAGCCCTGCATGGAAGCACATGGTCCACCTGTGGAGACAGAGGCAAAATAGGCCAAAACTGTAAATGCAGGGCCACCATCTCCATAACGATAAATCTTAAAATTTCACATACGTTACACTTTTGGCGAATCCATTATGATATATGGGATGCACTAGTAACTGTTCATCGTTTTCACTGTAGACTTAATATGTCTTTCAGATTTTGTGACTGCACAGCTTGTAGGTTACATCACCATTTCAACCATACACCCCTTTTTTTTTTTTTTTTTTTTTAGAAAAATTGGTCTACTTCCGACAGCAGGGTAACCACTGTGCCATTTACGCACAGGGGGCATCCGCAATTGGGATGTCCCCTTGCGCACAGAACAGCCGCCATTTAAAATAAAAATAAATATGGTTGTTTTGGTGTCATTATAGATAAAACTTTTACTCTATCTTGCTTTGTAAAATTCTGATAAAAATTAAAAGGGGAGGAGGGGTGTATTCTATTTATATATAAAAAAAAAGAAGGGGGCAGCCAACGATTATACAAAAATCATGGGCCTGTTAATATTACCTGGAGAGTGCTTAAAGTCTCATCAAATGAAACAGGTGTAATAGTACAAATGATTACAGTTTTCGTATTTCCACCCAAAGAGTTCTGAAGTATTCGAGTTAGCTTGCTATCTCTGTAGTTGATAAATAAGCTAAAAACAAAACCAGGACATTTGTATTAATACAATATTAATATTATTAACATCTAGAACTATGTAGTTTCATAATTACAATCCACAAACTTACCCAGGCTGGCCATCACTGAGTTTTTTTATAACTTGCCCAAGAATAAGCAAGCTCCGGTTGATGTTGCATCCTTCTTTGAATCTCACACCTGTAAAACAGAGGATAATATAGGCAACATATTTAGCAAGCTTGCAATTGGTTTAGGTATGCCTCCTGCAACAGGTATATATTACCTTCTGCCCCAGTCTGGCTTGCTCTTTCACTGCCAGCTAAATCAACAAGATTCTGAGAACAAAGATGAAAAAAAAATGATGAAAGCAGATCACCATGAGTAAGAAAAGATCCAAGGATAATCATAAAACCATTTTTACTTTTTGTCAAGTAATAACTGTCAAGTATAATATTTATTTAGCCCTTTGTGAACTCCTAATGGGTCCATGTGATTTGACATTACCCCCGGCACCCATTACCTGCCTCCCCAAAGCCTGGGGAAGGGGGGCTGGGGGAGAAGCCAGCGGCACATATGGTTATATAGCCTTAGGCTGGCCTCCGCATCCTGGTCTACAATCTCATAGCTGGTGCCCAGGCTGGGAAGAGAGGGCCCCAAGCCATCTTTTAAGGGTTTGAACCATTAAAATTTTAAAGCCTGGGGTACACACCACGCCCATTTAAAAAAACGCAACCCTTGCTAGTGCAGATTGTAGTTATATTTTGTTTAAAAATATAAAAGTGCTCTTTTCTTTTTAGAGGGGTGGGGAGCTCCTGGGCAGGAACAGCTACAAAGACATATGAGGAACCATTGTAATTGTGGGGAATGGGACTTTTATGAGCAATAAATAAATAATAAACAAGACATTTAAAAAAAAAAATGTATTTTGTTGGGTATTGTTCTGTTCGGGAGACTTTCAGCTTTAGCTAGTTTTTTTCTTGTTTGCATATTGATATTTTAAAAAATGAATGGAAAAATGTTTATACATTTTTCTTTCTTTTTAGGGAAAACCTGTGCAACCAAAGAATTCTTCGAGGGATCAAATCCAGTAAGATGATTACGCCTAACGTGTACTTTCAGGAAAAATATTTGTTTGTGGGGGATATTTCAAATGTAAAGGATTGTGATTTTTTTTTAGTAAAATTACCAAAAACGTGCAAGCTATACTTTGGAGTCTTTGGCAACCCTACCCTTGACAGTACCTATGCATGCTGACTAATGTTTTGTTCATAAGATCTTGCTTTTTCAGATTTAGCTTGTTTTTTCATGTTTGCATATTTTTTTTTAGGAAAATGTGGCTTTGATTCTGCATTTAACTTTTTATTTTTTATTTTAGGGAAACCCTGTGCAACCAACAAATTCATTCATTACTTCCAGAAAACTGTGCCCACGTCAACAAGCCTGGTACGCCTAGAAAGCTTGAGGTGTGTTACTTCCATAGAATATATAGTTTGTGGTGGGTGAGATTTCAAATGTAAAAGGGTTGTTTTTCTTAAAAACTGCCAGGTGCGCATAGTTTTTTTATCTGACTCCTAAAATGCTGTTTCAGTCTCCTGGGCAGTAAAAGGTGTCTACCAATACATATGTAGTACTGTTGTAACCAGGAGAAATGGGGCTTTTATACATAATATGATTTTACTGAAAGTGAAAATCAGAGAACCACCTAAAAAGATTACAAATAAGACATTAAATGTTAAAGCCCAGAAAAAAAAAAGCAATATATTGTTTTTCTGGCACATCCCTTCAAAAATCCTAGTTAACGTGTTTAGCACAAAATAGTTCAAAATGGTCTGGCAACAGAGGGTGATAAACTCTCTAGGTAAGCTGGTACCTAAAGGGCTAGTGCACTTCACTTGAAATTTGGCCTGGACAGACCTATCACCTGACCCTGACCTATTGTGCATGACTGCTCGCTGGCTGACCTGTCTTCAGTATAACCCTTGTTACTCTTTCTGGACTGGTCACTGGTTTACTATCTGGCCTGTCCTGTGTGACAGTCTTTGTAGCTTCATTAATTATTTGTGCACTGAAGTTGGTGCTGGTTCACCCTATAGCCCCTCCTGGGACATTAAGTGAAATGTAGATTGAGGAAAACCACTGAACAAAAACCAGTGACTAGTCAGGTACAGACGCCCCCCCCCCCCCCCCCCCAGTAAGATAAACACCGGAACTGCATCCAATAAAAATAAAACCACCTATTTTCCAGGGTCTCTGACAGGAGACTGGAATTTGCATATTTTCTTCTTATAAATAGTCCAAGTTTATAATTACTCACCAAGTGCGACACCATAACGGCTCCATCACAATTCTCAGAATTGCTTGGATCACTTCTTTCACGGCTCTCAACAATCTGTTGAGGGAAAGTACAAAGCACAGATAGGTTTTGAATTTTGACATTTACATAACAGCTACAACCGTTATACCATTTGAAACTAAAAGAACAAACCTTTAAAGTCCCTGTCCAGACACGCACTACCTAGTTTCTACCTTATCCCCATTGTGAATGGGGTAAAGTAAGCAATTTAAAATCTCTGGTTATAGGTTAATACCTCATGTATTAGAAGTGAAGCCACTTTCTTTGCTTCAATTTCTGGGTCTTGGTTGAGCTGGGAGTGGCATGTCATGGGGCAGATTCATTGTGAGTCATTAGTAAGCTCTGCTGTGGCTTACATTGCTGAGAGCACCAAGGGACAGAGTGGCTGTTAGACCACTTTGGACGGTTCTAAAGGAAAGAAATTTAAAGAAGGGCAAACTTTGGAGCCCTGCTTCAGCTTCTACCAGCACTGTCAGAAATGGACACATGGGACAGGCTTCAGGTGAGCCACTTGTTGTCTTATTATTGCCATTGGGTTTAAAGGTCTTTTGTACAGCAGCAACATGCATCACATAAGTATTCTGTCACTTACCATTCTAAATATTGTATGCGAGCGGCTGCTATGCTCATTCATTTTCGTCTCACCATAATGTCTGTTCTCTGCAAAATAAAATGTATTACGTGACTTAATTTGATTAACTTTGATTAAAGTGACACTGGCTGTAAAGTTGCATGTAAAAGAAAAACCCAGAGGTCGCAGGTACACTCACATTTCCCATCCACCCCCATGGCTGCATCCCAGGCTTCCCTGTAGCAGGGGCGATCTCCTGTGCCCCACCAGATAGACTGGTTGGTGGGAGTGTTACCCACACTAGAAGGAATCAGGTCAAGTTAGTTGGCATTCTTGAGATCAGCCAATTTGAGTGGCAGCAGGTTTTGTGCCACTTTAATAATACCATTTTGTGAATACTCACCTTGTAAAATGGGTATTATAAGTATGTCACACACCCCGCTTCAAGATATCCATAACATGTGGGTAGTATCGACCTGAAGAGGGCGTTCCTGCAGAGATGATAGCAAAAAGAAAGCCCCTCCCTGATCCATAAATACCTGGGACCTCCCACTCATCACCCAGTATACAGAAGCAGTAAGGTAAGGGACCAGGAAGAGGCAAATATAAACCAAAACCACGCAAAGTTCACAAAATAGAGGATCCAGAATACAGAAAGGGCGGGTGAAGCGGGGTGTGTGACATACTTATAATACCCATTTTACAAGGTGAGTATTCACAAAATGGTATTATTCTAAGTATGTCACACACCCCGCTTCAAGATATCCATAACATGTGGGACATCCAATAGCAGTGTCCATAAAAAGGGCGGGGATCCAAAACCAGGCAACAATGCACAACTTTAAACCACAACAGCTTGCAGAACTTTGCGGCCAAAAACAGCATCCGCTGAGGCCCGAACATCAACCTTGTAAAACTTGGAAAAAGTGTGAACAGAAGACCAGGTAGCAGCCTTACAAACTTGCTCAACAGAAGCCTGGTGCTGAAAAGCCCAGGACGCTCCAACTGCACGAGTAGAATGAGCAGTAACACGAAAAGGGGGACTCCTCCCCTTGGCAGAATAGGCCCCGATGATGGCCTGACGAATCCATTTACTAATGGAAGATTTGGCAGGAGCCAATCCCTTCCTAGGTCCAAAGGGCACCACAAAAAAAGCATCAGTCTTACGAAAGGAAGACGTAACCACCAGATAATATTCCACAACACGAACTACATCCAAAGAATGCAACGCCCTTTCCTTGTCGTTGCTAGGATTAGGGCATAGAGAAGGCAGAACAATGTCCTGATTCAGATAAAAAGCCGAGACCACCTTAGGAAGAAAATCCGGCTTAAAACGAAAAACAACCTTGTCCTGATGCCTCTCGAAGTATGGAGCTTTAATGGATAAAGCTGCCAACTCAGAAACACGCCTAACCGAAGTGATAGCCACCAAAAAGGCCACCTTTTGCGTAAGAGAAGACAAAGCAACCTCATTCAAGGGCTCAAACGGAGGGCCCTGGAGAGCAGAAAGAACCAGGTTCAAATCCCAAACTGGAACAAAGGGCTTCCTAGGAGGACGTACATGCGTAACTCCTTGGAAAAAGGTCTTGACTAAGGGATGAAGTGCAAAGGACCTTTGGAAGAACACCGCCAGGGCAGAAACCTGCCCCTTCAAGGTACTAAGTTGGAGCCCCAGATCCAGACCATGTTGAAGAAACTCCAGAATTCTAGGAATGGAGAACTCCCGACAAGAGAAAGACCTACCTTCACACCAATCAATATAGGACCTCCAGGTCCTGTAGTAAATAGTAGAGGAAGACCGCTTCCTGGCGCTGATAAGAGTCTGACTCACCGCGTCAGAAAGACCTTCTTCCTTCAAGATGGCGGTTTCAGCAGCCACGCCGTCAAAGCCAGCGATGGTAAATTGGGATAGCGTAGCCGACCCTGGGTGAGCAGGTCCGGCAGCAGAGGCAGGGCGAACTGATCTTCTGCCAGCCTTACAAGATCTGCGAACCAAACGCGCCTTGGCCACCTTGGGGCCACCAGAATCGCCGACGCGCCTTCCAAGGCCAGTTTGCGCACCACTCTGGCTAGCATTGGGAACGGAGGGAACAGGTAAAGCAATCCCAGATCCCTCCAGTTCAGAGACATGGCATCCACTGCCAGAGCCAGAGGATCCTGCGAGAGAGACACAAAGACTGGAAGCTTGTGATTGTGACGAGAGGCAAAGAGGTCCACCGTTGGAAACCCCCACCTGAGACACAACGAACGAAACACCTTGGGACTGAGAGACCACTCCCCCTGACGAGAGGAGGCCCTGCTCAGCAAGTCCGCCTCCGTGTTCTCCAATCCCAGAATGTAGACTGCTGAGATACACGGGACGTGGGTCTCCGCCCAGTCCAGAATCAAAGACACTTCCCTGAGGGCACTCCTGCTGCGAGTCCCTCCCTGGTGATTGATATAAGCAACCGCCGTCCTGTTGTCCGACCGGACCTGAACTGGCAGGCCTCTCAACTGATGAGTCAAGCGAAACAGAACCAACCTGATGGCTCTCAACTCCAGAATATTGATGGGCTCGTGAGCCTCCTGCGGACTCCACAGACCCTGAAACTGGAGGTCCTTCCAAAACCCCCCCAACCTGACAGACTGGCATCCGTGGTGACCATTTCCCAACACGGCGCCAGAAAGGATCTGCCCTTCAACAGATTGACAGACCCCAGCCACCATTGCAGGGATCGACGAACTCGGGGAGACATCCGGAAGGACTGATCCAACGATAGTGGAGACTTGTCCCAAACCTTCAACAGATGAAGCTGAAGCGTCCTCGTATGAAACTGCGCAAAGGGAACTGCCTCGAATGAGGCCACCATTAGCCCCACCAGCCTCATCCCTAGCCGGATGGTCGGACGAGGGGCCGACAAGAGAAGCCGAACTAACTCCTGAATCAAAAGAATTTTGGCCTGGGGCAGAAACACCCAGGCCTGTGAAGTGTCCAGAGACATTCCCAGAAAGGTCAGAATTCTGGACGGAGAAAGAGAAGACTTGGGGTGGTTGATCACCCAACCGAACCTCTCCAGAGTGGACACCACCGCTCTGGTGTCCAACTCCGCTTGGTTGAAAGAAGAGGCCATGATCAGTAGATCGTCCAAATAGGGCACAATGCGGATACCCTGAACTCTGAGCAGAGCCATCACCCCCGCTAGCACCTTGGTGAACACCCGAGGAGCTGAGGTGAGACCGAAAGGAAGTGCCACAAACTGAAAGTGCCGATCCTCCACCACGAACCTGAGAAACCTCTGGTGTGCTGGAAAAACCGGAACGTGTAGATAAGCATCCTTGATGTCTATGGACGTCAGAAAGTCTCCCTGATGAAGAGAGTGAATGGCCGAACGCAGCGTTTCCATGCGGAATTTCCTCGGCCGGATGAACCTGTTGAGAAACTTCAGATCCAAGATGGGTCGGACCAACCCGTCCTTCTTGGGTACCGTGAACAGATTGGAATAAAAGCCCCTGCCCCGATCTGAAGGGGGCACTGGGCAAATGACAGCCATGTCCAGAAGATTCTCTACTGCCGCCAGGAGCCCCTGCGCCGCCAGAGGCTCCGACGGCATCCGAGACCTGAAAAATCTGGAAGGGGGGCGGAGCTCGAACTCTAGCTTGTAACCGGAAGACACCACTTCCCGGATCCATCTGTCCGAGACCTCTTGATCCCAGATCTGGGAGAAGTGTTGCAGCCGTCCCCCCACCCGCATGGGTGAGGGCGCCCCCTCATTGCTGAGCTGGCTTAGCAGCCGGTTTGGGCTTAGAGCCCCAACTGTATCCAGAACGGGCACGTCCTCTGCCCCTGCTCCCGGAATCTCCTCTGGAAGAGGGAAATGCAGAACCCCTGCCAGATCTGGCCCCCCGAAAGGAGGGGGTAAAAGCCGGCGCCCCCCGAAAGGAGCGGCGTTGTTTCTTACGTTGAGGTAACCTACCACCCTTGGTGACAGAGTCCAATGTCTCTCCAAAGAGCCGTAGTCCAACAAAGGGTAGAGCCGTTAGTGACTTTTTGGACATAAAATCGGCCGCCCACTGGCGCAGCCACACCGACCGCCGAATAGCCACTAGCAGAGCCGACGTCCTACCACACATCATCAAAGTGTCATCCAAGGCAGTCAACACAAAGGATAAAAACAACTCACACCGTTTAAGGCTAAGGAACTCGTTACTACCAGGACGAAGCCCGGAAGAAGTCAACAGGTCCCTGACCACAGACCTGGCAGCCAACACCATTAGTTCCGAAGCGCACACAGGCCGTATGGCTGACCCAACGCTAGTAAAGCCATGACAAGCCATCTGATCAATACGTTTATCCTCTCCATCTTTGAGAGTGGAACAATCAGGTCTATTTAAAACCGAGGAGTTAGACAACCCCAAAACCGGTGCATCCACCTCGGGGGGAGATGCCCAGCGCTTGACCGCCTCAGAAGGAAAGGGATATTTCCTATCCCACCCCTGAGGGATGCCAGGGAGCCGAGCCGGCCTATCCCATTCCTTGTCAATGATTCTATCAAAATGCCGTTGCGTAGGAAACTCCAGGCGCGGCCTGGATTCCTCAAACAATTCACCCTTCTGCTGTGACGCCTCCTCGGGAGGGGAAATATTCAGAACCTCCAACATCAGAGCCAGAGCGTGAGGAGAGTCCAAGGATCTCCCTAAGTCACAAAGCTCGGCATCAGCGCCAGCAGACTGCTCATCGTCCGAAATATCTGAACCCTCATCAACCTCCCCTTCCTCTAGCTGGGGATAATCAGACCAATCCAGATTATCAACGTCATCAAGGTCATCCACCGGCGGAGCCGGCGACAAATGCTTCCTCTTAGCCGGAGCCTTGCGGGCGGCCGAGCTGGAGACAATTTTCTCAAGATTGGCCAACCTGGCGCACATCTCAGATTGCAGATCCCTACCCATGACGACGTCACACGGAGCATGCGTCAAGGTGGGAGGGGGAGATGATTCGGCCGGCGGTGCTGACCCAGACGCTTGGGGTTCGGACTGCCGCGCAATAGTTTGCTGTGCACAAGGAATACACAGAAGTACGTCGTCCCCAGTAATGGATACGCCACATAACATACACTTCCGGGGTTGTCCCGAAGGAGTCCCGAGCCCAGTATCCGGGGATGCCTCCATAAGGTGAAATTTTTTGTGGTTGCTAAGACCCAGGGAATTACGCCAGTAAGCGACCCGGGATGCCCCTTTAATGTCCCGAGTGGGAGGATTTTTTGGTAAATAAAATGGACCCAGGACCAGGAGAGACCCTCTAAATACTAATGACGATCCACTGACAGAGTCCAAAGTCTGAAAAACACAAACAACCCCGATAAATCCAAATAAGAACCACATAGTGAAAGAGTAAAGAATGAATATAGGCCCACAGGGCCACTCACAGAGCCGTCGAGAGCAGGAGCGATGGCGACCTCACACCATCCGTGAGGGGAGAAGGCAGACCGAGGAGGGGGCGTGGCCAGCGCGGACAGCGCGAAACCACTGTTCCGCCCCCCTCCTAACAACCAGCAAGGAACGACATGCTCCGCAGCGGCGCCTAAAGCAGAGGGGGCGGGCCGCGGCGACGCGCCGAAAGCCCGGCCCCGCCCCCCCCCCCCAACGTAGATGCGGGAGGGAAGAAGCTCCCTCCCGTGCGACCCGCTGAAGGACCGGCGCCGCTGAAGTCCCGCGGCGCCGGTAACAATTAAAGTCATGCCCAGTGTGTGCGGCCGCATAGACCGGCGGGGCACCCGCCCCGCTCCCCTAACGCTGAGTGAAGCACAAGCTTAAGGAGGGCTGGCCGCGGCAGCGCGCCGAAGGCCGGCCCCGCCCCCTTTGTGTGAGGGGAAAAGAACTCCCCTCACAGTATATCCTGAGGTAAAAACCGGCGCCCCGGCGGCAATGGCGGCCGCGGCGCTGTGAAACAGTAAAACACAAACAAAATATATTGAGGTAATACTTCCTGCTCCACATCCACAGACACAAAATAAAGATAAATAAAGTTTATACACCTAGCCCTAAAGGAATGACCCCCAACCCCCACTATGGTAGAAGGGAACTGTGGAGGGGCCAACCAGGGATAAATACCAGGGGACAGGGCATCCCAAACCGGGTTCACCTCCCCGGTGTAGCCGCCTACCCTCTTATGTAGGGTCTCACGGCGGAGCTCTGCTCCTAAGCACCAGAGGCGCTGATCTACCTTCGCCCGGACCAGCAGTCGAAACTGTGGAGGCATATATGTAAGGGGATCAAACAAGAGAAAAAGGCGTCCGAGCGGAAATAAATAAATAACGGGCCGGGAGTTGTCCCGGCTACCTGAAATCCCCCTGTGCAAGGAGGAGCCATCATCTTCTGACTTGCTCGCCGTCTTGCAGAGATGAAAAACTGGGTGATGAGTGGGAGGTCCCAGGTATTTATGGATCAGGGAGGGGCTTTCTTTTTGCTATCATCTCTGCAGGAACGCCCTCTTCAGGTCGATACTACCCACATGTTATGGATATCTTGAAGCGGGGTGTGTGACATACTTAGAATATACTTATAACCATTTCAAAAGGTATAACCTTTTTTCTTTACTCCTGACATTTGAAATATGAACAGCTCTTGTTCCAGTCATAAGATCATATGATCTTTCTGTAGCACAATATACACAGGAAGTGAGTCCAATTACTACAATGTAGACACAAAATTGGCTAAAATGGTTTACACACTGCCCCACTCTTTGAAAACTAAGATACATTTACAGCTGGAATTGGTCTTTAAGTTAAGCATTTTTCAGTTTAAACATGTTTCTTACTTTCACCCTTCTTGATCCATTGCATGACATGCTCAGGAACAGTCACAAGCTCCTCTGTCAGGTCAGCAACATAAACATTTCGCTACAGGGCAAAAAACAAACAACAAGTTAGAAAAGTGCTGCAGCATGACCTGGACTGCCCCACTGAATATCGGCGCCGTTAAAACAAGAAATCAGGCGTTCAAATCTCACCGCTTCCGGGCCTATTCTGAGACCAGCACGGCACAGCCTATCAGTATAGTGGCCAACGCCGTTAGGCTCACCCGCTGGTCATTCTTGTTAGTTCATAGTTCCCCTTTAACTGTCTTTTTGCATATCATTTAAAAACCCTTAAGTGTTCAGGGCCGGGTCATTACCGTTCTCCAGGGCATCTAGATTTGGGAGGCACTCCACAGTGAAACTCCCTAGGTGGTACTTTGAATAATTAGAAAATTAAAAGGTCCTAAAACATTTGGGGATATCCCCACCTTTTCATTATGTAGTTTACCTACAATGGCTGAATATATGTATGTATGTGTATATATAGGCAGCATGGTAAAGTGGTGAATGGTGTATACACTTCACCTAGATTGAGTTGTTCATCCAGATTAGTAACCCATGGAGTCGCCTTTTGTGCCTGCTTTGAAGTGCCAATTCCATATATTTTATAGGGAAATATATATATATATTTTTTGGAATTATTGGGCCTTCTGAATTAGTATGAATTATCCAACTATTGATCAACTATTCAAACATCACCGAGTTAAATTGTTTATCATTTATGTAGCTGGCGAATGAAAATGATTGCAATCAGCATGGAAAGAAACTTCCCAACCCTTAACAAAATGTACAGTGTTCACACCTGGCCTCAGATACAGGGGCCGAAGGACCAGATGAGTCAAGCAAGAGAGGCTCATGACTCTTATGGCCCCCCTGATCTGAGGTCAAGAAACTGTACATTCCCTTTCACGAAAAAAATCAGATAAGCGTCTACTTACATTGAAATCTTCGCGTATTTCCAAGGGCTTCTTTTTCCTACCATCACACAGAAGATCTGTGACAGTTTCATTATAAATTTCCATATATGAGACACGGAGTAAAAATTCCCTGTTTGGGATCTAGAAGATAGTGGAACAAAAAGGAGCAAGTTATGAAGATAAACAGACTTTCAGTACAATGAAACTAATACAGGTTCAAAAAGACTGCAGACGATATAATGCTCATATTTTTGCCGTAAAAATTAAGGAAAATATTCTACTAACCTCATTACAAAGAATTAGCAATTAGTAGACTGCCCACCAACTCAAAAATTATATACCTAAAGTGGACCAAAACCCACCCTGGAGTTTATGAGACTCCAGGGCAGGCATACTCACTCCCCCCGGGGCATCCAGATTTAGGATGCTCCGCTGTGTCAAAACTTCCAGGTCGCCTGATAACTCACCTTCGTTCCAGGTCCAACGGCGCATGCGCATTCTTTAGCAGGGCACAAGCCTTCACCAGGCATCTGTGAATGGCGGGCACGCTCCCGGTTAAAGTGTAACAGGGGATGCAGCCACCAATGCACTAACTGGACTAGAGGCTGCACATGCGCCATAGGACCAAGGAATGGTAAGTGAGATTGGGTGACCTGGGGGGGTTTCACCTGGCGGGGCTTCACCTGGCGGGGCATCTCCGATCAGGCAGCAAAGACCAAAGCCGAGGATAATCAAAATCCTGTAATTTGGTCCACTTTAATGCCCATGGAGACTATCACATTTCCGCACAGTCCTCTGGCATCCCCCTGCTCTGAGGTCTGTGGGAAAGTCTTTCCCGTTCAACATGCATTTCAACATGCAGTCTTTCCCGACATGCATAAGTCAGCAGACATTAAAACTACATACTCAGCATATACACACCTCTTGAATAATTCTAAAAACTTCTTGGACAGCTTGAGGTATTATTCCTAGGCTGTTTGGAGTACCCATCATGGTATAGGTTTTTCCTGAAGAGGTCTGTCCATAAGCAAATATTGTACCTGAAATTAAAGAGCAATATAACAAACCGCATTTTACTACCAGTAAATTACCTTACAGCCTCAGGTTTCGTTGGAGCAAGGCCTAAAAGTTTTCTTTTAAAGGCAGAGCCCCTGGATGTCATCATAGCCTATAGCTCCGGAATGGGTCTGGTTCACTCAGAGCCCCTGACCTGTCATACTGTAGCTATACACCTGGAGCTTCACAGTTAAACAGCTGGCAGTTTCTATGACCTAGTCTAAAAATTGGGAAGAAATACCATTGTATCCATGGAGAGCAGAGCGGATAATCGGAACTGCTACTTCTTGGTAAACTTGATCAGTTGTTTCATGTGAATTAAAGACTCGATCTAAAAACGAAAAAGTAGTTAAACAAAAAAAAGATCCTTCAGGTTAACACCTGACATTTCACATTTTATTAAATAAATAAAATGTTTGCTTACCAAAATGAAAAGATCTTGTCCCATCAACTTGACTTATGGTGGAGTTTTCGGCTTTCCAGTGAAAGGTCACTTGATCCCCTTGTTCTCTAAAAATTGAAAAGCATCATAGATTTCACAAAACTCCACAGACAAACCCCTTTGACTGTTCGGCTACTGTAACAAACAGGGACCAATTCATCAAGCACCTCTGCCAGACAGTGCCACATCGGTGCAAATTAGAGTAGTGGAAAATATTTTTTTCACTACTCTAGCTTGATAAGTTAGGCCCATAATGGTAAATGTATAGGGGAATGTGAAAGTGGTTTAAAGTGGGCCAAATCCCAGGATTTGGACTATCCTGGGTTTTGGGGGTGCCCCGCTGTGTGAAACCCCCAGATCCCCTGAAGAATCTCACCTCTTCCATGTCCTACAACACGTGTGCGGCTGCTCATTCAATCAGCGAGCTTGGATCCGCTCGAGCCCCTTAGTCCAGGAGCTCGTCAAATCCAAGCGCGCTGGTGGCCGCATCCCAATACCCTCTAACAGGGTAACAGAGAGCGTGCCCACGCCGGCCATACACAAATGCCTGGCGTGGACATGCTCCAGGCACAGGGATGCAGCCGCTGCTCGCGAATGCCCTGGACGGGGAATGAAGGCGAGTTTTTGGGCAACCTGGGGGGTTTGACACAGCAGGGCACCCCTGATGGAGGTGACCTGGAGGGAGGGGGGGGGGGGGGGGGGGGGGGAGTATGCCTGCCCTGGAGTCTCACTTGGTCCTCTTTAAGATGATGTAATACTCTATGGCATGCTATGTTGCCAACTCCCAGCAAAGACTAGAGTCACTGTAGCGCTGGTGAGACTGCGCCAAATCATATTCATTCACCCAGCAGCACCCACAAGTTAAAGTGCTACTGTAAACAAAGGTAATCGTTACACTATTGCGTTGGGCTACATTTGGCACTGCTGTCCTAAACTGTTTCCCGTTTTAAAATTTGAAAAAATACAATTCTGTGAGATACTCACCTGTAGAATTGGTATTATACGCATACAGCACGTCCTGCTCCATCTATAATACTTACACATGGGTAATCCTCCGCCAGAGGGGGCTGTTCACTGCAGACATGCAAAAACAGGCTCCTCCCGGCCCTTCATATACCCAGGGACCTCCCACAAATCCCCAGCATTGAAAAGCAGTGAGAAAAGAAGCCGGGAGAAACCAACCACCAACTGGTAACAAAGGTAATGATAACAATCACCATACAGCGGATCCAGAAAAATGTAAAACCAGGGTGGGGTGGAGCAGGACGTGCTGTATGCGTATAATACCAATTCTACAGGTGAGTATCTCAAAGAATTGTATTATTCTAAGCATAAAGCACGTCCTGCTCCATCTATAATACTTACACATGGGACATCCAATAGCAGTGTCCATAAAGTAGGGTGGGATCCCCAAAAACAAGGCACAGCGGACAGTAAAGGCGCTGTCACCTGCAAAACTTTGCAACCAGGTATGACATGAGCAGAGGCTCTAACGTCAATCTCATAACAAGACCTTTGAAAGGTATGAACAGAGACAAGCAACAGTCTGGTAACTTATTAAACAGAAAAAACCTGGTGCTGAAGGGCCAATGGTACCCAAACATCAATGTAACGGAATAAAATGAAAAAGGGAGATTCTTCCCCCTTAAAGGAATAGGCCAGTGTAACGGCCCAACCAGCCCACAGGCAACAGAAGCCTCGTGGAAGACTTAGAACTCTCCCAAGGGGAATGAGAACTGGTCACCCGTCAAAAGGCGGGAATACTGAACCCTTCATTAGCAAGAAGCCGAAAGCTTTACTCAGGACCAGAAGGCATCAAAGTAAGATCAATCCAAAGGGTGCAGTGGCCCTGGAAGCAAGCGATATCAGGCGCATACATAAGGAGGCGCCCGCAGACCCCAAGGGCATCAGTTCCCCTAAGGGACAAGAAACCATCAGGAAAAATTGCAACACCTGTTGAGGGAATGTAGACCCTTAACATTAGCATTATTAAGAATAAGGTCCGTAATTAGACTAAAAGGACTTAACAATGATCATAAAACACCACTTGGGCAAAGAGGTCCGGCATAAGACGGACTACCACCACGGCATGGTGTGCATATAGATATCTATCTATCGAGCCAAGGCTAAGTAATCAGATCCACCTTCTCAGGCACACGTCTGACTCAGGCAGGAGCCCCCAGAGAAGCGTCTTGGACTACAAAGCAGCTCAGACAGCATCCAGCATAAGTCCCAAGGGATAATCCGCAGGGCAAACAGAATGAAAATGGATCCCAACAGGAACCACAGAAACTACTTGGGAGATGCCCATGAGCAAACCCCAAGAGAATTCCTCACAAGGAAGACAGAACCAGACTCCTACAGGAAGACAGCCAGGACAGAACCTGGACCTTCAGAGTACCTAGATGGGGAGCCAACCCCAACCTATGCTGTAAAGACTCTAGAACCCTGGGAACCAAGAACGTCCAACAGGTAAGAGACCAAAACTCATGCCAATCAGTATGGGTACACCATGAACCACAACAGACGGAGGAAGAGGAAGCCAAGAAAGCTTGCTCCTAGCCCCCCATATACCAAGTCACCCAGAAGATAAGCCCTTCTCCAAGGGGTGAATGAATCAGCTGTCAAGCCCCAGACAAGAGTCTGTAGAGTGAGACAAAAGAAGGGGCCTGACAAGGGCAGAACTGCACTCCTGAGAGAGCGTACAGGTCAGCAGACCTCAGCAGAAGCATCTGCGAACCACAGTTCACAAGGCCACCCAGGCCATCAATCTCACGGGTCTCTCTATCAGCACAACTATGTGCAGAACCCCACATAGTAGGGTGAACGAAGAGAAGGCATATAAAATAGAAAGTCTATGCAGAATTTTACTAAGCCCCCATGACCAGAGCCAGAATATTCTGGGACAGTAAAAATAAGGGCGGAGCCCCTGTGGTATAAGCGAGACCCAACAGAGCCACCCTAGTTGGCTCTCAGAGCGCCACCAGGATAGCATAACCTGCCACTGAAAGGCATCTATTGGAGCGAATACCGCTGAGGAGGAGGGGGCGTAGACCCCCGCCCAGATCGGGATCAGGAACCCTCCAGAGGGATCATCCTGCTTCAAGCTCCAGACCAATAATAAAACAGACCGTTGTCTTCCAACAGACCAAGAGTCCCCAAATAGACAGGTCCTAAAAGAGGAGAAGTCCAGCCGTATAGTCAACGGAAGGCTCACTGTTGCAACAACCAGTAGGTAAGATGGACCTTCTAAGGGACCCTACCTAGGAACCACGGTGGGCTTTGGAAGAAAGTACCCCCCCCCCCCCCCGCCTACCTGCGAGACTTGGTACCCAAGGTGACCATTCACAGGAAGATGCAAGCAAAGAAGGGGGTGCCCCCTGACAGAGCCCTTGAATATGATCAGCTCAAGAGGAACCACCTTACCAAGGGGGAATGAGCACAGACCAAGCCCCAGGGGTGCTGGAACCCCATGTAGGATCAATAACCTACTGTGCCGATGAGCCCAAGGGCTCGGTATATAGAGGACATCATCTTATACGCCACCAACGGGCCCACCAGCTGCAATCCTGCCTGGTGAAAGTAAGATGTCAGCAAAGGGGGGCAGAGCCGCCGTAACCAGGAGTCCACTTGTTGCCAAGGAAGAAGGTTCAAGCCTGAATCGAATCCAAGGAATGGAGATAGCAGATAAGGGACCAAGAGGGATTGAGGTGACTGAGCACCCATCCAGTAAATCCCAGGGGACACCGCCGGCCGACCAATCCACTCGGCCTGACGTAGAGACTGGGGAGTAAGGAAAGACGACCCGGTAGGTCCTAATGCGGACGCCCCCCCCAGGCATGTCCGAGACATCACCCCCATTCACGCCATGGCGAGTAGCCTGGGAGCGAAAGAGAGGCCACCAACAACGCCTCAAGCCGCAAGGTTGGTCCTGCCACACCGCCTAGTGACGGTCTTGGTGTCCAGCAGACACAGGGGGAACTAAGAAGATCTAGAACTCCGCAGGAGGTCGGAAGCCCCCCTTGCACAGGGCGCCTGTGTCCCAAGACAGAGATGTCATATAGGGACTACCTGTGAGTAGAATTGCCAGGCCTACAATAGGCCAGCGTGGCCCGGACTGCCTCATACTGTTGAGGGAAGGAGGAAGGTTAATATAGAGGCCATAGCCCCATACTGTTAAGTAAGCCCAAACTCTGTAGGCCCAGTACGGCCTGCACCAATTCCCGAGGGAAAAACAGGGGCTAGAAGCACCCTAACAACTACTGAGAGGGACCTCCCAGCAAATGCTATCCTGTGTCCAGGGGAACTACCTCCTGGAACCACCAGAAGGAGAAGGTACATTCCTAGATGGGAGACAGCTGCTGCAGCAGTACCCTCACCCAGAAGGGCGAGGGCGTCCCTTCATGCTTGGGAGGTCTTGGCAGATTTGGACTTAGTCCTGCCAGAGGGCCCAGGGCGTTGCCTGCCCACCCCATGGTGGAAATCCACACCGAACAGTTGGAAGCACACCTCAGGTTCGCGTTTGACACTAACGTAGGGAGGTGGAGGGGTGGCCCTGCCCCGGGGAGGCCGGAGTGGCCTTCTGCGCAGGGGTGCCTTACCCTTTTTCCCAAAAAGGTCCAAACGGGCTCCAAATAGTTGCCGTCCTCTGAAGGGAAGGCCAGTGAGAGCCTTTTTCGTAGCATCGTCAGCACCCCACTGTCGCAGCCAGACCAGGCGGTGAATAGCTACTACAAGGGCAGAGGTTCTAGCACACATCTTAATGGTTTCATCCAGCACTGAGAGGATGAACTTCACAAACACATCACAGTCTGATGGGGAGGTCCTCAGGCCGGTGGTCAAGTACTTTTCTAACAAGAGTCTTAGCGGCCATCGCAGTGATGGCCGCGGCACAGACCGGGCGCAGAGCCGTCCCTGCACACAAAAAGGCGTGGGAAGCCAGTCTGTCAATGCGCCGGTCCTCAGCATCCCGAAGGGTACGGTAATAATGAGCCGTCATGAAGGGGGGGTTAGTAACCCCTATAAATCGGTGCATCCACCACAAGAGGTGCTGACCAAAAATTAACCACATCAGGAGGGAAAGGGTACTTCCAATCCCAGACCCCCGGGACCCCTTTAAGTTTACAAGGCGATTCCCATTCTTGGGATATAAGATTCTGGAAATGCTCCTGTTCCAGGAACTCCAAGCGCGGCGGCGCTGTGTGGAAACTCTCCTTCTTAGGCTTGGGAGCCTCTCCAGGAGGGGAGATTGACAAAACCTCAAAGATCTTAATAAGAATTTCATCTGTGTCACACAGGCCCCAAGAACCGGGCCCAGAATCATCACAGCTCCCGGGCAACTCATCCGAGGAGCCCGAATCTGAGAATAGCTCACCTTCCTCAGAAGGATCAAGGTCCTGCATAGCAGCAGATTCATCGGTATTGTTAGGAACCGGAGAGCCAGGAGGCATCAGGGACCACTTCTTTCCAGGGCCCATACGCTCCGCCAATCCAGACAGCACCTGCTCCGCCGTAGGCAGCACGCGCGGCACGGCTTGCAGGTCATCCCCGCTCGAGTGAGACTCATCAGGAGTGAGGTTTAGGTCCGGGGAGACGGGTGTATTGAAGGGAGGTGCAGCCACTGGCAAACCTGATTGCAGGGTCAGTGCCTGTTCAGCACATGGTCCGCAGACCCGTGCTCTGTCAGCATCCGCATGGGGCTGACCACACACCGCACATAGCCGGTCATGTCCCAGAGGGACCCCGGGTACATAATTCTGAGATGCCTCCATATGGTGATTATCTCAGCAGTATGCCCGCAGGGATTTACGCAATAGGCAACCCTGGATGCCCCAAGACCCGCTAGGAAGTGGGAGAATTTGTTATGTGGACCTGCTGTAATATATGTGAGGCCGGGAGAAGCGTCTGAAAGACATAATGGGACAAGAGGGGTGGTGTCAGTGCCATGCGCAGCCGAATAAACACGTAGAACAATGCCGCCCCGGAGAGCACTTACATGACCAAGGGAGGAGGCGGATCGCACCACGCGCGAAGATTGTCAAAATGGCGCCAAGCGAACCTCGAGGGGCGGGCCTGACCAGGCTGTGACGCGGACTGCGTCATGCCGAGTCCCCGCCTCCCCCAAAGAGCGCGAAGCTCTAACCAACGAAAAAAATACTACTCACCTGTAGAGTTGGTATTATATGCATATAGCACGTCCTGCTCCAGTAATAGTAATAACATGTGGGTAATCCTCCGCCGCCGTGCACTGCAGACATGTAGAAAACAAGCTCCTCTCGGCCCTACATATACCCAGGGACCTCCCACAAATCCCCAGCATTGAAAAGCAGTGAGAAGGAGAGGCCAGGAGAAACAACCACCCAAAACTGGCAAAAACATCAAAGATAACAATCAACAGGGGATCCAGAACAAGGTGAAAACAGGGTGGAGCAGGACGTGCTGTATGCATATAATACCAACTCTACAGGTGAGTACTTCACAGAGTTGTATTATTCTAAGCATACAGCACGTCCTGCTCCAGTAATAGTAATAACATGTGGGACATCCAATAGCAGTGTCCATAAAGAAGGGTGGGATCCCCAACAGAAGGCAACAGCAAGCAGTTTAAACTACTGCCGCCTGCAAAACCTTGCGGCCAAACACAGCATCAGCTGAGGCCCTAACATCAACCTTGTAAAACTTTGTAAAGGTATGAACAGAAGACCAAGTAGCGGCCTTGCAAACTTGCTCCACAGAGGCCTGGTGCTGAAAAGCCCAAGAAGCCCCAACAGCTCTAGTAGAATGAGCAGTAAGACGAAAGGGGGGGAGTCTTCCCCTTAGTAGCATAGGCTTGAACCACAGCCTGATGAATCCATTTACTGATGGTAGACTTGGCGGGAGCCAAACCCTTCCTAGGCCCATGAGGGAAAACGAAGAGAGCATCTGTCTTCCTAAAGGCCTGAGTGGTAACCAGGTAAGACTTGACACACCTAACCACATCCAAGAAATGCAAAACCCTTTCCATAGGGTTACTAGGATTAGGGCACAAGGAAGGAAGTACAATATCTTGATTCAAATGAAATGCAGACACAACCTTAGGCAGAAAGTCTGGCTTGAAGCGAAACACCACCTTATCCCGGTGTCTCTCAAAGTAGGGAGGCTGAATAGACAAGGCAGCCAACTCAGACACACGTCTAACCGAAGTGATAGCTACCAGGAAGACAACCTTGAGCGTGAGCAGAGCGAGAGCGGCCTCATGAATAGTCTCAAAAGGCGCCCCCTGCAGGGCCGACAACACCAAGTTCAGATCCCAAACAGGAACCATAGGTTTCCGAGGAGGATGCACATGAGTGACCCCCTGAAAGAAGGTCTTGATAAGAGAGTGCTGGGCAAAGGTCTTCTGAAAGAAGATAGACAGGGCAGAAACCTGGGCCAGAGCAGAAAGTCTAGACCAGGGGTACTCAACTACTTTCAGTGGAGGTCCACTTACCAGGGTCTGCCGTGGGATGAAGGTCCGGGGGGGGGTGGTCGTGTAAGTAAGAGTGCCAGCCCGGACAGGACGAGCGCGCCCAGGCGCATCCAGCGCTGGAACCGGCGGCTATATAGAACAAACCATGGCGGCGCACGCTTTTCATACACATATTGGCGGGGAATTACCTCAGGCTCGACCCAGGAGCTCCGGAACATGGCTCACTCCCCATCCTACACCCATCCTAAGTATAATCTGAAACAGGTTATATGCAGTCAACTACCTATAATCAACTATAGTTAAGCATTGGAGATTGGCAGTAGAGACGGTAATTGTTGGTAGTACAAGCTAGTTTAAAAATGTGTTGCCTAAACCATCACACTGGGCACACAAAGCCAGACCAGCAACCTCTGGGTGGCCAAACCAGTCACCCTCCATCCGCAGGCAACTAAAGCAGGACACTCCCCCTCCACCCACAGGCACCCAGATCCAGGACCTACACCCATGGGAACCCAGAGCTGGGTATTCACAGGTGGATCAGTATGTACCTTTCCCAGCAGTGTAAAGCAATAGGTGCATCTGCTGTTGGCACCTGTGTGGTCTCATGTCCCCTGTACTCTGAATATTCATTTGGTGATGAACACAAGCATATTAGGCCAATGGGACACCTGCATGGAATCGCCATCCTACCACAGAGGTCTTACAATCAGATTGACTGAGTTTATCAGGCGATACAGGTAAGTCCACGATCAGTTCGGGGTGACACTTACTTGGGCTCTGAGCTTGTACGATGAGGAGGGCGGCCAGAAGTAAGGAGGCTCCCAGGATGCTCTTCATGGCTGATGGTGGTCCCGGTAGATGTGATCCCCGGCGGCGGATGGCGGCTCTCTCCTCTGGCTTTTCCCTGCCTTCTCTTAGGCTGGTCGGACGGGTCCCTTCTTTGTGAATCACAAACAAGGACGAAACTAGCTGCGCTCTGGTTACACCTGGAGACCGAGCACTGCCCCCACCGAAACCAGAGTCACACCTGCAGCCACACAGCGCCCCCTGGAGGCTTCTAATACCTTTCCCACGCCAGAAAGCCGACCAGCATCGGGCGAGACACACAGCGCGTCATCAAGCGGCGCCCGGACAGGGGACCACAGGCGGGGGCCATCGCCACAGTCCGGCCCTGGGCAGCGGTCTGGACAAATGGCGTCTGCGGTCCGGATTCGGACCGCGGTCCGCCATTTGAGTACCCCTGGTCTAGACCATGTTGTAAAAACTCCAGCACCCTGGATACTAAGAATTCCCGGCAGGGAAGAGACCTGGATTCACACCAGTCAATGTAAGCACGCCATACTCTATAATAGATAGCAGCAGAAGTCTTCTTCGTGGCTTGCACCGTAGTAACCACAACAGATGCAGACAAACCCTTTTCCATTAAGATGGAGGTTTCAATAGCCAAGCCGTCAAAGCCAGAGTTAGTAAATTGGGATGGCATAGAGACCCCTGAGTTAGAAGATCTGGCAACCTTGGCAGATCGTACTGATCTACTGCCATTTGAACCACATCTGCGAACCACACTCTTCTTGGCCACCAAGACATTGACAGGGCATCCGTGGCCAGAGCCAGAGGATCCTGAGACAGGGATACAAAGCTCGGTAGCTTGTGATTGTGACGTGACGCAAAGAGATCCACGTCTGGCACACCCCAACGGTGACACAGGGACTGAAATACCCTGTCGCAGAGGGACCATTCCCCCTGACGGGACGACCCCCTGCTCAGAGCATCTGCTAGCAGATTCTCCGCCCCCGGAATGTAGACAGCCGAGATGCATTGTAAATTGGTCTCTGCCCATGTTAGAATCAGAGACACCTCCTGGAGAGCACCCTTGCTCCGGGTTCCTCCCTGATGATTGATGTAGGTTCCCGCCATCCTGTTGTCTGAGCGTACCTGAACTGCCAGACCCTTCAGGTGCTGGGTCAATCGTTCCAGCACCAATCTGACCGCCCTGAGTTCTAGGACATTGATAGTAAGATGGGCCTCCTGAGGGCCCCACCTCCCCTGGAAGCGCAGGGACTTCCAGAATCCCCCCCAGCCCGAAAGACTGGCATCCGTTGTGACCGTCTCCCAAGAGGGAGCCAGGAAGGATCTGCCCCTTGTCAAGTTCCTGTGGTCCAACCACTACGCCAGGGATTGTCTGACCGAGGGGGGAATCACCCAGCTGTCGTCCAAGGACGCTGGGTCCTTGTTCCATACTGACAGAAGGTGAAGCTGCAGGGTTCTCAAATGAAACTGGGCAAAGGGCACAGCCTCGAAGCTTGCCACCATCGAGCCCACCAACTGCATTCCCTGCCGGATGGAGGGATGAGGGTTCGCGAGCAGGGACCTCGCCTGCGTTGTCAGAGCTTCCACCTTCTGCGGAGGAAGGAATATCCTTGACTGAACCGAGTCCAGAATCATCCCCAGAAACAGGGTCACTGAGGAGGGGGACAGAGAGGACTTTAGGTAATTGATCACCCAGCCGAAGGACTCCAGGGAGGACACCACCAACCGAATGTCCAGCTCTGCCTGCTGCAGAGACCGAGAGGCGATGAGTATATCGTCCAGGTAGGGCAACACGCGTATGCCTTTTAGTCTTAATAGAGACATCACCCCTGCCAGCACCTTGGTGAACACCCTGGGAGCCGACGTAAGGCCGAATGGCAGGGCCACAAACTGATAATGCTGATCCAACAGCGCAAATCTGAGGAACCTTTGGTGCCCTGGGAACACCGGGACATGCAGGTAAGCGTCCTTGATGTCCACAGATGTCATGAAGTCCCCTGGACGCAGCGAGGCAATGGCCGAGCGCAGAGTTTCCATACGAAAATGCCTGTTTCTGACAAATTTGTTTAGGATTTTCAAATCCAGAATGGGTCTGACTGACCCGTCCTTTGGGCACCGTGAACAGGTTTGAATAGAACCCCATGCCCCTGTCTCTTAAGGGGACCTCGCAGATGACCCCAAGCTCCAGAAGGTCCTGCACAGCCAGCATCAAGACTCGAGCTGAGGCAGGATCCTGTGGGATCAGAGACCCGACGAACCTGGTAGGGGGCAGTACAGCAAACTATCTTGTAACCGGAGGACACTACCTCCTGAATCCACCAGTCTGGGACAAGGCGTCTCCAGACATGCTCGAAGTGCTGTAGACGTCCCCCCACCCTGACGGGCGAGGCCCCTTCATGCTTGGGGGGTCTTGGGGGGGGGGGGCTTTGGGCTTGGGCCCCCAGGAGGAGCCAGGGCAGCGTCCTCTGTTCTTGTTCCAGGACTCCCCTCTACCCTGCTTGGCCCCATGGTAGGGGGTCGAATGGGAGCTTGGGCCATGAAAGGGCCAAAACTGACGCTTGCGCTGGGGCAACTTGCCACCCTTGGCAAAGATATCTAACCATTTCCAAACAGGCGCAGCCCTTTAAATGGAAGCCCCATGAGGGCCTTCTTGGCGACATTGTCAGCAGCCCACTGGCTTAACCAGATCGCGCGGCGTATGGCCACCACCAGAGCAGAGGATCTAGCGCTCAGCTTAATAGCATCGTCCGATGCAGATAGGATATAATTCACAAAGGTCTCACATGTGGCCAGAGCGTTGGCGGCCTCAGAGGGCAAGTCATCCTCCCCTTCCAGGGCAGTCTTAACCACCGTCCTGAGCGCCACAGCCGTGATGGCTAAGGCGCAAACCGGGCGGAGCGACGCTCCCCCAAATGCAAAGGCATGACATGCCAATTGATCAACTCGCCGATCCTCTAAATCCCGCAGCGTAGTAGTGTCAGGGGAGTGCATAATAGAGGTGTTGGACAGACTCAGAATCGGGGCATCGACCTCGGGCGGCGATGTCCAACACTTAACCAGATCGGCAGGAAATGGATACTTCTTATCCACAGCTTTAGGAATCCCCTGGAGTTAGCTGGGATGTTCCCATTCTTTCAGCACTAGGCTATTAAAATGAGTTTGTTCGGGAAACTCCAACCGCACCCTAGCGGTATGAAACAGATCACCCCTTTGCCGAGGGGCCGCGGGAGGGGGAGAGAGGGATAACACATCAAAGATCTGGGACAGCAGTCTATCAATGTCGTCCTGGGACCAATGATCAGAACCAGACTCCTCCTGACTCCTGGACTCGTCCTCGTAGGACCCCGAGTCAGAGAGCAGTTCCCCTTCCTCTGATGGGCACTGTGCATAGGAAAGCAGTAAATCATCAGATTCTACAGGGAGAATAGTAGATTCAGGATTCAAATGACGCCTCTTGGCAGTAGCCTTGCGCGCCAAGGAGCCAGCGATGAAGTTTTCCACACTAGCCAATCTAGAGGCCAAATCAGCGTGAGAATCCCCACTAGTATTGGGGGTTAGGCTCAAGCTTGGGGGAGTAGGGGAAGTAAGGAGAGGTGCGGGCCCAGCCTCGGAAGAGGGCACAAGGGACGCAGACCTGTGCATTGTCACCGCTGCTAGGTAAAACCCCACAAGCTGCACACAGACGGGCTTGTCCCAAGGGGACCCCGTTCACAATATCCTGGGATGCCTCCATATGGTGATTATTAAATTCAATATGCCAGTAGGGATTGACACTTTAAGCACCCCTGGAAGCCCCAATAACCCGCTGGGAAGTGGGAGTAACTTCTGAAAAATGGTCTGGACCGGGCGCTACGTCAGGCCGGGAGAAGCCACCGAGGACCGCTGTCTGAAAGACACAAGGGGAACAGGGATGTCGGAGCAGAGCGCGAAGAAGCAAGCTAGGGAAAAGATTGCCCATGAGGGCACTTACAGGTCTGCGAGGGGAGGACCGTCTTCACCACGTGCATGCGAGAAGGAAATGGCGCCCAGCGAACCTCGAAGGGCGGGCCAGAGCGGGCGATGACGCGGAACGCGCCAGACCGAACCACGCCCCCCCCCCCCTGGAGAGCGCGAAGCTTGAAGGCGCGCAGCCAATCAGGAGAGAACAGTAGATACGTCAGCATCACTTCAGAGAAAACGTCTGACAGAGTGAATAAGGAGATAGAAAAAAGCCGTAGCTTCCCCGAACAGGGCTGCCATATGCGCCATAGAGAACAGTAAAACGTTGCGGTTAGTTAAAAAACTAAAAAGTGAAGCGCGATCTGACACCCGGTAGCGGTAAAGCCATCTATAGTGTAATTAGGGCAAGGATAGGCCATCAAACACATAATCCCCCCCCCTCTTTTTCACCCCTCTAACGGGGGAATCTGGGGAGGAAGGTGACCCGAATAGAGGGTTCACCGTTAGATGGGACATGGGGGCACTGGTGCGGGAGGGGCATCCAACTGAAGGCTCACCATTCACCTTGACCGCCTACCCTATGGTGGGGGATTGCGGTGGAGACTAGCTCCGTAACCACACTAGGTGCTGCCTACCTTCACCCGACCAACGCAGCCCAGGCTGGGAGGCATTAATTCACAATGAGGACGGGTGGAAATAGTCCCGCAGGGCCTCGGGCTGTCAAGCCCCGCTCGCCTGCGAGAGCGTGATACTTCATGTCTTCGCAGTTCCAGCACTGCAGAGAAATCTGGGGATTTGTGGGAGGTCCCTTGGTATATGTAGGGCCGGGAGGAGCTTGTTTTCTACATGTCTGCAGTGCACGGCGGCGGAGGCGGAGGATTACCCACATGTTATTACTATTACTGGAGCAGGACGTGCTGTATGCTTAGAATAGAAAAGACAATAGTGGATAGAAAGCGCATACATTGCTGTCACGCTGGAAAATGATGCTGTCTGGGCAGTACGCTAATGTTAATGAAAGGACAAACAGGCTCGCAACTGTGGAGCAAGGAGCGTGACACTGACACCCAAGTATAATAAAAGATCAAAGGCCTTAACGTGTTATATTGCACTAGGACTGCCACACATCCCCCCCCCCCTTCTTTTCCCCCGAGCTACGGGAGGAAGCGGGGGAGAAGCCAGGGAATAACTCTGTGAGGGGCACGGGCAACAATGCGGGAGGGGCATCCACTAGAGGCTCACCATCGGCCTAACCGCCTACCCTATGGTGGGGGATTGCGGTGGAGCATGGCTCCGTTAAGCACACAAGGTGCTGCCTACCTTCACCTGACCAACGCAGCCCAGGCTGGGAGGCATATTCTTCTTAAAGAGGACGGGTGGAAATAGTCCCACAGGCTGTAAAGCCCCGCTCGCCTGCGAGAGCGTGATACTTCATGTCTTCGCAGTTCAGCACTGCAGAGAAAGCTGGGGATTTGTGGGAGGTCCCTGGGTATATGAAGGGCCGGGAGGAGCCTGTTTTTGCATGTCTGCAGTGAACAGCGCCCTCTGGCGGAGGATTACCCATGTGTAAGTATTATAGATGGAGCAGGACGTGCTGTATGCTTAGAATAGTAGACATGGCCCTTGGATCTGTGATGCTGCATAATAATCAGCTCTCTGCACTGACAGCACTGTGATGAATCTGGAGGAGGCGGCACGGGAGAAGGGAGGAACAAGCAAACCTGTCCCATGCTGCTGAGCTGATTGGGGGGACGAGATGATAAAGAATGTCATTGGCTGAACCTGTAACCCTTGATATCTCTGCCATTTCTTCAATTTAATAGAAAGCAGTTTAGGACAGTGCCAAATATAGCTCAACACAATGGTGTAACTATTACTTTTGCCTGCAGTATCACTTTAAACTGGATGCACCCCTACCCCAGGGGAGGGGCTGCACTTAAGACTGGACGTACACTTTAAGGAGGAGCACTACAAACTACGATTGAGCCGGGGTGTTACTATTGCACTCTTTAAAGTAACATTCGTCTATAAAGACATTTCCTGCTGTAAAGTAACTGTGTTGCAGTACAAGTCTCCACAGCAGCAAGGAAAGCAAACCTTAAAAAAATGACGGTTAAGTCCCAATGAAGGGACGGGGTGAATACAACATGTTTTTCTCTATTTAAAAGCCATGTATACTATCCAGAGATTGAAAGGGCGATCTGGGGGATTTCATACAGTAGGGCACGCTGACTTGGGATGCCCCAGGGGTTCGGAACAAAACACAGGAAACTCAAAATCCTTATGTTCCACACGCAAGATTCAGTCTCGCTGCCTGTGTATCTCCTTTGTCAAATCCATTCCTTTTAGATACATACTCCCTGCTCTGACAGTTTCCTTCTTTCCGATTGTGTATAACTCTTCTGTCTAATCCAGTCTTTCCAGATCCATACCCTCCCCTACCTCAGCTTCATTTTCCCCTCTGTTGAATCCATTCTATTCACGAGTGTATCTCTCTCCTTCATTCAAATATCTACAACCTCCCTTGATGGCCTCCTTCTCAATTTTGCCTAATCTACTCTCTCCATCTGTGTATACTTCTTCCTATACCAAGGCATCTTTCAAGATCTGTACCCGCTACTCCTCCATTTCTGCTCTCTCCACCTATGGATATCTCCTCCTCTACCACACTATTCCAGATCCATAACCCTTTTTTCGACACCTTTCATCTCTCCTCTCACAAATATAATTGCTTGGCCAGTGTACATTTCCTTCTTTGTCAAACTCTCTCTCTAGATTCACACCCCCCACCCCCCCCCCCCCGTAATTTTCCCTCCCTCTGGCCTCCTGTTTATTACTATAGCTTCTTTTCAGATCCAGAGCCTCTACTCGTTTTTTTCTCTTTGCAGTGTAATCTCCTCCTCAAAACGCCTTCCCAGGTCTCTCTCCCCTCCTTCGCCAAATCTCTATACTAATAAAATCCATTTTCTTATTATGTGTATACCCCCTCCTCTGTCCACTCCCATCTTTCCAGATTCATGCTACCTCCTCTGCCAGCTTCCATTTCTCCTGCTCTGTGTACCCCTTTCTCTGCCAGCTTCCCTTTTATCCTACTCTGTATACCCCCTCCTCTGCCAGTTTCCCTTTCTCCAGCTCTGTATACCCCCTCCTCTGCCAGCTTCCATTTCTCCTGCTCTGTATACCCTCTCCTCAGCCAGCTTCCATTTCTCCTGCTCTGTATACCCCCTCCTCAGCCAGCTTCCATTTCTCCTGCTCTGTATACCCCCTCCTCTTTCTAATCCCATCTTTCCAGATCCATACCACCCTCCTCTGCCAGCTTCCTTTTCTCCTGCTCTGTATACCCCCTCATCTGCCGGCTACTTTTTCTCCTGCTCTATATACCCCCTCCTCTGTCAGCTTCCCTTTCTCCTGCTCTGTATACCCCCTCATCTGCCAGCTACTTTTTCTCCTGCTCTATATACCACCTCCTCTGTCAGCTTCCCTTTCTCCTGCTCTGTATACCCCCTCCTCTGCCAGCTTCAAATTCTCCTGCTCTGCATACCCCCTCCTCTGCCAGCTTCAAATTCTCCTGCTCTGTATACCCCCTCCTCTGCCAGCTTCCTTTTCTCCTGCTCTGTATACCCCCTCCTCAGCCAGCTTCCATTTCTCCTGCTCTGTGTACCCCCTCCTCTGCCAGCTTCCATTTCTCCTGCTCTGTATACCCCCTCCTCTTTCTAATCCTATCTTTCCAGATCCATACCACCCTCCTCTGCCAGCTTCCTTTTCCCCTGCTCTGTATACCCCCTCCTCAGCCAGCTTCCTTTTCTCCTGCTCTGTATACCCCCTCCTCAGCCAGCTTCCTTTTCTCCTGCTCTGTATACCCCCTCCTCTGCCAGCTTCCTTTTCTCCTGCTCTGTATACCCCCTCCTCAGCCAGCTTCCATTTCTCCTGCTCTGTATACCCCCTCCGCTGCCAGCTTCCCTTTCTCCTGCTCTGTATACCCCCTCCTCTGCCAGCTTCAATTTCTCCTGCTCTGCATACCCCCTATTCTGCCAGCTTCCCTTTCTCCTGCTCTGCATACCCCCTATTCTGCCAGCTTCCCTTTCTCCTGCTCTGTATACCCCCTCCCCTGCCAGCTTCCCTTTCTCCTGCTCTGCATACCCCCTCCCCTGCCAGCTCCCCTTTCTCCTGCTCTGTATACCACCTCCTCTGCCAGCTTCCTTTTCTCCTGCTCTGTATACCCCCTCATACTGCTCTATATACCACCTCCTCTGTCCGCTTCCTTTTCTCCTGCTCTATATACCACCTCCTCTGTCAGCTTCCTTTTCTCCTGCTCTGTATACCCCCTCCTCTGCCAGCTTCCCTTTCTCCTGCTCTATATACCCCCTCCTCTGCCAGCTTCCCTTTCTCCTGCTCTGTATACCCCCTCCTCTGCCAGCTTCAATTTCTCCTGCTCTGCCAGCTTCCCTTTCTCCTGCTCTGTATACCCCCTCCTCTGCCATCTTCCTTTTCTCCTGCTCTGCATACCTCCTCCCTTGCCAGTTTCCCTTTCTCCTGCTCTGCATACCCCCTCCTCTGCCAGCTTCCCTTTCTCCTACTCTGTATACCCCCTCCCCTGTCAGCTTCCTTTTCTCCTGCTCTGTATACCCCCTCCTCTGCCAGCTTCCCTTTCTCCTGCTCTGTATACCCCCTCCTCTGCCAGCTTCCCTTTCTCCTGCTCTGCATACCCCCTCCCCGCCAGCTTCCCTTTCTCCTGCTCTGCATACCCCCTCCCATGCCAGCTTCCATTTCTCCTGCTCTGTATACCCCCTCCCCTGCCAGCTTCCCTTTCTCCTGCTCTGCATACCCCCTCCCCTGCTCTGCATACCCCCTCCCCTGCCAACTTCCCTTTCTCCTGCTCTGCATACCCCCTCCTCTGCCAGCTTCCCTTTCTCCTGCTCTGCATAACCCATCCCATGCCAGCTTCCATTTCTCCTGCTCTGTATACTCCCTCCCCTGCCAGCTTCCCTTTCTCCTGCTCTGCATACCCCCTCCCCTGCCAGCTTCCCTTTCTCCTGCTCTGCATACCCCCTCCCCTGCTCTGCATACCCCCTCCCCTGCCAACTTCCCTTTCTCCTGCTCTGCATACCCCCTCCTCTGCCAGCTTCCCTTTCTCCTGCTCTGCATACCCCCTCCCCTTTCTCCTGCTCTGCATACCCCCTCCCCTTTCTCCTGCTCTGCATACCCCCTCCCCTTTCTCCTGCTCTGCATACCCCCTCCTCTGCCAGCTTCCCTTTCTCCTGCTCTGCATACCCCATCCCATGTCAGCTTCCATTTCTCCTGCTCTGTATACTCCCTCCCCTGCCAGCTTCCATTTCTCCTGCTCTGCATACCCCCCTCCTCTGCCAGCTTTTCTCCTGCTCTGTATAACCCTCCTCGTCAGTTTGCTTTTCTCCTGCTCTATATACCACCTCCTCTTTCCAATCCCATCTTTGCAGTTCCATCCCCCCTCCGCTGCCATACCCCCTTCCTCCATCTACTAGCCTTCTCTCCTCTACATATACCTCCTCCTCTGTCAAATCTCTTTTCTCCAGAGCCATACCCTCTCCTCTGCCAGCCGCCTGCTTTCCTCCTGTCAAAGCTTCTTTCCAGATCCATACCCTCCTTCTGCTCTCCTCTACATATACCTCCTCCTCTGTCAAATCTCTTTTCTCCAGAGCCATACCCTCTCCTCTGCCAGCCGCCTGCTTTCCTCCTGTCAAACCTTCTTTCTAGATCCATACCATCTCCTCTGCCAGCTTCATTCTTTATGCCAAATATTTACTTGTGACAGTGTATATCTCTCTTCTTTTCTGTCAAAGCTTCTTTCTGCATCTATATTCCCTCCTCCGCCAGTGTACTATGTTCTGCTAAAATCCATTCAGGTGTATACCCCCTCCTCCTCTATTAAAATTTATTTTTCCAAGATTCATACCCCTTCTCTGCCAGCTTCCTTTCCTTCTCCTGTGTATCCTCTGTCCAAACCCATCCCTCTGAATTCACACACACCACCTTCTCTCCTCTACGCATACCTCCCCCCTCTGTCAAAATTCTTTCAATATCCATGACAGGGGCACTTGCCCCGGGCGCAGCAGGTCGGGGGGGGCACCATTTCAAATATTTGCCCCTAGTGGCAGAAAGCCTACTCCTCTGATCCATACCACCACCAGCTTCCTTCTGTCCTCTGCCAGATCTCTCCTGTGTATATTGAATCCACTGTCACATTTCCTAATATCTATGCCCCTCCTTTACCTACTGTATGCTCTCCTCTGCCAGCTCCATTCTCCCCACTCCCCTAATGTCTCCTATGTCACTCTGCTGTGCCAAATGCATTAAACCTATGCCCCCTGTACTCTACCAAATCTATCCCCTCACACTATACCTCTCTCACCCTCCTGTGCTTTCCTTCTCACACTGCCTCGGCTCCCCCAGCTCTGCAGCAGTTGGTCTAATCTGCAATAGATATTTTCTGTACCTCAGCTCGCAGCAGCAGGTTTCCCTGCTCATATATCTGTGCAGAAGTCGGCCATTACCTGTGTATAGGCGGGCGAACCCTGACGCAGACCTTCACTGCGTGCTCTTCCGCTGCCATCTTCCCCTATCCTCCGCCTAAGCTGCGGGCGGCCGGTCGCTGCCAAATAGCTCAGTTTGAATTTCCCTCGCTCGGCCCAGTGACTGGCTTTTTGGACGAATTACGTCACTTCCTGGTTGCGACTCTTCCGATAAAAACATATTTTGGGAAATAAGTTAGTTTTCTGGCGCATGAACTGTCTGCGGTTATTAATCACAGGCGCACTAACTATTATTACGGTATTCCATTAAAAACTATTTAGTTACCTAGAATCTGACGAGCCTCTTATGATGCCCCAACCCCCACCTTTAAGATGGTTTCGCCCGTTCATTCATTGTGGAGAGCGCTGCTCCTGTTGTGCCAGTGAAAGGTCACAATTATTCATCTTCATCCAGGTCGTGGTGTCTATGTGGGAAATAATTCGTAATAATAATTCGTGACAATAGCGGGGGGGTCTGCACTGGGGCCCAGGAGGTCCTATCAATGTTGAGATTTATGTATTGGGGGTCCTAGACCAACCCCCTAATGTCCCCTATATATCTGCCGCACACTAAATGATTATCACCATCTATCAATGAACCAATTAACCTTTAAATACTCATTCCAAATTTATTTGGTAGGACTCACAAAATATACACCAAAAATACATACAAAACTTGATTAAAATACATAAAATTGCACACACAGGAGAGAGGTGTACCCCACAACCGGCTCTCTTATATATTATAATGCATCAAAAATTATTATTACCACATATCTATATTCGGGGCCTCTAGAAATAATGAAGGATTGAATAATGCGTGCTATATTCTGTGAAAAAAATGTGTTATCTAAGTTATAAAACGCTACCAAACTCCACATGCCAAAAAAGGTTGCAAAAAGTGTCAAAAAACAACTATATAATCTTAAAAACTCTTTACATCTATCATAATGTGTAAACTAAAGTGCTTTGTGCAAAAGTGCTGTGTGCAAAAACATACCATTAGATTCTATTGCAACAGCCCCAAATAGATCACAATTAATACATTATCAATAGTTCACATAAAATTCCTATTTACATCACCATATGATATGGCCTCCGGGGTCCCTCCTCCACAGCTCGCCACCGACGCGTTGCGTGGCTCTACGCCACTTCGCCAGGGTGTATGAGCTCATACACCCTGGCGAAGTGGCGTAGAGCCACGCAACGCGTCGGTGGCGAGCTGTGGAGGAGGGACCCCGGAGGCCATATCATATGGTGATGTAAATAGGAATTTTATGTGAACTATTGATAATGTATTAATTGTGATCTATTTGGGGCTGTTGCAATAGAATCTAATGGTATGTTTTTGCACACAGCACTTTTGCACAAAGCACTTTAGTTTACACATTATGATAGATGTAAAGAGTTTTTAAGATTATATAGTTGTTTTTTGACACTTTTTGCAACCTTTTTTGGCATGTGGAGTTTGGTAGCGTTTTATAACTTAGATAACACATTTTTTTCACAGAATATAGCACGCATTATTCAATCCTTCATTATTTCTAGAGGCCCCGAATATAGATATGTGGTAATAATAATTTTTGATGCATTATAATATATAAGAGAGCCGGTTGTGGGGTACACCTCTCTCCTGTGTGTGCAATTTTATGTATTTTAATCAAGTTTTGTATGTATTTTTGGTGTATATTTTGTGAGTCCTACCAAATAAATTTGGAATGAGTATTTAAAGGTTAATTGGTTCATTGATAGATGGTGATAATCATTTAGTGTGCGGCAGATATATAGGGGACATTAGGGGGTTGGTCTAGGACCCCCAATACATAAATCTTTACAAGTGGTTGTTGTCCCATTCCGCCAGCACCTTAAACTTCAACATATCATGGGCGGTGCGCGTCCATAATATTTACTTTTAGTCCTATCAATGTTGCTCCTCCATCTTATTTATCATATCTCTACTCACTTGGCATCATTTAGAGACGGGAAGCAGCATTTGTTACCTATGTCATTTGTTTAAAGTGGACCAACACCCAGGATTTTGACTATCCTGGGTTTTGGTCCACTTCAGGGGGGCACCCCGATTAGGGGTGTAAAACCCCCCAAAACTCACCTCACCCCCTCCCACGTAGCCACGGACAAGCGAGTGACAGCTGCGGACAAGACAGCGCGTCCGCCGCCGCCTCCCGCGGGGGCGCGCGGGAGGCGGCAGCGAGTGAGTTTTTTTTTGGGGGGGGGGGGGGGGTCCCTCACCGCGGGACATCCCGATCTCGGATGTCCCGCGGTGAGGGAGGTCTTATAGATTCCCGGGCCGATCACCCCTGGGTGTTGGTCCACTTTAAAGTTAACTCAGCCAGAGTGGTGGGCATGGGACTCAATGCTTGAGAATGGACAAGAGGTAAGTATTAAAGTGGACAAAACCCAGGGTTTTGACTGTCCTGGGTTTTGGTCCTTTCCCCCTGCCCCCAGGGGCACCCTGATGAACCCCCAACATCGCCAACTCACCTTATCCCGGTCCCACGGCGCGTCTAAGAGCAGCGGCTCTGACGGCCGCATCCTCCACTTCCCTCTAGCAGTGTGCATGACTGCGCCAGGCATTTATAAATGAACGGGGCAGGCAGGCTCTCTGTTAGAGGGAGGCGGAGGATGCGGCTGTAAGAGCCGCTGCTCTTAGACGCGCCGTGGGACCGGGATAATACAATTCTGTGAAACTCACCTGTCGAATTGTTTTTGAATCCATCCAGTCCAGGCCGCCCCGATATCTTCACGATTGGGTGTTCGCCCCTAGGGGGCGCTGACTGCAAGATCAAAAGATGTAGCTTCTCCCGGCCCCCAAGAAAAGGAAGCTGCTCGTCTATAATTCCTCAGTGGTTAAAAAGCAGTATTCAACAAAGGGCAGGCCGGGAGGCCCAAACCAAAAATAAGAGACCATGTTACCTCACATAGCCTCTGCATGTACTCTCTCGAATCCAAAAACTAGAAAACTTATAGTGTCCTATAAGCAAAATGGTTCATCACCATAACAGGCATGCAGGACATAATGAACACAAGGGCGGGGTGGGAAGGCCTGTACTGGATGGATACAAAAACAATTCTACAGGTGAGTTTCACAGAATTGTATTTTTATCCTCCATCCAGTCCAGGCTGTCCCGATATCTTCACGATTGGGACATCCAAAAGCAGTGTCCATATGGGCGGGATCAGCATGTAGTTCATTTCACTACCGCCTGAAGCACCTTTCGGCCAAAAACAGCGTCAGCTGAGGCCCTGACATCCACCTTGTAAAACTTTGTAAAAGTATGAACAGAAGACCAAGTGGCGGCCTTACAAACTTGATCCACCGATGCCTGATGCTGATAAGCCTAAGGGGCACCAATAGCCCTAGTAGAATGAGCTGTGATCCGAAAAGGGGGCTCCTTCCCCCTGGCAGAATATGCTTGTACCACCGCCTGTCTAATCCACTTACTGAGAGTGGACTTGGCTGGTGGCAACCCCTTCCTAGAGCCCTCTGTTAAGACAAAAAGCAAATCCGATTTCTTGAAGGATTCAATCGCAGCCAGGTAACACCTTATGGCTCTGACCACATCCAAGGCATGGAGGGTCCGTTCTTTGGAATTAGCCGGTGTTGGACACAAGGAAGGTAAGACAACTTCTTCATTAAGATGAAAGGAAGAAACAACCTTAGGCAAAAAATCCGGTTTAAAACACCTTATCTCTGTGCAACTCAAAGTATGGTGGTTTCATACAAAGCGCAGCCAGCTCTGATACGCGACGCACCGAGCTGATCGCCACCAGAAAAAACACTTTGAGAGTCAACATAGCCATTGCAGCATCACTCAAAGGCTCGAAGGGAGGACCCTGGAGAGCAGACAGGACCAGATTCAAGTCCCACACTGGTAATACTGACTTACACGGTGGACGGACATGGGTAACTCCCTGGAAAAAAGTCTTGATCAATCTCTGACGGACGGCGGTTGGATGGTGAGCACAGCGCAGAATTAATCTATACAGCAGCAAGCAGCAAACTTTCCCCCTCCACCGAAAAACACCAGCGGCCAGGGTGTGATGCGAGAGTGATGAGAGCCTTGCCTGCTATAATCAAACGCTGTTTTCAATGTTCTTAAATGTGAGTGAACTTACTCTAGAGGAGCATAATTAAAACGGTATTATGCTAGATTTCCTTGTCGGTTCTGTTTCATGTAATGACCTCTGAGAACACATCAGAATAATTATCCTGAAACTTTCCTGAAATGTCCTTGGAAAATCGGGATGTGCAGATAAGCGTCCCTGATGTCCACCGTGGTCATAAAGTCGCCGGGCCGAAGCGATCTCACCGCCGACCGCAATGCAATGCAATGCGGAAATGTCTGACCTTTACAAATCTGTTGAGACCCTTCAGGTCCAAGATCGGCCGCAGCGTTCCGTCCTTCTTGGGAACGTGGCGTCTCCAGATCTGAGCAAACAGCAGAAGCCGTCCCCCCACCCGTATGGGTGAGGGCGCCCCCTCATGTCACCGGCGCAACGTCAGCCATGCGCCGACGCCGGACTCCACCCCCCCGCGGCGCGTCATCCTTGCCAGTTTCCCAGAGCGCCACCTGTCATGGCGATCCCCCACGTTCCCCATCGCAGTAAGAGACCGCACAAGGCGGTGCGGACAGGAGACCAGCGGGGCGCATCCGCCGCGTGCGGCGCGCACCCCGGACTGAGCCGGCGGGGGAACGAAGGGAGGTAAGCAAGTGAAGAGCGGAGACAGTTCCTCGCTGCACACAATGAGGAGCTCTCAATGATCCAAGTCACACCAACACAGTAGCACACACAGAATAAAGCAAGTGGGCAGGGAGGGTATATACATAAAAATCTATATATGTGGTACCCCATCAGGCTCACCATAAAGCCTGTGGCCGACTACTTTTTTAATCATGAAAGTCTGCGGCTCAGAGCTTGTGCTCTGCCAGAACGCCGCAGACCCCGGCATTCACCCTACCATTACGGATCCCTGTAGTAGCCAAGGGCTGGGAGGCAAAGATGGGTCAGGAGAGATCCACTGGAATAGGGTCCTGCAGCAGCCGACAGGCTAGGTGGCCCCGCTCTGCTGCCAAAACTCTGAGAGAGTGAGTAACGATCTTATGCAGCCAACTGCAAGATGAACAACTGGGGAATTATAGACGGGCAGCTGCCTTTATAGGGGGTGGGAGGAGCCACATCTTTTGATCTTGCAGTCAGCGCCCCCTAGGGGTGAACACTCAATCGTGAAGATATAGGGATGGCCTGGACTGGATGGAGGAGAAAAAGGTGAGTTGTTGCGGCGATCTGGGGGGGTTCACACAGCGGGGTGCCCCCGGGGAGAGGATAGTCAAAACTTTTGACGCTTCTGGGTTTTGGTCCACTTTAACCTCTTAAACCGGACCTTCACCCTGCATAAGATGTCTATGTTGTATATTTCCCCCTTCCTGTACATACAGATTGCCCAGATTAAAAATCATCCTACCTGTACCTATTGCATTTTCTGAGCCTTTAAACATCCAAGATGGCAGCCCATGGAGTCTTAGGCTGCCTGCAGACAGGAAGTGTCTTCTGCCGCTCTGCATTCTGGGATTGCTGTCCTTTTCCTGATCCCAGCTATGCTCTGTCTGAGCAAAGCACAGCTATAACCCGCCCCCCCCCCGCAGTTTCCCCCCTTCGCCTCTCCTCAGTTTGTGATGCTTCTGAGGCAAGATGGTGGCGCCCGTATCCTACAGTATCCCTTATCATACAGTCCTGAAGAGAGTTGCAGCCCAGTTGGGGAAAGAATAATACGTAAGTGACTAAAAATTAAAAATATGTTAATCTTAGATGCCGGGGAATAGTTTTTTAAAGTGGACCAACACCCAGCCGGATCGCTCTGGAATCTATAGGATTCCCGAGCCGATCCGATCCCTCCCCGCGGGGCATCCAAAATCGGTATGCCCCGCTGTGTGAAATCCCCCAGGTTGCCCACTGCTCTTACCTGGTCCAACGGCACATGCGCAGGCCACAGCAGCATCTCGCGCTTCTCTCTAGCAGGGTATGTGCCTGCGCACGGACACGCTCCCTGTTAGAGGGAAGCGCGAGATACATCCGCCAGCGCGCTCGGAGCCGCTGAGTTTTGACGCGGCTTCGGCGCGCATACCTTAGTGGCTCCAAGCGCGCTGATTGGACGAGCGCCCACGCATGCGCCATAGGAGTGGGGTGAGGTGAGTTGTAACTCGCTATCTGGGGGGTTTCACATAGCGGGGCACCCCGATCGGGAGAAAAAAAAGGATAGTCAAAATCCTGGGTGTTGGTCCACTTTAAAGGATTTGGGTTCCCCGGGGAAGTGGACCAAGACTCAGGATAGTCAAAATCCTGGGTGTTGGTCCACTTTAAATGATGCTGAAGGTCTGGTTTACGTTCTACTACAGGCAATGGTAATTGATATACCATTGCGTCGGGCTACATTTGGCACTGTCCAAAACTGTTTTCTGTTTTTAAATTGAAGAAGAAATGGCTGCTATATTGATGTTTAGAGTTTTAGATTTCTCTTCTGAAAAAGTGGACTAGGCCCTTGGATCTGTGATGCTGCATAATAATCAGCTCTCTGCACTGACAGCAATGTGATGAATCTGGAGGAGGAGGTGGAGGGAGGGGCTAGCAATCCTTTCCGACTCCGATAAAAAGGGAATAGGTTAATTGGCTGAACCTTTAAACCCCAATAACTTGGCCATTTCTGCTTCAATTTAAAAACGGAAAATAGTTTAGGACAAATGTAGCCCAACTACATTTACTTGTAACTTTTGCCTGCAGTATCACTTTAAAGTGGACCAACACCCAGGATTTTACCTATCCTGGATTTTGGCCCACTTCCCCGGGGCACCCCGATCGGAGGTGCCTCGCTATGTGAAACCCCCCAGATCAACTCACCTCACCCCGCTCCTACGGCGCATGCGCGGCCGCTCACCCAATCAGCGCGCTCGGCGCCACTGTGGTACGCGTGTCAACGAGACGTCTTACCACAGCGGCTCCGAGCACGCTGACAGACGCATGTCGCGCTTCCTCTAACAGGGCACGCGCCGTGCTAGAGAGAAGCGCAAGATGCAGCTACGGCCCCCGCGCCGAGATGTCCCACTGCCGCCGGCAAGATGTCCTGCTGCCAATGCTGACTGACCCTGCCGAGATGTCCCACACCTCCCGCTCAGGTCCTACCTACCTGCCACCCATGTGGCTGCCCACCTACCTAACCACTCACCTACCTACCCACTTGCCTGCTGCCCACCTACCTACCTGCCACCCACCTGCCTACCCACTTGCCTGCCCAGCCACTTGAATGCCTGCTGCCAAACTACCTACCCAGTTGCCTGCTGCCCACTTACCTATTCACTTCCCTGCCCAGTCACCTACCTTCCTGCCACCCACCTTCCTACCCACTTGCCTCCCCCCACCCACTTACCTACATGCCTGGCTACTGCCCACCTACCTATCTATTTGCCTGCCCACCTACCTACCTACCTATTTGCCTGCCCACTCACCTACCTACTTGCCTGAACACGCACCTGCCACACATCTACCTACTTACCTACCTACATACCCAACTACCTAGTTGCCTACGCACCTACCTACGTGCCTACCCACCCATCCAACCTGTCTGGCTGCCAGCCATCTAGATTGGTAGATTACCTGTTGGGGCCTAGTAGACCATCTCCCCAACTCGGTGGCTTGGTAAACGGGGCTCAATAAAACATTGACCTCGCCTTCTATTAATTGCAAAACTTTACTTGACTTTATAATAATACATATTTATTTATTGTTATTCTACACTAAAAACATACAGTATTGAGATTACATAATTAAAAAAGATAGTTCATTATTGTGACCCAAAAATACATAGTTGAAATCGACAAATTTTTGTACATTACAGCCTCTAATAGTACAGTTTGTTCCCTTTTAGCCTGGAATTCTATCCCTGCAGGACAAACTAGTTTCGCTCTCAAAGCTTCTTCAGTGTCTGCAGGGACCAAACAAAGGATCTTATTCATCAAGCGATAGCACCAGGTAGTGTCTGACGAGCGCCAGGTAGCGGCAGCTAACGGCGACGACCGACTCAAGTACGCCCGGCGGCGGTCACAATGACGCATTTATCAAGCAAAATGAGGCTAGCGCCGGCGAGAGCGACGGCTAGCGCGGCATTCATCATGAAGCCGACTGCAACGAACAGCGCCGCTGTTAATCCCATCACAGCGACAGGTATGACCTGGCGCTACCTGCCGCTCTCCCATACATTTCAATGGCAGACGCTGCAATGATTGTTTTAAGTGGTTTTTGTGTTCTTGTCTTTGGCACAAAATTCCACACATGTTTATTGGGATATGTTTTATTAATCTGGCTAGTTATTTTACTTTTTTGGGAGAAAGTAGTAATTTTTACACTGTAATGTTGTGAGTCACATCTCAAATGCATCTCCTCCCACCAAACTCATTGAGCTCTAAATCGCTTTTTTTCACCACACACGGGGCTTGTAAAGCTACTTTTCAGCCAGTCCTGTTTGGCGGTCACGTTCGCTCTGCGAAATTGTCAGCGCCCAAGCTATTCGGCAGCCCTGTCCTTGATGAATCTGTGTTGGTCAGAGTTTGTGCAGTCGCTGTTTTGATTCGCTATGTGGCGGCGCGAGCGGCGCTGTGCGGCGCTGTGCTGTTCATACATGTGCCCTTCTGCCATTTGCAAGGAATTCACTTCCCGCGACCCCAGTCGTTCTTAATGAATACACTGTAGTTGTGAGCGTGCATGTCCACATTATGCAGGATTTAATTCAGGCGTACAAGCTCATAACAACCCGTTATGCATTCTCATGTGTGCCACATTATCATGTAGTTGGATAGTTTTATTGTGTGATGATTTTATGAAGGAATAAGATTTGTCTTTTTCAGCACCAAGTTGTTTGGTTTTCAAGGACCTATGCATTACAGTATGTTGAACCCCCAGCTAAATGAAGCTAATAAATAATGGCGTCTTTGCCAATAGCTTGTTTTAATGCGTCAATTAACTGTTTCCGCCACTTAGCTTGCACATAGCTGATATTAGCTTGTGCCTGGTGCGCGGAGTTTTTTTTTTTTCTCAAATTTATTTCCCAGTTGTTTTCGTCATATCCGGTTCCGGTTCCCTCCTTTGCGTTTCAAAGCCACCTAAAGGTAAAAAAAGTCTAGCGCTTAGGCCAATAGCTTGTTGTAATGCGTCAAATTACTTTTTCCGCCACTTAGCTTGCACATAGCTGGTATTAGCTTGTGCCTGGTGCGCGGAGCGTTTTATTTTCAAATTTATTTCCCAGTTGTTTTCGTCATATCCGTTTCCGGTTCCCTCCTTTGCGTTTCAAAGCCACCTAAAGGTAAAAAAAGTCTAGCGCTTAGGCCAATAGCTTATTGTAATGCGTCAAATTACTTTTTCCGCCACTTAGCTTGCACATAGCTGGTATTAGCTTGTGCCTGGTGCGCGGAGCGTTTTTTTTTCAAAGTTATTTCCCAGTTGTTTTCGTCATATCCGGTTCCGGTTCCCTCCTTTGCGTTTCAAAGCCACCTAAAGGAAAAAAATGTCTAGCGCTTAGGCCAATAGCTGGTTGTAATGCGTCAATTTACTTTTTCCGCCACTTAGCTTGCACATAGCTGATATTAGCTTGTGCCTGGTGCGCGGAGCGTTTTTTTTTTTTTTTTTTTGGTGTCCCTGTCGCTTGGGTCATATCCGTTTCCTGTTTCCTCCTTAGCGTTTCCACCATGCTGCCCAGGAGACGGATCCAGCGCCTCCCCAGCTCCTCCTCAGAATCCGACCCCTCCACCCCTCCCCCACCTCCCCCACCTAGCACCCCTCCCACCCCTTCCCCTCCTGGGCAAGCTAAAAAAAAAAGAATGCGCGTGGATAGCCGCGTAAATGGCCAGGTGGTCAAAGTGAGTATGTTTTTCTTGCTTTTTATGTTTAAAGTGGACCAACACACAGGGGGGATTGGCCCTGAAATCTTTTAGTTTTCTGGACCAATCTGATCACTCCCCACGGGGCATCCCCAATCTGGATGTCCTGCGTGAATGAACCCCCCTGGAGGGCCATAAACCTTAACTCAGCCACGTCCCATCTGTGCATGCGTGAGCTGCGGATGCGTCTTGCGCTTCCCTCTAGCAGGGTGGTCCCCTGCGCCAGACATTTGTTCATGGCCTGCGCAGGCGCACTCCCTGTTAGAGTCAAACGCCACACGCGTTCTTTGGCGCTCAGAGGCAGCGGAGCTGGTATGCACGTCCAAATGGCCTTGGATGCGCATACCACAGCTGCGCAGAGCGCTGTGCTAGCCTGGCGCAGTCACGTGGGAGTGTGGTCATTGGTGTTTTTCAGCCCTTCCAAGGGGGGTTCAGACAGCGGCCCACCCCCGATTGGTGTGCCCCACCAAAGTGGACCAAAACCCAGAATATTGCTAATCCGTGGTGTGGGTCCACTTTACTCTGGTCTCAGTATAACTGTTTATGCCATAGTTCGGATGTCATGTATTGATTTGTGTTTGTTTTTCATTTGTCATAGGATTTCTGCATCCACCAATATGACTATGCCCGTGGGGGCAAGAAGCGCATTGCCATGGAGGTGAAGGCCACAGTGTCCCGGCGCTTCAATACCCAGCTGTCTATCCGTGCCATCCAGCAAAAATGGTCAGACTTTAAGCGCCGGGACCCTGAAGGCGTGTACCGCCTATATGATGCCTACGCATCAGGTACGTTTAAGCTTATGCTATGTTTATACTTTAGTTTTAATCATCTGCTAAGCTGTGTCCATTTGTGGTCGTAATATTAATTATTTTCTTTCACCCCCTCAACACAGATAAGCGTCCTCCCCTGGGTAAACGTGGGAAGGGATTCCTCCCCCGAACCAGGCAGGCGGACTCGGGGGAGTCATCGGGGGAGGGTCCCTCTCGCGGATCCTATTTGGAGGACCCAGGGGAGGAAGGGGACGACGCCCCAGAGGAGTGTGCTGCTGGGGGGCTGGCAGGCTCAAGCCTCAGCTCCTCACACTCTGACTCTGAGGAGTCTCACCAGCCAAGGGGCCACTCTCAAGTGGGGAGTCCAAGTGGGGTGGAAGGAATGGACTCTCCCACACTCCCTGAAGGAGCAGGGAGTGAGAGGGAGGAGGGTGGCCCTTTGGCTGGTGGATCTTCGGAGCAGAGTGTGAGGAGCCGAGGCTCCCCGCCTCCTCCTCAGAGCCCTCCCTGGGCTTCAAGTGGCGGATCATCCCCTGGTGAGTGCACAGTTTGTCATTGTTAGTCTGTGACAGATTTCATCTGCCCATTTGTACTTAGCCCTTGCCATTCCTCTCTAATTTGCAGGGCATCATATAGGCGGCACCTCCATGGCCTTTTGGCGACAGATTCTCCACGGGCATAGTCATGGTAAGTGTTTGTTGTTATCCATCACATTCACTATGTTATGACATTCCTTAAAGTGGACCAAGACCCATGGTTGATTGTGCTTGGAATCTCGAAGCTTCCCTGCCCAATCACCTCCCTCACCCAGGGCCCCCCCCCAAAAAAACCCACAAACTTCTTACCTCATTGGTGGTGGAAGAAGCCACCGGCGCAGCCTCCTGCGTGCCCCTCTAGATGTGTGTGCGCCTGCGCTCTCTGTTTTCTAATGGCCTGCGCGTGCGCACACACTGGAGGAGTGATGTGCGGAAGGCAGCGGCGGCGGACGGTGTCTCACTCAAATGGTGGTGCTCTGCCAAAGTGGACCAAAACACGGAATAGTATCAATCCTGGGTCTTGGCCCACTTTGAAGAGACACATGTTTCCTGGTCCATAGTACAAGGTGGTTTGATAATGTACATTAACATCACAAACCCCACTACAGTGCTAGCCAACTGGCAACCACCCCTATGTTTCTGCCCACAACATGATGGGGGCTAGCAAATGTGTTATTTGGTTAAGTTGTTCCGGCTAACACATGTTGCACACTAGTAACATTCAACAATCAACTGCAAATTAGTCCTTAACATTGCACTGTCAAGGTTATTGGCACATTATCTTTAGGGGTCCATGTTGCAACCATAAATAATTTACATGAACTCATGGTCCAGGAAATATGCTTATGTTGGACAACATGTATCTAACCATGCAAGCATTTGGTTTTTCAGACTCCCTAACCAGATGGATGTCAAATAGTCAGGTGTCATTGTCCCACTAATTTAGGTTTTCTCTTTTGCTTTCTCCTGACAGATGTTTCTACGCAGACGGAGCCAGTCACCATCCTCCCCACCCCAGCTCCAGGGACGGCCAGCAGCATGGGCCCCCGCCACAGCTGCGATGGTGAGTACATCCCACTTCCTATGCACTTGTGAACCCTATGTCTTCGAGTCCAATCTGCAGACATTTACAATGTACCTATGTGTTAATTTAACACACATCTAGGTTACATGTGTTTGGTCAACAATCCTACATGCCTGTCTGCATGCTTGATTGTTGCCTCACATTCTGGATTTTGCCACATTGAGTCAATTAGTGGTTTAGACACAACCAAATGGGGCTGCTTAGGTCGTGACCTCTAAGAATCTTGTCAAAACTAGTTTACGCGTTAGGACTTAGGCCCTGATGTTTGGCTGTGACTAAACACATAAATGTACACACTGGGACTTATACCTTCTTTGCTTCCCAAGAGTTAAAGTGGACCAACAACCAGGATTTTGACTTTCCTGGGTCTTGGTCCACTACGGTGGGGCACCCCCGATCGTCACCGCTGTGTGACAACCCCCTGAACTCACCTCTCCTCGAGCCGACGGACAAGCCGCGGACAAGCGGCTCCTCCTCCGCCTCCCGCGCGTCCCTTTTTACGCGCGCGTGCCCGCGCCGGCCATTCACAGACGGCCGGCGCAGGCACGCGCACGTCTAGAGGGGCCGGCGGCCGTGCGCCGCCGAAACTGAGGTAAGGAGTTTGGGGTTTTGGGGGGGGGTTTCACCCCGCGGGACATCCCGATCTCGGATGTCCCGCGGGGAGGGAGGTGATCGGGCCGGGAATCTGATAGATTCCAGGGCCGATCACCGGTGGGTGTTGGTACACTTTAAGAGTAAATGTATGCTTGGGATGTGGTGTCCAAATTTCTGCCAGTCAATAGTACTCATATAATGTTAACAAATAAGCGCACAGTGGGCAACAATGTTAATGTGAGTGTCAGCTAATTGGACACACTGACATTACATTGCTACATCTGTGTCTGTTGAGGTCACATTCCATTTATTAATAAATTTTTGTTTATACATCTCTACAGCTTGTGAAAACCAGCATCGCAGACTGTGGCGGGAGATCAGGCGTCTGAAGCTGATGCTGCTGGCCAAGAAGAGGCGGCGGCGGCGTCGTTAGGGTGGGGGGATGCCTGGCCTGTTGACGCCCTTTGTTGGGCAATGTTGGCCCTGTTGGCCACCTTTGTAAATAAAAATTTTCTATTTACATAATTACAGTGTTGTGCCTTGGCAAGCATAGTTTAACTGTCTCAAAACCCATTTGTGTGTAAATTTAGCCATACCTTTGGAGCCATTTCATGTGTAAACCATAGTAAGCTATGGTCACAAATGTGTGGCCTAAATTTACAAATACATTTACATATCTAGATCAAGATACTCATCCCTGACTGTGTTATTAGCTATGTCTTAGGAAAAACACAATTTAGAGGTGGGTTAATCCAATATATTTACAGAAAAAAAAACACTAACAAAATTAATATTCTTGGCTGGGTGGCCGGGGAGGTTGGGAGTCATTGCTAGGGGCGGTGTTGGGGGACAACAGTGCAGTAAAAAATATAGACTGCTGTTGTATGAGCTGTTGTATCAACAACAAAGTTTGGTCCTGCCGCTGTATAGCTTCTTGCTTCTGCTGGAGAGATTGTTCCATTAGATTAGCCAGCCGACCAAGTTCCTGGTTCTGGTGATGGTTACGCATCAACAGGTCGATCTGGCGCTGCTGGGCCTCATTTTGTTGCTGACACATCAGCACCTGCTGTTCCAACGCCGCAATGCGCTCATTAGTTCCATCACGCGGCTGTTGGCGACTGTAGTCCTCCAGCATCCGGACCCCTAGCTCGTAAAAATCTGCACTGGTTGGTGCCACACCTCCTCTTGCTGTGGTTTGAGGCTAACAAAATAGAAAACAACATTTTAGACAAACCGAAACAATGCAGGTATGCCCCTCAAAATCATTTGCCCAAACAGTCACTATACAACTTACCCTTGTCTGAGCCTCGGAAGCTTGGCCACATGGGACTTGGGAAGAGGTCCCAGCTTGGGGTTCTGGTTCCGCCTCCTGCCAAAACGACAAAGAAAGGAAATGTGACATGTTGCTTCATCCACTACCCACGAACATGGCAATGTGGTTATTGGTCCTCTAAATCAGCCATGTTACCTCCGTGTCGTCCGCCACAGGTAGGAGCGAGGTATCGCTGCCAGAGAGGGGCAATTCAACATCAGAGATCTCCGGCAAGTTGGCATATGCTAAACAGGAAAGTCAGGTTAGTAGGTCAGTGGACCAAACTCAAATGTAACATGGCTAGGCTATCGAGGCCATACCTCCACAAAGTGCCAAATTACACACTAGACCAAAGGTATCTGTTAAACTCAGATTGTTAACATGTATGTTAGAGGACTAAGAGGCAATAATTTGGCCAAATAAGATCAGACACATTGCTTAAATTACACATACCCGCAATCTCCCAGATGTCTGGAGTGGGGCCCTCACTCGAGCTTGGACCTTTAAAATACATGTGGACACACAAGTTGCCTGAAGCAAGTGCCACAAAAGTAGAGCCAAAATACATACTAGAGCAAGCCAAAACAACTTACCCTCATCTCTGGCAGCCTGAACTTGAAGGGCCCTTTCCGGACAGCCACTTCCGATATTCTGGTCAACTAAAAAACACAAGTAATGGCTCTAAATATTCATCAAACTACTACGGTGAATGTTTGTCCAAAAATATGTCAAACAAAATGCATTGCTATCACTCCAAGAACTATTAGACTGACCCTGGGGAGGGAATAAGCACTCCCAAGAGGCATCTTCAAGTTGACAGAGCAAACATGTAGATTATTAGACTAACCAAATCGAACCAGTGTAACAGAAACAGCATAAAGGATACATTATGTATTGCTATACACACCAACAGGGTCCTGTTGACCTGCAACATCGGAAGTGGGGTCCAAAGATGAACCAGTCACTTGGCCTACCAATAAAAAAGAGGAATGAGACACATGCACTTGGGTTAAAGTGGATAAAGCAAGGTTGACACATGCACTTACCGACATCCAAAGAGTAGCTTGGCTCCTGAGGAGATGCTGGGGCCAATGGCGGGGGAGCTAGGCAAAAATCAAGCAAACATTGAGCCATTGTTAATGTGCGTGCAAAAATCCAACATGCATTAAGGTGTGTGTGAGCAGCTCATTCACTAATATTCACTAATCAAGGCCAGTGTGGCTTCCACATTTATATGCAGATATATGGCCACACATCTCTGCCTTCCAACATAGCTACACATGTTAGGGCCTTGTTAGTTAGTTGCTGTGAGGGTTAAAGTGGGCGTGAAATTAGGCCGCAGGTCCATATTATTAATACTCCACAGTGCCCCACTCGATTGTTGAAGCTGCTCCCACACCCATTTGTTCCCCAAACAACCAGCACCTAAATTAGTGGTAAATACCTTCAATGGCAGACTGGGTTAGGCTTGAGGTTGGTTGAAGGGCAGGAGTTTGTGTGTCCTGAGGCAAATCCTGGACAGCACCTTGTGCACCTATGCAGAAAGCAACAGACAGGAAATTAAAAAATGTATGAGGTCTAATGTACTACTTCACAGGTCCTGTTAACATTAACATTAGCTTTTATAAAAAGGCAGAAAATATGTACCTTCAGTCCAACCTGTGGTGTCATCCCCAGGATCCACACCCTGCAGCCGAGCCAGTGGAATTTTGGCCTTCAGCATCTCCTCATACGGCCTGTAGGTACTCTTTGGAGCCTGGATGGTCCCACTGTCCACATCAAGATCGTGATTCATCTTTTTCATAAGGGCCCCTCTCAAAGTGTAGAAGCGTTTCCTGCAGGATGGACCACTACGTGGGTGTTGAGCAGTGCTACTAAGCTCCACACCAATGGCATCCCACAGTTTGCTTTCCATCCTGTAGCTGCACACACACACAAATACACACCCAACAAGCATGCATGCAGACTACAGAATGGCATCGCACTCTCTTTGGGTTGGGCAGGTTTTAAGTGCTCTAACAGCCAATCACAAACCAGCCCACTTAATTGATTCACACATACAGCCCAGTTCCTTCTAGCCACACCTCCACTGCACTGACTGAAGCATGTGTGTTAGCCAATTAACTAATTACAGACCTCATTAACCAAACAACACACACCCAAATACAACAATGGACTGATGTATCTGAAACCCTTGTGACATGTGGCTATCCTAACGGCTATTTAAATAAACAGCAGCTTACCTTTCATTGGCCCACCACTGAATTTTCGCCCATGTCCGTTAATGCACGCAAGTTTCGGCTCACGTACGCTAGTAGCGCTACTAGCGTGCGCGTGCGCACTCCGTTTTACGCACACCTGGGTCGGCTAATTGGCGCCCGGAAATAGCAGAGCAACACAAAAGGCGGCAAAGCGGACCTGTCCTTTTTCAAAGTGAAGTATAAATGGAAGGAATTTGCAAGCTTCTGGTATTGTTACACTGTGGCAAAGGCTGTGGTGTGGTGCTTGTTTCCCTTAGCTCATTTGAGTCTCTGTCTGGGTTCTGTCCTCACTCTCTGTGGCTTGTTGGGTGATTTCTGACATCAGTGCTGTTTCTTTAGGAGATTGTTTTTGGTGGCATATGCAAATATTGTGGAGCATACAGCAAGTGAGGCTTGATTTTGGGGCCTTTTGTGGGCTGTGCAGCAACTCCCCTCTTGGTTGTGCCTAACTTAGAAAGCTGTGGTTTGGACCACTATAGTTCTGGTTTTGTGGTGAGCTGCATTGTAGCGAGTGTGTGAGGAGTGTGATTGTTTGTGTGTGTGGTGTGTTTGTGGTTTTTGTTTTTGTTTGTTTGATTTTGTATATCTGTTGAGTGTGTGTGATGGATAAGAGGGTGATGTATGGTGTCTGGGTGGATGGATGTATGTGTATGCTGAAAGAGCAGGAGGACATGGAGCGGGGTGTTGTGAGGCTTAGGGCACCCGCTCCTTTGGAATCCGCCTTTCAGTATGGGACTTAAGTGACGAGCAGATCAGGAGCCGCTTCCGTCTGAATCGTGCTGCACTACAGTCCCTATATGATCAGATTAAGCACAAAATCGAGCCATCCACCAAACGCACTCAATCCATTCCAGGCATAGTACGCCTGTGTGCCACTCTGAATATTTTGGCACGAGGGACCTTCCAGGCAACCTCCGCCCTCCTCAGCGGGATAAGCCAGGCTACTTTGAGCCGCATACTAATCCAGGTAGTTCTGGCGATTTGTGATTTAATCCCAATTTACATCAAGTTTCCTGAGGATGAGGAAGAGGTTGCCAAAATAAAACATGCTTTCTATCTCATGGGAGGGATCCCGAATGTGCTAGGGTGCGTTGATGGTACACATATCCCTTTCCGCCCTCCCCGTGCACAGGAGCTGTATTACAGAAACAGGAAACAATTTCATTCGATCAATGTTATGCTGGTCTGTGACCATGACATGAGGCTGCGGGCGGTGAGATCGGGGTTCCCCGGCTCATGCCACGATTCTTACGTCTTGCAGCGGACAGTCCTGTGCTGGAATTTTGAGAACAACGAAATGCCAGCTGGCTGGCTACTGGGTAAATAATTAACCATGTCTTGGACTCAAATATGTGGCCTAGTAAGCCAAATTAGAAAAAAAGAAAAACAAAACATGTACTAGTACTAATTGCTGTCTCTCTCCTTGTGTTTTTTCTACAGCGGACAAGGGATATGGGCAGAGAACGTGGGTCATGACTCCGGTCAGGAGCCCACGGACCTCTGCCCATGAACGCTACAATGCAGCACACCGCAAGACCAGAAGCATTGTGGAAAGAACCATCGGCCTGCTGAAAGCACGCTTTCTCTGTTTGGCACGCCCAGGAGGAGAGATGCTCTGCAGCCCACAGAAGGTCTCCAAGATCATCCTCGCCTGCTGTGTGCTCCATAATATCTGCATATGTCACCGAATTCAATCCCCCGAGGAGACAGCACTGGTGCCAGAAATCCCCAACTTGCCCGCAGGAAGAAGTGAGGACACCCAGACTGGCGATGAGCTAAGGGAAAGGATGATCACTTCTTTTTTTGCGGTAAGCTAACTACCCTTCACTCTAATCCAAGTACTGCACTACTGGGTAAATGTATTTGACCTCCCATCATAATTTGGCTAAAACCACTCTAAGGGGGGTGTAAGATGACCCAAACCACTCTAAGGGGGGTGTCAGATGACCCTAACCACTCTAAGGGGTGTGTCAGATGACCCAAACCACTCTAAGGGGGGTGTCAGATGACCCAAACCACTCTAAGGGGGGGTGTCAGATGACCCAAACCACTCTAAGGGGGGTGTAAGATGACCCAAACCACTCTAAGGGGGGTGTCAGATGACCCAAACCACTCTAAGGGGGGTGTAAGATGACCCAAACCACTCTAAGGGGGGTGTAAGATGACCCAAACCACTCTAAGGGGGGTGTAAGATGACCCAAACCACTCTAAGGGGGGGTGTAAGATGACCCAAACCACTCTAAGGGGGTGTGTAAGATGACCCAAACCACTCTAAGGGGTGTGTCAGATGACCCAAACCACTCTAAGGGGGGTGTAAGATGACCCAAACCACTCTAAGGGGGGTGTAAGATGACCCAAACCACTCTAAGGGGGGTGTAAGATGACCCAAACCACTCTAAGGGGGTGTGTAAGATGACCAAAACCACTCTAAGGGGTGTGTCAGATGACCCAAACCACTCTAAGGGGGGTGTCAGATGACCCAAACCACTCTAAGGGGGGTGTAAGATGACCCAAACCACTCTAAGGGGGGTGTAAGATGACCCAAACCACTCTAAGGGGGTGTGTAAGATGACCAAAACCACTCTAAGGGGTGTGTCAGATGACCCAAACCACTCTAAGGGGGGTGTCAGATGACCCAAACCACTCTAAGGGGGGTGTAAGATGACCCAAACCACTCTAAGGGGGGTGTAAGATGACCCAAACCACTCTAAGGGGGGTGTCAGATGACCCAAACCACTCTAAGGGGGGTGTCAGATGACCCAAACCACTCTAAGGGGTGTGTCAGATGACCCAAACCACTCTAAGGGGGGTGTAAGATGACCCAAACCACTCTAAGGGGGGTGTAAGATGACCAAAACCACTCTAAGGGGGGGGTGTAAGATGACCCAAACCACTCTAAGGGGGGTGTAAGATGACCCAAACCACTCTAAGGGGGGTGTAAGATGACCCAAACCACTCTAAGGGGGGTGTAAGATGACCAAAACCACTCTAAGGGGGGGTGGAAGCTGAACAACATAACAATTAGGGTTGGTGTGCAAGATTGACGCAAATGTTGGTTAACAATTAATGCAATATTTTTTTACAGCGAAAAAAACAAATTTAAAGATATATACTAACAGCACTTTTTTTTCTTTTTCAGGCACCCCGAGATGCACCCTGAAGCCAAATTTCCATTTCTTTCAAATTTCTGTATTTTCCTTTCCATTCTAATTTCTGTTTTAATTTTCATTTTCATTCTCATTTCTGTTTTAATTTTAGTTCCTTTTTCTACAAAAAAAAAAAAAAAAACTAAAGATACATGTGGCTATGTGTTTAATTCTGTTTTAATTTTCCTTTTCATTCTAATTTCTGTTTTAATTTTCCTTTTCATTCTAATTTCTGTTTTAATTTTCCTTTTCATTCTAATTTCTGTTTTAATTTTCCTTTTCATTCTAATTTCTGTTTTAATTTTCCTTTTCATTCTAATTTCTGTTTTAATTTTATTTCCTTTTCAACACAAAATAAAAAAAAAACTAAAGAAACATGTTGCAATGTGTTTAATTCTGAAGGTACTTGATTCCCAGCCCACAGCAAAGCAAAGCGCAGGCGCTGTGTTGAATAGCGTGGTCAAACTGACTGACAGCGCCTACAAAGCTGAGCTCCAACATCATATTCAGCAATGTAGGCGTTGTTCCCAACGCCAGGTAGCGACTGAGGAGGCCTGCTATAGCGAATCGCTACCGCCCGCGGCGTACGCTAGCGGCGCTCATAGCGCCATACTTCAGTCGCTCATCTGTCGCTACCTGGCGCTATTAATGAATCGGCCTCAAAGTTACTGTTACCATTGGTTGCATTCTGATATGCTGACCTTAGCAAAAGGATAGGAAATCACAAAAAGAAAAACCAAAAAAAGGAAATTTTTCATAACTATTTGTTTTGGAACTCTGTTCACATTCAGACAATAAGCACATCAATGAAAAAATATATTATAAATTACCTATGAGTGCAGGGCATACACTTGGGCATTCAATGACTTGATCAAATTCACTTGCTTGTAGTAGGTTAATGTGTGTTCACTTGCAGTTAATGAAATTTTTGAGAAACGTATGTAAAAATTATATAATACATATATACATGTATAACTTTAAATAGGGTGAGATAGAAGGAAAGTTGCCGGAAAAAATATCCAAAAATTCTCCCTTGTGACCAGGGAAGTGACAGATCACCATTGGGGCTGGAGGTAATATGCGTCCCATTCCCAATTATATATAGAAAAACATGCATTATCACATAGAATAGTCACCATTATGAGTGTAGTAAAGCATGTGACCAGATTGTGCTCCTTACCGCTACAAACAGATGAGATGTAAGTGTCTGGCTATGGATTTACCGGGTACCTGGCAATGCTGTAAAGTAGGGAACCTCCTCGGGTGCCGATTGGGTGCCGTCCAGAAAATAGCCATCTACCTGCCTGATCACCCGTTCATCCACCTACCTACTTACCTGCAATCACCCACCTACCTACCTGTCTGCTACCTACCTACCTATTTGACTGCTAACCCATGCACCCTTCTACCTACCGCTGACCTACCTACTTTCCTGAGCACTCACCGACTTACTTGCCTGCTCACTCACCTTCCTACCTGCCTCTGACCTACCTTCTTGCCTGAGCAACCATCCACCTACATGCCTACCACACACCTACCTCCGGTTTAACCCCTGTATAAAAAAGCAGACTAAAAAACAAATTTTCCTAAAATATCAATATGCAAAAAACAAGCTAAACCTGAAGGAGTAAGGTCCCGCAAACAGAGCAATACCCCATATTTATAGCTGCATTTAACACTTTTAACTGCCAGCCTACTCGAGATTTTGTCACCCTCTGTTGACATGCCATTTTTTACAATTTTTGCAGGAATTTCCAGAAAAATTATTCTTTTTCTTTGGCAGAGTTTAGGCTTTAACATGAAATGTCTTGTTTGTGATTTTTCCAGTGTTTTTTTTTTTATATTTTTGAGTGAAGAAAGTAAAGCAATATCACGTTTTTTTCAATTGTCTCCTTTATATTATATACATTTTATTTCATTAAAGAAACCCATATTACATGTGAAAGCTCCATATCTCCTCATTGCAATGGTACCTTATATGTATCGGCCCAGGAGATCCCCCAAACTGAGCACTTTATAACATTACCAAATGAAAAACAACGACTACCCACACTCTAATGTGTTAAATAAAAAAAAAAAATGGTGTGGGGGGTACGCTCCCTGCTAAAGAGATAGTGGGGATGCGGCCGCTGCTCGTGCATGCGCATTTGGACCAGAAATAAAGGTGCCCCAGGGAAGTGAGTATGCCTGCCCTGGAGTCTCATAGACAGTGTGGGTTTTGGTCCTCTTTAATGGCGCATCAACCATGACTTGCCAGCCCCCCAAGCTTCGTGAACACACACAAACAGCACAGAGTAAATGACGATTATTAAAGCGGACCTTCACCCTAAATAAGAGTCTATCTTATATGTTTCCCACACCCTGTACATACAGATTGCTCACATTAAAAACCACCCTACCTGCATCTACTGCATGTTATGAACCTTTAAACATCCAAGATGGCGACTCATGGAGCATCAGGCAGCCTGCGAACAGGAAGTCTCCCGACTGTGTCGCTCTGCATTCTGGGATTGCTGTCCTTTCCCTGACCCCAGCCCTGCTCTGTCTGTGCAAAGCACAGCTATAACCCCATCCCCTGTACTTTATCCTGCTCTCCTCTCCTCGGTGTGATGCTTCTGTGTCAAGATGGCGGCACCGGTATCTGAGAGTCCTGAACAGAGTTGCAGCCCAGCAGTGGAAAGAATAAGTGACTAAAAACTTAAAATATATTAATTTTAGATGCTGGGGAATAGATTTTTAAGGGTTTGGGCTTTTTATTAAATCATGCTGAAGGTCCGGTTTAAATTTTTTTCTTGTTTCTTCACCTGCATACCTCTGCTGATTCAAGGATAGATGTCAGTGATCAGTGGGGGGGGGGGGGGGGGAGGCAGGGGAAAAACCCCTCCAACCTCAACCTCACTCTGCCGATCGCTGAGGATTGTCGGGCCGGGGGTGGGATGTCGTCATCTGCCTCACCCACAAAACATGGGGCTAGAGGCGTCAGCGGCAGACGTGGGGTGAGGAGGTCTTTTACAGGCCCTCTTCTTACGGCAAAAGAGCCCGGGGTCCTCGCTGTGTGAAACCCCCCAGGTCGCCCGATCGCAGCCTCTCGTACATCAGCGCGCTCCAATCCGCTCACGTCAGCTCGTCTAAGCCTTCGTCTAGCAGATCCGAGCGCGCTGGCGGATGCATCCCCCGCTACCCTCTAACAGGGAGCGTGCCCCGTGCCTGCCATTCACAAATGCCTGGCCCAGCCATTCGCCCTGCTAGAGGGATATCGGGGATGAGCCCGCTGCTTGCACATGCGCCGCTGGACCGGGGACGAAGGTAAGTTTATGGGCAACCTGGGGGCTTTTACACAACGGGGTATCCTGATTTTGGATACCCCGGGGGAGGGAATCCATCAGCCCAGGAATCTTATAGATTCCCGAGCCAATCTCTGTGATTTTTGGCCCACTTTAAGTTTTGTAGTCTTTTAAATCAGCACAGCATAGTATGAGGTCATCAGCACTGTTAGTCAATGTGATCAATCCAATTTTTCTTTTAAATTGCTGTTGGATGGCTGTAAAGTGAGTGTTAGGTGGTCAAAGTATATGTCCAGTCTCTGTGCTGATCCCAGTTTGACCAGCACCAGGCAGCCGTTCCCACCCTTAGGCTTTCAGTGCCCACTGCTTAAACATAGTCACAAGCTAGTATACGGACAGACCCATGTTAGGCTTAATATAGGGGCGGCTAAAGAGACCGAAAATCCCTCTACTTAGATAAAGGAAAAGAGTAGCTTTCCTAGAACGGAAAGTATTTGCACAGTACCCAGTCCAAGGACAGATAGCATTACCCATCTACTCTTGCAGTAGACAGAGCTATGCAAATCATCTCTCCAACTAGTGGACACATGTTTCAAGCTTTAGGCTTTCATCAGCACTAGGGCAGATGCCTCTGGCTGTATGGGGGGTGAGACTTGGTGAGTACCAAAACATAGTTGCAAGCCAGTATGTGGAGAGACCCATGTTAGGCTTAATAAAGAGACAAAAAAAAACCTCTACTTAGGTAAAGCAAAAGAGTGGCTTTCCTAGAACGGTACAGTACCCAGTCCAAGGACAGATAGCATTACCCATCTACCCTTGCAGTAGGCGGAGCTATGCAAATCATCTCCTTATGTCTCTGTGCCATCCAAGGCCCTTAGAAATGCTAAGGATGCAATGCCAAGGATTAGCTTTAAAATTCTGCTGTATCTCTGGGCAGCCAATCACTGTGCAGCAGTCAGTCACGTTCGGAGTTCTGGAACAAGACCAAAAGTCATAACTGATTTTTGGTCGGGTATTAAAGAGGAACTTCAGAGGCACTGAAGTCTAAGACACACTCTCTGGGGCATCTCCAATTGGGATGCCCCACTGTAAAACCAGCGGGACTGCCAAATCCACTCATCTGTTGCTGGAGCTCTCACCGATGCAGCCGCATCCTCAGCATAGCTCTAGCTAGGCACGCACCTATACCTACAAAAAAAAAAATTGGCTTATTGGCCATGTGTCATCTGACTTGCTTTCCTAGTTTAAAATGGCTTGCACAAAAAAGATATTCGGTATTATTCCGAAAGAAAAAAGCCATTTGGGTGCTTTGACTTATTGATACAGTTATATACAGTATATTCTGTGTTCTCCCTGTGTGAGGTCCTTTGTGTGATTTCCCCAAAGTTGGTCTCTTCTATGATCTTTGTGTGCATGGTGATTTCTTTGTACTGATCTTTGTGGATTTGTTGGTTTAAAGTGGATCATTTAATCCCCCAAGGGGGAAACAGGCATAAGTATAAATGAGAAGCAAGCCCAAAACCAAGCAGCAGACTGGTATCAGGAAAGCAAAGTGGTTGGCAGTGGGGGACATAAAAGCGTGTTGTGCACATGGACAATGGTGAAGGATCTTCCTCTGTTCTCCTGACAGAGAGCTGCTGACACCATATTCTAAGCAGACAGCACGTCCTGCTCCAGACATAGTCCTTACATGTGGGTATACCTCCGCCTTCAGCGCCGTGCACTGCAGAACATGAAGAAAACAAGCTCCTCCTGGCCCTACATATACCGGAATCCCCAGATTTCTCTGCAGTGCTGAGACTGCGAAGACATGAAGTATCACGCTCTCGCAGGCGAGCGGGGCTTTACAGCCCAAGGCCCTGCGGGACTACTTCCACCCGTCCTCATTGTGAATTAATGCCTCCCAGCCTGGGCTGCGTTGGTCGGGTGAAGGTAGGCAGCACCTAGTGTGCTTACGGAGCTAGACTCCACCGCAATCCCCCTCCATAGGGTAGGCGGTTAAGGCGTATGGTGAGCCTTCTATTGGATGCCCCTCCCGCACTAGTGCCCCTCGCCCGGTGTAGCGGTGAACCCAGTATTCGGATCACCTTCCTCCCTAGATTCCCCCGTTAGTGGGGTGAAAAAAGAGGGGGGGGGGGTCATGTGTATGATGGCTAAACCTTGCCCTAATCACACTAGTCACCCATTGTTTTAATGGTACCGGAGTCAGAGCCGCGCTCCCTTTTCAGTTTTTCACTTTCCGCAGCGTTTTCATTGCATTTACTCGGCGCGTACTTCGGCTCTATTCTATTGACGCTTGCCGTTCTATCACGGTATTCACCCTGTCAGATTACCTGAGGTGATTTTTTTCCCTGACAATATCTGTCGCTTCTGATTGGCTGCGCGCCTTCGAGCTTCGCGCTCTCAGGAGGGGGGGCGTGGTTCGGTTGGCGCGCTCCGGGTCATCGCCCGCTCTGGCTCGCCCTTCGAGGTTTGCTGGGCGCCATTTCCTTCTCACATGCGCGTGGTGAAGACGGTCCTCCCCTCGCTGTTCTGTAAGTGCCCTCATGGGCGATTCCTTTTCTAGCTTTGGCTTCTTCGCGCTTGGCTCTGACATCCCTGTTCCCCTTGTGTCTTTCAGACCGCGGATTTCGGCGGCTTCTCCCGGCCCGGCTTAGCATCCGGTCCAGTCTATTTTAATCAAACCACTCCCACTTCCCAGCGGGTGTTTGGAGCATCCAGGGTTGCTTTACAGTGTCAATCCCTACTGGCATATTAAATGTAATAATCACCATATGGAGGCATCTCAGGATATTGTGAACGGGGTTCCTTCGGGACAAGCCCGTCTGTGTGTAGCTTGTGGGGTCTTACCTAGCAGTGGTGACAATGCACGGGTCCGCGTCTCTTGTGCCCAGCAGGCGCTAGCTGGCCTTCCCACCTCTTCCGAGGCTGGGCCCGCACCTCGCCTTGCTTCTCCTACTCCCCCAAGCCTGAGCCTAACCCCCAATACTAGCGGAAACTCTCATGCTGATTTTGCCACTAGACTGGCTAGCGTAGAAAATGTCATCGCTGGCTCCTTGGCGCGCAAGGCCACTGCCAAGAAACGCCATTTGAATCCTGAAGCTACTATTCTTCCTGTAGAATCTGACGACTTACATCTGTCTTATGCACATTCTCCCTCAGAGGAAGGGGAACTGTTTTCTGACTCAGGGTCCTATGACGATGAGTCCAGGAGTCAGGATGAATCTGGTTCTGATCTTTGGTCCCATGACGTTGACAGATTACTGGCCCAGATCTTTGATGTGTTATCCCTCTCTCCCCCGCCTGCGGCTCCTCGGCAAAGAGGTGACCTGTTCCATACCGCTAGGGTGCGATTGGAGTTTCCGGAACAAACTCATTTTAATAATCTCGTCCTAAAGGAGTGGGAACATCCCAGCAAACTCCAGGGAGTCCCTAAAGCTGTGGATAAGAAGTATCCATTCCCTGCCGACCTGATCAAGTGTTGGACTTTGCCGCCCGAAGTCGATGCCCCGATCCTTGGTCTGTCCAATACCTCTATTATGCACTCCCCTGACACTATTACGCTGCGGGATCTGGAGGATCGGCGGGTTGACCAACTGGCTTGTCATGCATTTGCATTTGGGGGAGCGTCGCTCCGCCCGGTTTGCGCCTTAGCCATCACGGCGGTGGCGCTCAGGACTGTGGTTAAGTCTGCTCTTGAAGGGGCGGACGACTTGCCATTCGATGCCGCTAATGCCTTGGTTACCTGTGAGACTTTTATCAGTTATATCTTATCTGCATCGGACGATGCTATTAAGCTGAGTGCTAGATCCTCTGCTCTGGTGGTAGCCATACGACGTGCGGTCTTGTTACGCCAGTGGGCCGCTGACAATGTCGCCAAGAAGGCTCTTACGGGGCTTCCTTTCAAAGGACTGCGCCTGTTTGGAGAAAGGTTAAATATCTCTGCTAAAGGGGGCAAGCTGCCCCAGCGCAAGCGTCAGATTCGGCCCTTTCGTGGCCCAAGCTCCCATTCGACCCCCTATCGTGGGGCTAAACAGGGAAGAGGGGTGTCCTTCGCCGGAGCTCGCACAGATTCCTGGAACAAGAACAGAGGACGCCGCCCCAGCTCTTCCTGGGGGCCAAAGCCCAAAGCCCCTCCCAAGACCCCCCAGGCATGAAGGGGCGCCCTCGCCCGTCCGGGTGGGGGGACGTCTACAGCATTTTCAGCATGTCTGGAGACGCCACGTCCCAGACCGGTGGATTCAGGAGGTTGTGTCCTCCGGTTACAAGATAGAGTTTTCTGTACTGCCCCCTCCCAGGTTTGTCGGGTCCCGAATCCCACAGGATCCTGCCTCAGCTCAAGTCTTGATGCTAGCGGTGCAGGACCTTCTAGACCTCGGGGTCATTTGCAAGGTCCCCTCAAAAGACAGGGGCGTGGGGTTTTATTCCAACCTGTTCACGGTGCACAAAAAGGACGGGTCAGTCAGACCCATTCTGGATTTAAAAATCTTAAAACAGATTTGTGAGAAACAGACATTTTCGTATGGAAACTCTGCGCCCGGCCATTGCCTCGTTGCGCCCAGGGGACTTCATGACATCTGTGGACATCAAGGACGCTTACCTGCACATTCCGGTGTTCCCAGGGCATCAAAAGTTTCTCAGGTTTGCGCTGCTGGATCAGCATTACCAGTTTGTGGCTCTGCCATTCGGTCTTACGTCGGCCCCCAGGGTATTCACCAAGGTGCTGGCAGGAGTAATGTCTCTGTTGAGCTGGACACGCGGTCGGTGGTGACCACCCTGGAGTCCTTCGGCTGGGTGATCAATTACCCAAAGTCCTCTCTGTCCCCCTCCTCAGTAACCCCGTTTCTGGGGATGATTCTGGATTTAGTTCAGTCAAGGATATTCCTTCCTCCACAGAAGGTGGAAGCTCTGACAACGCAGGTGAGGTCCCTGCTCTCGAGCCCTCATCCCTCCATCCGGCAGGGAATGCAGTTGGTGGGCTCGATGGTGGCAAGCTTTGAGGCGGTGCCCTTTGCACAATTCCATTTGAGAACTCTGCAGCTTCACCTTCTGTCAGTTTGGAACAAGGACCCAGCGTCCTTGGACGAGTTCTGGGTGCTTCCCCCCTCGGTCAGACAATCCCTGGTGTGGTGGCTGGACCACGGGAACTTGACAACGGGCAGATCCTTCCTGGCTCCCTCCTGGGAGACGGTCACAACGGATGCCAGTCTCTCGGGCTGGGGGGGATTCTGAAAGTCCCTGCGTTTCCAGGGGAGGTGGGGCCCTCAGGAGGCTCATCTACCCATCAATGTCCTGGAACTCAGGGCGGTCAGGTTAGTGCTGGAACAATTGACCCAGCACCTGAAGGGTCTGGCGATTCAGGTACGCTCAGACAACAGGACGGCGGTGGCCTACATCAATCATCAGGGAGGAACCCGGAGCAAGGGTGCTCTCCAGGAGGTGTCTCTGATTCTAACATGGGCAGAGACCAATGTTCAATGCATCTCGGCTGTTTACATTCCGGGGGCGGAAAATCTGCTAGCAGATGCCCTGAGCAGGGGGTCGTCCCGTCAGGGCGAGTGGTCCCTCTCCAACTCGGTATTTCAGTCCCTGTGTCACCGCTGGGGTGTCCCAGACGTGGATCTGTTTGCGTCCCGTCACAATCACAAGCTCCCGAGCTTTGTATCCCTGTCTCAGGATCCTCTGGCTCTGGCCTCGGATGCTCTGTCAATGTCTTGGAGGGAGTTTCGGCTCCTGTATGTGTTTCCACCAATTCCCCTTCTGGGCAGAGTGCTACGCAAGATCGCTCTGGAAGGGGTACCCACAATTCTGGTGGCCCCAAGGTGGCCAAGAAGAGTGTGGTTCGCAGACGTGGTTCAAATGGCAGTATATCAGTACGATCTACCAAGGATTCCAGACCTCCTAACTCAGGGGGCTCTACGCCATCCCAATTTACTAACTCTGGCTTTGACGGCTTGGCTATTGAGACCACCATTTTAAAGGAAAAGGGTTTGTCCGCTTCTGTAGTGGCTACCATGGTCCAAGCCAGGAAGAAGAGCTCTTCTGCCATATATTATAGGGTATGGCATGCCTACATTGACTGGTGTGAATCCTGGTCTCTTCCCTGCCGGGAATTCTTGGTCTCCAGAGTGCTGGAGTTTTTACAACATGGTCTAGACTTAGGTCTGAAGCTTAGTACTTTGAAGGGCCAGGTTTCGGCCCTGTCTATCTTCTTTCAGAAGACCTTTGCCCAGCACTCTCTTATCAAGACTTTCTTTCAGGGGGTCACTCATGTGCGCCCCCCTCGGAAACCTATGGTTCCTGTTTGGGATCTGAATTTGGTTTTGTCGGCCCTGCAGGGTCCTCCTTTTGAACCTATTCATGAAGCAGCTCTTGCTGTCCTCACGCTCAAGGTGGTCTTTCTGGTAGCCATTACCTCGGTTAGACGTATGTCTGAGTTGGCTGCCTTGTCTATTCAGCCTCCCTACTTTGAGAGACACCGGGATAAGGTGGTGTTTCGCTTCAAGCCAGACTTTCTGCCTAAGGTTGTGTCTGCATTTCATTTGAATCAAGATATTGTACTTCCTTCCTTGTGCCCTAATCCTAGTAACCCTAAGGAGAGGGTTTTGCATTCCCTGGGTGTGTCAAGTCTTACCTGGTTACCACTCAGGCCTTTAGGAAGACGGATGTTCTCTTTGTTGTGCCTCACGGGCCTAGGAAAGGTTTGGCTCCCGCCAAGTCTACCATCAGTAAATGGATTCGTCAGGCTGTGGTTCAAGCTTATACTACTAAGGGGAAAACTCCCCCCTTTCGTCTTACTGCCCATTCTACTAGAGCTGTTGGGGCTTCTTGGGCTTTTCAGCACCAGGCCTCTGTGGAGCAAGTTTGCAAGGCCGCTACTTGGTCTTCGGTTCACACCTTTACAAAGTTTTACAAGGTTGATGCTGTGTTTGGCCGCAAGGTTTTGCAGGCCATAGTAGTTTAAACTGCTTGCTGTTGCCTTCTGTTGGGGATCCCACCCTTCCTTACGGACACTGCTATTGGATGTCCCACATGTAAGGACTATGTCTGGAGCAGGACGTGCTGTCTGCTTAGAATAATACAACTCTGTGAAGTACTCACCTGTAGAGTTGGTATTATATGCAGACAGCACGTCCTGCTCCACCCCACCCTGGTTTCACTTGTTCAGGATCCCCTGTTTGGTGATTGTTATACTTGATATTTTTTTGCCAGTTTTGGGTGGTTGTTTCTCCTGGCCTCGCTTTCTCACTGCTTTTCAATTCTGGGGATTTGTGGGAGGTCCTCCGGTATATGTAGGGCCGGGAGGAGCTTGTTTTCTTCATGTTCTGCAGTGCACGGCGCTGAAGGCGGAGGTATACCCATATGTAAGGACTATGTCTGGAGCAGGACGTGCTGTCTGCATATAATACCAACTCTACAGGTGAGTACTTCACAGAGTTGTATTTTTTAAGTGAAGTTCCGCTTTAAGGAAAATTGCTCAGGCCGTATGCACCTATACTCAGGAGGGTTTATGTGGTCACCTTCCATCTCCAGTCCAGTGTCCCCCTGTGATTTTTACCTCAGCCTTTGCCCAATAGTCATAAAAAAAAGGAAAAAACAACAGGAATTTGTATTATTGTGAATGGCATCCCATATCCTATTTATTCATAAACTGTCATATAATGGCAATTAGGTTGAAGTGCTCCCCATTGCTGAGCAGTGTGTACTCATGACTGCATCATCACTGGGGGGTGGGGCTGCTCAGCCAGTGAGCAATATGGCCGACTGCATCCAGTTCGTGTTGTTATGAAAATTGGGCAAAGGCTGAGGTAAAAAAAAAGAAACCCAGCCTGTTTTGGAGCACTGGGTGGGGATAGAAAGTGACTACATATACTTCCCTCTGAGTATGGGTTGCCTCAGGCACCAGAGATGCTAGGTTCATCCCTGTTCTTGAAGTTGGGCATCTTACAACTATGATGAAAGTTGAGTGCCCCCCACCCCACAAGATTCTGCAGTTTTAGCATCTAATTGTTCAGTTAAAAATAGATCATTAAAGTAAATTCTAACCATTTGTATTAATAGTTACAGGTTATGGGTTATAGTTACAGGTTGAATAGAACAAGCAAAGTGAATTTTTTTGCCCACGACCTGGCCCCAGTTTTATATTTATACCAGGGTCCAACAGGCTTTAGCAATGTCACTGCTATGTTTCCCTTTTGCTAAGTTTTTCCCCTAGTCAGCGTTTACATATTAAGATCTTATGCAAAGAAGTACTCCAAAATACACAACCAATAGCAAAGAAAAAAACACAACATGTCAAAAAGTAAAACATAGACTGGTTTGACCCTGCCATCATAAATAAACTCAGATGGCCTTGCACTTAGAAGATCTTCCTATCTGAAACAAATTAACTTGCCTTGGTTTTTGAAATATTTAAACTATTTTAATGCTTTTGGAAGCAGGGCCTTCAGTTATGTGAACATTCTAGTGGTATATCATAACACGTATCAAGTATCTGAAATATAAGGGGGCTGCATCACTGGCCTCTATAAAGGCTGCTTCTTTAGCCAATAATAATTAAAGGTACCAGGTACCATTGGACCGGGGAAAGGTGAGTTATTATCAGCACCCAGGGGGGTTTCACATAGCAGGGCACGGCCGGCTGCTGGTGGATTTTGTTCCACTTTAAAAAGATAATCCATAAAAAACACCTCTCCTCACCGTTTGCTTCAGCAATATCTGTCGGAATACTCCTCCAAACCCACTATCAGGTACCACAATGTGCATGTGCCCGATGATTCCACCCATCAACTTGTGACATGTATATCACTTTTATGCAGACGACACTCAGATCTACCACTCTGGCCTGAATCTCTCTTCTCTCCTCTCTTGCCTTCCTGACTGTCTAACAGCCATCTCTTCCTGGTCATCTCCCGACTGGACTACTGTAACACCCTCCTCTGTGGTTTGCCAACAAACAGACTGGCTCCTCTCCAATGTATTCTAAACTCTGCCGCTCGCCTCATCTACCTCTCCTCTCGCTTCTCCAGTGCTGCTGCAATGTCCCAGTACAGCATTTGCAATACTGTTCTATATGTGTCCCCTCGACCTTCGGCTGTCCCTGTGACTTTGGGGTCTGTTATATTGCATAGCTAATATGGTATAATATATATCTGTGCTCATACAGTATATATATATATATATATATATATATATATATACCCTGTTCCTGTATAAAAACCTTTTATATCCTGTTTTCATGTAATGACATGTTTCCTATGTGAATTTATGTAGTTTGCATTCAAAGAGTTAATGTTTTCACATTGTGCAGCTTCACAAACTTAATAACTCCCTAATGCTGTAACTAACTTGCTAGGGAAGGGTCACGTGACAAGTGGTGAGCCTATCAGGACTGCTGAGCCTCTAAGCCTGGGCTCTCCTCCATTTTCTAGTCAGAATAGCTGTGACTTCTGAAGGAAGCAGATCTGTGTTTGTGCTGCTGGCTGTTCTCAGGTGGCTAGTGTGGAAAAAAAAATCCAAAACAGCACCTGGACAAAGAAGTAATGCTTTTCAGGTCTGCTGATAAATCTACAGTATCATCTCTCATATTCCAGGTCACAGAGCCTGTCCTGAATTCAGCTCTAATCTCCAAGGCTGCAGAATCTTCAATCTTGCAAGTAAGCTATTCAGCCTAAAAGGCACTATAAGTCTCAGCAAGTCCTCTAGTCTCCCACACCACAGGATCGCTCCTGATCTGCACTGTCACTGTACCATCTAGACTGCCAGTAAAAGTTCCATTGATCCTAATCTGGCCTCTGCCTGTTATTGCTACCCAGCACCTAGCAAGGGATCTTCTGGGACCCCCGGTTGGTAGGGTAACCGGTGCCACCAAACCCTCCTGGCGTCACGACACAGGGCCCTCATACCATCTGGGCCTACAGACTTTACTACCTGTCCGGAACCTAGGCTTCGGCCTGCCACCCCAAAAGCCGGTGACCCATAGCTGCCTCCCAGCTTCCCTAACCTGGTCACCACATAGCTTTATTTGGCGTCACGAACAGGATACGAAGTGTGTGCCTGTATGCCCACAAGTCACCGTGTATTATCAAGTCCTTCCCCAGCTATCGGACTAAGTTGATATTTGCACAGGAAAAAAATTTACAATTCGCTGTACTGGACTTTTCTATACAATTGCGGGGAAGGTGAAGTAAGGGTCACCAGTGCGATCACTAAAACTGTTAAAGAGTACCTGAAGGGGTTAATTCCTGGTGCAGATTTTCCGCACGTGCGAGCGGTCGCAGCTCCGCCCAGCCAGACGCCAGCGGTAACGCCTCTTCCCCTTCAGCGCCAGCCGGAACTAAAGATCCGCCCTGTGTTGCACAGGGGAAGATATTCAACCCTGGACCAAACAGGAAGTTCCTGGGCACCACCATCTGTGAAATTCCCCCGGCTCTCCGAGACTTCACCGGGTCGACAGCGCTCTCAAGGACAGCGCTCTCAAGGACAACGCTCTCAAGGACAGCGCTCTCAAGGACAGCGCTCTCAAGGACAGCGCTCTCAAGGACAACGCTCTCAAGGACAGCGTTCTCAAGGACAACGTACCCAATAGACGACGCACTCAACTTCTTAAAGGGCCAGCGCACCCTGATTTTCCTGCCAATAGCGCATTGCCATTCAGCAGCAACATGTCTGATCCGAATTCACCAGAGTCTGCTGATGAGGGGGCCCCTCCAGTTCCGGCAGCTGGACCATCTTCTCCAAGGGGAGATCGGAGGAGATTGCCATCATCACCGACGATGCCACGCAATCCTATAGGAGCCCCCGCTGTCTCCCCCGTCTTCATAGGGAACCCCGTTCTGCCCACTTATAATGGAGACCCCTTTACGCTGCGAGACTTCAAGGAGAGGATCCAGGGTCTCTTTCTCTTTTATTCTTTTTCCCCTGATCAACAGGTGCAGTTGCTGGTGGGACAACTTCAGGGATCAGCCTTAGATGAGGTCCGTACCTGGCCCTCCACTGAGAAGGCGACGGTGGAGCAGATCTTTGAGGGGCTCCGCCAGGTGTTTGAAGCTTACTCTCCTTCTGAGGTACGTCTCCGGCTCTATGAAAGACGCCAGAAGCCAGGTGAGAGCCTGAGGGCTTACGCTGTTGCATTACAGAGTGCTCTGGAAGCAGTACAAAAATTAGATGGGATCTCTCCCGAACAGGGCAACAAAGTCCTGATGGACCGGTTCATAGATGGGGCCCATAACAAATGGGATAAGGCCCAATTACGTATGTTAGCCGCCCAGAATCCAAACCTGCCCTTCTCGGCCTTTAAGAGACTTGCTGTTCAGGTCATAGAACCCAACACTGACTCAGCAGATATTTGTAAACCCTCTCCAGAAACCGTCAGTGCCATCGCTACACCTGCCACACCAGAGGTGCAGCCTAATAATCCGCCCCCTGTTTCTATACCCAGTTTGTCTGAGTTCCAAAGTGTCAAGCAAGACATAGAACAGCTGACCCGAGCCGTAAGGGAACTTACTACCCAATCTGCCCAAGTTTGCCACCAAGCTCCTGTGGGACAAAATCCCATAGCGGCTTCCGCTCCACATTCTGCTAATACCCGTCAGGGCCCTAACGCTAAACCTCCTGGGACTCAAAGGCCCTATTGTACTTATTGTAGTAAACCAGGACACTGGAAAATGTCATGCTGGGCTTTAAACGGGTATCCCCTGAGGTCGAGGGCCGGCCCTCAGGAAAGTCATTCTCAGGCCCGTCTGGAGAACAGTCCACATCAGGACACTCATTATATGTCGCCTCATGTCCCTATGTAAGAGTAATTGTAGAGGGTGTTCAGCTGGAGGCCCTAGTTGACACAGGCTCTCAGGTGTCCACCATCTCCAAAGACCTCTTTTACCAGTATTGGAGTACAGAATGTTTGTGTGAACCTAACAATGTTAATTTCAGTGTGATGGCCGGTAACGGGAAACCAGTCCCCAGACATGGATACTGGGAGCCCACCATGCAGGTTGGGGAATGTGTATTAAGGGGACAAGGGATAATAGTCACAGAAGTTTCAGATAAGGGTTCTGCTGCTTTTATTCTGGGAATTAATATTATGCGACATTGCTTCCCGGAGATTGTTGAGGCATTGCACACTTCTCTCCCTTATCTCTCCCCGTCAGACCAGAGGGTTGCGCAACATCACTTAAAGGTGCTACAAGCTGAACAGAGGTTCGTTAACCGACGAGGAGAAGTTTGTAAAGTGAGAGTCCAGGACATCCGATCTGTGACCATCCCCCCTAACTCGGAGATCTTCTTATGGTGCAGGGCCCGGCCAGGAATGAGAAACCAAGATTATTCTGCACTGCTGGAACCTATACAAATGGAGAATTACCCGCTAATCCGAGCTGCTAGGAGCCTAGTCACGGTAATGAATGGAAAGGTACCCGTCCGGCTGGTGAATCTATCAGGAGTGCCCGCGGTACTGCCAAAGTATACGCCTGTAGCCCAGCTATCCTTGCTCATGCCAGAAGACCTGTTGTCAGAGCGTGACGTGGCTTGCCAGAACGTGGCCTACCTAACTTCTGATGCCACCGATAAACCATCACCACCCTGGTGGACACAGCTCCAAATAGGTGGAGAAGATACCCCAAAGGATCAAATCGAAGGGGTAATGCAAGTGGCTAAGGACCATCAAGCTGCCTTCAGTAAGCACCCCACTGACTTCGGCCGAACCACTATGATACAGCATCGGATAGAGACTGGAACTCATCCCCCTATCAAAGAGAGGCATCGGCCTGTGGCTCCGGGCATGTATCAGACAGTGAAGAAACTATTGGGCGACATGAAGGATGCAGATGTCATTCAAGAGAGTCAAAGCCCATGGGCCGCCCCTGTGGTTCTCGTTAAGAAAAAAGACGGCACCATCCGATTCTGTGTGGATTACAGAAGATTGAACAATGTCACCCGCAAGGACGCGTATCCACTCCCTCGAATAGAGGAATCACTCACGGCTTTAGGATCCGCAGCCTATTTCTCCACTCTGGATCTTACCAGTGGGTACTGGCAAGTATCAGTGGCTCCAGAAGATAGAGAGAAGACTGCCTTTGTGACTCCGATGGGACTATTCGAGTTCAAGAGCATGCCCTTTGGCCTCTGTAATGCACCGGCCACCTTCCAGCGCCTGATGTTTGGGTCATCTTAATTTCCAAAGTGTCCTTCTCTACCTAGATGATGTTATTGTCTACTCCCAATCCTATCAGGAACATTTGACCCACCTCTCTGAAGTATTCCAGGTACTTATCCAACACGGCCTCAAGATCAAACCGTCAAAGTGTCACCTTTTGAAGCCTCAAGTGCATTATCTGGGACATGTCGTCGGTGCAGAGGGCATTCAACCTGATCCAGCAAAAGTGGAGATAGTGAAGAATTGGCCCGCTCTGCGCACAGTCAAGGATGTCCAGAGCTTCCTAGGATTCGCTGGGTACTACCGGCGGTTCGTACCACATTTCGCCCAAATTGCTGAACCTCTCACATCCCTTCTCCGAGGGACAGCTAAAGAGAACTACAATGGAAGGCTGACCGTGGATTGGGGTGAAGAACAAGAAGTGGCCTTCCAGGCCCTGAAACGCCTTCTAACAGGGCCTCCCATACTAGCTTATCCGGATTATTCCCAACCTTTCCGCCTGTACACAGATGCCAGTTTTGAGGGACTTGGTGCCATCCTGTCGCAGGTCCAAGAAGGAAAAGAGCGTGTTATCGCCTACGCTAGCCGAAACCTGCGAGGAGCGGAGAGGAATGATGCCAATTATAGCTCTTTTAAGTTGGAGCTCCTGGCACTTGTCTGGGCTGTGACTGAGAAGTTCAAAGATTACCTGGCTGCTACGCCCTTCGTTGTCTATACGGATAACAACCCGTTGGCTCACTTGAATACAGCAAAGTTGGGTGCTCTGGAACAGCGCTGGGCCTCCAGATTGGCGAACTATGACTTCTCTATCAAGTATCGCAGTGGAAAGTCTAATGTGAATGCGGATGCGCTGTCCCGGTTGGCACCTGGTGAAGCTCCACCCATCGTGGATGAATGGGAGGATGTGGAGATGCCTCCCTTCTACCAACGGTTTGTGGCTCAAAATGCTGCGACAACCCTCAAAGAGGTCGAACCTCAGGTCCAAAAGATCCAGGAAAATCTCTATACTTGGAGGACCCTGCAAGAGGAGAGTCGAGTAATGGGGGAGCTGTTGGATTACCTACTCAGGCGAAGGGTGCCGACCCGTCTACGCCAAAACCAGAGTGACTATGAGTTGAAGCGGTTGTGGCGTCAGCGGAATCGGTTGTTCATTCACAAAGGGCTGTTGTACAGAAATTCCCTGGATCCAGTCTCAGGCGAAAGAATTAATCAGATTCTGATTCCTCGAAGAGATGCTGCAATGGTCCTCAATGCTTATCACTATCAGTCGGGACACTTTGGTGTTCACAAGACAGAAGCCACTATCCGCCAGAGATTCTATTGGATAGGAATGAGAAGTGATATTGAGAAGTGGTGTGGTGAATGTGCCGTATGTAATGTCACCAAGAACAACCGGCGAGATGTCCGAGCCCCCCTTCATTCCCTTCAGACCGAGAGACCGAATCAATTGGTTGCCTTGGACCATGTCAAGCTGGCTCCTACCCGATCATGGTACTCATATGCTCTTACCATGGTGGACCATTACTCCAAGTGGGTCGTGGTGGTGCCTGTGAAGGATCTGACTGCCAAAACCACTGCCCAACTGTTCTATTCCCACTGGGTCCAAGTTCTCGGATGTCCAGAGACTGTCCTCACTGATAGAGGGGCTGCCTTTGAAGCTCATCTGTTCCAGGAGTTGTGCCATTTCCACGACTGTAAGAAATTGAGGACTACTGCCTATCATCCCAAGGGAAATGGGCTCTGTGAGAAGATTAATCAAGTCTTTCTCCAAATGTTAAGGGCGGCAGCAGTCTCCAGACACGAAAAGTAGCCCAAACTTCTACCAGAACTCTTAGAAGTGTACAACAACACAGTACACTGTTCTACCGGGTATACACCCTTCTATCTGATGATGGGCCGACATGGACAGCTGCCCAAGGACAGGATCTTTGGACTACAAGCTCCAATCAATAATTCCCCTCAAGTGCCTCTAGAGTGGGTCTCAGACCATCAACGGAGAATTCAGGAGGCCAAAGAGATCGTCCGCAAAAAGATGGGGGAAGCTCAAGCCAGACAACAACAAGAGTACAACCGGAAGGCGACTGCCCAACCTCTTCAAGTTGGTGATCGGGTTTGGATGAGGAAATTTCCGAGGACACACAAGTTAGACTCCTTGTGGGAGACCGAGCCTTATGAAGTACTTGAGGTGCCCTATCCAGACTCTGCTGTCTATAAAGTCTGGAAACCAGGATTTGAACCCCAGGTGGTTCATCGAAATCGTCTGAAGCTCTGCCGGAAAGAGGATCTGCCTGTAGTTTCCACTGTTCCTGTGGCTCCTCTAGTAACTAACAGACCAACCCGGGAATATGTACCTGGAGAAGGCATCCACCCCTCTATGGACATTCCAATGTTTTCTCCTGGTCAAGTGACCTTCTTAGGATTGGTCCCAAATACTGCAGTTCTACAGCCTTCCCTGATGACCCCTCCTGCTCAAGCACTCTCACCAACTGCTCCTGAGTACATCCCTGTACCACGTTCACCTGCCTTGCCGAAGCCAGGAAATCCCCCAATTCACAATGAGGAACCTCCTGCCATGGTTCCTGAAGTAGCACCTGAAGTGCCGTCATCCGAGGAAGAAGTAAGAGTTCCTGAAACTGAAAATGTCTCTGAAGCTGAAGACTCTTTGAGAGCTCCTGAAGTGGTGTTGCGTAGGTCTCAACGGTCTACACAAGGCCAAATACCTATTCGTTATCAGGATGTACAAGTTTGCTACTGGCATCCTCCATACAATGCCCTTATACCAGTCAACACCCCAACATTACATGTTACTAGCATCCTGAGCGGTGCATCACATAATATTAATTAATACTACTTCACATCTCAAATAAGCACTACACCTAGTGTGCATACAACCCAAAAATTTCCTAGCACACTTTCTCAATACTTACAATCTATATTTAACCCTGTTCGTCTCAACCCTAATAGCTTAAAACCTAATGATAATACTACCGTGTTAAATAATATACCTAGAGTATTATATTTGTTTTGTTTAAAAGTTAACAATCACAAACCCTGTTTTGCCTGGATATAATGGACATTTGCATACTAATGCCCCAGGATTGTTCGGACGACTCCTACAGCCACAAGTCCATCCTCATGCCTCAAGGACTTACGTCGAGGACGACTTCTCTTAAGTGCGGGGGTTTGCAATGTCCCAGTACAGCATTTGCAATACTGTTCTATATGTGTCCCCTCGACCTTCGGCTGTCCCTGTGACTTTGGGGTCTGTTATATTGCATAGCTAATATGGTATAATATATATCTGTGCTCATACAGTATATATATATATACCCTGTTCCTGTATAAAAACCTTTTATATCCTGTTTTCATGTAATGACATGTTTCCTATGTGAATTTATGTAGTTTGCATTCAAAGAGTTAATGTTTTCACATTGTGCAGCTTCACAAACTTAATAACTCCCTAATGCTGTAACTAACTTGCTAGGGAAGGGTCACGTGACAAGTGGTGAGCCTATCAGGACTGCTGAGCCTCTAAGCCTGGGCTCTCCTCCATTTTCTAGTCAGAATAGCTGTGACTTCTGAAGGAAGCAGATCTGTGTTTGTGCTGCTGGCTGTTCTCAGGTGGCTAGTGTGGAAAAAAAAATCCAAAACAGCACCTGGACAAAGAAGTAATGCTTTTCAGGTCTGCTGATAAATCTACAGTATCATCTCTCATATTCCAGGTCACAGAGCTTGTCCTGAATTCAGCTCTAATCTCCAAGGCTGCAGAATCTTCAATCTTGCAAGTAAGCTATTCAGCCTAAAAGGCACTATAAGTCTCAGCAAGTCCTCTAGTCTCCCACACCACAGGATCGCTCCTGATCTGCACTGTCACTGTACCATCTAGACTGCCAGTAAAAGTTCCATTGATCCTAATCTGGCCTCTGCCTGTTATTGCTACCCAGCACCTAGCAAGGGATCTTCTGGGACCCCCGGTTGGTAGGGTAACCGGTGCCACCAAACCCTCCTGGCGTCACGACACAGGGCCCTCATACCATCTGGGCCTACAGACTTTACTACCTGTCCGGAACCTAGGCTTCGGCCTGCCACCCCAAAAGCCGGTGACCCACAGCTGCCTCCCAGCTTCCCTAACCTGGTCACCACACTGCCCCCCTCTGTCAATCCCTCCACTGGTTACCTGTCTCCCATAGAGTTCAGTTCAAACTTCTAACGCTAACCTACAAAGCTCTCTCTAACCAGGCCCCTTCCTACATTTCATCTCTGATCCAGCGTTACCAACCCAAGCGCAACCTCCGCTCTGCCTCTGACATTTTCCTGTCCTCTTCCTTGGTTACTTCCTATCACTCTCACCTTCAAGACTTCTCCCGTGCCTCCCCATTGCTCTGGAATGCACTTCCCCACTCGATCCGCCACTCTCCATCACTCCAAGCCTTTTAAAGTGCACTTCCCCACTCGATCCACCACTCTCCATCACTCCAAGCCTTTAAAAGTGCCCTCAAAACTCACTTCTTCAGACAAGCATATGACCTGGCTTGAGCAACTCCTATAACCTTCAAATGGCACATGCAGCCCAACTCAAGCTCTACCACTTGTGACCCCGCCTCCTTTATCTCCACCCCATCCTTTAGACTGTAAGCTCGCAAGGGCAGGGCACTCCTTCCTATTGTCTCCTGTGCTCACAACACTTGGTTTTAACCTGTGGCATCTAATTTTGTATTGTTCTCTGTACTATATGTTTTACCCTGTCTGTAATCATACCTTGTAAAGCACTACGGAATTTGATAGCGCTATATAAATAAACAACAATAATAATAATGTATTGCTCAATTCATTCACTGCAATGGAGGAAGGGTACGTAGATGCCGGAGAACCTTATCTTGGGTTAGTGTTAAAGTGGACCAACACCCAGGATTTTGACTATCCTGGGTTTTGGTCCACTTCGGTGGGGCACCCCGATCGGGGTGCCCCGCTGTGTGAAACCCCCCAGAAAGCCCCAAAACGCGTCCGGACAAGCGAGCGCACCCGCCGCCGCCTCCCGTGCGTCACTCTTACAGGGAGCGCGCCCTGCTAGAGGTATGCGTGAGCGGAGGCGGCTCGCGCACGCGCCGCTGGATCGAGGAGCAGGTAGGGATTTCGAGGCTTTTTGGGGGGGTTTCACAGAGCGGGGCACCCCCGATCGGGGTGTCCCTCAGGCCCGATGCCGATCGGCCCGGGAATCTTATAGATTCCCGGGCCGATCAGCATCGGGTGTTGGTCCACTTTAAAAAGCTGGATATTGTTGAAGCAGATGCAGGGGAGGAGGGGTAAGTAAACGTAAGCATAGTAATTGGAGACTACTTTATCCCATGGCAAAATACATAGTCAATATATTAAAATCAACATGACCAATATATGTACAGCATATAAAGTACATGAGTCTATTAGTGGATCAAAGCTCTTGATTTTCACCCTGCTGGGTTTTGGTCTTTGCTTCACAAGGGCTGATTGATTTAGGATGCCCCTGCATGTGGCACCTTGAATAGCCACAAATCTTACTTCATTCCATTCTCCCACGGCACACATGCTCAGACATTTCTCCAATCAAAATAGATTGCCATGAATATTAGTGCAATCTCTTCTGGGGCATCTCCTGCTGCCTGTGTGTGCACCCACCGGCCATTCAGTTATGCCTGTCAGGGGTTTGACTTGGCATAAAGGAGGGGGATGCCTGTTTATGCTGAGTAAGAGCGAGGAATGAGAAAAGATTTGTAGTGATTCTGGGGGGGTTTGACAGTTGGCCATGGGTGGGATGCCGTTTCGGGGGGGGGGGGGGGGCTTTTACCCGTCCTGAGGTTTTTCAGACTGTAGGGCCTTGTGGACAGGGTTTTGGTCCACTTTAAAATGGAGCAGGCAATTGGTCTAGAGTCTATAAGAATTGGGATGCCCCACTGTGTCAAACTCCCTGAATCGCTCGATTTACTTACCTCTCCCTGGAGCCCTCGCTGGGCCGTGACCGTAATCCAAGCATACCTCTACTATCTGGGAAGTGCACCCAGGCCAGACCTTTCTGAATGTAATGTCAACAGCTAGAGGTGAACACGGAAGAGGTGCTTTTTTGGGGATACATACAATGCGGCATTCCAAATCGGGATGCCCTGCCACGGAGGAACAAATTTCAGGAAAGTGAAATACTTAGGTTTTGCTCCTCTTTACGGTAAACTGCCAAAGCCATATATAGTCCAATACAAATGAAATCCATTCAGAACAGAACCATCTTCCTCTCTATAAAGACACTACAGGGTGACATAAAACAACCTTTACTAAACTAATTCTAAATAAATATTTAAACTGGACCTTCAGCATCATTTAATAAAAAGCCCAAACCCTTAAAAACATCTAAAATGAATATGCAGAGCAGCACAGTCAGAAGATACTGAGACTCCATGGGCCGCTATCTTGGATGTTTAAAGGCTCATAAAATACAGTAGATGCAGGTAGGATCATTATTCTAAGCATACAGCACGTCCTGCTCCAGATGTAGTAATTACATGTGGGTAATCCTCCGCCTCCGGCGCCGTGCACTGCAGACATGTAGAAAACAAGCTCCTCCCGGCCCTACATATACCGAAGGACCTCCCACAAATCCCCAGATTTCTCTGCAGTGCTGGAACTGCGAAGACATGAAGTATTACGCTCTCGCAGGCAAGCGGGGCTTTACAGCCCGAGGCCCTGCGGGACTATTTCCACCCGTCCTCTTTGTGAAGAATATGCCTCGGTCGGGTGAAGGTAGGCAGCACCTAGTGTGCTTACGGAGCTAGACTCCACCGCAATCCCCCACCATAGGGTAGGCGGTTAAGGCAAATGGTGAGCCTTCAGTGGATGCCCCTCCCGCATCAGTGCCCCCACGCCCCGTGTAACGGTGAACCCCGATTTTGGGTCACCTTCCTCCCTAGATCCCCCCGTTAGTGGGGGGAAAAAGAGGGGGGGGGTTGTGTGTACGTTGGCCTAACCTTGCCCTAATTACACTAGAGATTTATAGCCTTTAACGGTTACCGAGTGTCAGAGCTGCGCTTCACACTTATGTTTAAGTTAGCCGCAGCGCCTTATTGTTTTTTACTTGGCGCGGACGGCGGCTCTGTTCGTGGGCGCTACGGCGTTTTTATTCCAGTATTCACCCTGTCAGTTTTCTCTCTGAGGTGATTTTCTAGAGCGGTTGTCAGTTGCATAGCTACTGTCTTTTCTGATTGGGGGGGGCGTGGTTTGGCTTGGCGCGTTCCGCGTCTTCTCCCGCTCTGGCCCGCCCTTCAAGGTTCGCTTGGCGCCATTTCTTTCTCACGTGCGCGTGGTGAAGACGGTCCTCCCCTCGCTGTTCTGTAAGTACCCTCATGGGCGACTTTTCTTTAGCTTTTGCTTCTCCTCGCTTGGCTCTGACATCCCTGTTCCCCTTGTGTCTTTCAAACCGTGAACCTCGGTGGCTTCTTCCGGCCCGGTGTAGCGCCCGGTCCAGATTTTTAAAAAATCACTCCCACTTCCCAGCGGGTCATTGGGGCATCCAGGGTTGCTTTATAGCGTCAATCCCTACTGGCATATTGTATATAATAATCACCATATGGAGTCATCTCAGGATATTGTGAACGGGGTCCCTTTGGAACAAGCCCGTCTGTGTGTAGCTTGTGGGGTATTGCCTAGCAGCGGTGACAATGCACGGGTCTGCGTCCCTTGTGCTCAGCAGGCGCTACCCGGTATTCCCACCTCTTCCGAGGCTGGGCCCGCACCTCGCCTTGCTTCCCCTACTCCCCCAAGCCGGAGCCTAACCCCCAATACTAGTGGGGATTCTCATACTGATTTGGCCACTAGACTGGCTAGTGTGGAAAACTTACTTGCTGGCTCCTTGGCGCGCAAGGCCACTGCCAAGAGGCATCATTTGAATCCTGAATCTACTATACTTCCTATAGAATCTGATGATTTATTGCTTTCCTATGCACATTCCCCCTCAGAGGAAGGGGAACTGTTCTCTGACTCAGGGTCATACGACGACGAGTCCAGGGGACAGGAAAGAGTCTGGTTCTGATCATTGGTCCTCGGACGACATTGATAGACTGCTGACCCAGATCTTTGATGTGTTATCCCTCTCTCCCCCTGCCGCGGCTCCCCGGGAAAGGGGTGATCTGTTTCACACCGCTAGGGCGCGGTTGGAGTTTCCCGAACAGACTCATTTCAATAGCCTTGTGCTGAAAGAATGGGAACATCCCAGCAAACTCCATGGGGTTCCTAAAGCTGTGGATAAGAAATATCCCTTTCCTGCCGACCTGGTCAAGTGTTGGACATCGCCACCCGAGGTCGATGCCCCAATTCTAAGTCTGTCCAACACCTCTATTATGCATTCCCCCGACACTACTACGTTGCGGGATTTGGAAGATCGGCGAGTTCACCAACTGGCATGCCATGCCTTTGCATTTGGGGGAGCGTCGCTCCGCCCAGTTTGCGCCTTAGCCATTACGGCGGTGGCGCTCAGGACGGTGGTTAAGACTGCTCTTGAAGGGGCGGTTGACTTGCCCTCTGATGCTGCCAATGCTCTGGCCACCTGTGAGACTTTTGTGAACTATATCCTATCCGCATCGGACGATGCTATTAAGCTGAGCGCTAGATCTTCTGCTCTGGTGGTAGCCATATGCCAAGTGGTCTGGTTGCGCCAGTGAGCCGCTGATAACGTCGCTAAGAAGGCCCTTACGGGGCTTCCATTTAAGGGGCTGCGCCTGTTTGGAGAAAGGTTAGATATTTTTGCCAAGGGTGGCAAGTTGCCAGTCGTCAGATTCGGCCCTTTCGTGGCCCAAGCTCCCACTCGACCCCCTACCGTGGGGCTAAGCAAGGTAGAGGAGTGTCCTTCGCTGGGTCTCGCGCAGAGCCCTGGAACAAGAACAGAGGACGCCGTCCCAGTTCCTCCTGGGGGCCCAAGCCCAAAGCCCCTCCCAAGACTCCCCAGGCATGAAGGGGCGCCCTCGCCCGTCAGGGGCATCAGGGGACGTCTACAGCACTTCGAGCATGTCTGGAGACGCCACGTCTCAGACCGGTGGATTCAGGAGGTAGTGTCCTCCGGTTACAAGATAGAGTTTGCTGTACTGCCCCCTACCAGGTTCGTCGGGTCACGGATCCCACAGGACCCTGCCTCAGCTCGGGTCTTGATGCTAGCTGTGCAGGACCTTCTAGATATAGGGGTCATTTGCAAGGTCCCCTTAAGAGACAGGGGCATGGGGTTCTATTCCAACCTTTTCACAGTGCCCAAGAAGGACGGGTCAGTCAGACCCATTCTGGATTTAAAAATCCTAAACAGATTTGTCAGAAACAAACTTTTTCGTATGGAAACTCTGCGCTCGGCCACTGCCTCGTTGCGCCCAGGGGACTTCATGACATCTGTGGATATCAAGGACGCTTACCTTCACGTTCCGGTGTTTCCAGGACATCAAAGGTTTCTCAGATTTGCGCTGCTGGATCAGCATTACCAGTTCGTGGCCCTGCCATTCGGCCTTACGTCGGCTCCCAGGGTGTTCACCAAGGTGCTGGCAGGGCTGATGTCACTGTTAAGACTAAGGGGCATACGAGTTTTGCCCTACCTGGACGATATACTCATCACCTCTCGGTCTCTGCGGCAAGCAGAGCTGGACACGCGGTTGGTAGTGTCCACCCTGGAGTCATTCCTCTCTGTCCCCCTCCTCAGTGACCCCGTTCCTGGGGATGATTCTGGATACAGTTCGGTCAAGGATATTCCTTCCTCTGCAGAAGGTGGAAGCTCTGACAATGCAGGCGAGGTCCCTGCTTTCGAGCCCTCATCCCTCCATCCGGCAGGGAATGCAGTTGGTGGGCTCGATGGTGGCAAGCTTCGAGGCGGTGCCCTTTGCCCAGTTCCATTTGAGAACTCTGCAGCTTCACCTTCTGTCAGTCTGGAACAAGGACCCAGCGTCCTTGGACGAGATCTGGGTGCTCCCCCCCTCGGTCAGGCAATCCCTTGCGTGGTGGCTGGACCACAGGAACTTGACAAGGGGCAGATCCTTCCTGGCTCCCTCCTGGGAGACGGTCAAAACGGATGCCAGTCTGTCGGGCTGGGGGGATTCTGGAAGTCCCTACGCTTCCAGGGGAGGTGGGGCCCTCAGGAGGCCCATCAATGTCCTGGAACACAGGGCGGTCAGATTGGTGCTGGAACAATTGACCCAGCACCTGAAGGGTCTGGCGGTTCAGGTACGCTCAGACAACAGAACGGCGGTTGCCTACATCAATCATCAGGGAGGGACCCGGAGCAAGGGAGCTCTCCAGGAAGTGTCTCTGATTCTAACATGGGCGGAAGCCAATGTTCAATGCATCTCGGCTGTCTACATTCCGGGCGCGGAGAACCTGCTGGCAGATGCTCTGAGCAGGGGCGAGTCTCGTCAGGGGGAATGGTCCCTCTGCAACAGGGTGTTTCAGGCCCTGTGTCTCCGTTGAGGAGTGCCAGACGTGGATCTGTTTGCGTCCCGTTACAATCACAAGCTCCCAAGCTTTGTATCTCTGTCGCAGGATCCTCTGGCTCTGGCCACGGATGCCCTGACAATGTCTTGGAGGGAGTTTCGGCTCCTGTATGTGTTTCCACCAATTCCCCTTCTGGGCAGAGTTCTGCGCAAGATTGCTGTCACGAATAACTTACCTTCTACCCGTGCCCGTGGTGTCCCTAGGCAACGGGCTCGGGTTCCTCCTGCCCAGGATCCGCTTATGCCTCAGTTGCCATCCCCTATGGCGCATGTGTCGCCGAGTAAGTCCTTCCCCCTTGCCCATTGTCATTCAGCTTGTGCTTGCTGGCCTATACAGTCAGCTCATGTCTTCCGGTGGTGCAATACTCAGAATGGCCACCGGAGGCTGTTTAAAAGAACAAAGTCTAGAAGGTGCAGCACTGAGCAGTTTGCCTGGGAAGCTCAGCTGGGGCAATCAGCCCAGAGCTCACCAATCAGACTACAGAGCCAGTGCTCCAATCGGCCGCCAGATCCTATGTGCACCAATCCCAGCCACTGTCTCCCTGTCCAATCCTGCCGGTTTTGCCACTATAAAGGCAATTCCCTCTCAGTTGTGAATGGCCTGTGATAGCGCTCAGAACCCTGTGTTACCTACTCCTGTGAAGTCTAGCCTGTTGCCGATTTGATTGTACGACCATTCTCGATCCTGAATCCTTGTTGCCGACCTCTGCCTGAATTGACGCCTCTCGATCCTGAATCCTTGTTGCCGACCTTTGCCTGAACTGACGCTTCTAGATCCTGATCCCCAGTTGCTGACCTCTGCCTGAACCCCGACTACGTCTTGCCTGACCCCTGGTGCCGCTACGATCTCTGCCTTCCTGTTATCGACCTATTGCCTGTCTCTGGACTTCCGTCACTCACGCTCTTGCTATTGGTTCTCCAGTCCTCCCACATATAAGCTTACATCCTTTGAGCCATTAAGTCCTGGGGGCAACCGATCCCGGGTAGGCGTATCTTGCGTCCCGGCAAGCGGGGGCTCCTACAGGTGAAGCTGGCTGTGGAGATTGGGGGTTGTGAGCTTATTAAGAGGGCTGGAGTTACCCCGAGCGTGACATTATCACAGGCCCAAAAATGGATGACCTGGTACAGCAGGTGCAAGCTTTGGCCACCGCCATCAACCAGCTGGCTCAGCGAGTAGCCACTCAGGAGAGTTTTGATTTTGAGCGACTTGAACAACAAGTGCATGGCATGGGTACCGCCATTAACTACTTGTCCCAACGTGTGGCTAATCAAGATCGCCAGCCGGCTGCACCACCTTCATCCTTACCTCTTGTCGAGCCGAAGGTTCCCCTTCCTGAAAAATTTAATGGGGACCGAAAAAGATTTTCCAACTTCAGGAACTCGTGTGAACTTTATTTCAGACTACGGCCCTACTCCTCGGGCACCGAATTGCAGAGGGTTGGTCTGGTTATCTCTCTGCTCCAGGGTGATCCACAGTCCTGGGCGTTTGGCTTAGCGCCCACTGATGAGGCCTTGCAAACTGTCGCAGCTTTTTTCTCCTCCATGGAGATTCTGTATTCTGACCCAGACAAGACTTCGACCGCCGATGCCAGGCTTCGTAGCCTGAAACAGGGGAAGCGTTCAGCAGAGGAATATAGCGCTGAATTCCGCCGCTGGGCGATTGAATCCCATTGGAATGATCCTGCTCTCTGTAGTCAGTATCGTATTGGTCTCTCAGAGAGTATTAAGGATGTTCTAACGAATTTTCCCTACCCCAGAAGCCTGGATGAACTCATGCCTATGGCCATTAAAATTGACAGACGGCTACAGGAGAGACATATGGAGAAGAATCATTCTGACTTCCGGGAATCTTCTCATTGGGAGTCATCCACTGTTGGAGAGGTCTCATCTTCTCCCCCTGATGAGCCTATGCAGCTTGGTGCTACTCACCTTTCTCTTAATGAAAAGAGTAGACGTCGCACCTTAGGCCTATGCATGTACTGTGGGACTTCTGGTCACCTGGTTAGGACCTGCCCCAATAAAAAACCTTTGGCGGGATTGCAATGTCCTGACAAGACTGAGAAAGTTTGTCAGGACGGTCAGGTAACTTCCCTTCACAGAAATAAGATGTTGTTACCTGTTACTGTGGCTTGGGAATTATCCAGGAAATCCATCCCCGCTCTAGTCGATAGCGGAGCAGTGGGCAACTTTTTGGATAAATCCATAGTGACCGCCTTAGGCATTCCATTAATACCCCTTGGGAAGCCCCTCCAGATGTTGGCTGTAAATAATATTCCTGTTCGTGGAGGAATAGTAACCTCCAAAACCCCTTTTATCAGCCTAGTTGTGGGACCCTCCCATTCTGAGAATCTTGAATTTTTTGTATTTGACTGCCCTGAAACCCCGGTTGTCTTAGGGTTCCCTTGGTTGAAGATGCACAACCCTACCCTTAATTGGGAAACTGGGGAACTGACAGGATGGGGCCCACACTGTGAAGAACACTGCGCTAGCATCACTGTTGGGGCAACCCTGGTCTCAGAGTTTGTTTGTCCGCCTGCCTCTCCATCCAGGAGGGTACCTCGTGTATCTTCATTGAAGTCTGTCAGAACTATTCGGGGCGGTTGTCCTGTGGAGTCTGGTGAGGGTCCGGAGGCCCCTCGTGAAGGGGGGGGTAGTGTCACGAATAACTTACCTTCTACCCGTGCCCGTGGTGTCCCTAGGCAACGGGCTCGGGTTCCTCCTGCCCAGGATCCGCTTATGCCTCAGTTGCCATCCCCTATGGCGCATGTGTCGCCGAGTAAGTCCTTCCCCCTTGCCCATTGTCATTCAGCTTGTGCTTGCTGGCCTATACAGTCAGCTCATGTCTTCCGGTGGTGCAATACTCAGAATGGCCACCGGAGGCTGTTTAAAAGAACAAAGTCTAGAAGGTGCAGCACTGAGCAGTTTGCCTGGGAAGCTCAGCTGGGGCAATCAGCCCAGAGCTCACCAATCAGACTACAGAGCCAGTGCTCCAATCGGCCGCCAGATCCTATGTGCACCAATCCCAGCCACTGTCTCCCTGTCCAATCCTGCCGGTTTTGCCACTATAAAGGCAATTCCCTCTCAGTTGTGAATGGCCTGTGATAGCGCTCAGAACCCTGTGTTACCTACTCCTGTGAAGTCTAGCCTGTTGCCGATTTGATTGTACGACCATTCTCGATCCTGAATCCTTGTTGCCGACCTCTGCCTGAATTGACGCCTCTCGATCCTGAATCCTTGTTGCCGACCTTTGCCTGAACTGACGCTTCTAGATCCTGATCCCCAGTTGCTGACCTCTGCCTGAACCCCGACTACGTCTTGCCTGACCCCTGGTGCCGCTACGATCTCTGCCTTCCTGTTATCGACCTATTGCCTGTCTCTGGACTTCCGTCACTCACGCTCTTGCTATTGGTTCTCCAGTCCTCCCACATATAAGCTTACATCCTTTGAGCCATTAAGTCCTGGGGGCAACCGATCCCGGGTAGGCGTATCTTGCGTCCCGGCAAGCGGGGGCTCCTACAGGTGAAGCTGGCTGTGGAGATTGGGGGTTGTGAGCTTATTAAGAGGGCTGGAGTTACCCCGAGCGTGACAATTGCTATGGAAGGGGTACCCGCGATTCTGGTGGCCCCAAGGTGGCCAAGAAGAGTGGGGTTCACAGACGTGGTTCAAATGGCAGTAGATCAGTACGATCTGCCAAGGTTGCCAGACCTTCTAACTCAGGGGTCTCTACGCCATCCCAGTTTACTAACTCTGGCTTTGACGGCTTGGCTATTGAAACCTCAATCCTGAGGGAAAAGGGTTTGTCTGCATCTGTAGTGGCTACTATGGTGCAAGCCAGGAAAAAGACTTCTTCTGCTATCTACTATAGGGTTTGGCGTTCTTACATTGACTGGTGTGAATCCAGGTCTCTTCCCTGTCGGGAATTCTTAGTTTCCAGGGTGCTGGAGTTCTTACAACATGTTCTAGACTTAGGTCTTAAGCTTAGTACCCTGAAGGGTCAGGTTTCGGCCCTGTCTATCTTCTTTCAGAAAACCTTTGCCCAGCACCCTCTTATCAAGACTTTCTTTCAGGGGGTCACTCATGTGCGACCTCCTCGGAAACCTATGGTTCCTGTTTGGGATTTAAACTTGGTGTTGTCGGCCCTGCAGGGTGCTCCTTTTGAGCCTATTCAGGAGGCTGCTCTCGCTGTTCTCACGCTCAAGGTCGTATTCCTGGTTGCCATCACTTCTGTTAGACGTGTATCTGAGTTAGCGGCTCTATCTATTCAGCCTCCCTACTATGAGAGACACCAGGATAAGGTGGTGTTTCGCTTCAAGCCAGACTTTCTGCCTAAGGTTGTGTCTGCATTCCATTTGAATCAAGATATTGTACTTCCTTCCTTGTGCCCTAATCCTAGTAACCCTAAGGAAAGGGTTTTGCATTCCTTGGATGTGGTTAGGTGTGTCAAGTATTACCTGGTTGTCACTAAGGCTTTCAGGAAGACGGATGCTCTCTTCGTTGTGCCTCATGGGCCTAGGAAGGGTTTGGCTCCCGCCAAGTCTACTATCAGTAAATGGATTCATCATGCTGTGGTTCAAGCCTATACTACTAAGGGGAAGTCTCCCCCCTTTCGTCTTACTGCTCATTCTACTCGAGCTGTTGGGGCTTCTTGGGCTTTTCAGCACCAGGCCTCTGTGGAACAAGTTTGCAAGGCCGCTACTTGGTCTTCTGTTCATACCTTTACAAAGTTTTAAAAGGTTGATGTTAGGGCCTCAGCTGATGCTGTGTTTGGCCGCAAGGTTTTGCAGGCAGCAGTAGTTTAAACTGCTTGCTGTTGCCTTTTCTGTTGGGGATCCCACCCTACACCTACGGACACTGCTATTGGATGTCCTACATGTAATTACTACATCTGGAGCAGGACGTGCTGTATGCTTAGAATAATACAATTCTGTGAAATACTCACCTGTAGAATTGGTATTATACGCATACAGCACGTCCTGCTCCACCCCACCCTGGTTTCACTTTGTTCTGGATCCCCTGTTTGGTGATTGTTATCATTGTTGTTATTGCCAGTTTTGGGTGGTTGGTTTCTCCTGGCTTCTCATTCTCACTGCTTTTCAATGCTGGGGATTTGTGGGAGGTCCTTCGGTATATGTAGGGCCAGGAGGAGCTTGTTTTCTACATGTCTGCAGTGCACGGCGCTGGAGGCGGAGGATTACCCATGTGTAATTACTACAGCTGGAGCAGGACGTGCTGTATGCGTATAATACCAATTCTACAGGTGAGTATTTCACAGAATTGTATTTTTAACGTGTGCAATTTGTATCTACAGGGTGGGCGAAACATGTAACATGCTCTAATTCAGGGTGAAGGTCCAGTTTAAAGTGGAACCAAACATGGGAATTTTACTTTCCTGGGTTTTGATCCATGCCCCTGGGGCATCCTGAAGCATCCCCCCAGGAAGCCAAAAAACTCATCTGCCTAGACTCCAACAGCGCATACGTGGACTCTCGTCCACTGAGAGTCGTCTGCTGGCTGTGACTACATTCGGCAGCCAGTTCTCATTTACTAGAATAGGAAGCTTGCGCTGCCCATCCATGTGAGCTCTCCCACCCCAGCCTATCTGAATGGTGTGGGAGCGGGCTCATGACGCTGAAGATGCAGCAGCGTGTGCTCTCCATTGTAAACAATGGGAGCCGCCTGCCAAATGACGTAGTCATAGGACGAGAGCTTGTGCATGCGCCATTGGAGTGGGGAAAAATGAGTTTTTATGGGCGCCCTGGGATCGTTTCACACAGTGGGCCATCCAAATTCAGGATGCCCGGGAGAAAAGCCAGCGAGTGGCCCTGGAATTTGTTAGATTCCAGACCATCCGCTGCTGAGTTTTGTTCTGCTTTAATCAGGGTTCCATCATTCAAACCATAGCCAGATTGGTCAGTGCTTTAGTAAATGGTAAAAACATATAATGTAGATACACACAGACATAGAGAGAGAGAGACACAGACAGACAGAGACTCAGAAAGAAAGACTCACACACAGACTGACAGAAAGAGACTCACAGGCTGTCAAAGACTCTGAGAGAGAGACTGAGGCTCTCACAGAGAAATAGAGACACGCACACACAGACAGACTCACATGTTGGTATATGTAGATTTTCAGAGCTACAACAGAACTTCCTCCTCTCTCCTCACAGCCGGGAGACTAGGCAGCAGCAGAGTAATGAGGGAAACACTCTCTGTGTGCAGCTTTGCTTGTGCAGCCCCGGCTACCACACAATCACTTAGCTTGCCCTTCATGCTGCCCTCACGCAGTGCTGCTGCCCTGCCATTTAACTTCTGTTGGGACGCCCCACTGACAACTCAGCGCCCGGATCGGCTTCCCCCCTGCCCCCCCATGCTACTTCTTCAGACTAGAGCTGGATAACAAGCATGACATCCAAACTTTTTTTAAGAATAGCAAAAGCATTATAGTACGTACTTGTAACTCCCCACAATTACCAGCTCAGAATTAAATTACAAAGCTTAATGCTTGGTTAAGGAGAACAGTTCCCAAGATTTACACTACCCTGATGATTGTTACTCTTGAGTGGGGCATTCTGATTTGGGATGTGTTCAGAGTGGCTTAGTAAAGCTGGATGGAGTGCTATAAACTGGCTGCTCCCCATTGTGTACCCCTGCCAGCCATTCCGAAATCACGGCACGGATGCGTGCATCAGCTGTAGGGAACCTGGGAATGCCGCTGTGGGCCACGTATGTATCAACACAAACCACCCCCCCCCCCCCCCCCCCATCTGATAAGTGAATTACAGCAAAAATATCTGTTAGAATGATTTGGTGTGATATAATGTCTGAGTGGTGTCACTTTAACAAAAAGTATTAGAGGGCCAGTTATAACTTGCTAATTAAGGTTGCACAACTTGCAACAGCATTCATACCTATAGCTATCGACTTCCAGAATGTGCATTTTGTATTCCAGTCTCCATCACAGAGATATATAAATATACCACTAACTAGTTGTAAGATTCAGCAGTTGACCTCAGTTTCCTTTTAACCTCCCGTCCTGAGTCAATTCTGGGGAAGAGAGCCAGTGGAGGGGACATTAAGGTCACCCGTTTGGTGACTCTAGTGTTCCTTTAAAGCAGAACAGCTTTGATTTATTACACCACTCCCCATTGAAGGCAATCAGAGCCCTTTACCGAAGGAAGTAAACACACAAAAGGCTCTGATTTGACGAGAGCCCACGTATGCGCCTTTGAATTTTATTGGCCAGACTGGGGGGTTTCACATAGCGGGGCATACCAATTTGGTGTGGCAAGAAGCTTTAAATAAAAGTTTCATACAACATTTTTCGCATTTACATCCAATTACGTTTTTCCTGATTACTTTTTTTTTTTTTTTTTTAATATATACACTTAATTATTTTAGCAAGGAAACAACACATGATTGAAAATAAGATAACAAGCATAACAAAAACTGTATATCTGTGTTTTCAGCAAATATTTATTTTGGTAATGGCTTATGTATTACATAAGAGAATATAACTAAACCAAACTAGATATAAGAACATTAAAAATTGTAATGAAACTTTAAGGATTATTTAAATTGGCATAAGCCAAGGCCATATTCTTATCATTTTTAGCTTAGCAACAAGCAATCAATGTATAGCAAAAATGAACATGCTTCAGTAACATGCTTTACATCGGACCAAAATCCTTACAAGAACCAGCCTCATATGCCTCCCTCCCCAGAGCAATTCAGATTGTTGCACATAAAAATTATTTTACATTTCTGTATCTCTTGTCGTGGGTAATTTTATCCTAAAAATGGCTCCCTATGCAGGTAGTCTACAAACAGGAAGTGCTGCTGGGTTTCCTGACGCTGTGAATTGTGGGTTGCAGGCCTACTGCAAAGAGTAAGTGCTGATGGGTTTCCTGCTGATATGCTTTGTGAGTTATGTCGGTAAAATCCAGGCTGCAGCACAGCTGGGAAGCTAAGAAAGGAAGCCTCAGGGGTGCTTCAAAATGGCTGCTACTAGGAGAAAATTGGTGAGGAGGTGTTTCAGTGGATGCAGGAGCAAATGTGAGTGCAGTCATTGATTCAGTATCATGCATGCAGATAGAACAAGTGTGTTTTGGGAGATTCTTTCAACTGTGCAAGGCTGTTAGCACCTATCCAGGAAGGCACTTAATTCTTATCCATCGTGGAAACCAATGCAAGGCATCTCAATATCTCTGTTTATATCTAAATACCATATGTATTCTAAGTGAAGCTGCTTTCTTTGCTTCAATTTCTGGGTTGTGACTGAGACACTTTAGAAAGTCAAGACTGTGCGAAGGCTATAAAACAAAACGCATAAAATATGTTTATATTTAACATGCTTTATACAACATGACAAATCTCAACACTGATATAGATGTGATATGATAGTTAGTAATACAGTATTTTAAAGTGATTTTGACTATCCTTGATTTTGGTCCTTGCCCCGTGGCACCACGCTGTGTGATCCCCCAGGCCGCCGAAACAAACATACCTCTTCCTGGTCCTACGGCGAATGCGCGGCCGCTCGGTTAATCAGCGCGCTCGGATGTCCCTTTGTCTAAGCCAGACCTGGGCATTGTAAGACCCGGGGGCCGTATACGGCCCTTTGATTGGCTCTGACCGGCCCCGGCTGAGCTGGCTGGCGGAGTCCCTCTGCTCGTGATTCGACGTCCCTCCGCTCGTGCTGCCTGTGAGGCGCCCGCCCGTCCTTCTTTGCAGCGGGTCGGCGCCTCCCACCTACCGCACTGTACACAGGCAATCACTTAAGCATCAGCCGATCGGCCGCTTGGCTCGTCTGGTCTGGCGCATCCTTCTTTCCTCACTCAGTAAGGACGAGCCAAGCGGCCGACCCGCTGCAAAGAGGGATGGGTGGGTGCCCGACAGTAAAGAGGAGCCCAACCAGGGGAGGAGAAGGAGGTAGGCTTCGGCGCCATCTTGCCTGGACTCATAAGTGCCCTGACTGGAAGCCATCATCGGGCTGCTACTAAGCTTAAGGGCAAGGAGAGTAAGGGAAATGGGGCTGCATTTGCTCTGCCCAGTATGGTGGAAGAGTGAGCTACTGACATCTGTCCCCTTTCTGTGGATCCTAACAACCGGTATCACCCTCCTCTCCAGTTGTCAGCTAAGTGCACATGATCCTTGTCACAAGAGGACTTTAGCCCTCAAAATGTCCGCTAAAAAAAGAAAGGTAGATGCCGAATGCAGGGTTTTCCAAAAGAATTTACTGCTTTTTATAAAGAAATACAATTAATATTATGCAGAATTGAGTTCAGCCTTTTGAACCAGCCCTCCACAATATTTTTAGTTTCTCATGTGGCCCCATGGAAAAAATAATTGCCCACCCCTGGTCTAAGCCTTCGTCTAAAGCCAGCAGTGATGGCCACATCCCCTGCTACCCTCTAACATGGAGCGTGGCCACGCCATCCATTCACAAATATGGATAGTGGGGATGCGGCTGCAGGCTGTGCATAAGCCGCTGGACTGAAAAAGAAGGTAAGTGTATGGGTGAGCTGGGAGGTTTCACACAACAGGGCATCCCAATTTTAGATTACCCAGGGGAGGGAATCGATCAGCCCAGGAATTTTATAGATTCCCGGGGCGAACGCCATGGGTTTTGGTCCACTTTAACTGCGTAATACAAGGAACTCATGAAGGAAGGATAAGATCAGTGTTTCTCTCACAAGCGTGCAGTTGTTATGGTTCATAGCTTACCTGACTGATATTCCTGGAACTAGCACATCACTGAATGTATTGTGAGCATGCTTGCTATCCTGCCAAGGTTCACCCTCTACTTTACCTTTAATTATAACGTTTTTAAACCAATGCACATTTCATCACCATCATAATACTGGAGGGAGTCTTCCAGGCTCGACCCCCCCCCCCCCCCCGCCAACCGCTATTTAAAACTCAGCTTAGAGTAATCAACTTTTAACCAATCCACATCACCCCACCCCATGAGCGACCTTGTACCATGGATTCTATGTTGCTTGGCATGTCTAAGGAGCAATAAAATAAAGGGAAAAAGAATAGAAAGAAAGAACAACATCAGCAAAGCCTGTTGCTGACCCTATTTGCCTGACCACATTCATCTTGCCAAGCCTGTTGCCTGCCCTGCCTGTCTGACTATGTCTGGTCTGCAAGCCTGCTGCCAACCAAGGCCTTGCCTGACCACGTCTTTGCCAGAGCTTTCTGGAACCCCTCGCCTTGTTATCGCTGACCTCTGTCTGCTTGACTACATCTCTACCAGAACAAAGATAAAATAGCTTTGGGGGGCTGCTAATCTGGCCTGTCAACTTGATCATCACATCGGGGAAAGGTGCCAAAAAAAGCTAACCCTTATTTTACTTTGTGGGTGTATCCCAGGTTTGTGTCTGCCACAACAGCTTCTCTGTGAATCCTCTAAACCAGGGGTACTCAATTACGGTCAGTGGAGGTCCACTTACCAGGGTCTGCCGTGGGATGAAGGTCCGGGGGGGGTAAGTAAGAGTGCATGACTTCATGTGTAGAGTGCAAGCTCCTCAGCCAACCTGAGCAATGAGCTTTCCTGTCCCCCCACCCACCTGTCATTTACTTCCTGCTTCTCGCCCTTCTGTGTAGAGTGCAAGCTCTTCAGCTAACAACAGCTGACATGCACTCTTACTTACACCCCCCACCCCATGTCAGCTGTTGTTAGCTGAAGAGCTTGCACTCTACACAGAAGGGCGAGAAGCAGGAAGTAAATGACAGGTGGGTGGGGGGACAGGAAAGCTCATTGCTCAGGTTGGCTGAGGAGCTTGCACTCTACACATGAAGTAAATGGGGGACAGGAATCTCACCTCCTTGCACTTTCTCAGCAGCTCGATGAACTGGTCCCGGGTAATGGCCTCCTCGCCCCGGGCCAGCCGCTCCTCCAGCCAGCGCAGCAGTGTGTTCTGATGCCGGGCCTCCAGGTGTGTGCAGCGGGCTCTGCTTGCCGCCGGAAGCCTCCGCCAGCTCCGCGCTCTCGGCTTCTTCCTCCTCCCGCGCCTCTTCGTCTCCACTCCTCCCCCGCCGTCTACGAGGCCCGAGACGCTTCCACCTCCCCCGGCCTGGCCACGCCCATGTGCCCGCCCCCAGCACTGACAGCCCTGGCCGGCAATGGCCGGCAATTGTCACCGGCACCGCCGGATCCCGGGCTGATGTGACAGCCCTGGGCAGCGGTCCGGACAAATGGCGTCTGCGGTCCGGATTCGGACCGCGGTCCGCCATTTGAGTACCCCTGCTCTAAACCTATGCAACTGAGAGCAACAAAGCTGAGAGGATGATCAGAGGCATAAAGTGGGCCTTTCCCTATACTGCCAGGGTAAGGGTCACCTCCACCTTGTTTGTCCACTGCGCCTGGAAAACAGATGGACCTGAGTGATGGATAGGGCAACATTAGTTCTGAAGAGATTTGTCACTATGTAATCTCCACCCCATTAGTTCTGTGCCGACCTTAGTTGAGAGGACGTACAGTAAACCAAGGATAGACTGATAGACAGCTGAGTCACAACACATGACTGTAAGTTATCTCTCCATCGCGATGATATCTTTACTGTATTTGGAACTGTTTTTGCCACTTCTTATTTGTCGGATTTGGTCTGAAAACCCAAATTATTCAGTTAAAAATAATTATCTTGGTAGTAAAATAATCACTTTAGCTACATGGGAATGTTACTGTTGCTGAATCACCAGCCAGGAAGACAATAAAAGTCAATGGCACTTCTTGCTACAGTTTAGAAAGGTGTCAAAAGTTCACTACTTTTCTTAGGAGTAAAAGGTGCCATTGGGTTTTATCGTCTCTCTAGGTTTTGATTCAGTAACAGTGACTTTCTCATGCTTTTTTCACCTAAAAACTTTTTGCTACCAACTCTTACTGAATCGACCCATATAAATGTAATGTTAGGTTGTAGGGAGAGATTCTCATTCAAGTGAAATGACTGGCTAGGGAGCCTGAACATTCATGCCATTTCCAGCTGTAAACAAAAAATACCATAAATATTTGTTTTGTTATACTCACCTAGCCTGTTTATTGGGATGCGGTAGTGGGATAGAAATGGCAAACACAAAAACAATTACTAATTAATATTAGTATTTATTATTATTATTATTATTAATAATAATGATACAAACCTTTTCCCAGATCTTAGAAGTTGAAACCCTTTATGAATTTGAGTGAAAGGCAAAGTATGTGTAATTAAACCATCTAGTTCAAATTTGCCTGCTAAGAAGTCAGAGACCAACTTGGGGGCAGAATCCATACTTTTGAATCCTGAACAAATATAAAACAAAGGTAATTATTTTTTCAATTGATAAAATATCTGGATATGCTGTAAATGCTTCTTCTGATAAAAAAACAACATAACTGTGACCATTAAGTTTAAGACCACACAGTTATACTTACACTCCATCATTTGTATGTAACAGCTTATTTTTTATTTGAGAGAGAAAAATTCTAATGGAGGAAGTGTTTTAGGCAACCTTTTCTATGACAAAAAATTATATTAAACAAAAAAAGAAAAGGTTGCCTTTTTCCATCTGTTAGCAGATGGGGAGACTTTAGCATCTTTCTGGTGGCCACAGCGCATATTAGTATTTTCTGGCACTGCACTTTGGACTACCAGCACTGGATGCTAACAAAATTTCAAGAATTGTATTTTATATTGCATAAATACAAAAAAACAACCCAAAAAATAATAAATATAAAATAAATAAATATATACAAACAATCACACAAACAATATTGCACCTCGTCCCTACAATTTTGTACTATTGTACCTCCGGGTGAGGGGTAAACAAAAATCATAGTCGTATCTAATAGGTTTCAGTAGAAAAGCTTCCCCTCACTTTACCAGTTAACAACTACTATTATCATTATTATACTCTGAATAAGTATGTATTACTTGATCCAGCCCTTATCTGCTAGATCATTTGGACTTGCGGTGCATCCTTGGTGGTGTGTATTGGCTTGGCTGTGTATTTACTCCTGGGTCCACCCCCAGTCCTATTTTCTATTACTACTAAAATCCCTCCAACTCCCCCACAGTGTATCAAATTGCTGTTGGTTGTTCTTCGATTTACCAGCAAATTTCTCATTCAGCATCAGCCAATTAATCTTTCCTTTACATTTTTCAAAGGGGATTATCTCCCTCTTCCATGTTTGGGCAATAGTGATCTTTGTGGCTGTTAATATTAATTCAACCTACGTTTCATTTTATCAATCCCATCCAGATTTCCTCACATAAGGGCCGTTTTAGGGTCACATTGTATATCTAGATCTGAAGCACTTCTAAATACTTAAAAAACCTTCCCCCAAAATCTTCTAACCCTAAGACTAGAGATGAGCGAACCGGTTCGGACGAACCGGAATTTGCTCCGAATTTCAGGAAATATTCGATTCGGCACGAACCCGAATATTTTGTGGTTCGTGCCGATCGAATTTTTCCTGAAATTAAAAAAAAAAAATGCCGGCATGGTGGGAGCCGGCCGGCCCGCTCCCACCATGCCGGCATTTAAAAAAAAATAAAAAAAAATGATGATGCGCCCTCAGATGACAGCTGAGAGCGGCGCCGGCCTCCACGCTCCGGACCTGCAGGTAAGTGTTTGCTTTTTTTTTAAATGCTGGCATGGTGGGAGCGGGCCGGCCGGTTCCGCTGACAGCGGAGCCGGCCGGCCCGCTCCCACCGTGCCGGCAAAAATGCTTTTTTTTTTTTTTTTTTTTTTAAATGCCGGCATGGTGGGAGTGGGCCGGCCGGCTTTACCGGCCCGCCGGCCGGCTCCGCTGACAGCGGAACAGGCCGGCCCGCTCCCACCATGCCGGCATTTTTGATGGGGAACTTCGTAAAAGTTCGATTCGGCCGAACCCGAATTTCTTTGTGAAATTCGGCGAATCGGCCGAATCGAACTTTTCAAAAGTTCGCTCATCTCTACCTAAGACATAACCACCACATTTGTAGTGTATCACCCCTTATATTACAGCCCCTAAAACAGTTAACACCACTTTCCTGAAACATCCTGCCCAAATACCATCTTATGAAGACCTTAACTCTAGCCCTCTTCCATGGCCCAGTTACTCAAATAAAAGCCCTCCTTTTTCATATTCTTACCCCACCATTCTATAGAGATGTTCTCCTCCAGGTCTCTGTCCCATGCCTCCATATAGGGAAGCGTGTTTCCTCTATATACCAAAGCCTGATTAATTTGGTAAATACCTCCAGGACCCCCAGGGGATTTTAAACAAATATTATGAAAAGCTGTATAATCCCAGCTCTCATCCCCTAATATCTTCCAGGAGCCAATATAGTGCAAAATCTGAGCAGCTCTAAAGCTCTCTTTCAAAGGAGGTTGATATTAATCCCTTAGATGCTGCATCATTATAATTTTATTTTTATAAAAGAAATGACCCACCCTAAATAGACCCTTATCTTTTCACCAATGCCAATCTCATTCCATACCAGGACTGAAATTTGGATTCTAAAAAATGGGAGATAGGGGAGACTTTCCTGACCTCAAAGGAAAAAGCCAACTTACCTTGTCCTAGATCTTCAGAGTTACTCTTGAAGTGGAGCATGTAATATTTAATCTATATTTATTTGGGGTCCAGAAGATTGAGTCCAGAACCGTCGGGGCACCTCCCACTGCTTCTGTTCCTACCTATTCTGGACTCTCAGTTTTCCTATAGATTACAGAAAGTTGAGCAACCTTAGTGGCATAATAATACCACAACAAGCAGGGAAGCCCCAAAGCCCCCTCCCCCGACTTTTTGCAGTACAGAGTGTTTCCCTGCTCCACCACTTGATTTTATCCCTCCATATGAATCTCATAATTCTTTAAGTCACTAACTGTAATCGGAGGGGACAGCCCTTCCAATCTTCAAGAGTTCTTTTTAAATTTTAGAGAAGATGGGTATAGTTCAATATCTTTTACATCAGATGTTAACCTTATGCCCAGATATATAATATCTGAGGCTGTCCATTGAAAGTGAAATAATTTCTATCTGGATTCTTTCCAATCGGTATCTAAACTTATCATTAACCCTGTCGACTTGTTTATCCTCATCCAGGAGATCTTAGAGAATTGATTGAGGGATTCCAAAATTACAACTATGGACCTTTTTGGATTGGTTACAAATAGGAGCAAGTCAGCGGCGAGCAGAGCACATTTATGTTCACTCTTTTCGCCAAGAGTTCAATGGCTCATACAAACAGGGCAGGGGAGAGGGGGCATCCCTGCCTTGTCCCATGACCGATCTCAAGAAGATCCGATGAGTACATATTTATTAATATTGAAGCTTAGGGGAAAGAGTATAAGGCCCTGAATATTCTTGGGAATCCGTCCTCAAAGCCTATACTACCATGTGAAATTACTACAACGCATTTCCAAGAAAGGGTGTCAAAGTCCTTCTGGACATTGACAGAGAGCAGCAGTCCCTCTCTCCTTGGACCTCCATCCCTTCTATCGCTCAATAATGACATTATATTTATAGTTTTTCTAGTTTGAGCAGGTTCCTGCCTCCCATGGACGAAGCCTATCTGATCCAAACGGAAGAATTCAACCTACCTGGCAAAATCTTAGTGAAAATCTTAATATCATTATTTATTAGAGAGCTAAGATGTTAAGAGAGGATTTTCCCATGTTGCACTATTTGTCTCACCAGCATCTTACCTGGTTTATCCCTGGCCATATAGAATTTCACTTAATTCCATTTTAGTCCTCTCTCTGCCCTTTTTAACAGTAAATTCAAGTCCTTTCACAAAGTTTGTATCTGTCGTACAAAGCCCTCATCGGGCTTCCTCTTATTCTCCCTAATATGATCTCTCAGAATTATAGTTTTCGCCTCGATCTTACTAGTCGATTATTTCTAAATTCTCTCAGCAATCTGTAGAAACTTCCCCCTAATATAGGCCTTGTGTGACAGCCAGCTGGACTTGTATCTTTCCCTTTGTTCCAAGTAAAGTATTCATTCATTTTTCAATCTCCTCTTTAATTCCCGGATGGTCCAGCATCGCTTCTTTAAGCCTCCATTTAAAACTATTGGGTTTAGACCAAAGACCCTCCAAAATGGGGGACCACTGCTGCATGGTCTAACCATACAGTCTATGATTTTCCATTTCGTAGCTTGGATAATACCATTTACGCTAAATATATGGTTTTTACGTGAGTATGTTTAATGCGCTGAAGGGAAGAAGGGAATAATCCCTAGCTGTAGGGTTACATTCCCTCCAGATATCCTTAACACATATGCTGTTGATAGATTAGCAAGCTGTCTACTGTAAGTCACAGAACCGGATGCTAACTAATTTGTGTCAGCATCTGGCGCCACTTTTAACTGCCTTCTTCTCAGCGCTGCACAGCATATTTTTACATTTTTGCCTCCCTGTATTTTTTGGGCGCTGATCAGCGTTTTATCATTACAGTTACAAGAAATCACAGCGTTTAGGCTGTGTTTTAGCTGTTGTTGTCCAAATTACACATTGGTAAGAAAAAATAAAGCCTGGAAAGGAAATTTTAGTATAAAAAAATGACATTTGGTGACATCTAGGTCCTGTGTTTCTATTTTTGACAAGTCACAATGCAAGTTGTGCACAAAATGTGTATAATATTAATTACAAGCAAATAAAACTCTTCAACGCAGTTCTGCCTATTGTGCTCTATGATCTGCTCTTGATCTGCAGTTCTTACTGGTGCTGCTTCAACCAGAGCGCACAACTCTGTGACCTATTGAGCCCTAGTTTTAAATAACACACTGGCTGGCGGCCGCATCACGCTGCCATTTTTTTTGTTTCTTAAATTGTGCACTGTGTGTTGCTGCGGCAAAAAAAGTGTCGCTGACTCTTCATAAATCAGGCTCAAAGATTCTATACGCAGTCTATTAGGGAAGACAGGGTTATTTGCATATCAAATTGCTATTGTAAAAATGACAAGCATCATATTTTATTAGTCTCTCCATGTTCTATTTAGCATTGTCAAAATCTCCCCAATAATTCTTGCAGAGATCTACTATAGAATGCGGTTTTATAGTATAAACCCCACCATAATGGCAGGGAAAATCAGTCTAACCCATCCCAACCTTAGTAGCTATATAAATCAAGGTTATCTCTGCATATTTAAGAATATGAGCCACACACTTTAACAAATGTCTTGTTTTTACAGTGTGTATTTATCTGGACCAATACAAGATTTTGATTACATACATACATACAGGCATAGGTAGAAGTAAAGGGGATAATTCTTGAACCATGAAGTAATGGCTGTTTACTCCCCTTGTTTTCTTTTGTCAATTAATGATATTGTTTATATATTATATGCAATAAAAATTTGGGGCAATCAAGCAGCTGAGTGATGCACTGGTACACTGTGCTATAAAATGGCTGACACAGCTTTTTTTTTGAGGGGATAAAATAATAGTACCTGCAACTGTTCTGTCAGGGGAGTACATTAGAGGCGAGAAGGCAGCTACTACCAGACCCAGGGCCGGATTATGAGAGGGGCGCAAGCCCCGGGGCCCCCACCACTTTACCCGCTTAGGGGGCCTCCACCAACCTTTGAGTTATGGTCTGGTCCAGGAGGCTTTTCAGTCTTTGGTCTGATGGGCCGCAGGGCCAGGAACAAAGCTATCGGTAGCAGTGGGGGGGTGCCTGGGCAAGCCTTTTATTTTTGCAAACCTGCAGCCAAAGCCACCACAGGGCAGGACGGAGAGTCTAGAGCAGCAAAGTCGCCGTCAGCAACACTACAGTGATGGGTGCGTGCAGAGCTGTCACTGCACATAAGCCACCAAGCACAGCCGCTGGCAGCTCAATGCAAGGAACTGTTTCCTGCTGGACCACCTGGGTGACTACACTACCCCCCACCCAGAATGGCAAAGCATGAGTTCCCGAGAAGCACGTACCCACACAAAAGTGGCACAAGGTGCTCGATCTGACGTTCCAGTAAGTAGGCGGGTGCCAGACAACCAACGATCAGTTACTTGGCTGGACTATTATTTTAAAGGCAAAAAATATTGTATATGGGGCCTCCACCAGATTTTGTGGCCATGGACCTCCACCACACTTAATCCGGCCCTGACCAGACCCGTGCCACCTATGGTTCGGAGTGGGTTCCATCCGGTTCTGCAACTCTAGAGTAACAGGGAGATGGTGTATTCATGGAATATTTCTGGGGGAGCTCCAACTGGCCTGCAGCTGGGTGTGGGGGGCATCTGAAGCCTGAGGACCTCCTGTGGCCTCCCCATGAGGGTCCCCACTATGAATTTTGCTATGGGACCCTTTAAAACTTATGTACACCCCTGTGTTTTGTGTCTCTGTGGCACCAACTACGGGGCCCTAACTCACCCAACTTACTGCCACAGTAGAAGATGTTACACCTGCTGCAGATGTTCTTGCTCGCTGTTGGCAGGTGGTAAAAAATGATTGTAGTGCTGTCCTGGGCAAAACATTTATTTAGTTATCTGGGTAAAATAAATCTGCCCCTGCATCTATCCCGGACAAAATAATTTTACACCTCCATCTTTCCTGGACAGATAATTCAGTATCTGCATCTGTCCTGTGCTGGAAACAGCATTCTATATCTGTAGCCTTACAGTTGTGTTTGCAATTTGTTATTAACCGGCCCTTTGAAGGTTAGTTTGACTCCCCTGGTATAGGCACTTGCCACCACTATGACTGCTAAAAGGCGAGTGGCAGAGGGGAGAATGCAAGGAATGAGAAGGCTTTGAAGGGAGTTACAGTATATGTTCCTGTCACCCCTTGGGGGCATTGTTTTATCCAGTCAATCGTTTTGATAGCCCACACTTGCCAGATGTGAAATTTTAGACAATTTCCCTAAATTATTGTTTATCAGTTTACTACAATCATCAGTTTACTTTATCATTATAAAGTATCCTCACTCCTGACAATGTAAGTGGAAGAAAATGTAAAGCGGGGGGTTCTCATTCTTATTAAAGTGGACCAACACCCAGGATTTTGACTATCCTGGGTTTTGGTCCACTTCCCCGGCTATGGGAAACCCCCCCGATAAAACTCACCTCACCCCACTCCTACGGCACATGCGTGGTCGCTCGTCCGATCAGCGCGCTCGGAACCGTGTCAAAGCTCAGCGCATGCGCCGTTGGACCGGGATTCAGGTAAGGTTTGCAGGCGTCCAACGGGGCATCACGATTTTGGATGCCCCGCAGGGAGGGATTGGATCGGCCCGGGAATCTTATAGATTCCCGGGCCGATCCCCCTGGGTGTTGGTCCAGTTTAACTACTCTGTTGGCAAAGGTAATTGTTAGACCATTGTGTTGCGCAATGTTTGACACTGTCCTAAACTTTTCTTTGTATAAACTGAATAAGTAATGGCCGAGAGGTTTACAGTTTCACATTATGATTATTCTTCTGAAGCAAGTGGGAGTGGCCCTTGGCTCTGTGATGCTGCATAAAAGGCAGCATAATGGAGGGGGTCTATAAGAGCCCTATATTGTCCTATTTATTGTACTATTGTGTTAATTACTATATATATATATACATATATATATTTATACTGCTTGCCAGGCTCGCTTGTGCTGAGAGACAAGGATGGCTGTGTGACCACATTTGGAGTATGGTCATGGAGGAATGGAATACAAACGAGGGGCAAACTTTGAAGCCCTGCTACAGTATTTACAGGAAATGGAGGAGAGGTACATTGGACAGGGTTTACAAGAGCTCCTTACTGTCCTATTGCCACGGCCAAGGCAAAGGAAGCAAAAAGAACCATTCAGAAACACTTCACAGATAAATGTACCTCCATATAATCCACTTTTCCATGATCGCCCTGTAAGAAGAAGTGCAGGATCGTATGACAGCTGTGAACCTTTAGGGGCCACACCAACAATCACACTGACGCCATATCCTGGGTGGGTACATTCCAGAGCTGCTTTCTAGGTAAGGATATAATAAATGGAATAAGAATGAATATATATTAAGCCTTGAAACATATGTTTAATACAGCAAAAACATTTGCAATTGCAACTTGTTTAGTGATAATTAATTTGAAGTTTGCATAATCATTTACTGAAAGCAACTGAATTCTAGAAAAAGTCTAGAAAGTCAGATCTATAAACAGGATGAATGTTGCTAAATCCTGAAGGCTGAAGAAGTTTGAAGGTATATAAAGCCATGTATAATGAAGACAAGCTAGCAATGATAGCCCCAGTGTGTCCCTTGAGCATTGTAGGTGCTAGCAAGTAGACTACTGCTTATACATCTACTGTACATAAAGGAAGTGAGGTTGCCCATATGCTGCTGCAATTTAACCAGCAGCCAGACCCTCCTGTTAAGATGGGACCTGCTTTTGAGATCAGGTGTAGCTGTAGGTCCACTTTAAATGACCTTTAAGTGTCTCTTTTATTTTCCGTTATACACTAGGCTAAACGGTTGTATATGCTTAATTTAGGCAGATAAATAGGTAATCACAGTAATATGCTCACCCTAAAAATATATTTTTATTGAATTACCATTCAAATTTGTGAAAGAAAAATTATTTTTTCAATGTGTTCAGTCTTTTTGGGTTGGAGTGTATAGGGTTGATTCAGCACCATTTTTTCTACTCAGCGATTTTTCTTTTCTACTCAGCACTTTTTTAGAATTTCATTTAGCTGTGCAAATGTTTCCAAAAATTGCACAACTAAATACTATGCTGAATTGCACAGAGAAAAAAAATGAGAAAAAGTGTTTACGGTGCTGAATCAACCCCCATCAGCATAGCACATCTAGACCTGGCAAACGTTGGCCATTCTACCTTGCAAAATCACTCCAAATCTGTCTCCTGGCCTTGCTCCAAACAAAGCTTTTTGAATTACTGTATGGCCAAAAAGTTCAACCTCGGTCTCGGCAGTCCATAAGCATTTTTGCTCCTTTAATGTTGCTGTAGGCCTCTTGGCAGCCTCCCAGACCAATTTTCTGCCTGTCTTTTGATCAATTTTTGATCATTGAGCTGTTCTTGGTATTGTCACTGTTGGACCAAACTGTATCTACTTCTTGATTAGCATCTTTATTGTGTTCTGTGAAATACCTAATGCCTTGGAAATTGTATTTGTATTCTTCTTGACTGATACTTTTCAACAATCCTTTGATGTGTTAATATCAATTATGGCAGCTGTGTGCTGACTACTATTTACCTTGATTTTAAATGTAATTGGCTTATTTTGAACACAACCACATCCCTAATTATTAGATGGTGTTCATACTTAATGTTATACTAAAGGAGGAAAGGAGGAAGGAGGGCGTTTCAGTTCTCGGTCCACTGAAGTTCAGCAGGGTGGAGACTGAATGCTGAATGTGAAAGTGATTTCCTCACTAATACACAGACATAGCAGGAAGGAGAGTGCTGGAGGGATTCAATGTAAAGTTAGCGATGGATATTTATTTTCTACTTTTTTATTTACTTTCGACTTGTCAACCACTTGCATCAGCATCCACATTATTATTCTGTTTTTAATTTCCCTCTATAAATGATTTCAGTTTGTGTTTTAAAAAAAATGTACAGATTATGAATCATATTGAAGATGAAATATGTTTTGAAATGATTTTTTTAACATGACAAACACCTACCATTTATATTATATGAGAGTTTACAGTTACATACCATAACATCTACATTACCAATGCACTCAAAAGAATAATGTACTCCATGTTCTGTCATATCCTTGATAACTTCCTGGATCGGTTTATTATAGTCTTTAGAATTGATGCAGTCTGTGGCACCAAAATACTTCGCCTTATCAAACTTGCTGCTGTTTGTGTCAATAGCAATAATTCTTGATGCTCCAGAGACTTTACATCCAATAATTACTGATAATCCAACAGCACCCAATCCAAAAACAGCACAACTAGTGCCTGGCTCCACCTTTTAATTACAGAAGTGCATCATCTTGTAAATTACCAGTAGTCAGATTTAACAGGAATAATACAATTAATAAAATATAGAAACATAAAAACTTGCTATCCTGGCAAGTTCCGGTTAAATTATCCGGCATCCCTGGCAATCACTACCATGTGAACTGGAATAGGGGTCACTTGGACCCCTTACCAGGTCACTAAAAAGAAAAAAATAATACGTAGCATAGCATAAAAGTCTCTGTGCTTTGGCAGGCCAGAATTAGTTTAGTGAGACGCCAAGGAAGGAGAATGCTGTTGGGTTGGCTAGGATAGTGTCTCTCCGCCAGCAGCAGACCAGGAGAGAGCCCCTGATTTCAGCAGACCTGTGGCGGTGGACAGTTGGAGGGAGAAGCGTCAACTTTTCCTTAATGTATTTCTGTGAGCTGGTAAGGGGTCCAAGGAACCCCTATAGCAGTTCACACATTGTGTTGTGTTTTAACTTCTGTCTCCCACCAAGCAGTGTTTTCTTTCCTCCACCAGTGCGTCCTCATCTATTGCTGGGGCCTTCTGGTGGAGGCAGTGCTGCCATTTCTTAAACAGGGGGACAGAGGTCCCTTCTCCTTCCATCCTAGCTCCCAGCCAGGAGTAATGCCGGAACCTGCGGAAGGAGGAAGTTATAGTTCAGAGGGGGAGCCTCAGTGGCTTCCCCTCCATGTGACTAAATACGTCACTAAAGAGGAATTTCCTGGGGTATCTCCCTACATGTCCCTGTGCTTCAGTGATGTAAGAGTCACAAGGGGGAGATTCCCCTAAAGCCTACCAGCCTGATACACCAATTATAGGGGCTGATAATCTAGAGCACAAAGGCCAAATCACTGGCCCTAGTAATTAGCAGCCTGTATGCCCTTCATAACTGGGCTTATGCCAATGGGAACCAGGGGCTTTGGGGGTGGTGTAATGAGGCAGGGAGGGTTAAGCAAGCCTTTAGCTGGTAGGTCAGGCAGGTGGCTTGCCACCCCCTGCTTTTTGAACTGGTATAGGGATCCATTGGACCACTTGCTACTTCAAAAGTAGACCTCAAAATAATAGCAAAAGCACCACAACGAAAATTAATTTAATATTCTCATCCTGCCCTCTGTCCCACATCAGGCATCTGGAGGGAAGTTTGATACAGGTCCCCCCTCCCCCTTCTTTGGCATTCAACAAAGGGTAATCACAGGAGTCCGTGGAGCAAATATTTTATACCACAGTGAATCTTACTGGAGGGGATATACACCTCCATACCCCTCTAGTGACATATTTTGTCACATGGTGGTGGAATTCAGGGGCTTTGCCCCTGAACTATGAAATGCTCTTTTTTGGTGTTGTGTGTTTTTTTTTAACTAATGTTGGTGAACTAGTAAGGGTTCCATGGGACCCCTATACGATTAGGAGGGCCAGCATACCACCTGCTTGGTCCCACAGGTGGTATGCCGGTGCCACTGCCTGATTACTTGCAACCTCTTTTGGGATATCGAGGGTGTGAAAGAGCCTGGTACCCAGTGGTAAGTGCCCAGTGTTCATGGGTCCCCCCAGGCCTGTTCATTTGGCCCCTGAGCGCTGGGTTCACAGCCTCTATGTGTGGTCCACAGTAACGGTTTAACTCAATAGAGAGCCTAACCAATGAAACATGACCCACCTAAAAGAAATAAATAAGTTGGTGCAAGTAATACAAAGGGTTGATAATTAATGGGTACAATCACTGGTGGACTCCAGTGTTGAAGTGGGTGGACTAGTTTCGTCAAATCCTATCTGTTATTCCAAATGTCACCATTAGATTATTGGTATAAGAAAAGAAGAACCCACCACACTGAGGAGGGTGCAATATCCTTAGGTAGTTATAATGTCAACTAGTCCCAACAGAGCTTCCAATTTTTTTGAGAGACTTGTGAAGTAGCAGAAGGCTGGCAGGCTGGCCTGCTCACCCGCCCTGGTGCCGAGAAATAGCGCTCCTTTCTACACACAGGAGCGCTATTTCTCTTCATCGGGGGGGGGGGGGCAGGCCAGCCGGCCAGCATTCTGCCAATTATACTTCAAAAATTGGGTAATTTTTTTAATTACGCAGGGTAAGTTCTCTTGAGATCTCATTGTACTTGGGGCCGGCCTAAGCCCTTAGCTGTATGTGTAGTTCGTGGGCTGGTTGGCTCGGGAAGAGTGTTTTTTTGTTTAAACTTAAAAAACACCAATCATTACCACATGCCTTTTTCAATGAAAATTGGTAAAAAGCACTCTGTAGCCAATTTTTGTACATGGCATATACAGATCAGGAACCACAGAATTACAATGATTCATTTCTTAATCGTCTTATGTGTAAGAGCTATCTATTTTGGATCCATATATAATCAGTCCATGGGATGGCTTTGCTAGTAGTTAAGGGAATTCACATCCTATTCCATTTATCTCCAAAGTACTACAACACTGTAGGTTAGTACTAACAATTGGGACCCGTGAGTAATTTACAAAAATGTGGCAAATGTTTCTACTTCTTTGAAAACCCTCTGTATTTCACCTAAACATCTCCGCTCAACTAAACTTCACACCTTTTTTCTAAATACAGCTGATGAATAAGAAGGAAGATAAACCACAATTTGGCCTCTTGAGCTAATGTGCCCAAATGTGCCAGTTTCCTACATATCCCTGTAGCTATTCCAATGCTCAAAAAAAATAAGTAAGATACTGGTATTTACCTTGGCAATATTGATAGCAGATCCATAGCCTGTGGTAAAACCACAGCCAAGAAGACAAACCTTCTCTAGCGGAGCTTTGGCATCAATCTTGGCAACAGACTCAGCTGGAGCCACCGTATATTCAGAAAAGGTACTGGTCCATACAAAATGATAAATATCTTGCCCCTTGCATGAAAACCTTGTTGTCTTGTCAGGCATGACTTGCTGAGATTGATTAAAGCTTAATATTAAAATAAAAAGAAAAGTTACTTTGACATAATTATTACCAGAAAAATGTATTTGGCATGTAGAAAACGAAAATGAAATGTTTATTTATCTATTCATTTTTTTTCATAATTCACTATTGAAAAGTGAATCAGGTCTAGATAACTTTTTTTTTCGACTGGGGTGATTGCGATTCAAGTCTGCTAAAGCACAATCCCAAACCAATGCAAATCACAGAACAATTGCATTTGCCTCAAAAATAATGACCGCAGTAGAATGCAATAGTATTCACCTATAATGTGGCCAGATGAGGGAGCTGCCTCAGACATAAACATCAGGCTGATAAGCTGGTAATTGAGCCAATCAGTATGATACTCTCCAGCGGAACACGCTGCGCACTCAACCAATCAGTGCACTTGCTGTCACTTGGCTCCCTTGGGTGCCGCTGGCAGCTAAGCAGCCAAATGGCGCCAAAGGGAGATGAGCGGCGCCACCAGCCACATCCCCCCACCCACCTTGCAGCCTTGCAGCCTTGGCATGTCCATGCAGCTAGGCCAGGCGTGGGCATGGCTAGAGGTGAGCGGGCATGCGGTCTTAGCGCACAGACATGGTGGGGGCTCCAGGGGAAGGTGGGTGAAACTGGCGATGGGAGGTTTCACATGGTGGGGCATTCCATTTTGGGATGCCCCAAGGAGTGGAACATGGACAGCCCTAGAGTCTTTTAGACTCCAGGGCCTCTAATGTACCTCTTTAACTATTTGATAAGCCAGGGGCATACCTTTCTAAAATTCATGTCAGGCGGCAGAAAGGCTAGCGTCACTTCTGGGTGTACCTTATGGGCTTTTTCTGTCTAGAATGCACTCTAGTCTAGATAGAAAATGAGAGGCAAGTGCCATTTTTACACGCAGCGCTGAATCAAACTTGATTACATTAACATTTTACCAATCATCCACACTTTACCATTTATGATTACTGAGAATATCCTAACATATAGCCAATGTGTGAGAGACAATAAGAATAGTTAATTTAGCATAACCCATGTACTATGGTGTCAAGGACCTCCACATATTTTAATGAATTTACTTAAACTGAGGTATGAGGATTTATGCAATTGCCTTTGTCAAAAGTGGTAATAGCACTGGAATTTAAAATCTTTAAAATGTATTTTTACAATAAAACAAGAAGGGTTATTCAAAGGTCAACAATAATACAGCAATGCTTACAATGATTTAAAGCAAGAGTTGCTGTGTGGATTTAGACAGGAACTGCACTGCCCACACTGAGGAACAGGAAGAGGAATTACTTTGTCTCCTAAAAATAAAACACATATTAATAAAATGTATATAAAATGAGTTAATTAAATCCCTATTTAATAGCATTGTTTGGGGGGAAAAGAGGCGATACTCTACAAATTTAAGTATGAGACTCTGAGCAGTGCTTTTGTCAAGCAATGCCCCTATGTATTACTTCTGATTGAAGGGCTGGCTACTGTGTGGGAAAGAAGGCGAGTACATTTTTTTGTGCCCTACCAGGGCCTTTAAATAAAACATTCTCAATACCAATGTCAGAACATAAAGTCAAGCATCATGACCAAATAGCGCCCCAGGCAGCTTCCTGTTTAAACCGGACCAACACCCGTTTATTCCTTTAATTGGCGTTGGTCACTCTGACAGAGAATAAGAACAAGCTCAGGGGGGGGGGGGGGGGGGCATCCAGAATGCTGGAGCCCCCCAGAACCTAACCCACACAGAACGCCCAATATCCTTACTTTCACTTTGGGAAAGGAGACCCGCAATTGTCTGCTGATGCAAATGTGGACGAGACGCTCTGTGGCCGGGAACGAGGATGCGCCCATGGCCCATGTGACCGCCCAGTGGCCAATTGCGTGTCTCCAGCAAGCTGGATGCCCCCCCAAGCTTGTTCTTTTTTGCTGTCGGTGGGACCAACACTCGTTAAAGAAAAAACAGGTGTTGGTCCGGTTTAAGGCATCTTTCAATGCCCTTGCCAAGAGCTGATTGCTTTATTATCAATTAGGAAAACACATGTTTTTAACTAAACATGATTTTAATGATAACTGTGTAGCACAGTGGGACATAATTGAGATGTATGTGTATATCATATTGTAGTATAGTGGTGGATGCCGTGTACATTTCACCAAGATTGATGTGCTCATTCCTATTAGGCACCCAGGGAGTTAAACAGAGAAAGTGTAGATTTTTATTAAAAACAGTTATGTTATCAGGTTGTACAAATTAAAAATGCAAGAAAACCAAGACTGGTATTATGGTCTGGTGAAGTGGATTTGGTTTGGAGCAGGGTGGAATCCAACGCCATCCATCCCAGGGATGACAGTCTGGGTGGTTTAGGACAGGCATAGGATTTTCTTAGCTTTGTTTGCATTTTCTGTACAACCTGCTAACAAAACGGACTGCTGTCATTTGAAACCTATGTTGACACGTGTAGTCGCCTTTTGTGCCTGTGGTAAAGTGCCAAGCCTCATACAGTGTGTGTGTGTGTGTGTGTGTGTGTGTGTGTGTGTGTGTGTGTGTGTATATATATATATATATATATATATACACACACACGTATATATTGAGAAAGACAATCCAATGTCTCTAATTTTCTGTCTGCAATATCCCCCTCCCCCATCTGCTGGGCAATAAATGATCCACTCCCTTTGAAGTCAAATGGACTGACCCGAAGTCGAACCAAACCCCCAGACTTTATGGCCGAGCCATATCAGATGGATTTCTTAGTTAGAAATAAAACCTGACCTTGTGTGACCACGCTGCATTTGAGTGGTCATAAAGCAGTCAGACTCTTCCTCATATGACTTGCCTCTTTTAAGCAAATATAAAAATTATATCTGAATTCCTGCTGGAAGTGGGGGGTCACACAAAGACCCTCATCCACCTTTTGTTGAATAGATGCAAGTAGACACAGTGGAGATGCTCCTAGAAAGCAGACTGGTGGGGATAGGTTGGGACCAAACAACTGATTCACAGAAAAGCCCTAAAATTGACTTTGTTTCTCCAAAAGTTTGCAGAAACTCTGAACGTGCCATTTTACATATGTATCCCTTTTATTTTGCTTTGCTGCCTGCCTTTCATTTCTGCCGAGTTGATTTGCATGAGGCATCACATGTCTTTTCCATTTTGTCATCTTGTATTTGTCTCTAATTAAACCTTGTTTTTAGTATCATTTTCATATTTGTAGATATTAATTTGTTGAATGGTGGCAGTGATACACATGGACCATCTGATTGATTGGATAGTGTGTGGTTAAATTGCTTTGCCTGGTGAAATACATTTTGTTGTCCCTTATTTTGATTTGCCCTACCAGTCTCACTGAGGGACACAGAAGTGAGAGGTTGGACATGGCAAAAACCAAGGGAAAAAACATGCAGCCTTTATATTTACTTAGATAAGATATGGGGGTGTACCACCATTCTTTAAGCTACTACCCATAATGTCTGTGAACAGTCTTATCATCCAAGTTGTTTTTTTTACATATGTACAGAGGGGCGTGCTTAACAATGCTGAATCTGTATATGTATAGTATGATAAAGCAGAGTCACACAATGCAAAGTAACAGGACTTGCTGTGTTTTCTAGATGGAATACTTCCCACTCATACCAATGTATATCTCAGTGTAATGTATGAATTTGCTGGAAATACTGTAAAAAGGCCAATAAAGCCAATAAATGCATACTCCAGGTGGTACATCTATATTCTTTGGGTGCTTTTTGGCACCTGTGAGAAACTTAGGCCCTTATTCATCAAGTGATAGCGCCAGGTAGTGTCTCACTAGCGCCAGGTATCGCCAGCTAACGGCGGCTACCGACTACAGAACGCCAGGCGGCGGACACAATCACGCATTTATCGCGCTAAATGAGGCTAGCGCCGGCGAAAGTGTCAGCTAGCGCGGGATTCATGTAGCCGACTGCAACGAACAGCGCCGCTACTAATCCCATCACAGTGCCAGGTATGACCTCTCGCTACCTGGCGCTCTCCAATGCATTTCAATGGAGCAATCTTTAAATATTCATAAATAATTGTTATTAATGTTTTTTTTTTTTTTTAAATGTCCAAAATTCGGTGACCACTTCTGCAATGTTATATATTTTTTTAAAGGTAAAAAAAAAAAAATTGTGCAGAATTGATATTACAGGTCTGAAATTAATGTATTCATATTACAAAATGTTTATAAAAACTTGTTTATTTTTTTTTCCAAAAAATAAGGTTGTTTGGGGGTTAAAAAACTACTTTTAACCCATCGCCGCCAGCGCACTGGGGTTTAAACAAGCATTTCACAGCGCGAGAAATTTTTGAGCGTGATTTGTTAATGAATATGCTGGGAGCCGTTCGCTATGGCCATTCGCTGTCATGCGCTCCCATACAGCGCGGAACCTGTCAAACAGCGATTCCTAACCCCGTATTCAACATTACCGCACACCGACTGAGTCTCTGTCAACAACCGAACAACGGCCAAGCACAGCGAATACTAGCCGGCGCTGTGAAAATAACGCTACTGCCGCTCATCTGTCGCTACCTGGCGCTATTAATAAATCGGCCTCCCCGACATTGTTGCTTACTAGATTTTTTTTGTTTTTTCATGTAGTTTTATTTATTTTTTATTGTACAAGTTAAATTACCTGGGCTTAAGTTTGTAACACCTTTTCCAACGCTTTCAATAATTCCAGCTCCTTCATGGCCAAGAATAATTGGAAACTCTGTACCTGCTATATCACCTGTGATCATGTGGTCATCTGTCCGACATATTCCTGTACTTACCATCTAAATACATAAAAACATTTTTGAATAAAAATAATATACATTCTGGTAGAGATGGCTAATTACGGTATTCTATTACAGCTAAACCCATGTTACAGCTATTTATGTCAATACACACTTTAATCATTTTCTACTTATATCTTTCTTGATTACCATTTTTCAGTATGCCCATGTTACATCAGATTTCGACCTGACACATTGTATGGGAAAAATAATACATGCAATAATAAAATACAAACCGGTGTGTCACATCTCTTTATTCTAATCTAAATGTAGGCCTTATCTTCTTCAAATAGGTCTTTGTTACCAACCTCAGGTTGGCTTTGGACCTGCTGTGGCTCCTTGACCCATTTCTGTGTTCTTGTTTTGTCTATGTCTATGCAATTTCTATGGTCTGTGACTAGGTTTTAAAGAGGAACTTTGCAGGCCCTAGAATCTAAAAGACCTCTAGTCGTGTGCACACGCGTGCCCGGCCTGCATGGGCACATCAAAGCTAGAAGGTGAGGGGGGAATGCGGCTGGCCGTTAGTAGAGCCAAAAGAGTGAAAGTGAATGCGCTGACTGGCTTAGTAGGCTGGCCAGCCAATCAGCGCACTCATTCTCTCCTGGGTCTGCACCATGGGAGCGTCACAAAGGTGAGTGTATGGTGCGGCCTGTGGGACTCACACACAATGGAGCATCCCAATTTGGAATGCTGCCGTAACACCCCAAAACATCAGAATTGGGTGTGTTGTTCCTCTTTAACCCTTAGCTGGTGCTGCTCTGGGTTTTCCTCATGTTGTCCCCACATCAAGATGTGACAGTTGCCTGTCTGATCAAGGACATCCTGACCCTAATCATTCATTTTGGTTAAATACAGCTGAGGATGTTTCCTCAGACAGAGCATGCTGGCCTCACTCTTGGCTTATTCTCTTGTTGTCCCCACACCAAGATGTGACAGTTGCCTGTCTGATCAAGGACAATCTGACCCTTGAGCATTCATTTTGGTTGGATACAGTTGAGGATGTTTGCTCAGACAGAGCATTTGCCAACATTCTTATTGTTCCACAATAGACATTGTCTCAATAAGTGACAGGTCTGGTTTATTACTGCACATGAGACAGAATGAAACAGACCTAAACGTAGTGTTTTACCACACTTATAGGTTAATAATCCAACACTTTTCCCCCAAAGGACCCACACTAGCTAGTGCCAGAGGTCAGGAGACTCCCGACTTATCTGCCATTTTCTCCTGCACTGCATATTACACCCACATTGCCAGTATAAGAAGCCAGGCTGATGGGTGGGCATGGCCTATACAGAGCAAACTTCTGTGTATGGAGGCACCCATTGTTCTAAATAGGAATGTGAGTGACAAATGTTGTGGTAAGGAGTGGTTGGTAAGTGGGTGGGCCTTCGGAGGGAAAAAGGGGAAAACATAGGTTCTAAATTGTTGACTTATTAACCTATATGTTTAGTAAAACACTCTGAGGTCTTGAGGAAATCCCAGCAAAGCAGGAGCTTATACATTTAAAGTGGACCAACACCCAGCTGGATCGGCCCGGGAATCTTTTTTGCCGACTCAGTCTTCTATCAATTTGGGTGATCAGATCAATAAACTTGTTCAACGCATTTGGGGTGCCCACATGAGCCATCTTATCCTTAAGTGTGTCAGCTAAACCCATTTGAAACTGGTGCTTAATGACTGGTTCTTTCCATTGAATGTCTGCAGATAGACAGGGGAAGTCCTTGATATATTCTTCTGGATGCCGGCCTTTGCTATAAGTTCCTCAGGGCTGCTTTGGAGAAGAATGGATCATCATACATAGTGACTAAGGCAGCGAAGAAGGTCTTCACAGTATTCAGAGTCAGGCTTTTTTGCCCGAATCCGATGTGCCCAGGACTGAGGACTGCCACAAGGAGGGAAATAATGGACCGGACTTGAACAGCTTCATTTGGGTATGACCTAAGTTGAGGGTTGAAGAGGAGTAAACAGCTCTTCATGAAGGCACACATTTTCTGATGCTCCACAAAGAACAATTCAGGTAGGGGTACTCAAGGTTCTTTAGTCCAGTCTGTGGGTTTGGGTGGGCAGTGGCATCAACGATTTTGAGGAAGGAACAACACTGGGTTGAGCATTCTGTATCGCCTCCAGCTGCCCTTGGAGGAGTCGATATCCACCCTGGAGATCTTGGATGGCCTGTGACATCATGGTCAGCTGCTGCATTAAAGCCTCAAGAGATACCGGTTCTCCACCTGAGCTCATGATAATGGCTGGATTGTAATGTCAGGTGCTAAGCCGGGAGAGCCCAATGGGTGAAGCCACTGAATGCCCATACCTACCAGGTCCCTGTTGTCAAAATCCAGAGAAGCAGTCCAAGGGTGATCCAAAGCCAGGGGTCAAAACAAGGAATTCAATTAGAGTAAGCACGGTCCAGGAAAACGGGACTGAGAAGACCAAAAGACAATCCAGTAATATCCTGGTACAAGGCACTTCCTTATAAAGCAGGTAGGAGCAATCATGTGACTGCTCTAATAACAGGACAGCACTACACACCTTAACTGGGCTGAGCTGAAAGCAAAAGACAGCGAGTAGATGGGAAAACCTGTAAGCGGACTACCTGCTGGAGTGAACAACAAGTCTCTTTACATTGAACCTGTTTTGCTGGTGATCCAATGTGCGGATCTGTGAGATGGCAGGGACCTGACAGTAACATTAGGGGCTCTACTCAGATTTCATGGTTGGAAAAGCTGTTTTTTCAGTAAATCCTTCACTTTTTGCAACCAACTTCTCTTGATTTCAGACTTATTATAATGTATAAACTATATATGTAAACAGGTAAACTTTACCTTAATTCTGACTTCATTTTCTTTTGGTGGTTGTACCTCAACTTCCTCAATCACAAGTGGCTGCTTTGGGGCCCAAGCTACAGCTGCTTTGCATTTTATAATCTGAGAACAACACAATACATTTAGTACATGAAAAATGATGTATAATCTACAAAATAATTTAGTTATACTTTAGGTCAGTCAAGATTGGTTTCTATGTGGAAGTATATTTTTTCAAATGATCAAATCACATCACTTTATTTCACCAAGTACAGATACAGAGAATATACAGGAAAATGATTTTGGCTGGTTATGGGGTGGGGATCAGAGGAAGGAGTAGGTACAAAAGGGGGGGTTATTGTGCAAGATAAATAGGTACTAATAGGTGCTTTATCAGAAAATAGGGGATGCTATATTCAGGACAGCAAACAATATACACACATACCCAACTACGCTATGCTAGGGTTAGTGTCTTTCAGTTTGTGGGTGGTTGGGTAACATCATGGTTGTTCAGTTCATGGGTAGATGAGGTGTTCTTTTTTTCTCTTGTTCTGAAGGTTGACGGCAATACAATAGTGTAAGCAGTCAGCAGGATTGGCCCTGGATGCGAGATATGTGCCACTAAGGCTGAGGCTTTCAGTGGCATAAGACCCGGATAATGCTACTGGCATGCAAAATTTAAGTTGTCAAGCAGTTTGTTTAAATTTAATTTCTGGGTCTGAGATTTAGGAGTGGCTGTAAAGTCTGGGTGGGATGGCAACTCCCGTACTCCAGTCCAGGACTCACAAATTGCTGGCTAAACACTCAGGTGTGCAACTGAGGGAAAAGCTGCTAAATGTCAGAAAGACGAAAGAGATGTGAACTGAGCAGCAGGAGGGAGCTAACCCCGCTGCTCTGCTGGAAGCTGGAGAGAGCCAGTGTCTGCATGAAAAGTCTGTTACTAGGTGAGCTCGGGAATTATGTGTTTGACTTTTTGCTGAAGAAGGCATGATATGTTTGATGGACTTTTGATGCAATTCTAAAGCGGAACTGGTAACTGTTCCTGAGAATAAAAATCCTGTGTTTGCTCAAGAACTCTGTCAGTGCCTGCCTGTCGCCCAAAGTACAAACGGTTTGGAGGGGGAACTCAATAACGTAATTTTTAACGGAAGGAAGAGATTGTGGCCGTAGTGGTTCTAATCGGGTAGAACCTTATTGCAACCTTATTGCCACGGAGACTATGCTCCTCAAACAGGGATTGAAGTGACTGAATGTTGTAACCGAACCTTGGCGCTTTTGGTGGCTCCGTTGTACCATGCAAAGCATAGCAGAGAGGATATAGTTACATAAAATAGGGCCGAATTTCCTGAGTTGCCTAAGAAGGTAGAGCCTGTGATGACTTTAATTTAAGACAACCTTGGTGTCCTTGGCATTCCAGTGCAGGATGTCTCAGAGGAACTTTGTTTCCTTTACTCTCATGATCTCTGCTTTTTGCAGAATCTTGCTAAAAAAATTGTTTATACAGGCTGTTACTGGGAAATCTGCCTAGAGGCAGTTTTTTTTTTTTTTTTTTTTAATTCTTTATTTAAATTTTTCAAAACAAGACTTTACAAGTAAGAGATCAGAGTAAAGGCAGTACAGAAGGAAAACAGGTCCAGCACGCAGGCCGGGTCGCGCTCCAAGCCCTAAGGCCTCCCTCAGCTCCAGTAACACACTTCAACTGTAAATTATAGCAAACACGAATCTATGGCATCATCAACATTTAGGCCCAGGCTGAGATCTGAGGGTGAGACTGTTCCACCCAATCCGGACCCCCTCCATGCGGACCCTGGTTTCTATTCGCCATTTCGATGTCAGTGGAGCCTGCCATAGGACCCACTCCGGGCGTCTACAGCACTCCATATGTATTCTCTTCCTATTAGCTAGTAGAAGATTAAAGTCAAATTTGAGTATCTTAGCGAGGAAGAGGTTAGTCACGAGCGTTCTCCAACCTGGGCTAAACCACTAGAAATTGTAGACAAGAGAAAGGAAAGTGAAAAGAAAAAAGGAAGTATATAGATTCAAACTGCAAGGAAAGAAAGAAGACACGAACCTACAGGGTAAGGACCCAGTAGAGACCGGGGAAAGATAAAGAGGGGGGGGGAGTAAGAGGATAGTAGAAGGGAAACGGGAAGGGTAGGGGAGGGGCGTCAGGACCAAACAACCCACGGTCGGCAAAAGGGGGGGGGGAGCAGGCGGGGGGCCGCACCTCGATCCAGTATCACCAAGCAATCCAACCCCGTCCCCCAGGTCCACCCTGGGACCAGACTGGAAGATGGCGAAACGGGGGAGACCCCTACTTCACTGAATCTTGGAACATGAACCAAGACGTCCACAGAATCCTGGTCTCCTCCTCTTTATCTTGGACTGCAGCCATCAGCTCCTCCATTTCCATTATTCTATTTACTTCCCTGATCCAGTCGTGCTCCGTCGGGACGATCTTGGACTTCCACAATCTGGGGAGCAGGGCCCTGGCGGCATTAATTAGGTGTCTCAGCACCGATTTCCTGTAACTAGGAACACTACATCCAGAATGGTGCAAGAGCATCAGAGCCGGGCAGCACGGGACCTGTGAGCCTGTTACCGTAGACATAATGTCTGCGATTTTTGTCCAAAATGATGTAAGTTTGGGCAAGACCATAAAATGTGGAACAGTGACCCTTCTTCTGATTCGCAACGCCAGCAGACAGGCGAGGAACCTGGAAAGATGGATGCCAACCGCTTCGGAGTATAGTACCATCTGGATAAATATTTGTAGTTAGTTTCTTGAGTTTGTGCAGACATCGACGACTTATAGACCAGAGAGAAAATTTTCTTCCAGTCATCGCCCGTAAATTTCCTACCCAAATCTCTCTCCCACTCTGCGCAGAAAGCAGGAACCGCATCCCGGTCCTCCTCTAAAAATTGATATATCTGGGAGATTACCCTTCTTGGGGGGTCTCCACATGTGGCCAGTGTCTCAAAGAGCGTAAGGTCTCGCCCCAACAAGTGTTTGGGCGCTACTTTCTGGAGAAGATGTTGAGAGAGGATTAAGTACCAGGGGTCCAAGTGAGGGCTGTTCCATCTACACCTTAATTCATCGATATCGCACCAGTCTCAACCCCTCAGGAGGTCCTTCGCCCTAATCGTACCCAAGTTCCCCCAGCACCCCACTACCTGGGACTTCTGGCTAAGAGGGAAATCAGGGTTACCCACCACTGGGAGCAAAGGAGACGGCCAAGGCGAGATATCCTCTCCTTCCCTGACACCATCCCCGACATCGAGGGTGGCCTTAATCAACGGGTTAGAGCCAGCCCACTTATTCGAGGTCACTGACGACCACGGGATCTCTTTCAATGGAGTGTTTGTGGACCCGGCTAGAGGCAGTTTTTATACCCATCTATACAGTTCCTTTTTATGTAATGTAGGTTTAGAATCTTTGTTCCCTCTTTTTTCTATACTGCAGAAATACTGTAATTCACAAAAATGTTGTTTTTATATCGATATGACCCACTTATCGTGATTAATAATCAATGGTTAAATAGATAGTCCATAGAAATAATTAGGCTGCAAGTAGCTGATCTGAAGTCTGCCCCATGTGCCTCTACATTTCCTGCAATTCTCTTTAAATGCTGTAAGGGGTCTACAACAATTGGAGCACCCTGCAATCGCCGGTGTTTAGCGCTCGGAAAACAATTGCAATAGCAGTTCCACTCAATGAATTGGAATTGCTATTGTGGCGGCCTCCAAAGAGCTGCAGGCAAGGCTTTTTGGAGGCGACTGTGATCACTCAGTGAGGCACATGCCTTGAAGTAAATAGAGATGCTCAGCTTTGCCAATTAGCACTGTTCTATTACAAAAAAATATTGTAACACTCAGCAGTTGCTTTTATTTTGGAGTGATGATTTTGTACAGATTGCAACAGTACTTAAAGAGGAACAAAACCTTGGAATCTGACATTACAGGGTTATGTTCCTTGCCCCCTGGACATCCTGAATTGGGGGATAGCCCGCTATTTGAAACCCCCCAGTTCGCCCTGTAAAACTCACCTCTCCTCGATCCAACAGTGCATGCATGGGCTCTTGTCCAATCAGAGCCCTTTGTCGTGTTTACATCCTTTAACAAAGGGATCTGATTGTTTTCAATGGGGAGCATACACACTGCCAGGGATCTGAATGATTGGGGCAGGAGCCGTTTGCTTGGATGAGTGTCCGTGCATGTGCCGTTGGACCGGGGGAAAGGTGAGTTATTACCGGTGCTTTTGGGGGTTTTCACACGGTATAAGCCAGCGGCTGACCCTGGCATCTTTTAGATTCCAGGATGGCTGCTGGTGGGTTTTGTTTCTCTTTAAAATATTTTAGGTTTATCATTTTTATTTATTTGAATGTATTTCTATATTTTTTAGCTATCAAATGAAATCCCTGCCTACTTGTAAAAACAATGTATAAATTATTAGGATCACTACTCTATGTGTATAACTTATAAGCAAATTGAGAATTTGCTATAGTTACGAAGACTAGTATTTAGTGATGGGCTCCGGATTTTGGTTAGTAATAAATTCTACCTGTGTCTAGCCAATTCAGTCAAGTTTGGCAAGACCCAGAGAAAGGCAAGATCTGGGTAAAAAAATAAATATTTTTTTAAACTAAAAAGAAAATCATGGCTCCCTCCCCACAGGGCTACTAGTCCAGCACACCAGCCTCCATCACTGGAAGAGTAACAGCCTCTATGGCCTTTAGTACAGATCCCCTTAGCTCCCCTGGGCAGACAGCTAGAACATCAGACTCTTCTGAGACCCTGATGGGGATGCAGATAATTGGATAGGGTTGTAGGTAATTGAACTGTTGCATACTGGCAGCCCTTCTACCCTTTGAATTGGTATAAAGGATCTTAGAACCCCTTACTAGTTCACAAGTGTGTCACAATAAAAAAAAAACATAGTTACAAAAAACAAAATTAAAAAAAGTTTAACTTATCGCTGTCATCTGTCCCCATAGCTTGCCTGAAGATCTCCAGTGCCCTCCAAGCAAGTCAACTGCTGCCAAAGATCTTCACTCTGCAGTCTGCATCAGTGGACACTATAGTCCCCGGGGGGGGGGGGGGGGGTTGTTTGAAGAGATGAGGAAGACGTACTCCCTTGGGTAGAGGCTTTTTTATACCAGGTATGAATGCTGGAAGCTGCCCCCACCTACAAAATGAAACACTGACCAGAGATACCACAGACCTGCATTCTGCAAGTAAGTCAGCAGACCTTTCAGATATTCTAACAAGCCTCCAGGGACCCCTATAGTGTCAAATTGTTAAATCTACAGTGGTGAGATGGTTGAACCAAAGGAAGCTTCTTTCCCGGTCCAACGGCGCATGCACGAACAGCGCCCGCATTCTGGCTATCCTGGCATTTGTGAATGGCCCGTGCGGACACGCTCCCTGTTAAAGGTTAGCGGGGGTGCTCAGATCCGCTCGCCTCCTCAGATCAGGCAATATGGGAGGTTTCACACAGCGAGGCATGCACAATTGGGGTGCCCTGGGGCAAGGACCAAAACCCAGGATAGTCAAAATCCTGGGTTTTGGTCCACTTAAAACCAGATGAACACTCTTACCAACACCCTTACAACAAAAAGTGCTCATATGCATCCGTCCCCAGGGCAATTCAGATTGTTGCACATAAGAAATTAATTCATCTTTACTAACTGTGATGTGGTCCATTTAAAAAAAACAAAATGGTGTCTCCTGGAGCTGCAGGCCACCTGCAAACAGGAAGTACTGCTGGGTGTTCTGTTGCTGTGCATTGTCAGTTATGTCAGTTGAATCCAGGCAGCAGCAAGCCTGGAGTGATGGGAAAGGAAGCTCCAAAATGCAGACACCGTCACAGAAAATCGGTGAAGGTGTTTCAGCTTTGACTGGATGCAGGAGCAAATATAAGTGCTGACAGTGATTCAGTATCATGCATGCAGATGGGGCAAATGAGTTTTGGGGAGTTTTCTTTTGCAACTGTGCCAGGCTGTTGGTCTGGTTTAAAAGAGCACTATTGCGAAAATTGCCCAATGTGACAAGTCCAAATAAATATGCTGGATGGCGGGAGGAGAAGTCACTTATACACCCGGCATCAAAAAATATCCAGCCAGGCTTATTTTTTAAAATTTTAATGGAAGTAAGAGGAAATCAGGGGTGCCTGATACACTAAACCTGGCACCCCTGGATTTTATTTCTACCATGTGAGAATAAAGCACAAGCTTGGTAGGAGTTTTATTCAGCTCTAGTGTAAGTGACTCATTAGTCGATGTGTTTATATGGATTTTTAATATTACACAATAGCGCTCCTTTAAAGTGGACCAAAACCCACACATCAACAGCCCTGAAATCTATAAGTTCCCAGGACTGCTGGTTTTCTTCCCCCGGGGCATCCAGAATTGGGATGCCCCGCTGTGTGAAACCCCCGCAGGTTGCCTGAAAACTCATCCTCGTTCCTGGTCAAGCGATGCATGCGCAAGTATCCCTTTAGCAGTGCATGTGCCCCAGTCAGGCATTTGTGAATGGCCGTCGTGGGTACACTCCCTGTTAGAGGGTAGCAGGGGATGCGCCCACCAGCTAGCTCAGGTCCACTCGTATTAGATGAGCTCCCAGGCGAAAGGGCTCAAGTGGATCCGAGCGTGCTGATTGGACGAGCTGCCGCGTTTGCGCCATTGGACCGGGAAGAGGTGAGTTCAAGGGTCAAGGACCAAAGCCCCGGATAGTCAAAATCCGGAATTTTGGTCCACTTTTAGAACATCAGGTTCTTAAGAGTAGGCAGTATGATAAGAAGGCTTTTTTTCAAAAGGTGAGATGTATCACAACATAGACTGAGCTTTTAAGTCCAGGAGCAACTAACTTAACTGTCACCAAGCCAGCACACCCTAACAGCCTTGATGATACTGCAACCTAGCATGACCAAACATATCTGCATTACCCAACAAACCAATATATACATACTTTACATTTCAACATTAAATAAACACAATTAAACATATCATAATATTACTAAAATCAACAATACAGTACTTGAATTATATTATACTTTAAACCGGACCTTCACCATGATTTAATGAAAAGCCCAAACTCTTAAAAAACAATTCCTCAGCATCTAAAATTAATATATTTTACATGTTTAGTCACTAATTTATTATACTTTCCCCCACTGGGCTGCAACTCTGTTCGGGAATTTAGGATACGGGCGCCGCCATCTTGACTCAGAAGCATCACACTTACTGAGGAGAGGAGAGTGGGATAAGGTACAGGGGGGCGGGTTATAGCTGTGCTTTGCTCAGACAGAGCAGAGCTGGGGTCAGGGAAAGGTCAGCAGTCCCAGAATGCAGAGCAGACAGTCACTTCCTGTTTGCAGGCACTTCCTGTTTGCAGGCTGCCTGCAAAAATGGCAGCTTCCATAAGCCGCCATCTTGGATGTTTAAAGGCTTATAAAATGCAGTAGATGCAGGTAGGATGATTTTTAATGTGAGCAATCTGTATGTACAGGGTGTGGGAAACATATAAGATAGACTCTTATTTAGAGTGAAGGTCCGCTTTAAATAAATATTTACACCTCATGTTTACTTTTACAGGGTGAGCTCCTAGTTATTTTGTTGAGAACTTCCACTTCCACAGACTTCCACAGACTCCCATAGACATGCTGCATGGGTGTATGAGTATATGTCAGGACATACCATCCACCCTTACCTTACACCGAGTTAAAGACTTCATTGTACAGTATAATGATAGCCTTATTTTTCTGAAAACATTTTATAAAGTATGCAATAGGAAAACTTACCTTTCCTGCGCTATTCATTGTTAGCATAATGTTTTTTCCTTATTGTAGATGTCCACTGGTTCTTGTGTCGAGTTTTATTGGTTGTTTATTTTGCACACAGTCAGCCTGTATTAGTTCAAACCTGCCAGCATTTCTAGATTTTATACTTGCAGGCCCTCCCACTTGTGCAATATTGGCAGATGAGCCAGTAAACATTGAGAAACATTTATTGATTATGTTCTGGCTTATAAGTAAATAATTTTCGAGCAATGCCGGGTTGTCCAAACTTCAAACTCCTATATAACCAGAGGTAATTCAAATTCATAGGCACTTCATTCTACCAAAGAGTATTTAAATACAAAAGTCATAACATAGCCATGATCTGCCCATATCTACTCATGACTTGTGGGGCCAAATGCAATAAAATAAGGCCATAATGCTAAAACATTTAACATATAATAGAACTAAACAATTAGAGAAATTTAAATGTGTAATGAATGCTTCTAGTTACCTTATTCGGCTTCTGTCGAACTTTGCGAAAAGAAGACTTTTAATGTCGCCCCCCAAAAATCAGTCCTCTTGATATCCGTTCTGGGAAGCACAACAGTGGTTCAATCAGCCAATCAGGAGTGGACTGACATCACCAAAAGGTAATATTCCTCCCAGCGTATTTAGCTTGCCACCACCCTGAATTTCCACAGTGCTTCTCTGACAATTTTTCCATTTTACCTCTTGGAGTCTGAGGAATCAATTTCATGGGGGGTGCCTCATGTTTATTAATTTTCGGGGTGCTTGGGAAGGGTTCATACTGCTTTCAAATGCCAAATGTTATTAGTATTTGGAACTGCTAGCAACTGTTTTCTGTTCAATAAAGGTTATATAGCTTTTATGATCTGTACAGGTTAATTGGGTCTCCCAATCACCTCTAAGGCAAATCAACCCCCCTAGGGTCATCCCCAGAATCTAAAAGATTCCAGGGCAGGCCACCAGCCTGCGCCTGGGGCATCCTATAGCGGGATGCCCTGCTGTGTGAAACCCCCAGACTTGCAGGTAAACTTACCTTTACTGACGGCTCCCACAAACGCCGGCCACCGCATCTCCTGTAGCTATCCTCGTTCCCCACAGAAATCCTGGGATGCAGCCAGTCGGCTGCATCTCACTATACGGCACTTTTAAGATCAGCCAAGGCGATCTCAAAAGTATCGCTAGCGTGGCTATTTGAAAACCAAGCAACCGCCTACCAAGCACTATTGCCCCAGGTACTCAGATCGGGAGGGTGGGTGGGGGTCAATGAAAATGGGTTTTAATCCACTTTAACTGCTATATGTAGCATGGTAAGAAAGGTTGAGGAACACTGTCCTGCAGACATAGGTTGAAAATTGTCGATACCATATGACTTGATCAGCCAGATGGCATATGAATGTCTTAACCACATTTAGAGCGGACAACATCAGCTAGTTGTCAATGTCCTCAATTATATGAAAGGCTCACATGACCTTCATACAAACTAAGACATACCTTGTCCTTGTTCAAATATGATGATTTGATGGACAAGGCAAGCAATTCCAACCATTCCCTGACCAAAGACATCATGATGAACTTTTAGCCATCAGATACAGAAAAAGCAGTAAACCAGATTAATGGCTTTTTATTGAACCACCAGGGCGCTTACTGCCCGCGCCAGCGGATCCTTGATCCTGGTCTCAAAACACTCCACCTTTTGGTTGTGTCTAAGTGCAAACATGTCCACATCCAGCACACAACACTTCCTTTTTTTGTTTTTTTCTGATTTGTTCCACTTGCCAGTTAAAGGGGCTAACTTGCCCTCGGAGGGCAATGATCCTGAACTAACACTCAGGTCCTCGTCGTCCAGCTCTTCTGATGTCTCCACATTGTGGTGCTTCCTCTCAGGTTGGAGTCTTTCATGGTAAGCCTTGAAGGGAGGTCTGACTAGCTGTTAAGGCACACAATTAGGCATGTAAGTCACCATGGGGACTCAACCTCCCTCTCATTGTGATGGTTCTATTGCATTTTAAACCCCGGGTAGTGCTAAAGCAACCCATGAAGGTGAAAATGCAGGGGTAATCACCTGCTGCAATGTCATCATCTTGGTCTCTCTGATGTCTCAGACATGCTGATAACAATAGAATAAAAGTGCGCACACAATGCCACTGTCATGATTGTTCCTCCATGGACACATTGCCATCACATGCTTCACATGCATACTTTTTTACCTTTTACTTGGTGAATCAGTCTTTTCACTTATGCGCAATGGCATGTCTACCATTGTATACTGTTTTATATTACACATCGTATAGTCTATATTTCTACATTTACGTAATGTGCCACCCTCCCTCCTGGAACTGGAAATGGGCATGGCATACAGCGATCACCAAATGAATTTAAAAATACATCTGTTACATGCACAATGTCTACCTGATAAAGGGCGACCACCCTGAAGCTTGTGGCGCTCACATATCTCCAATAAAGAAAGTGGACTAGCGCCCACAGATTGCATCTACAGTGGTATGTGTTTATGCTATTTTCTATGAATGACATTGCTTACTTTGGTGCTTAAAGTAATCCTATACCCAGAAAGGAATGTCATCACCTTCTATCCGCAGCCCAGTGTTGGCCAGCAGCTCATAGCTTAAACTTTCAGTGGCCAAGCTGAACAATGACAATTATCAGCTAAGTTTACACTGGTAATTCTATTATCCCAAAATGACCCGTGGAAGGTTATCCCTACAGAGAAGCCACAGGACAATAATCAGGGCTGGAACTGGAAAATGGCTGGAGGTGGGGGACCAAAAATGCCTGTAAAATGGGGATAGCAAGGGTTAGAGGGCTGCAAACTGAGGGGGGCATCAGGGCGACTGCCCTGCACAAAATGGCATAGGGAAAGAATTTAAAACAATAACCAAAAACAAAAATAAGTAAATAAATACATACAAGTACCAGCACAGCACAGTGAAATAAAGTTAAAACATAATCGAAACTGTTAGGGTCATTCCTCATACAAATTAAACTGTAAGGATAACAGATATTTCATGAACAATTAATAATCACATGTTATGGTATTAATTAATAAAAAATAATATATAGTTATATTACTTTATATCCTTATTAAACAATGGGGTAATGGTGACCTAAATTCATATAAATTATTCAGTGTGTGACCTGGTACTAATGATATGAATACCAATATAATTGCCAAAAGACACTACTTTATTGAATATTGCACATATACCCTGGTAGACACAAAAACTGTACAAAATCCCACATCACATTAAAAAAACACAATGTTGTGACCAAAAAAGACTAAAAAAGCCCCCCCCCATATACACCCATGCACCCCCACATGTGCCCATACTCATCCACACTAAAAGGTTAACTGGCCAATGATTTAACTGAGGTAGGAGATGTACCATCCATCCAGTTACCGCAGCTTCACAGACTTGCCAAGTTCAAATGTAGTAAACATGCTGAAAAAGTGTTTTAGGTGCAAAAAATAGCACCAAATGAGCCAACGGACTTAATACTTGAGCTGGGGTTTTGTACAGTTTTTGTCTCTGCCAGGGTATATGTCCTTTTGGCAGTTGAATTGGTATTCATGTCATTAGTGTCTGGCCCCACACTTAACTGCCTGTCCCTCTGTTTTGTGTTGTACTAGAAATTAGGTTAGTGGGACGTCATTGTATCTTATATGGCAGTGCACAGGACATTTACAGGTGATCTATCTGTCTTTTATCTAGTTGAGACAGGACAGGGGGTTACAGCGTGCGGAGCCGAGGATGCAGCTTTGCTTCTTTACGTGCAGTGGCTGTGGGAGACTGGGAGGACAATGTGGGTGCCTGGCTAAGGTATGGTGTTTTTCTCTTTGTAACCTCCCCATCCTGCCTCAGTGCCAGGGTAGCATCCTTTTTAACTGAAATTTCATTTTAAAGCTGCCTGTCCCTGGATGTGCTATGAAAAGGACAATTAGCACATGTTTTTTTCTATGTGGCACAGTAGCTGCCTGTTCCTGGATATACAATTAAGAGGATATACAATTTAAATGTGCCCAGTAGCTGGCAGGCCCTGGACAAAGAGCAGGTGCTGTCTATGCCCACTGACTTCAATAAATTTGGGCACAGATGACTTGTATCATAAACCCAATATGTACAACTTAGATGACCAGAGGTGCATAGATTTATCAAACACAGAGTAATTACAATGCAGGTGATGGCCAGAGGTGAGTAGTAGAATCAAACCCCCCAGGAAGTAGAATGCAGGCAGTGCCAGTGAGTAGTTTTATCAAAGCCCAAAAAGTCTTCTAGTGCATGACGTGAATAAGAACTGATAAGAGCATCTGAAACCTGGCGGAAAACACACAGACTAGTGGAAGGTATGGAATGTTTTTCATGCATAATGAAACATCAACATGTTAAGGGTAATCTGCTCTCTCTCTAGTGTGGCAGCCTTGCTGCCCTTTAATATTTTTGGAAAACACAGTGATCGAGAGCTGCATATGATGATGAAAAGGATCTCTCATAAGAAACATCACAATAACATGGGACCAAGCAAACTAATTTCTCAGCCTAGGAGAAACATTGGTGGATGCAAAATAAAACATAGTTGGAAAGAAGGCAGTGGTCCAATAACACAATGGAAAGGATCCAGTTTTAGATCAAGTACCAGCCAACCCTTCCCTGTACCTTATTAAATATGGTGGGTTTAACTGTGGTAATGGACTAGAACTCTACAAGGATGAAAGAGTGTCTGCTCTTGAATTACTTCCAACAGAGTTGCTTCATCCAGGAAAGTGAGTGTCACTCATGAACACATGGGTTTTATATAACATATGAAAAGACCATGTTTTATACATGTGTCAGCTTTTAGATGATGATAAAGAAGGAGATCTTCGCATCATGAGAATAATGATTCTCCTCCAGCAGAAAGAGTGCCAAGAGAGATTGTGAACAGCCTAGTTGGGAAGCAAGTGGAATATGCCAATAAAAGATGGCTCAAAAAAGACTGACATGGTAATTCATCAAGTGGAAGCCGAACCTTCAGTTTACTTTATCAAGTTTCCATATTTATGTCTATGATTTGGTGAAGACCTCATAAGTGATGTTCTTAAACTTTGCCAAAGTTGTGATTACACACAATACTAGATGCAAGATGCTAGAAGCTGCATTACATTACTATGGAAAATTTGGATAGGATCGAGGACTAATGTCTGTGCTGCTGACTGACCTGGTGCAATTGACTGTCACAACTGACCATCTCAGGCCAACAAATCTTGCAGATCCCGTAATCCAATAGGCTAACTGTATTTTCATACTTTCAAGACTGTGAAGTAGTCCAGGCAAGCCTGTAGTATAATGAAAATATACTTACCAACAGAGTGTGGCGAAACAACAGCCAGGGAACCTAAAAATATATGAGGATAGAATAGGGTTAAGGGCAGTTAAGCCACAAGAAAGAACATTTTCTTCCCAATGGTCACCGGTGGCCATATTATTGAAGCACATATCTGGTAGGCATAGTTAAAACGGACCAACATACTTGCACAGTTGAAAAAAATAACTCACCTGCACTATTTGCATGCATGATACTGATTCATGAATCAACACTTACATTTGCTCCTGCATGCACTCAAAGCTGAAGCATTGCCTCGTCAATTTTCTCCTGGTAGCATCCATCTTGAAGCACCAGGGAGGCCTCTTCTTTCCCCAGCATCCCAGCCATGCTGCAGCCTGGATTTCATTAACATAACCCACAATGCAAAGCAGCAGGAAACACAGCAGCACTTCCTCTTTGCAGGCCACTGGCAGATCATAGTACTACACTGACCATGGCAGGATTTACAAAAAGGTCAATTAATCTTTATGTGCTGCTGTGTTGAGGCAGACGTCCGTGCACGAGTTTGGCCAAAATCAAGAAAAAGCTGTCTGTTGGGCTGCTGAGTAGCTCATCAACCAGCTTCACCTAAAGTGTGCAGCAGCAAGAAGCTGCTGTACAACTCACCTGAGCTCTTTGATCCTGTCGGCAGTTGGTATCAGCGTTCCACTGTCAACATGTCCACAGCCAGGGCTTCGGAAAGATGGCCACCCCCATGATTGAGGACACTTGCAACTGCTCATAATGTAAAGTGTCCTTACTAGCATTTTTCCATTTTTCTGAGACCCTGGCTGTGGAACGTCGAAACCACCGGCGGATTGTGGGGCACAGGTAAGTTTTACAGCCCCTTGCTCCTCTGCATTAGGGGAAGCCCCTCCACCCCTGATCTGCTAATTGTTTACCCATTATGATCACCACCAGGACTGGGGTTATCCCTGATACCAAAATGAATGAGCAGATACTGACACAATAGGAATACGTATCTATAAAATTCGAATATGCTGAAACCATTACTCTCAGTCAATTTGGACAAAATTGGAAAATAAGCGTTACGAATAAAAAATAAGTGGAGGGTCAACATTCAACCAAGTCACATAATATGAGAATGTTAAAGAAGTATAGTTCCTCAGAAGCAAAGAAGGTAAGAGATTCACTGATGTGAATTCATTTCAAAAAAATGTCCCGCAGCGTTAAAATTGCAATCATTTTGTATATGCCAGCATCTAAAGTTGATAACATCTCCAAAAGGGAATTTGTAAGTAATTTCTGGACAGCAAAATGGCGGCAGAAGAGTCTCTCTAGTATTGACTGTTCCACCTTTTTATCTCTGATCTCTGATTACCTTTGGATTTCCTGGTTTGACCTCAGCTCTCTTCTTGCTTACACCTTTTGGACTTTGTTTTGGATTCCTGCTCACCTTCCAGGCCATCCCTTTTGGATTAACCCTTGGACTACTCTTTTTGTGTATGACCACTGCACCTCTGCCTGAAACACTACCATAACACACTATCCTCTGTTCTGAACACAGTTGCCCTCTCTCCTACAACCACCCTCACCATACTAACAGACAACCTTATCTCAATACAAATATTAACAGATTGAAAAGGCACTCTTGGGCCACTGAAAGGAAATGGCAGAATACCAAAACCAGTGGTGATTCTTCAAGAACTCCTGCCCTTTCATCTGCTAAACAGGAATACTTTTCTTCCCTCATATTCTCCAAAAAACTATTCAACACATTCAACACTCTACTCTGCTGGCAACCCCCTCCTCTCACCACCCAAATCACATCACAGAAATTTGCCTCTTTGATTATGGATAAAATTGACAATATTAATGCAGGCTTCATTTCTCAATTTCACTCCCCTACCCAACTCCACCTTTGTTCGCTATCCTATGCTATTTCGCTCTGCTTTCTGAACTGCTGCTGTCCTGCCTCATGTGTAAGTCTTGCCTCACTACTTGCTCCCTTGATCCTATTCCTTCCCACCTAATCCTGCAACTGTCCTTATCCCTCAGCCCTGCCCGGCCCAGTGTATCAGGTTGATTACCCTCGTGGTATTGTCCCTGCCCTCTCTCGATGGTATGAAGCCCACCTTTTTTTAGGTTGCAGTTTAGCAGAGAAATGGGCCTGTAGCTGCTGCACTGGGTCGGATCCTTGCCCTCCTCAGGGATAACTGTTATATTTGCCCTGAGAGTGTCTCTAGGTGGGGGCGCCCCATCCTTGAGGGAATTGAAGGCCGATACAAACTGTGGGCCTAGGGTCTCAGCAAATCCCTTATAGTAACTCAGACTAAAGCCATCTAGACCCGGTGCTTTGCCTGGCTTTGTGTTCTTGATGGCCCTCAGGAATTCATACGGTTCGATTTCGCTATCGAGGGAGGTTATCACCTCTTGCTTTAGCATGGGGAGGCCAGATTCCTGAATATAGGCAGCAATTTTGCTCTGGAGATCGGCAGACCGGAGTTGGGGAAGGTTATACAGATTTTCGTAATATTTCCTGAACGTGCTAGCTAGATCAGCCACCAAATGGTTCCTATTCCCCCTAGGGCCATGTATAAGTGAGATAAAATTTCTGCTCCGTTGGGCTCTGAGGGCCCTAGCCAATGCCCTGCCACACTTGTTACCACATTCAAAGAAAAATCTGCAGCACCGTACTGCCATACTCCTAGCCTCACTGAAGCATATGTCTCTGAGGGAATCCTGGAGGCTTGCAAGCTTGGCCCTTACCACCCCAGACAAGGTCTGTTTATGCAGTGTTTCCATCTTAATTATTTCATGGGTTACATGTATAATTTGATTATTCCTTTCTTGTTTGATTAGAACTCCCCTGATCACGCACTTGTGGGCTTCCCACAGAGAAATTCGTGAGACCTCCCCGGTGCCATTTATCGAAAGTTTCCGGGATGGACAGGGTAAGGGCAACCGGGGCGTGGTCCAAGAGTGTCATATGCCCTGTATCCAAGCCCTTTATGAAGTGAAGAAACTTATGGGGGACCAGGAACCAGTCAGTCCGCGGATACGAATTGTGCGATGCGGAAAAGAACGTATAATCCCTACCTTTTGGGTTAAGGGTCCGCCACACATCCATCAGTTGGTTGTTAAGGAGTAGGTGCTACTCCTCTCTCTTTTGACCCCTCTTTCCTAATGTGTTCCTGCATCTTTATGTTCATTAACTTGTCTATTACATTTGATTCATAATAGTGTGTGTTTTATACGCATTGTCATCATTGTTGTATTATAAGTATTTACTTGTCTTACCCCCATACTTCTACTGTGTACAGCGCCACGGAATACGATGGCACTTTATAAATAAGCAATAATAATAATAATCTCAGGCAACACTACATTTAAAACAGACACAATTGGGTAATGCAAATCACTACATGGGCTCAGGAATAACTCTAGAAATGTTTGTCTATAAACACAGTTGGATATGCAATCAACTAATGCAGGATAAAGCTGTATCATGCAAAGAAGAAGTCCCACATTAACACAATCTAGAAATACTGTTATTTTCTCTGGGCCAAAGCTCAATTAAAGACTGAGGCAAAAAGGAAAATATTTTGTGGTCAGGTGGATCAAATTACTTATGGAAACCTTAAGAGAGTAAGGACCTCCGGCTTGTTATTAGCACAGTTCAAAAGCCTGCATCTCTGTTGTTATGGGGGTTGCATGAGTGCTTATGGCATGAGCAGCCTGCCAACATCTTGTCAAGATACCAAACAGTATATAGCAGTTTTAGAACAACATATTATCCCATCCAGACAATAGGCTCGATTCAGAACCACATTCGTCTGCATTTCCGTAGCTGTCTGTGAAAGTTTTGGTGGGTGTTTGTAATTTTTTTGCTTTTTTTCATTCATTTTTCATTCGTACGAACGTTCGGGCAAATGCGTATATGCGCTTTCGATGAACGAAAGCAAATCTGAACATTTCCGTTAGTTCAGGTCATTTTCCAAACCAAATCTGATATTTTTCGTTTGTTCAGATAACTTACGTTATTGCTATGGGCTTGTGTCTCATTCAGAGAGTTGATTGCCGACGGACCACCACCCTATAAATCCGTTTCCTTTGCGATCCCCTTACGGGACCATTTTGACCTCGAGACTAGCATCTATGGATGACTCTAGTGCATTTGAGGAGCATGAGGATCTGCAGCTCATGGGCATTGAAATTGTCCGGAGGGCTGAGACCAGATTGCACCGCGCGGCGACGCATGCACATCGATGGCATGCATGACATTGAGCTGTTCGAGATCACCAGACTTAATCGCGCTTCCCTCCATAAATTGTATAGTGAGCTGTGGCCATGGTTAGCCCGCACCACAAGGAAGGGGCAAGCAATTTCAGGTATGACCAAGATGCTTGGCAGCCTGCAATTTTTGGTGAACGACTCGTTCCAGAGGCTGGGTGCCCTCTCCGTGGGGATCTCCCAGCCTACGCTGAGCCGTGCGCTATCCAAATTTTTGGAAGTCATGGCTACCATTACTCGCAAATATATTTGTTTTCCTGACGACATGGTAGCCAGAAACGCGATTAAGCTGCCATGCCCAACGTCATGGGTACCATTGACTGCACCCACGTTGCCCTGGTCCCTCCGGCAGTCGACGAGTATATCTACAGGCAGGTTCAATCAGTCCTTTTTTTTTTTTTCTTCGAATTAGTCCCTCCTTGTAATTAATCCCTCCTTGTAAGTTATCCATCGTTGCAAATACTTCCCTTATTTTATTTATTCCCTCTGTGTAATTTATCCCTCCTTTTAATGTATCCCTCCTTTTACATAATCACTCCTTGCAATGAATCCCTCCTTGTATTTTTTCCTACTTGTAAATATTCCCTCCTTGGAAGTAATCCCTCCATGGAATTATTCAATACTTTAAACTATTCCCTCCTTGTAATTATTCCCTCCTTGTAATTTATCCCTCCTTGTAAGTTTGCCAACATTTTAATGTATCCCTCCTTTTAAGTATTCCCTCCTTTTAAAGAGTCCCTGTGGAACCATGGACTGTATTTAGTTGCATATAAATGTCACATGTGTTCACCAAGGAAAAAATTTAATGTGTACCTGAAATAGACCCGGGAAAGTTAATCTTTCCTTTTTCAAACATACATATTGTTTTTTGGCAAGACAAAATACTTATGTACTTGTTTATTGTTTACTTGTTTATTGCTAATTTAATTGGGCCACAGCATTAGTTTAGGGTGTGATTAGTTAGTGTTCCCCTAGTTTGCGTCCCCTTTATAATGTTTTTTTTATCCCAGGAACCGCAAAATGGGCCACTCAATGAATGTCCAAGCAGTGGTGGCCCCAGACATGCGGTTCCTTAGTCTGCTCGCCGGGTTGCCAGGCTCATCCCATGATGCCTGCATTCTTCGCAGATCTGGATTGTATGGTCGGTTTGAGTCTGGGGAATTTTCCGGTGGATGGCTCCTTGGTAAGTTGCCGCCAATAACGTCCTTTTTTTTGGATATGTATGGCTAGGAATTTCATTTGTGTTCCATGCATGAAACTATGCCTTTTTGAACACCTTGTTTACCTGTGAAACACGACCTTAACCATTAGATTTTTCAAGCAACAAAGCCTGTATTAGCAAAATTTAGAAATGGAATTTAGAGTAAAGTAATAATGAGTCTTCCACACAGTCTGCTTAAATGATGTCCTTGAATTTATCCTAGGGTCTGCGCCATCTTTGAGTAGATGCATTACACTTACTGAGTAGAGGAGAGCGGGATAAAGTGCAGGGGGCGGGTTAGAGCTGGTTTGTACTCACACCAAGCAGCTACAGGGTCCTGAAAAGTTGACATCCAAGAATGCTGAGCAGCACAGTCCTAAACCAATACCTGTTAGCAGTCTGGCTGATTGGCCCTCATCCGCCATCTTGGATGTTTAATTTTTTCCAACATCTATTTATGTATTTTAATTTTTTAAAGGGCCTGTACACTATGTATGCTCATGCTGTGTAGCAAATGTGACCTCGGCTCTTAGTAATGTTGATTGCCCGTTTAGGGGATTCCATTTATTGAGTAATGTGTAATTTATGTTTTTTATTATACATTTTGGGAGGTGATTCCGGCTATCCACTCCTTCCGTGGCTGTTGACGCCCGTCCTCCGGCCCCATAATGCAGCCGAGGAGGCATATAATAGGGCGCGCAGGAAGACTAGAGCTGTGGTGGAGAGGGCGTTTGGCCTGTTGAAGACCCACTTCCGATGCTTGGACCATACCGGGGGAGCACTTCATTATGACCCCAAAAAGGTCATAGATATTATAATGGCCTGTGCAGTTTTGCATAATTTTGCTATATTGCAGCGTGTCCCCGGTATGTGGATGTGCCCCCCTCTCCACCCACCGATGACCCAGACGAGGACTATTGTGGGCCACCGAGTGCGTCTGCCCAAGCAGTGCGGTCTAATTTAATTGAGACACATTTTGCTTAATTTGTTGTTCCTTTGTTTTGTCCCTTTATTCTTGGATAATTGTGTTTTTGGACCTTTGTGTTTGTATGTTTGTTTGTTACTTTTACAAACAGTAAAGAAATAATTTAAAACAACCTCACACATGATTTTCTTTTTTGTTTTTTGGAATGTTACAAATGTGTTACTGCCTACTTTAACTCATCTTTATTCACCCAAAACTTAAAGGCATAAACTTAGTCCACAACAGGTTAATTACAATTTTATGTAGTTTATTTTAGAAGCAAACATTGGATTGGATGGTCACTCCCATAGTTGCATAAAATACATGGACAAAACACAAATGAAAGTTTAGCCAAATCAGGCCACATAGCAATTGCCCAGAGGCAGGAGTTTTAAAGTAAGGCACTCTTGTGCAAAGTTTCGGACAAATGAAAATTTAATAAACATAGGTGACAAGCATTGCCATGTCCACATTGTGCAGCAAACAAATATGCCCACAGACACACCCTCTCCTGCTTGGCCACATTTGCCACAGGCACAGGTGTAAAGCAGCCAAACCTATGCCACATCTACACTTGTTACTCAGTGTGCTACCCAAACAAGAACCCCCAGTCCCAATCCAAGTCCAGTTCAATCTCAGCCAGGGGTCAAGGTAGTAGTTTGCCAGCCCAGAATGTCCCCCAATCATGCCTACAAACAGGAGGAGCCAGAACCAATGTCATTCGCTACCATCATGCAGCACAACAGCTTGAGTGGCAGGTTCATTGAGGCTTCACCTCCGGCATTGGCTAGTGGGCTACCTCAGCACTCTAATGAGCTATATGGGCGCGAATCCAAAGCAAACCAGCAAAGCCATACCAAAAGGGTCTATTGGTAGGGCTCACCAGACAGGTCAATACAGTGGGGATGTAGATCAAAGATGTGGAGCAGATACAGGCCGAATAGGCCTTAAAATGGGGGATGCCCAAAAAACCCAGGTTGGGGCCCTTGGAGGTGGACCCTCACGTGGGCCTGTGTGGCATTCAGAATCTGCAACTGTTCCAACATGATCGAAATTCAGCCATCATGGAACTGAGATTGTTAGTTAAGGTGGCCATGTGGCTGTTGCTATTTCGAACTTCCTCAAGCATGCCACTGTAATAATTGGATAAGGTGGCCATGTGGCTGTTGTTGGACCTAAATTCAGTCAGCATGGAGTTTAATGTATTGTTTAAGGTTTCTAATTGGCCATGAAGATGTTCGTGATTTCGTTGATTTTGCAGGCGAAATAGCCGCCTCTCATGGTGCCATGCTGACTCCATCATCGGCGCGCCCCTCCCCTGGGCAACTGGGCGACGTAGTCAACTACGCCTCCCAATTCCCCGGGTTTGGGGGCGTGCAGATGATGTGCCTCTAGGTCCACCAACAGCCACAGGTCTGCTTGGCAAATTCTCAGCAGCAGAGCTAACACTGGGGACTGTTGGCTCAGTCTCTGCATGCTGCCCACGGTGGGCTGGCAGCATGCAGCCAGCTTCACTCTGCTGCTGAGCATTTGGTGTAGAAACATGTTGGGACAGTTGCAGATTCTGTCCCAGGGGGAGATGTTCTGAAGGTTCAATGAAGGCTCCATCTTCCTCCAGCTCCTGGATTTCCTCCATCAGTGTGTGGGTCTGTTGGGACATGGAAAAAAAAGGTTCAGTTTAGGGACTACATATGTATTGTAACATGGCAAGGTACATGCATAAGCAACATCATATAAAGACACTTACCGTATATATCGGATCCTGGGTCCAAGGCAGCACGGAAGTAGACGCCATGTTAAAACTGGCAGAGGATTCCCCACTAGCTGAGGAATGATGCTGGGCTGCATTGGGGAAAAGAAGGCATGTTAACACACAACTAGGCATTGGTGATGTGTATTAACACATATGGTTCACTAAAACAAGGGGCCATGCATGAATGGCAACTCCCCAAGTTAAACTTGACTATGAATGTCATTATCTGTTAGATGTATTAGTCAACAAGTACATACACATTGGTCTCCTTAACCAAAATAAACATGCATATACTGGCTGTTCTGAGGCTTCACACATCACCTAAAGGCCATTATGGGACCACACTCAGCTTGCAAATAGCATTTGCCATTAGATTAGCCTGTTTGACATTCTTTCTAGGTCAAACATCAAGTCTTTCTGAGCAAAGCACAGCTCAAACCCAAATTGGCTACAGATAAAGATGGAAGTGTTGTATGTAATTGACTCTAAATACATAACAGCCAGTCCTTTGCTAATCTCAATAGTGTTCCTTAAGACTCTCCAAAATAATCTATGAGGAAGTAAACAAGCAAATAATGGGTCGCCACACATAACACACCCTGTTTAAAATGTTACCTCCACTACAAGGCACACCCTAGGGGCATGTGTTAATATATGGGTTTGTGCGTAATTTTACACGCAGATCACATTTCACATACACAGTAACATTACTAACCGGCAGGAATATTAGGGATGTCCGTGTCCTGTCGGGCCGAGTGTCCCTCCAAGGCCACAGGATGTAGCAGGCCCAGCACCATCTCCTCAGCTCGGGTAAATTGCAGTTTGGTGGGGAATCCGCCGCCAGTTTGTAAGCTGAAAAAGAGAGTTGCACACATTTAGGTAAATGTTTCCAATACAAGACGAAGCCAAATCCACAAAGTATATATGTACCTGTAATTACGCCGTTTATTTTCTTTCTTCCGTGCTGCATAATTTAGGTCCGATATTTTCCTTTGTATCTGCTCCACATCTTTGAGCTCTTCCCCCGCTGCATTGACCTGTCTGGTGAGCTCCTCCAAAATCTCGGCTTTGCGCTGCTTGCTTGTAGCTTTGGATCTGTGCCCATATAGCTCATCATAATACAAGGTGAGGCCACTAGCCAATGCCAGAGCTTGGGCCTCACCAAACCTGCCACTCAAGTGGCCTCGGCGCGATGTGCGCCCTGTTGCTTGACGTTCGGGCTCATCAGTGGTTGGCGGCAAATGGGGGGACATTCGGGGCTGGCTGTGTTGAGGAGAAATGTAGGACAGGTGGCTGGCTTCTGATTGGACTGGACTTGGATATGGACTTGGGGTTCCTGCCTGGGTGGCCACTGAACTAGCAGGCGTAGCTGTGGCATATTCAGCCTGCATTTCCACCTGTGCCGGTGTCAAATGTGGGCGAGGAGGAGAGGGTGTGGTGGATGATGTTGGGCTTCTTGGCCTGTGCCTCTGTGGCTCCTTCACACTTTCATGGCCCTGGGAGGTTGATGCACGTGGCTAGGGTGATGGTGAGCTCTGGCTGCTGGGGCTTCAGGCCCGGTGGCTAATGCACGTGGCTGGGGTGATGCTGAGCTCTGGCTGCTGGGGCTTCGGGCCCGGTGGCTTGGCCTCTTGGCCTGAGAGCTTTTCCCACGTGGCTGGGGTGATGCTGAGCTCTGGCTGTTGGGGCTTTGGGCCCGGTGTCTTGGCCTCTTGGCCTGTGAGCTTTTCCCACGTGGCTGGGGTGATGCTGAGCTCTGGCTGCTGGGGCTTCGGGCCCGGTGGCTTGGCCTCTTGGCCTGAGAGCTTTGGCTGGGGTGATGCTGAGCTCTGGATGTTGGGGCTTTGGGCCCGGTGTCTTGGCCTCTTGGCCTGTGAGCTTTTCCCACATGGCTGGGGTGATGCTGAGCTCTGGCTGCTGGGGCTTCGGGCCTGGTGGCTTGGGGTCTTTGCATGAGAGCTTTTCCCACGTGACTGGGGTGATGGTGACCTTTAGAGGCTGGGGCTTTTATGGGCCGTACTTGTGTGTTTGCTGGGCTGGCCCTTCTTCTTTGGCGCAGGCTCCTTGGTTTTTGGGCTTCTGGGTGCCTTTGTGGTCGCCTTCGCCTGTCCACTGCGGGTTCCAGGCTGCTTCGCCTTAGGCATTTTTGAGCGACTGGTGGGGCCTGCCTAAGCCTCCTCACACTTCTCTGCCTTTTTCCTGCTGGCTTCCTTGGCTGCTTTGGCCTTTGCTGTGGATTTTTTGGGTGGCATAATGATGACACTCTGAAAGAGAATGAGCTGTGGCTCCAGGACCCTTTAAATACTAATGCCGGGGTCTGACGTTTATGCGTTCGCGTACGCGTGCGTACGGCCATTCGTCCGGCCGTGCAGAACACGGAAATCGCAGGGGCATTACTTATCTGCTGCAGACAAGAGGCAAGATGGCACCCACAATCTTCACCCGCCAACAAGAAGAGATCATCATGCTTGTAAGTGTCTTTTAATGCCTTTGATTTGCCATCTAAATGCATGCCTAGCCCTTAAGAAAGCACATGAAGAAACGGTTGTTTTAAAAAGTGTATCAAACTCCGTGCCAAACTGAAGTGAGGGCCCACACGTGCGAACCAACACTGAGGCCAGCTTCAAGGATTGTATTAGGCTACAAATGTGTCTGTTAATGTCATTTAGTCAAATGATCGATTGTTGACAGATATGTGTATGCTGTTTTAACTCAAACCTTGCTTTTTTTTGTGTTTTGTAGACCATGCTGGAGCGCAGGTACGACTACCTGCCCAACTCTTTTGAGAAGCGCACCATCGCCCTGGAGATCATTGGCAAAATCCAACATCAAACGGACACCACCTTCACCCACACGCAGATCATACATCATTGGTCGGACCTGAAATGACTGCACATGCCCCGGGTGCGGAGGTTTTTCGGAATCCATTTCCCAAGTAAGTACATAGCGATTGCATGCAAGATGTAACTAAGACAGAAGGTAGGCCTTTAGTTATAATGCCTTTTCTTTAGTAGTGTTGGAAATGGATTACCGCATTCGCCGCACCCGGAGGCGCACAGGCCGACCAGTGCTGCGTGAATCTGCAGCTGGAAGTGAAGGTGGTGGATCTCCAGGGCGATGGTCCTACCCCTCCTCTGTTGGTTCCTCCGACCAGCCCCTGGACCTTTCCACAGAGGAGGGGCGGCACGGCATGGGCAGAGAGTCGTACCCAGCGATGCATGGGGGAGCCTCTGGTATGTGACCGCACACACATATACATGCAATTTCCACCCAAGCTGATTCCCTTAATCTGTTTTTGCAGATGCTTCTGGAGAGGGTGAAGATGCGCAGGCTGCAGCAGATCTCGCCCATGAGGCACAGGGAGAAGGTGAGGGATGTGACACACACATTGAAAATGACATTTGATTACTGTTGACTAAGACATTATAAGTGACCCTATTTGCCATGTCTCAACAGGCTCTACTTCACAACAGTGGCAGGGCCCAGGACGTAGGGTTGTCCCCAACTAGGCATCCGTCGGCCACCAAGTAAGTTGTAATGTCATTCTTTGCAGTATGTGTTAAGTGACACGATCACCCAGATTCATGAAGCCAGAGTCAATGGCATTAGCAGAATGACCTGTGCCCACTTCCTTAGAGTTATTCCTTACCAGAATGACCTGTGCCCACTGGCTTAGAGAAATTACTTACCAGAATGACCTGTGCCCACTTCCTTAGAGTAATTACTTACCATAATGATCTGTGCCCATTGCTTAGAGTAATTTCTTACCAGAATGACGTCTGGCCACTTCCTTAGAGTAATTACTTAGCAGACTGACATATGTCGTGATTAGTTAGGTTGGCAACTATCAAACATTCCATCCACAGGTGAGAAACATGTATTTGTCGCCAAATAATGTTTTTGTCTCAATTTGATACAGGGACCACACGGGCAAAAGTGGAAGAAATGAATCGAAGGATCCTTGAGTTGGTGGCCGATATGCAGCAGCTGGTTGACTCGTTGGGGAAAATAGAAGAAGAATAGTGTTCTGGGTCCTGTCACTGATTTTAGTTCTGTGAATAGTTTTTAAAATTTTACATTTTTAATATTTTTAATGTTGTGGTTTTTAAAATTGTTTTCATAATGTTTTTAAAACCAAAAATCGAATGGGCCACAAAAATGGCCTTGAAGTAAAAATAACAAAACCAAAAAAAAGTTTCAGTGTCATTTTTAAACACAAATACATTAACACAAAACGAAGGGGGAAATAAATATTCTGAGATGAAGATTCAGATGAACGAGAAGTGGTTTGGGTAAATTTTAGGGGCCTAAAATGGAAGAAGAACCTATCCTCGAAGTGGTTTGGGTAAGTTTTAGGGGCCTAAAATGGAAGAAGAACCTAACCGCGAAGTGGTTTGGGTATGTTTTAGGGGCCTAAAATGGAAGAAGAACCTAACCGCGAAGTGGTTTGGGTAAGTTTTAGGGGCCTAAAATGGAAGAAGAACCTAACCGCGAGGTGGTTTGGGTGAGCTTTAAGGGTCCAAAAGGGAAGATGGAGGATAGTGCTAAGTGGTTGGGGTGAGCTTTAAGGGTTCAAAAGGGATAATGGAGGATAGCGCTAAGTGGTTGGGGTGAGCTTTAAGGGTCCAAAAGGGAAGATGGAGGATAGTGCTAAGTGGTTTGGGTGAGCTTTAAGGGTCCAAAAGGGAAGATGGAGGATAGTGCTAAGTGGTTGGGGTGAGCTTTAAGGGTCCAAAAGGGAAGATGGAGGATAGGGCTAAGTGGTTGGGGTGAGCTTTAAGGGTCCAAAAGGGAAGATGGAGGATAGGGCTAAGTGGTTGGGGTGAGCTTTAAGGGTCCAAAAGGGAAGATGGAGGATAGGGCTAAGTGGTTTTATGTGAACTATAAGGGTCCAAAAGGGAAGATGGAGGATAGCGCTAAGTGGTTTGGGTGAGCTTTAAGGGTCCAAAAGGGAAGATGGAGGATAGTGCTAAGTGGTTTGGGTGAATTTTAAGGGTCCAAAAGGGAAGATGGAGGATAGGGCTATGTGGTTTGGGTGAGCTTTAAGGGTCCAAAAGGGAAGATGGAGGATAGGGCTAAGTGGTTTGGGTGAGCTTTAAGGGTCCAAAAGGGAAGATGGAGGATAGTGCTAAGTGATTTAGCTAAACATTGTAGTAGAAGTGAGGGTGGCAAATATGTAGGCGAGCACTTTAATGAGTTAAGTTTGTAGTGCGCAGGCGCAAGATCGTAAGGATTTCCGTCTGGATGAATATTTATTGAAAAAGGGAAACAGAATCTATCGGGAAACGTAAAGGATTCGTGGGAGGATACGATGGGAAAAGGGCAAAAACGAAAGCCTACGTTGTAACCTGAGAAAATGAAACAGAAAAGTCACGATGGAAAATGACATCCTCGTACTCTGGCATACGAAAGGACGGAAACTTTACAGAATGTTTGCAATGCATGCATAAAATCGCTCGCAAACTCATACGAGAGCGGGAGAATTTGAAAATAATACGAAATCGGCACTAAAACAAAAGTCTTTTTTGTCTCTCTGAATCGAGCCTTATGTCTCTTTACGGAAAGACTTGTTTGTTTTAGCAAGACAATTCTAAACCACATAACAGAATTACAGACTGTTGTAAAAAGAAGATGCAATGCTAAACAATGGTAGACATGACCCTGTTGCAGCTTTGTTAGGACGTGTTGCTGCCATTAATTTCGAAATTAGTTACTTTTTTTTAGATGAAATGGAAACATGTCTAACTTTATATGTGTTCTATGTTCTGTTGTGAAAAAAATGTTATCTAAGGTATCCAAATCATTATTTATATTTTACACAGCATCCCAAATTTTTGGTATAAAGGTTGTAGATAATATATAATATAATTTATGATGCCCCTTGGTCAGAATTGCTGTCTAACCTTACCTATATACAATCCACGCTGTATTAAAATATGGCACATGAAGTGCATGCAGCAGCATCCCATTCCTCCCTGCTGTGCATTCTCTCCATAATATGCTGAGAGGGACTAGAACAGCAGGGAAGCAGGGCATGTCTGTGCCGTATTTGAATACAGCAATAGATTGCGGCTTGGTAAGTGCAGGGGCTTGAGGGTTAGTCAGCGATTCCCGCTGTAGGCATTCCAAATCGGGATGCCCTTTAACAATCTTTAATACCGGACCAAAATTCAGATATGACTTTAGACCATCGTTTTTTTGACCTTCGCTTTTTGTGCATGTGTTACAACACAGCATACTCACCATTGTTTAATAGCAAATTTAAAGTATATTATTTCTATTTACTTTTTTTTAGCAGTGTATAAGAGCTGTGTTTATTTTGCAGTAGTTTCACTTTTAAAATTCTAGTTCCCTAAACTACTGCAAGGAATTTTCTTATATTTAGTGAAATGCGCACAACGTTGATAGGAATGCCCACTGGGTGGCAGCATACTACCTGAATTGTTATTTAGATTGTCATTAATCTGATTCGGGTTAGAGAACGGTTTGAAAAAGTCTGGTCTGGCAGGCACCCTAATCCAAATAAAATTCAGGCTGTGTGTTTTGATCTCTGGAAAGCAGCTAAAGCAGCCAAATGCCTGCAATTTGCATGGGAAAAATACCAGACGTCTGAGTGCTCAAGTCAGAGAACTTGGAGTTAAATAATCCAATTTAACTTCTTTTCACAAGTAAAAACTCCTTTTAACAAATGAATGTATTTTCTGAAAGATAATGACATTATATTTGTTACAGAAAAAACATTAGTATTAAATGAACATTTTTACTCCAAAGGAGCACAACGGCAGAATTGCTGACAGTGTGCTGGGGCTTTCAGCCCCCTGTCTCCTTTAGACTCAGAGCCTTATTCATGAAGGGATAGCGTCAGGTAGAGCCTGTACAGCGGCAGGTAGCATCAAGTAGTGTCAGGTGAACACCGGAGACGGCACACAATTACACATTTATAAAGCCAAATCTGGTGAGCGACTAGAACAACACCATGTAGCGTCGGATTTATCATTATCCCAGCCTTGCAGAGCGACACGTATTACCTCTCGCTACCAATGGACGTTCTTTTACTTCTCTTTAAACAGGGGGTTTTTATTTATTTTTTTTTAAATAATCTCAAATAATGTTGTGACCGCTCCTGGGCTCGAAAAATCCATTTTTTCACACGTTTTTCATTTTTTATATATTTCTGCAGAATTGACATTACAGGTCTGGCATTAATGTGTTCATGTTACAATGTTATAACTATGTAATTCCATATGTTTTCGCTTTGTTACTGGTGGATATGTGTGCAAAAACAGCCTTTAATCACACAGCCTCCGGCGCTCTGGGCTTCAGCGAAGCATTTTTGAGCGCCGGTGGTGTGTGAGGCTGTTTTTTGATGAATATGCTGTGAGTTGGTCGCACTGACCAGTCGCTTACATTCGCTCCCAAACAGCGCTGTACTGGTCATATAGCGACTCCCCACAATGTATTCATCAATGCGGCACAGCGAAGGGGTCGCTCTGAACTAGCGAACCACAACCGAGCACAGCGACTACTAGCGGGCGCTCTGAAATGCCTGCTACAGATGCTCATCTGTCGCTACCTGCCGCTAATAATGAATTAGCCTGTCAGACTGGACCAGGTTTGCATAGCCAATTGCAGCCCCCAGACTCCCTGTTACGTGTACAGATCTGACCAGTCATGGTCTTGCTATATATGTGGTGAAAGATCCTCCCTTTGTCCCCGCCCCAGCTAATTACTATAATAATGCTGGTAAGTGGCTGCATATATCTGTAAGTACAGATAAGGAATGTATAGACCAGGGCTGGTACCATGTGATCCAAAAATACCCACTACCTGTCTTCAATTGCCTTAATATATATATATATATATATTAACAGCCATTCAGTTACAGCTGGAAAAGGATGCTGCCGCTGGCGAGGAAAGGTGAGATTAGCCTACCTGGCAACTGGGGGGGAGTTCGGACAACGGAGCATCCCAAATCAGGATGCCCTCTAGAGAGGGAATCAGGCTGCTTTGGAGTCTATGAGAGACTGTGAGAGTCTATGAGAGACTGTGAGCGGTGGACCCATTTTTTTCCATCCGCTGGAAGATGGAAAAAAAATCATATCAATACCAAGAAGACTATCAATTTAATGCATTATATTGGATCACACTGTATCCGGACTGTCTGCTGTCAGTGGATACAGAAAAGGCCTTGGACAGGGTTCACAGACAATTTGAAGCTGCGTTGAGACAGATTAGAATGGACCCTAATTTCTTGGCTCTTTAAAGAAACTCCACAGCTTGCATCAAGGCCAGCGGTATTCTCTCCTCTTTCTTAAACATCTCCAGCGGCACACAGCAAGGGTGTCTCTTATCGACCCTACTATACTTAAAGGGCAATTGTGTAAAAAAAAAAAATGCTAATTTATATGGCAAACACTACAACATACATACTATTAAAATACTGAAAAAAAAAAAACTTTATTTTAAAAATTGTTTATTGTTGTGGATTTGTAGGTTCATGTATTTATTTACTTATTTATGCATATATATGTGGTATGCACTATGCACTTAGGATCCCGATCATAGGTAGGGTCTGATTAGATAGTGGTGATGTTATTTGTTATTATAATTATAATTTTAATGGTGAATAAAAACACTCTAATCTAAAAAACACATTATATATTTAATAAATGTGTAAAATAATGTATTTATTTTATTTGTGTCAAAGTTTTCATCGTAAAGTGACCCTTTACCCAGAAAGGAAGTCTATGACGTCGCCTTCTATCTCCAGCCCAGTGCCCCAAAACAGCCTGTGTTTCTTTCATTTACTTTGCGCAGTATTCATAAAAACACAAACCGCATGCAGTCTGTTCGAATGGTCGGCCATATTGCTCCCTGGTGCTCCCCAGCGATGATACATTCAGTTACATACAGCTTAGCACTGGGGGTCTATAATAACTGCATATGTTATGCCATTCTACATCATGGCAAAGGCTTTAGTAAAAAAAAAAAAGAAACACAGGGGCACTGTGCTGGGAATAGATAGTGACGACATAAACTTCCTATCTGGGTGTAGGTGAACTTTAAGTGGCAGTTGTGGCCTAGTGGTCAAGGAAGCGGCCATGTGATGAAAGGGTCACAATTCCTGGCTTCATGAGGCAGCTGGAAGAAAAAAGAGCTGTAGTCCTTTCAGCAACTGCAAGCAGCAACTATCTGGATCCAGCGAGAACTTCAGTACAGGGATGTGAGTAAAAGTGTTAGGAATTATACATTGTGTTATTTTGTAAGGTGGCCATACTTGATGATTAGTTTACACATAGCGCTTTGACGCTTTGATTCAGCACTGTACCAGAATGCACTTTTGCATGGCTTTAGGCTAAAAAAAAGCGTGTTCTTGTCACTCTCTCCAGACACTTTTTTTGGTGTTACCCTGCCCTCCTGCCGCTCCTCCTTCGGTGGCCACAGCGTGGGAGCGAGGCTCGTGTATGTTTTTTTATTTTTTTTTTACATTCACCTGATAAGATGCACTGACATTTTCCCTCCCCTTTTGGAGGAAAAGTGCATCTTATAGGGAAAAGAATACGTGTAGTTTGCATAAAAATACATCAATTAGCTAAGTGGACTTCTGTTTTTGTCAATTATCTGTAAATCACTGGAGTTAAATATTTTTTTTTATCTGAGAGCAGGCTTAATTTTTTCTGACATTGCAAAAATTCTGATATCATTTAACCAAATCAAATTTGCACAACTATGGTCAAATCTAAGGTGCCCTTCTGGAAAAAGAAGTTTATTCACTATTTCTACCCAGCATCAGCTTCCTTGGGGTCTGGCGCTTCAGACCATTGTTGAAAGATAATCACAGGGACACTTTTGTGCACCCCTTCTGCCTTGTGGAGGAAACGCTACAAGGCAGTGTTCATCACTGTGCTAGCAGTGGGTAGGCAGAGTCCCATCCTCCAGTTTGATTGCAGTATTGCACAGCCTCTAGAAAAATATTGCTGACCCTAAACGAACCCGAAGAGAATCGTTACTCGCCTTTAAATTTTAGCCTTTATTCTTCAGTATAGCGTACATACCAAGCACTACTGACAACTTTCATTGTCAGCTAGCATTATAGGCTCAATAAATATCCCTACCATAGAGCGATAACTGCTTTTCTGGGATAGGAAAATCTGCTGTGTGCCGTTTTTAAATGCTGGCAACATTTTTGGCATTGGGAATGCTTCGTTGCTTTTTAGAATGTAGTTTTAGATTAACTGAGTGTTGGGAAACAGTAAAAATTTCTACCCGTTTATAGCTGGGACCCACTTGTGCAGTTTAAATTATAACAAATGAAGTTAAATGGTCGAAAATGCACAGCGTGAGGGAAAAAAAGCATTGTCTTAAATGATGCATGACCACATTTGTGTGCCGACTGCGCGTAAATAAATGTGTTTGCTTCATTTTTGCTAGCTTTAACATGAGTTGGAGGGCTATAAATACACAGGTAACATTTGTATTTGGCACATAGCGATATAAGAGACAGAGAAATAATATGTTCACTGAAACGTTTTAGAAATAAATTGTTAACTTTTTTGAAATAAATTGTTCATTTGAATAATGTCCTTCTTATTTAGTTTAGGAGTGATTCTTAAAAAAATCATGTACTCTGAAGAACTATTGTAAAGAAGACGTTAGACAATAAAGAATGAATATGGTTTTGTCCCAACTTTTGATGCTCAATAAAGATTTGTATTCTTCTTTGGTATAATTTATTAAATCACTATTCCACTGCTGCACTTTTACCACTGTTAAAACTATCATCATATCATTACTTTCCTTTATTTTCCTTTTGTTTACACAGCCTACTCTCTTCTGCATTTCTTAAAGTTATACTAAAGGCATGCTCGATTGTTGTCTCGCCTTGGGCTACACGTCGCACTGATCAGATGAGAGCTCGCGCATGCGCCATTAGACCAGGGAAAGGTGAGTTATTACCAACGCTCTGAGCGGTTTTATACAGCAGGGCATCCCAAATCAGGATGTCCTGGGGAAAAGCTAGCGGTCAGCCCTGAAATCTTTTATTCTAGGCTCTCTGCTGCTGGGTTTTGTTCCACTTTAAAGAGAAAATCCAGAAAAAAAATCACCTCTCATCTCTGTCTGCTTCACTAATATCTGGCGGAATACTCCTCTAAAATCAGGTACCACAAGCAGTATGTGCCCAGGGATTCCACCCATCCACTTGTGACATCTACTGTTCACTTCATTCACTGCAATGGAGGGAGTGTGGAGATGGAGATGTTGGAGAACCTAATCTAAGAATTAGGAAAGTGTTAAAAAGCTGGATATTGCTGAAGCAGGTGCAGGGGAGGAGGGGATAAGTATACCTAGGCATAGTAATTGCAATTGGCAAAATATATTAAAATCAACATGGCCAATATATGTACATCATGTAAAGTAGTATTAAAGTGGACCAACACTTGATTTTCATCCTGCTTGGTTTCTCTGCTTCACAAAGACACCTTGATTTAGAATGCCCCTGCATGTGACACCTTGAATAGCCACATGCTCCCATGGCACGCATGCTCAGACTTTTCTCCAATCAGAATCGATTGCCATGCATATTAATGCACTCCATTCTGGGGCATCTCCTGCTGGCTGTGTGCGTACCTGCCGGCTATTCAGTTATGCCTGGCAGGGGTTTGACTTTGGATAAAGGGGGGAAGCCTGTTTATTTGGAGTGGGAGCAATGAACCAGTACAGATTTTCAGTGATTCTGGGGGGTTTGACAGTTGGGCATTGCAAATTGGGATGCCGTTGGGGAGGGCTTTACTCTGCCTTGAAGTTTTTCACACTCTAGTGCAAAGTGGACAGGGTTTTAGTTCACTTTAAAGAGGAGCAACCAAACAGTCTAGAGCCTATAAGAATTGGGATGCTCCACTGTGTCAACCCTCTGGATCACCCAATTTACTTACCTAATTCTGGAGCCCTCGCTGCACTGTGACCATAGCAGCGTCTGGGGGCGAAGCCTGCTCAATCAGAAGCTCAATCAGGAGCTTTGCCTTTGTGGCCCCGGTGACCGCACAATGTACAGCCTGGCTTGCCCTTCATGCTGCCCTGCCATCAAATTTGCGCTGGGGTGCCCCACTGACAACCCAGCACTTGGGTCGGCTGCCCCCCCACACTATGCCCCTGCTGTAGACCCTGTATTCTCTCACTCTGCCCTCCTCTCCTGCTTTCTTGTTCTCCCCAGACTCCCATCGCTCTTCAGTTATATACCAAAGATGCCTTTTCAGTTTCAGGACTTGTTCAACTTCCTTCACACAGGAACTTCAAACCTTTCCCACCTGCCTCACTCTTCTGAGACTACTACAACTTGTTGCCCTAGATTAGCCCCCAAAAACTATAAAAATGTGCTTTGCCTGATTCTATGTTGAAACATCTCTTATTCCCAGAACCAGCTCAAAAACCCACTTTGAGTTTCCCTTAAACTGAATTGGATTTTATTTCTATCACAAGAATTTAGAGATCCTTTTCATTCCAGGCTTTTGCCTAATTTACCCAATGCCATGCCATAATAGTTATATCCTGAGATATATAAACACACATTCATATCTGTCCTGCAACCGTTACTGTATTTTAACATCTGTTACATAATATTTAACAATATTAATTTTCCATACCTAGACATGCTTATTCCTCTTCTTATTGGGTTAAATCTGTCCAAAAGGAGTTAGGAATTAGAAATTGTGATCTATACAGGTGCAATTAATATTACAGATCTATCAGAAAGTTTTCTGGTCTAGGCTGTTGAAAGTCTATTGCAGACCATGATCATGGGAATTTTGTTTTTTAACGGGGATTGGGTAAGTTGCCAGCATCTGTACATACAACTTAAAGTGGACCATAATTGAGAATGTCAAACACAATGTTTTTTTCTTGGCAGGGAGCATCATGCCTTAACTCCTCTCTGCTGCATCTCCTGTTCAGGAGTACCCCCTATAGAAACATATAACACAAAATTCCGGCTTTGGTTCTGAAGGAGACAGAATGCCCTTGGGTCTCCATTTGTGAAAAAATCTCCAGGGTAGGAACCAAGATCTCTTGCAGGGGCGGTGCTAGTGATGCCTCCTGCTTGTCTGGCCTAGGCCACAGAGTGATGCAGTTGTAACATGGGACTACCAATACTAATTCTAAACAATAGCAGACATGCCTTACCTTTTTCAAGCCATTGTGCCCTATAACAGCCTGGTTGTGCTGGAGCTGCTTGAAGCAGGCGTGTTATCTGTCTCTTACCTTTGTACACCTCCTGACCTGGACCAGGACTGGATGTTTGTAGTAACCAAACCCCAGATGTAATGTTAGAATAAAAAGATTAGTAGTAGTAGTCTACTCCTGCGGTAAACCAGATGATGTTCGTGTTGCTTTTAACCCTTTCGCTGCCAGCCTACCTGCAGCATTTGCCACTCCCTGTTGCCAGACGATGTTTCACCATTTTGCGCTACACATATTCAACTGTCATTTTTGAAGGGATTTCCAGGGATTTCCCAGGAAAATTATATATTGTTTTTTTCAACAGAGTCTGGGCTTTAACATGAAATGTCTTGTTTGTATTTTTTAGGTGTATTCTCAATTTTTTTGGGTGAAATGTGTGAAAAAAAACAAAAAAAAAACATTTTTTTACAATTTGTAGAGTTTTTTTGTAATAAAAAATGTAAGTTTGTCAATAAAATCTTATTGCGTGAGAAACCCCAATTTCTCCCGGTTACAGCGATACCACATATGTATAGGTAGACACCCTTTCCTGCCCAGAAGCCTTTTATAGCTGCTGGATGACAAATGGTTAATTAAAAAAAAAATGACATAGGGTCCCCCTTCCCGGGGAGGGGGACCCCATTTTTTTTTGGATTTTGAAGGGTTAAAAACCCTTCAAAATCCAAAAAAAAAAATGACGTGGGGTCCCCCTTACCCAAAGTAACCAGCCCGGGACCAGCTATGGGGGCTTGTAGGCACAGAGTGGGGGGGCCAGCTTTGGTGGCCCCCCCACCCTGCAGCCTACGAGCCCACATAGCCTATGTGGGCCCGGGCTCTTCTGCCCCCCCCTGGCCTTTGGGGAGGCAGGTAATGGGGGTGCGGGGGTTAATGGCAAGCCACCCGCTAGGGCAGGTGACTTGCCACCCCCCCAGCCTTGTGAACTGGTATAAGGGGTCTCATGGACCCCTTACCAGCTCACAAAGGGTTAATGTGAAAAAAAAACACCACACAATAATAAAAAGTATTTTATTAGAAAAAAAAAAAATTTTTTTTTACTGTACTTACCTTCGATTGCAAGCTCTTGTCCCTCGCCGCTCAGCTGACAGATGCCGGTGATCGGCATCCAGAGAAGGAGAAGGCAGGAGATCAGAGGATCTCCTGCCACCTCCTTCCAGGGCACCGATCACCGGCATCTGAGAAGCTGAGAAGGCTGAAGCCTGAGATCGGGGCCGGGATGACTTCATAAGCCCCGCCCCCAAGGGGGCGGGGCTTAGAGGCATGATGGCGGCCGCCATCGTGCAGAAGAGAGGAGAGAGCCTCCCAGGCTCTCTCCTGAAGATCGGTAAGTCCTGGGGGGGGATCGGAGGCCCCCCAGGTGAAGAGGAGGGACAGCGGGAGCCAGCGCACACACAGGTAAGTGAATGTCATTTTTATTTTTTATTTTTTTTACAGTTAGAAGCTGCTGCTGCAGAAGCGGGGGGGGGGCGGCCTATTCCGGGGGCTCTCCTGGAGCCATCCGACCCCCCACGGGGGATCGGATGGCACCAAATTAAAGAGGAGACCCGGCCGGATCCAACAAGGGGTCAGGTGAGTATTTGTTGTTTTTACTTTTTAAACTACAAGCGAGGAAAGTCAAGCACGTAACACCTACGTGCTTGGCACTTAAGGCCCAGCCAAGCCAGCACGTAGGTGTTACGTGCTTGGCAACAAAAGGGTTAAAGCATGTGCAGGTTTGATGTAAGTTCATTCTAACTTCACTGTAACTTTAAGCCTAATCAGAACAGCTGCTTGTAAGTATAAGGTATAGTATCCACTGAACAAAGGTATCACCTGTATACATTTTTAATGAGAACACAGAGATATGAAACTCAATGGGCCAAATGTATAACACTTTGTCTATTGATGTACTGTATAATAAAAATTACTTATTAATGTTATAAAACACAATTTTTCTGGATTTCTCTCAGTTGAGTGGGTCAGTGGCAACACATTCTTTAACTAAGCTAGGATTTATGAAACAATATCCCTCTGGCCCCCTTTATTAATACTATTATTATAATGTATATCTTTCATTACCTATAATCTTTAAATTATACTGTTGTGTTACTCTGTCGCTGTATAACCCATCAGCATTTGTCGTTTATTAAACTCTCCCTTTAAAGGTTCGCTGAGCTTGGGACACAGGATTCAAGCAAAAAGTGAAACTTGAATGGCCTTTTTTTTAATTTAAAATGTCAGTAATTGATTTTTAATGACAAAGATCCCCTTTTAAAGGGTAATTCCACATCCAATTAAACTTTTAACATTTTCTGTTATAATGCTCCAACATGATGGTGTAAATGTACACCAAAGTGGTGTTTTGAGTGTACACACCTTAATGCAACGTCTGAGTGTATTTGTATATTTTCAATTTGCAAATAGATCCTTGACTTTCTGACCGAGAGACCAGAAGTAGTATGAGTAGGAAAGTTTGTTTCAACATCTATCTCCCTCAGTTTAGGAGCCCCCCAAGGTTGTGTATTGAGTCCGCTTCTATACTCATTGTACATGTATTACTGTGTAGCTAGTTCAGACTAGAGATGAGCGAATCGAATCTGACGAACCCGAATTTGTTACGAATTTCAGGAAAAATTTGATTCGTAACGATTCTGAATATCGCCGCGATTCGATCGCTCGAATCACCTCCTTAAAACTCCATTTGCTGCTATCCAGCCAATCTGAAATGGTGGATCCACATGTCAGGACATGTCCCATGGGGCAAGGAATCCTGGATAGGCGTCACATGCTACCTATCAGCAAACAGGCGTACCGATGATGTCACAGACCTATATAAGCAGCGGCCATTTTGCGGAAGCTCATTCTGACACTGTATTGCGGCCAGAGCAGATCAGGCAGGGAGAGAGCGAGGGACAGATAGATAGATAGATAGATACAGCAAGGGAAAGATAGATAGATAGAATAAAGAACAGAAGAAGCGGGGGACAGATAGAGAAGGAGAGAGGCTGTGACAGTGACAGAGAAAGACAGGGAAAGTCCTAAGTGTTTGCATTAGCTTTCAAGCCTATTTAGTGTTAATAACACACCTGCCTATTTAGCTTTTCCTTTTCCTGGTGTCATTCTTTAAAAAGCATGCTAGCATAAATATTTAAAGAGTACCTGTCTACTAACTGGTTGCAATTTGTAATGAAAGTCACTTTTACACTGTAAAAGCAGCCAGCCTATGTATTTAAAGAGGGGGCATTCCAAATACTAGCATAAATATTTCAAGAGTACCTGTCTACTAACTGGTTGCATTTTGTAAAGAAAGTCACTTTTCCACTGTCAAAGCAGCCAGCCTATGCATTTGAAGAGGGGGCATCCCAAATACTAGCATAAATATTTCAAGAGTACCTGTCTGCTAACTGGTTGCATTTTGTAAAGAAAGTCACTTTTCCACTGTAAAAGCAGCCAGCCTATGTATTTGAAGAGGGAGCATCCGAAATGCTAGCATAAATATTTCAAGAGTACCTGTCTACTAACTGGTTGCATTTTGTAAAGAAAGTCACTTTTTAAGCAAACTTTGCCTTTCGCCGTGGGGAGCATCCCAAATACTAGCATAAATATCTGAAGAGTACCTGTCTACTAACTGGTTGCATTTTGTAAACAAAGTCACTTTTTAAGCAAACTTTTCCTTTTGCCGGGGGGGCATCCCAAATACTTACATAAATATTTCAAGAGTACCTGTCTACTAACTGGTTGCATTTAGTAAAGAAAGTCACTTTTCCACTGTCAAAGCATCCAGCCTATGTATTTGAAGAGCGGGCATCCCAAATACTAGCATAAATATTTCAAGAGTACCTATCTACTAACTGCATTTTGTAAAGAAAGTCACTTTTTAAGCAAACTTTGCCTTTTGCCGGGGGGGAGGGGGGCATCCCAAATACTAGCATAAATATTTGAAGAGTACCTGTCTACTAACTGGTTGCATTTTGTAAAGAAAGTCACTTTTCCACTGTCAAAGCAGCCAGCCTATGTATTAAAAATGGGGGCATCCCAAATACTAGCATAAATATTTCAAGAGTACCTGTCTGCTAACTGGTTGCATTTTGTAAAGAAAGTCACTTTTCCACTGTAAAAGCAGGCAGCCTATTTATTTGAAGAGGGGGCATCCCAAATACTAGAATAAATATTTCAAGAGTACCTGTCTGCTAACTGGTTGCATTTTGTAAACAAAGTAACTTTTTAAGCAAACTTTGCCTTTCGTCGGGGGGCATCCCAAATACTAGCATAAATATTTGAAGAGTACCTGTCTGATAACTGGTTGCATTTTGTAAAGAAAGTCACTTTTCCACTGTAAAAGCAGCCAACCTATGTATTTGAAGAGGGGGCATCCCAAATACTAGCATAAATATTTCAAGAGTACCTGTCTGCTAACTGGTTGCATTTTGTAAACAAAGTCACTTTTTTTTTTTAATTCTTTATTTAAAGATTTTGCATTATTAAACATTACAAACATATCGACACACAGAGACAGAACACAAAGGGTGAGGAGAGAAGGCAGTCAGGAGCACCATTTACAAGCATGTATATCATTTCGGCTGCGAAACAGGCTCTATCACTGTTGCACATTAAATTGCAGAGGATTCTCAGTTTCAGACCTTTCATGGGGGTGCAAAATCTCTAACAGAGCCGTTCCTGATTTACTGATAAACACCATGCAGCTGTAGCCCATCCGGGGTGGGTGGCGCCCACCCCACATGGAACGCATGTATTCAACCACATTACCCTCTGTAGGAAGAGCAGTACTTTCCGGGGCCAGGTGCGTCCTGGTGCCCGACTCAGTAAGGAAGGGCTAAAACACGAGGGTGTGGGTAGGTTGAGGAATGGGGTAATGATGAGAGGGGGGATAGGTATGGCGTGTGGGACAGGGACCTAGACCAGGATCTCACCTCGGCCTATCCTTAAGTAACATCTCTCCAGTTAGTTCAACTTTGCCTATGCCAATTAAGACGGTTCGGCCGCGCGGACACTGCCCAGGGCCTATCGCTCAAACAGGTTCCTAAAATCTTCAGATTCCTCAAAGATCAGCCAGGGGAGCCAGGTAGCCCTGTACTGCTCATCCCTATCATGTAGCGATAGTCACATCTTCCATTTCCCTGACATTCATAACCTCCTTCACCCAATCCCTAACGGAGGGGGCTTTTTTTTGTTTCCAAAACCTTGGGATAGTCTGTTTGGCCGCATTTAAAAGGTGGACCAGCAGGGTTTTCTTGTACTTCCCCGTTGGGACCCTTGTTGAGTGGAGGAGAATCTGGGCTCGATCCTCCTGCAATTGCGACCCCGTAAGCTGTGAGACAATGGGCAGGACCGCCCCCCAGTATCCCTGAATCCTGGGGCACGTCCAGAGTATGTGGAACAGGGTCCCCCGTTCCTCCCTGCATCTCCAGCAACTTGGGTCTGCTGCGCCATACATCTTGCCCAATCTATCAGGGGTGTAATACCAGTACGTCAACAATTTATAATTGACCTCCTGGATTCTCATGGCTACCGAGGACTTGTGGGCCAAAGTTGCAATTTTTCTCCTCTCTTCCTCCGCCATTGCTCTACCAAGTCAAGCTCCCAATCTCTCCAGAATGCTGGGGGCTCCACCCGCTCACCTACGAGGAGTGAGTATAGCTTGGAGATCAGATGTGGGTATGGCTGACCCCCCGAGCAAATCCTCTCGATGTTCCCCCTGATGTTCTCCTTTCGGAATCCCAGCCGGGAAAGGCATGACTGAAATTGCAAGAGTGTCCAGGGGTCCAGGTCACCGATCGCTAGCTTGATTCTTAGTTCACCCAGGGAGGACCACCCTCCCTCCGTCATCAGATCGCCACCTCTCAGCTGTCCTACTTTTCCCCAATCCCTAAGGTCTGCCCTAGTGCAGTTAGTCAGGAGGAGGGGGTTGTCTAATAGTGTGATCATAGGAGAGGGCCAAGGAGAAATTTCTGATTGATTCCTATGGTCACGCAGGACCCCCAGTGTGGCAGCCACTGTTGGGTGGGTTCTCATCTCCGGCATGCGTGTCTCTCTATTCCAGACTGTCGTGTCTAGTGGAGCCGGTGCCAGGGCGAGTTCTAATTGGACCCACCTCTTCGTTCCTTTGCAAGTATGCCCTCGCATATTCTCTGAAGGTGAGAAGCCACCCAATATGATTTGATGTCTGGCATCGCCATGCCCCCCTGGTGTTTGAGTTTACACAATAGCTGGCGTTTGAGTCTTGCCTTCCTTTTTTGCCATATAAACCCCATCAAGATTTTCTCTAGGTCCCTAAAGAAGCGCGTAGGGATGCTAATCGGGAGTGCCTGGAATAGAAACAGCAACTTCGGCAGAATCTACATTTTAATTATATTTACCCTGCCCATCCATGAGAAGGTAGGAGTATCCCATCTATCCAAATCTGCTCTTATTCTCTGGGACAAGGGCAGGAAATTCAAGGCCAGAACTCTTGACAACTGGCTGGGCAACTGAGTGCCCAGATACGTTATCGAGGTCCTAGCCCACTTAAATGACAATGTCTGTTGAATATTCCTGGCCACGTCTCCTTGGAGCGTTATATTTAGCGCTTCAGACTTTTCAAAATTGATTTTAAAACAGGACAGCCTGCCGAAGAGTTCAAACTCTTTCATTAGGACCGACACAGTGATTATGGGGTTCGTAATGAAAAACAAAATATCGTCTGCGTACGCGGCAATCTTGTGAGTGTCTCCTTTGATTCCCAATCCCCCTATATTCGCGTTTTCCCTAACTTTGCACAGAAATGGTTCCAGAGCCAGGGCGAATAGTAGGGGCGATAAAGGAGCCCTGCCGGGTTCCGTTTCGGATCGGCACCGGGTCAGAGAGATGTCCATTTATCTTAACTCTAGCGGAGGGCACTGTGTACAGGGCTTCGATAAGTTTCCTCATATTGGCACCCAGGCCCACATGTCTGAGTTTCTCCTTCAAGAAAGGCCAGCTCACCCTGTCAAAGGCCTTTTCCGCGTCTGTGGATAAGAGCATCATAGGTATGCCAGAGTTTTGTGCCATGTATATTGCATTGAGTACACGTACTACATTGTCCCTAGCCTCCCTTCCCAACACGAAACCCGTTTGATACAGGTGTACCACCTGGGCCACTACTGCGGCCAGTCTATTGGCCAAGATTTTGGCATATAGCTTCAGGTCCGCGTCGAGGAGGGAGATGGGGCGGTAGCTCTTACATGAAAGTGGGTCCTTTCCTGGTTTATGTAGGACAGAAATGTGTGCCTCCAGATCCCTGCCTGAGAATGAGCCCAGCGCCCCTGGGTCTGTAATCGAGTTCCAGGCCTTTACCATACGTGGGCCTAGTAATGAAACAAATGTTTTATAGTACTTAACGGAGTACCCATCCGGCCCTGGGGCTTTCCCCAACAGAGTCTGCTTGATTATTCTTCCATCCCAATGGGGCCCTTCAGAGATGCTGCAACCTCCTCTGTGATTGTTGGCATGCCAGAGCCCCCTATGTACTCCTCCATTCTACCTGGGCGTGTCCGCGCCGCCGATCCCGCCCCAAGACCGTACAGGTCCGAATAATAAGATCTGAAAGTTTCTGCTATCCCCTCTGTGGTATACTGTGCCTGTTGGGTGCTGTCCAGTATCTCGGCTATGAAGTTCTGGGATTGCTGTTGTCTAAGAGCCCTGGCCAAAAGCGCACTACTCTTATTGCCGTACTCGTAATATGTGCGCTTGCATCTCCTAATGACATGTTTGGCCTTTTGTCTCAGTAGGGCATTGAGAGCCTCCCTAGCCTGGGTCAGCTCTCTGAGTACTCTTGCTGCCTCGGACTGTTTATGGGACAACTCCAGGACCTTGACCTTCTCCGTGAGCTTCGCTAGTTGGGTTAACCTTTCTTTTTTAAGCCTTGCCCGTGACCAGCGTTCCCTCTAAGCTGCGCGCGTGCGCGGCCGCGCACCCGCGGCTGCTCCTCCGCGCAGGCCCGCGCGCCGTCCGCGCATTTCTGTCAGCAAACAAAAAAAAAATGCTCAGTCAAGTCCGCGGCCGGCAACGCCGCTCACAGCTGCTGCCGCTGTGAGTTGTCGAGGCCGGTGCCTAGGGGCGCTTGCGTCACAGAGGGGCGGGTGTCCGTGTGTGGACAGAAAAAAAAAGTTTTTTGTTTTTTTTTACTATGGCCGCACCGCCGCGCTTCTTGCCCCCCTCCCTTCCCGATCAGCTGCTCCGCCGCCAGTCCAGCGCAAGGCCGCCTGGCGCGCGTGCTCCTCGCCCTCCCCCCCAGCCAATCAGCTGCCCCCCAGCCAATCAAGAGGCTGGCTCTGACAGCCAGCCTCTTGATTGGCCTCCTCATCTCCCCGCCCCACATCAGCTGCTCCGTCTCCCGCACCTGCCCCGCGCATGGCCGCCTGGCGTGCATGCCCGCGGTGTCGCCCGCACCGACCCCTCGGGGTCGTCAGTGCTCCTCGCTACCCCCCCCCCCCCCCCATCATCTGCTCACCGGCGCTCACACCCGCCTCCATCTCAGCCGGCAATGACAGGCGGCATCTTGATTGGCCTGCTGGCCCTGCCCCAGCCATTGGTTATGGAGCAGTGCCGGCGCGGGACACGAGAGCGGGCCGCCTGGCTCCTCCCACCTACTGAGTCAAGGACGCATGATTAAGTGCTGAGGAAGAGACCCCAGAGGAAAAGGTAAGAGCGCTTGTATTAAAAAATTAAATAAATTCAAAATAGATGTTGATTTTGGAGAGGGTGTGTGTGTATGTTTTTATTTTTTTTCAGTTTGGTCACGGGCTCCCGAGCGCATGCCCACAGGGGCGCCCGTGCCCCATGACCAACAAGTAAATCTGGCCAGCTCGGTGGTTCCGGTGCCCTTCCCCAGGGGCATCCCAATTTGGAATGCCCTGGGGGGGGGGGGGGAAGGTCAAAGGCCAGCCTCCACAATACCCATAGATACTCACCTCTCCCCGGTCCAATGGTGCATGCGCAGACTCTCGTCCAATGAGAGCTGTCCACTGTCACTAGGTAATTCGACAGGTGGCTCTCATTAGTATCAATGGGAATCCCAGCCTGTTGAATTAAGCGGTGATGGTGGGCGGCTTAGATTGGATCAGAGCCCGAGCATGCACCGTTGGAGCCAGGGAAGGTAAGTGTTTACTGGACTTTCTGAGGGTTATACACAGCGGGGTATCCTGGGACATAGCCCATGCATGGTCATGAAATCTTTTGTTATGCTTTAAAGAGGAATATCGGATCAGGGCCATCCAAGGTCCACTTCTTGGGGCAATTCAAGATGCCCCACTGTGTAAAACTGTGTGTGAGTTCTGGGGTGTTGTGGGGGGTTTCACACAGTGGGGCATCCCAAAGTGGGATGCCCTAATTAAACAGACCCAACTCCATGAAAGTGAGAATCCCAGTGGTATGTCCACTTTAAAAATTGGGGGGGAGGGGGGCGCATGACCAAAAAGTGCCTAGGGCAGCTCCAAACAATACGGCCCTGGGAAGGAGCAGCGTGTGAGAGAAGGAGCAACAATTCGTCTTGTGTGAGGGAAGGAGCAGCGGTCTGAGGAGCAGGTAAGTTTTAGGTATTGGGTATACAAGGTAAGATGGGAGCGAGAGAGGAAGGAATGTGGAAAAGAGGGACAAAGAGAAAAGTAGGTAATGTGGAAAAGAGAGAGAGAAGGGGGATGAGGAAAAGACAGAGGAGCAGGGAATGTAAAGAAGATAAATAAAGATAAAATCAATGTGACAATGAAGGAAAATAGGTACTGGTGCTATGAAAACCAATAGAAAATAATACAGAAAAGAGGTAGGAAAGATGGGGAAAAATATGAAATCAGCTTAAAGTGGACCAGCACCCTCCTTGATCCGCCCGGCAATCTATAAGATTCCTGGGCTGTTCCAATCCCTCCATGCGGGGCATCCAAAATCGGGATGCCCTGCTGTTTGAAACCCCCAGGAAGCCCTGTAACCTTACCCTACTCCTGGTCCAAAGGCACGTGCACAGACCGCGGCTGCATCTGACACTTCTCTCTAGCAGGGCTTATGCCGCCCCTGCCAATTGTGAATGGCCGGTGTGGGCGCACTCCCTGTTAGAGGGAAGCATGAGATGCGGCCACCAGCATGCTCGGATACGCGCTTTAAATTGGACCAACACCCAGCGGGATTGCCAGTCCCTCCCTATGGGGCATCCAAAATCGGGATGCCCTGCTGTGTGAAAACCCCCAGGACGCTTTCTGTTTCTTGGATCTGGATCTTTCTGTTGAATGTGCTTTGCTTTTTTTAGTAGTAGTTTGTTCCAGTGTATTTATCTCAGTTTTTTTCCATTGCCCACCTTTTATCGCGCATTGCCCAGCTCCCTCGCTACTCCGCCCAGCAGCTGCTCCTGCTTAGAGGGAACATTGCCCGTGACTTATCAGGAGTCCCCTTATCACACTTTTATGTGCCTCCCATAGTGTCAGTGGTGAGACCTCCCCGTTGTCGTTGACTTTAAAGTAAGCCTCTAGGCCCTCCCTTATGTCTTGAGTCACAACTGCATCTCGGAGGAGAGATTCGTTTAGTCTCCAAGATGCGGGGGGCGGGGGTCTGTCTATGAGATCGAGATCAAGAAACACCGGGGCATGATCAGAGAAGGAGGTCGGGTAAATCCCGTCTCCGGTAGCTAGGTTCAGTAGGCTGTGTGAAATCCAGATATAGTCCAGCCTGGAGTATGTCCCATGGACATTTCAATAGAAGGAATAATCTCGTGTCCTAGGGTTTCTAACGCGCCACGCGTCCACCAGCTGCATACCGTGCGGGCTCTTCTTCAGAGATCTCAGGGCCAATTGGGAGATCGCTGACCTGCCCACTGAGGGGTCTAGTAAGGGCTCTATAGTTAGGTTAAAGTCCCCCCCTATTATTACTTCTCCCTCCATAAACTTTTCTATCCTATTCAGCGTGTGCCTTAGGAATTGGATCTGACCTTGATTGTGTACGTATATTGAAGAAAACGTGTACATTTTTTGGTTAATCAGCCCTTTAGCTAATACCACCCTTCCAGATTCATCTCGCCAGGCCTCTTTAGATACGTAGGGTATGTCTCTTGCAATCATGATCGCTACTCCCTTCTTTTTGGAATCTGCCGCGCAGCTGGTGAACACGTGCGGGAACTGTTTACTACAGAGTCTAGGAGCCGCATCACTTTTTTTTTTTAATATTCTTTATTTAAAGGTTTTGCAGTATTAAACATACAAACATTGAGTGCAAACAGTACATTACACTAGAGGTGGGGGGGGGACATATGGGGCTCCATGTCGAAGCGCAATCATCATTTTGCATCTGAGCAACAACATCTGTCAGCATAACATGGTACATAACGGAAGATTCTCAGCTGTTGCCAGTTTTTGAGGAGAGGGAAGAGGACCTCCCTAGCTCAGAACCCGAGCTCTACACGAGAAAGGCCGCCTGGCTCCCACCCATCCAGGCCATTGGTGCATCCCTCCCTCCAAACAGGTGTGCTTTACCGTGTAGCCCTCGATAAAGTAGTGGCCCTTCATCCATGCCGTGTAGGATCATATGTCCACCCTAGGAAGGGGTAAAGTGACACATAAGGGGCTTGGGTGAGGAACGGGATGAGCGGGGTGGTGGAAGAACAGAAAAGGGTGGGGAAGGGGGGGGTATGGAATATGGCGTGTGGGACACGGTTCAAAGCCGGGCATCCATCGCCGCCCGCCCAAGGCTGACAGTGACAATCCTCGGGATGGGGATAGGCGTGCCCCGGTTAGGTGGGTCATATCAAGGCAAGGCAGCGCAGCGGTCACAGCCCAAGGCCCACTACTCAAACAGGTTCCTGAAATCCGCTGATTCCTCGTAAATCAGCCAGGGGAGCCAAGTATTTCTATATTGCTCATCCCTATTATGAAGAGCCAGTGTTAGGTCTTCCATTTCCCTGGTGTGCATAACCTCCTTCACCCAATCTCTCACGCCGGGAGCTTTCTTCTGCTTCCAGAATCTAGGGATTGTCTGCTTGGCGGCATTCAACAGGTGAGCCAGTAGAGTTTTTTTATACTTCCCCGCTGGGGCCCTCGTGGAATGGAGTAGGATCTGGGCTGGATCATCCTGTAATTGTGCCCCTGTGAGCTGCGCCACTATACGCAGGACTGCTCCCCAGTACTCCTGGATTCTGGGAAATTTCCAAAATAAATGAAACAGGGTCCCTCGTCCCTCCCCGCATCTCCAGCAACTTGCGTCTGCCGTGCCACACATCTTACCTAATCTCTCGGGGGTGTAATACCAACGTGTCAACAATTTATAATTGACCTCCTGGGTTCTCGTAGCCACAGAGGACTTGTGTGCCAAGATCGCTATTTTGGTTCTCTCCTTTTCATCTATTGTTCTACCCAAATCTGACTCCCATTCTCCCCAGAATGTAGGTGGGGCCACTTGCTCGCTGATGAGGAGTGAGTACAAATAGGAGATCAGGTGGGGGCGCGGCTGCCCAGCCAGGCAAAGTTTTTCAAATTCTGAGTGGCTCCTGATGCTCTCCCTTCGGAAGCCTAATCTAGATAGTACAGATTGAAATCGTAAGAGAGTCCAGGTGTCTAAGTTCCCATTCTCAAACTTAGTCCTAAGCTCTCCCAAGGAGACCCATCCCCCCTCCGACATCAAATCGCTCCCTCTTAGCTGGTACACTTTTCCCCACTCCCTAAGTTCTGTCCTAGTACAGTTTGGCAGGAGTTGTGGGTTATCTAATAATGCAATCATGGGGGAGGGCCAAGGGGAAATACCCGATCGCTCCCTGAAGCCCCGCAAGACTCCCAAGGTGGCTGCTACTGTTGGGTGGGATCTCATCTCTGGCACATGGGTCTCTCTATTCCAGGCAGAGATATCTAGTGGGACTGAAGCCAGCGCATGCTCCAGCTGGACCCACCTCTTTGTCCCCTTGCATGTGTGCCATTCACATATTCTCTGTAAATGGGAAGCCACCCAATACAATTGGACATCCGGTACCGCCATGCCTCCTAGATGCTTGGGCTTTCACAATACCTGTCGAGCCGCATCTCTTTTGAAATGTGTCTCCTGTAGGAAAACAACCTTCGCCTTACATCTTTTTAACTCCTGTCCCAGGATCGTTCTCTTCTCTGGTGTGTTGAGTCCCTTCACATTCAGAGTGACAATTTTTATTGGACCCATGTTGGCCAAAACACCCGGGGGGGGGGGGGGGGTAAAGGTTTCCAGGAGCCACTGATCAGTAGTACCACTTATCCCGTATCCAGTCCCACACGCCAACAGTAGGGGGATGGGTAGGTAGGGGCTAGTGGGGGGGGGGGGGGAGTGTCGAAGGGGGAAATACTGTGCCCTGAGGGACAGTGGGTAAGGGTTTGGGGAGGTATACACAAAAAACTGGGTGAATTAAGGACTAGCAAGTAGTCCGCCGACTACCCGCCGAAAAGTGGGGTGCGGATATGGTGCCTTTTTGTTAAGCACTAAGCGGAGAGGGCTACAAGGTAAGTCCCTCGTCCTCGGGCTGGTATGCCCTGTGCTAGGTCCGTTCCCGTCTGAGGGAGGCCAAGAAGCTTCCCCAGAGGGGTGCACCAGGTGTTGGGGGGGTTGGAAGACTAGGCTTACGTACAAAAGGTTGGGAGCCGCACCCTGATTGTAGTTCCCCAGCAAGGCATGCACCAGCAGAGACACCCCGTGAGCTATAGCTCCACCGCATATGGGCAGGGGACGCGGACCTGGTCATCGTCCCGCCCCGGCAACTCAACGCACTAGCAGTCCCGACAGGGGCCCATAAGGGGCACCAACTCACACATTAAGTTAACATAGTTAATTCTAAGCAAAAGACTCTAACATTTGCAAATAAATCAACAACAGTAACAAGTGAAACCAGATAAAGGCGGGGGTCCGGGCCCAAGCCCAGCGGCCGGGTCAAAGACCGAAGTGGGGGGCGGATCCCAGTGTCCCAAGGTCCCCGCCCCCCCGCACTGGGCCCCCCCACCCGCCACCGGATCAAATGTTGGCAAGGGCAGCAGTGATTAGTGTTATGTGGCTGGGCCAGGGAGGCGGCCGGGGGCACCGCGGGGGGGACCGGGACCACAGGACTTCATCTTCTGCGGCCCCTCATGCCTCTTCTTTCTCCTCTGGGGCCTCCTCCCGGGCGTTGCGGCAATTGACCATTGTAAATGGCCAGGTCAGGGACTGTCCAGTCCGGGACGTCCACGTTTTCAGCTTCCAGGAAGTGGAATAAGTCCGGCAGTTGGCTAGGTGACCTGAGGGCAAAGAAGCCTCCCCCCTTCCGGACCAGGAGCTGGAAAGGGTGCCCCCATCTATAAGATGCCCTGGATGGTTTCCAGCAGGGGCCTTAGGAGCTTTCTCATCTGAAGTGTCCTTCTTGAGAGATCCTGAAGTATGATCATATGTGCGCCTTTGCAACGGACCGGACCTTTCACCCAGGCACGTCGGAGTAGATCTTCTTTTATTTTAAAGAAATGAACTCTGCATATGATGTCTCTAGGCCGGTCCGGATCCTGTGGCCGGGGGCCCAAGGCTCTGTGCACTCGGTCCAATTCTATGTGGTTTGTACTGGGGAGTTCAAGGAGTTCGTTGAAGATAGAGATGACCACCTCCGACAGGTCCCGCGACTCGACCGACTCAGGAACCCCCCGGAGGCACAGGTTATTCCTGCGGCTCCTGTTCTCCATATCGTCTTGGGCCAGGGTCAGGTTGGCTAGGAGGCGTCCATTCCAATTCTGTTGCTGCTCCAACTCCATCACGCGCGTCTCCAGGGCTCTCTGCGAGGCTTCTACCCCATCCATCCTCTCTGTAACTTCTGCCACCGAGCCCTGCAAAGCCGCCAACTCTCTCCATTCTGGAGACGTATTCGTCAAAGTCCCCACGCATTGGGAGCCCGCGTAGGGCCTCCTTGATATTGACTCTTACTGCCTCCGCAATAGAGTGTGATAGTAGATCCAGAGGTAGAGCAGCCGGCGGACTCCGCAGGTAAAAGCGCTCAATGTCGCACGTGGCATGTTGTGGTGGGATCGGAACAGACGTTTCTGGCAGTCTTCTCCCCAATGGAGCTGGGTCTGGGGCTGTATGTGAAATCGGGTGTTCGCTCCCCCTCTGGATCCCTTGCGCAGAGAGGTCTGAGTCCTCTCTCCAGACGCCGCACGGGGCGGAGAATGCCCCCTGGATCGTCAGCTCCCCCATGGGACTGCCGGGTGGGGACTCTGGTTGGCACTGCCATGAAGGCTGGGGACTCAGTGGTGGTGATAGGGTGCCCGCTAGAGAGCTGGTGCTGGATGGAGGCCCCGTGATATGCGGTGAGGCGCAGCTACGCCCCCACGATTGTAAGGTCGGGATTCCCTTTAATAGGCCCAGTGGAGGGGAGTCTGGGCTGTATGGACTCCCACGCATGGGTCCCTCGTGGTGTTGCTCTGTCAATTGTGCGGCGAATGTACTGGTGTGGGGTGCTGTGTCACCTCCTTCCCCATCTGTAACTCCCCCTGTCTGGCTTGGTGGTGAGCTGAGCGGGACCTCTGCCACTTTGGTATGGGGACTGGCAGGGGGGGATCTGGAAGCGAGAATGACCTTGGCCCCGTCGGGTGTTCCCCCCCCCGCCCGTCCGCCCCTCAGTGTACCTCCGCCGTTGCTGTCAGCAGCGGTCTCTCATACCGCCGCCGCTCTGCCTCTGTGATGGGGAGGGCTCCCCCCTCCTCCCCGCGTCTTCCTCCATGAGAGGGCGGCTCCGCAGCAGTAGCTCGTGTGCGGCCGGAGTCTTCAGTCTGCAGCACCGCGATCTCGCGCCCACGTGTGTGCGCCTCCTCTCTCGCCGCCACCATTTTCCCCGCAGCTGGCTCTCCACCCGTGGTGCCTCTGGGCTGGAACAAAGCAGGTATTGTCTGTGTCCTGCCTCTCCTCGGTGCTCCCAGCTGTTTCCCCTGTCTGGGCATGTGGATCGGGGGTCTTGCCAGCACCTTCTGCCTCGGCTCTGCTTGTTCTGGGTACGGAGCTCCTTCCCAGCGTGTCTCTACTCCGCCATGTCAAGCCACGCCCCCATCACAAAGTCACTTTTTAAGCAAACTTTGCCTTTCGCCGGGGCGCATCCCAAATACTAGCATAAATATTTGAAGAGTACCTGTCTGCTAACTGGTTGCATTTTGTAAAGAAAGTAATGTTGTTAAAAAGCCAGCAGCCATTGCCTTCAACCGGGGGGGGGGGATCTCAAATATGCTAGCATGTGTCTTTTAAGAGTACACACATTGGAGTTGGCAGCAGCAGCAGCATTAGGAGCCCATATATTGCCTGAAAGACACACATTGGAGCTGGCAGCAGCAGCATAGGGAGCCCATATATTTCCTGAAAGACACACACTGGAGTTGGCAGCAGCATAAGGAGCTACCATGCATCAGCTACTACCATGGATCAGCCATTGGTGGCTGGAAATCCTGGCTGATCTATGCCTGATTCATGTTCACAAAGGTGAGTCTCTCCACATTTTTCGTGGACAGAAGAGTTCTCCTTGGCATGACTATGGCCCCCGCAGCACTAAACACCCGCTCAGATGGCACACTACTGGCCGGGCAGGACAGCTTTCCCAGGGCAAACTCTGCCAGTTGCGGCCACAAGTCAAGTTTGGCTGCCCAGAAGTCCAGCGGTCCTCAAGGTGCATTGGCATGGTCATGTCAAGGTATGACACTACCTGCTGGTTCAGGGCCTGCTCCAGGTCTTTCTGCTGCTCATGATTAGCCTCACTATGCGGGTGAAGAAAGCTACTCATTAGCAACTGAAGACTCAAGCTTCTGCTGATGGAGCTGCTGCTGCTGCTCCTGCCACCCCCCCAGGGACTACCTGTCTCCATCTCCACTGCATACTGCCACGGTGTGCCTGGGTCCTCTGTCTCGCCTTCCTCACAACACTCTAGCTCCTCTGGCTGCTCCTGCTCCTCCTCTCCTGTCAGATGACTAGATAAAATGGACATTTTGTCAAACCTAAACTGTGCTTCGCTGTGCCCCACCCCTCCTCCTCCTCCTCCACATCAGCCCCCACAGGCTTCATGTGGCCGTGAAATGTAGGCGCCATGTCTCCAGTGCCCTGACCAGCCATGGTTTCTAACATGTGTTGTAGTACATGAAGCAGTGGAATCACATCGTTCATCCCGTAGTCCTGGTGACTGACTAATAATTGGCTTCCTCAAAGGGCCTGAGGAAACGACAGGTGTCACGTATGAGCTGCCACTGGTTTACATTGAAGTTACACAGGGGAGTCCCCCTATCCACTTGAATCATCAAGAAATCAGTGATGGCTTTTCTCTGTTTCGTATAGTCGATCCAACATATGGAGGGTGGAATTCCAATGGGTGGAAACATCGCAAATCAGACTATGTTGGGGGATACCGTTCTGACACTGTAGCTCAAGAAGGGTGTGCTTGGCGTTGTTAGGATGTCTTGCAGATGGGGGGAAGACTTCAGAAAACGCTTGACAACTAGGTTGAACACGTGTGCTATACAGGGCGCATGGCTCAGGCTTCCTTGTCGCAGCGCAGACAAGATGTTCTTCCCATTGTCAGTCACCAGGGTTCCCATTTGCAGTTTTCGTGGAGTAAGCCATGATTTCATTTATTGATTTATGATTTTTGGCAGTTCCTCCCATGTGTGACTCAAGGCAAACCATGTGAAGAACAGCGTGAAACCGCCGTGTCCTGCACACATGGTAGGCTGGAAGGGCACTGAAAAAAATAAAGAAAGAAAAATACCCTCCAAAAAAATATATATTTATAAAAAAAATAAAAAAGGAAGAAAAAATTTAAAAAAATTTAAAAAAATATTAAAATAAAGACAATGAAGAAAAATATATATATAAAAAAAAACAAAATACAAAAAAATTATTATTTTTTTTTAAATGATATATTTTAAAAAAATACAAAATATTTAAAAAAATGAAAAAAATAAAATAAAAAAATACAAAATGAACCCCAAAAAAATTTTTGATAAATTTAATATGTTATTGTTATTATGTTATATGTTATTGTTATTATGTTATATGTTATTGTTATTATGTTATTATTATAAATGTGTTCAAATAGGATAAATGTTAACAATTAATATGTAATTGACAATTAGGCACTTTTTCCTGTGACACCATTGCTAAGTGCAAGTGCACTGTCACATGCACAACGGCCTAGGAGCGTGGAGGCCACAGCAGAGGGACCTGTCCAAGTTGCTGTTGTGGTTGTGCAGGAACCACAATTACCCAGTGGGCCTTAAAGGATATGTATTGTCCCTGACCGTAGTTACAGCTACAGACGTAGGCGCTGCCATGCACTTTGGTACACACTGACAGGCTAAAGGACAAAATTGTACAGGGCTGGTACTGCCTTCTTCGCAAAGAAATGACAGCTTGGGACTCTCCACCTCGGCTCGGCACAAGCCATCAGTTCTCTGAAAGGTCCACCACCTCAAAAGGGAGGGACTGCAGCACCAGCAACTTATACAGGAGCACATTTAGCTTCTGCGCGTTGGATGAGTGGGCACATACTGTTGTCTCTTGGACATGGCTTGGCCAATGGATTGCTGGCAGAATGACTGATTCGGATTAAGAGGAGGAGGAACATCTGGAGCGACAGAGGTTGGGTATGACACACAGGAGGTGGTGGAGCCTTGGCTGGCTGGAACAGGGAGCGGCGGGCCACTGGGTAATGCAGCAGGCTGGACCACCACTTTGGAGCCAACTCTCCCAGGCCGCTTTATGGTGACGCTTTAAATGTTGACGCAGGGCTGTGGGGCCAACATTGGGACCCTGGCCACACTTCGCCTTCTGCCTACACATCTTTCATATATCCATGTTAACCTCCTGTGGATGCTTGATGAAAAACTGGCACATCGCCGAGTAGCTGATTTTCCTACCAACAGTCCGCACTAATTCACTGCTGCTGCCGCCTCCACCACCGACTCCAGGGTCCCTCATCCACTACCTCCTGGGAAGGTAGCCTGCCGTGCAGCAAGTGGTCTACCCCGAGCACATTTGCCTCCATACTTTCCCCTTCTGCCACCATACTGACCGCTAAATCTGTCACTCTCCATCACTCCAAGCCTTTAAAAGTGCCCTCAAAACTCACTGATGTCCTCCTCAGGTTCCTCAACAGTGTCTGCTTAAGAAGCCAAAACGCTTGAAACACCACCTCCCACGCCACTCTCCTCATCACTACTTGCCCGCCTAGTGGAAGAAGCGGCGAGTGTCTCCTCCACTTCTTGGCTGGGCAGTATCAGATCGTCCTCACTGAATAGTGGAGCTGAACCCAAAGCATAAGATATAACCGACAGTTTACTGGGGGTGTCAGCATGCATCCTATGCATGTTACAGCCAAGCAACCCTATGGAGGCTCTCGGAAGCCCAGAAATAGTTGTTTATAATAGTGATTCGTCGCAAATAAATTCAGACGAAACAAATTTTTCCGGAAAATTCGGCGAATCGGGCGAAATTAATTTTTCAAACGTTTGCTCATCTCTAGTTCAGACTCCACCAAAATCATCAAATTTGCTGACGATAAAGTTGTAGTATGCCTGATCTCAGATAAGGATGAGAAGGTCTATCTGGATGAGATAAAGAACCTGGAGAATTGGTGTCAGGACTAGAGATTTCAATTCGGCCAATTCGCTGAATTTTCCTGAAAAATTTGTTTCGGTCCGAATTTATTTGTGGTGAATTGCTATTAAAAATGGCTATTTCTGGCCTACCGAGAGCCTCAATATGGCGGCATCACCATTAGAATTGCTGCTGCAGAGCGGCACAATTACAGAGCCTTGAGGTGGCATCAGCATGAGGAGCCCATATATTGTCTGAAAGACACACCCTGGACTTGGCAGCAGCATGGGGAGCCCATATATTCCTTAAAGACACCCTGGAGTTGACAGCAGCATGGGGAGCCCATATATAGCCTGAAAGACACACCCTGGAGTTGGCAGCAGCATGGGGAGCCCATATATTGATAAAAGACACACCCTGGAGTTTGCAGCAGCATGGGGACCCCATATATTGCGTGAAAGACACCCTAAATTTGTCAGCAGCATGGGGGGCCCATATATTGCCTGAAAAACACCTTGGAGTTGGCATCAGTATGAGGAGCCCATATATTGCCTGACAGACACCCTGGAGTTTGCAGCAGCATGGGGAGCCCCTATATTGCATGAAAGACACACTGGAGTTGGCAGCAGCATGAGGAGCCCATATATTGCCAGAAGGACACACCCTGGAGTTGGCAGCAGCTCAAGGAGACCATATATTGCCTGAAAGACACATCCTGGAGTTGGCAGCAGCATAGGGAGCCCATATATTGCCTGAAAGACACACTGGAGTTGGCAGAATCATGTGGAGCCCTTATATTGCCAGAAGGACACACCCTGGAGTTGGCAGAAGCATGAGGAGCCCAAATAATGCCTGAAAGACACATTGGAGTTGGCAGCAGCATGGGGAGCCCATATATTGCCTGAAAAACACACCCTGGAATTGGCAGCAGCATAAGGAGCCCATATATTGCCTGAAAACACGCCCTGGAGTTGGCAGCAGCATAAGGAGCCCATATATTGCCTAAAGGACACATCTTGGAGTTGGCAGCAGCATAAGAAGCCCATATATTGCCTGAAAAACACACACTGGAGTTGGCAGCAGAATGAGGAGCCCATATATTGCCTGAAAGACACATACTGGAGTTGGCAGCAGCATGGGGAGCCCATGTAATGTCTGAAAGACACACCCTGGAGTTGGCAGCAGAATGAGGAGCCCATATATTGCCTGAAAGACACATACTGGAGTTGGCAGCAGCATGGGGAGCCAATATAATGCCTGAAAGACACATCCTGGAGTTGGCAGCAGCATGGGGAGCCCATATATTGCCTGAAAGACACACTGGAGTTGGCAGCAGCATGGGGAGCCTATATATTGCCTTAAAACACACCCTGGAGTTGGCAGCAGCATAAGGAGCCCATATATTGCCTGAAAGATAGACTGGAGTTGGCAGAAGCATGGGAAGCCCATATATTGCCTGAAAAGCACACCCTTGAGTTGGCAGCAGCTTGATAAGCCCATATATTGCCTGATAGACACCGTGGAGTTGGCAGCATCATGAGGAACCCATTTATTGCCTGAAAGACACCCTGGAGTTGATAGCAGCATAAGGAGGCCATATATTGCCTGACAGACACACTGGATTTGGCAGTAGCATGGGGAGGCCATATATTGCCTGAAAAACACACTGGAGCTGGCAGCAGCATAAGGAGCCCATATATTGCCTGAAGAACACACCCTGGAGTTGGCAGTAGCATAAGGAGACCATATATAGCCTGAAAGACACATTGGAGTTGGCAGCAGCATGGGGAGCCCATATATTGCCTGAAAAACACACCCTGGAATTGGCAGCAGCATAAGAAGCCCATATATTGCCTGAAAACACGCCCTGGAGTTGGCAGCAGCATAAGGAGCCCATATATTGCCTAAAGGACACATCTTGGAGTTGGCAGCAGCATAAGAAGCCCATATATTGCCTGAAAAACACACCCTGGAGTTGTCAGCAGAATGAGGAGCCCATATATTGCCTGAAAGACACATACTGGAGTTGGCAGCAGCATGGGGAGCCCATGTAATGTCTGAAAGACACACCCTGGAGTTGGCAGCAGAATGAGGAGCCCATATATTGCCTGAAAGACACATACTGGAGTTGGCAGCAGCATGGGGAGCCAATATAATGCCTGAAAGACACATCCTGGAGTTGGCAGCAGCATGGGGAGCCCATATATTGCCTGAAAGACACACTGGAGTTGGCAGCAGCATGGGGAGCCTATATATTGCCTTAAAAACACACCCTGGAGTTGGCAGCAGCATAAGGAGCCCATATATTGCCTGAAAGATAGACTGGAGTTGGCAGAAGCATGGGAAGCCCATATATTGCCTGAAAAGCACACCCTTGAGTTGGCAGCAGCTCGATAACCCCTTTATTGCCTGATAGACACCGTGGAGTTGGCAGCATCATGAAGAACCCATATATTGCCTAAAAGACACATCCTGGAGTTGGCAGCAGCATGGAGAGCCCATATATTGCCTGAAAGACACATCCTGGAGTTGGCAGCAGCATGGGGAGCCCATATTTTGCCTGAAAGACACCCTGGAGTTGGCAGCATCATGAGGAGCCCATTAATTGCCTGAAAGACATCCTGAATTTGGCAGCAGCATAAGGAGGCCATATATTGCCTGAAGAACACACCCTGGAGTTGGCAGTAGCATAAGGAGACCATATATAGCCTGAAAGACACACCCTGGAGTTGGCAGCAGCATAAAGAGCCCATATATTTCCTGAAAGACACACCTTGGAGTTGGCAGCAGCATAAGGAGGCCATATATTGCCTGACAGACACACTGGATTTGGCATCAGCATGGGGAGGCCATATATTGCCTGAAAAACACACTGGAGCTGGCAGCAGCATAAGGAGCCCATATATTGCCTGAAGAACACACCCTGGAGTTGGCAGTAGCATAAGGAGACCATATATAGCCTGAACGACACACCCTGGAGTTGTCAGCAGTATAAGGAGCCCATATATTGCCTGAAAAGCACACCCTGGAGTTGTCAGCAGCACGATAAGCCCATATATTGCCTGATAGACACCGTGGAGTTGGTAGCATCATGAGGAGCCCATTTATTGCCCGAAAGACACCCTGGAGATGGTAGCAGCATAAGGAGGCCATATATTGCCTGAAAAACACACCCTGGAGTTGGCAGCAGCATAAGGAGCACATATATTCCCTGACAGACAGACTGGAGTTGGCAGCAGCATAAGGAGCCCATATATTGCCTAAAAGACACATCCTGGAGTTGGCAGCAGCATGGAAAGCCCATATATTGCCTGAAAGACACATCCTGGAGTTGGCAGCAGCATGGAGAGCCCATATATTGCCTGAAAGACACATCCTGGAGTTGGCAGCAGCATGGGGAGCCCATATTTTGCCTGAAAGACACCCTGGAGTTGGCAGCATCATGAGGAGCCTATTTATTGCCTGAAAGACATCCTGAATTTGGCAGCAGCATAAGGAGGCCATATATTGCCTGAAAAACACACCCTGGAGTTGGCAGCAGTATAAGGAGCCCATATATTGCCTAAAAGACACACCATGGAGTTAGCAGCAGCATAAGGAGGCCAAATATTGCCTGACAGACACACTGGATTTGGCAGCAGCATGGGGAGCCCATATATTGCCTGAAAAACACACTGCAGCTGGCAGCAGCATAAGGAGCCCATATATTGCCTGAAGAACACACCCTGGAGTTGACCGCTGCATAAGGAGTCCATATATAGCCTGAACGACACACGTAGAATGTCTCTGTAGTAAGTCAGTTTATCCTCCCTCTCAGTGGGTGTAAAAAAGGCCCCCATTTTGTGCCAGTAGCGAGGGTCCAATAAGGTGAAGAGCCAGAAGTCATCCCGCTGACAAATAGAGACAATTCGGCGGCACGTGAGAATACATCGTGCCATTTGTGCAAGTGACTTGCAGGGACTACCTACCTCCTCCTTCCTCAAAACCCTCTAGCTCCTCTGGCTGCTCCTCCTCTCCTGTCAGATGACTAGATAAACTGCCAATTTTGCCAAACCTAAACTGTGCTTCACTGTGCCCCTCCCCCTCTTCCTCCTCCAGTTCAGCTCCCACAGGGTTCATGTGGCCATGAGATGTAGGTGCCATGTCTCATGTGCCTTGATCAGCCATGGTTTCCAACATGTGTTGTAGTTCATGAAGCAGTGGAATCACGTTGTTCATCCTGTAATCCTGGCGACTGACAAATAAAGTGGTTTCCTCAAAGGGCCTGAGCAAATGGCAGGTGTCACGTATGAGCTGCCACTGGTTTACATTGAAGTTACACAAAGGAGCCCCCCTATCCGCTTGGATCATCAGGAAATCAGTGATGGCTTTTCTCTGTTCGTATAGTCGATCCAACATCCAACATGGAGGGTGGAATTCCAACGGCTGGAAACATCGCAAATCAGACTATGTCCTTTAACGCGTGGTTTTGTTAGAAAAGCAAGAGCAATATAGACAGGTTCTCTTACTAAAAACAAATGCAAACACACTGTCACATCATGGCCTGCAATGGGATGCCCCTGGTGAAAGTGATTTAAAAGCACTACAGAACTTTTAACACGTGGTTTTGGTAGCAGGTGTGAAGAAAAGCTAGAGCAAAATAGGCAGATGCTATAGCTAAAAGCTAATGCAAACACACTGTCAGATGGCCTTAAATAGGATGCCCCTGGTCAGAGTTAAATGCACTACAGGCAGCTTTAAAACATGGTTTTGGTAGAAATGCAAGAGCGATATAGGCAGGCGCTCTTGCAAAGGATAAAGGCAAAGACACTGTTGGATGGTCTTAAATCGGATGCCCCTGGTCAGAGTTAAATGCACTACAGGCAGCTTTAAGACGTGGTTTTGTTAGAAAAGCAAGAGTGATACAGGCAGGCACACTAGCAAAAGATAAAGGCAAAGACACTGTCAGATGGCCTTAAATAGGATGCCCCTGGTCAGAGTTAAATGCACTACAGGCAGCTTTAAAACGTGGTTTTGGTAGAAAAGCAAGAGTGATATAGGCCGGCACTCTAGCAAAAGATAAAGACAAAGACACTGTTGGATGGCCTTAAATAGGATGCCCCTGGTCAGAGTTAAATGCACTACAGGCAGCTTTAAAACATGGTTTTGGTAGAAAAGCAAGAGCAATATAGACAGGTTCTCTTACTAAAAACAAATGCAAACACACTGTCACATCATGGCCTGCAATGGGATGCCCCTGGTGAAAGTGATTTAAAAGCACTACAGAACTAACACGTGGTTTTGGTAGAAAAGCTAGAGCAATATAGACAGGTTCTCTTACTAAAAACAAATGCTAACACACTGTCACATCATGGCCTGCAATGGGATGCTCCTGGTGAAATTGATTTAAAAGCACTACAGAACTTTTAACATGTGGTTTTGGTAGAAAAGCAAAAGCTAAATAGGCAGGTGTGTGTGACCTGTATTAACACTAAATAGGCTTGAAAGATCTGGGCATGAAAGCAAATGCAAACACACTGTAAACTGTCTCTCTCTGTCACTGTCTCTCTCTGTCTCTTTCTCTGCCTTAAATGAAAAGGTGGGTTAAGGGGGCACCCAAACCCCAGTGTTTAAATTGAATGGTGGGTTAAAGGAGCTTAAATGAAAGTGTGGGTTAGGGGGGCACACAAGCCTCAGTGCTAAAAGCTTTTTGTAGGATAAGGGGACACACCCCTGTGCTTAGAGGATGTTGTGGGATAACAGTACACACAAACCCCATTGCTTACAGCTTCTTGTAGGATAACGGGATAGACCTCAGTGCTTAGAGGATGTTGTGGGTTAACAGTACACACAAACCCCAGTGCTTACAGCTTCTTGTAGGATAAGAGGATACATCCCATGCTTAAAGGAATATTTGGGTTAAGGGGGCACACAAACCCCAGTGGTTAAATGAAAAGTTGGGTTAAGGGGGCACCAAAACCCCCAAGCTTAAATGATAAGGTGGGTTAAGGGGGCACACAAACTCCTATACTTAAAGAAAAATGTGGGATAAGGTGGTACCCAGACCCCAGTAGTGACAAGCTACTGGTATTAGTGCAGTAGTAGTGAGTAGAGGTGAGTCCAACCCTACTCTAGCCCTCTCTCCAGCCGCTATTCCTGGTGAAGTATTGCCCTAAAAAAGGGCAGTTTTTTTTAACCAAGTAGGCCTTTCTGTCCCTCAGCCGGAGTCAGGAACCTGTCCCTATCTACTGCAGACCGCACAGGCGGTGTCCGGTGTGACGCAGACCCTGTCTTTTAGTTGGCGGGGCTAATTGGCTGCTGTGCAATCAATCATCCTTCTTCTGGGTCCGGCCCAAACTCACGCATGGATTTCAATTTGAAATTCATGCTCGGGGGACAAACCTGCAAACTTCGGAAAGGTCCAAACTTTGCGGGCTGGATCCACTCATCGCTATTTATAAAATATTGTAAATAGCTGCTCCACAGTTTGGACATATTAGAGTTATTAAGCAAAAGGGAACAATTACCTATTTTTTTACAATGGTAAAATTTCATTAGTAATGAACATAGCAAAGCAATGCTTCAGTGTACATTGACAGCTTATTAACAACATCAAAGTTTTGTCATCTTAATATGTTCTTAGAATAGAAGAGTGTATTGCCCTGTTTTAGCAGCTGACATGCTTCTACAATAATTGATTACAACAGTTGTAAGAAGTGGTAAAAAGTTTAGCTTGAAATTAGAAGAAAGGTCATTGCCAAATTGAAGGATTTGACAACAACAGATAGCAAAAGTAAACTTATACAGATTTGTCATTGTCTTTTTTTAAAACGTGCATGTAATTACTATATTTTTCTTATGGTTCGAATGTGTGTTAAGGGGGTTTGTAAGATTAAAGCCCCTACCTTATGGCATTCCCTAGGCCCTCTTCATACTGCTGCAGCCCTAGATGCAACTGGTGGGTGTGGCCTATGCATGGTTCGCATCCATTCATGGTCACCTGATGTATATAGGCCACACCCGCCTGCTGGATGCAAGGAAGCGGTAGCATGAAGAGCGGTGCGGGTGCGCCACAAGGTATAGGCTTTTTACTTACAAACCCACTTACACATACCATACCACACTCCATCGCTGCTCTTCATGCAGTTGCAGCCCAAGCTTGGCAGGTGACCTATACTCGAGCGGCGTACATTCATGGGCACCAGCTGTGCATAGGTCATGTCCACCCATCAAAGCACGGGATGTAACTGAATGAACAGGGGAGCTGGAGTGCATTAAGGTATGTACGTGTGTGTATGTGGAGGGGCTCCGTACATTGAAGAACCTAGTGTACCCGCTTTCTTCCTCGTTTTTGTCCTTGTTGCTCCCGGATACTGTTTGTATATGGGGTTGGGGGATCTCTGCCACACTGCCAATAATATGGGGTTGGGGGGAAATCTGCTACACTGCCTATAATATAGGTTTGGGGGGAAATGCCACATGCCTATAATATGAGATTGGAGGGAACTTTGCCACAATGCGTGTATAAGGGGTTGTGGGGATTGTGCCACATTGCCTGTATAAGGGGTTGGGAGGATGCTGACACACTGCCTATTATGGGGTGATTTGGGGGATTCTGCATGCTGCCTGTTATGGGGTGACTGGAGGGATTCTGCATACTGCCTATTATGGGTTGATGGGGGGGTCTGCACACTACCTGATTATTTTTTTCTTATTGTTTACACTCCTAACCCTAGGTGCAGCTTATGGTCCCGAAGATCTTATGTAGCGGAAAATACAGTACCTTGAATGTGTACATCCTGTCTGATTTTAGTTCCTGTTTTATATCTAGTTATTTAATAGGGTCATATAGGCTAAATCAAAATGCACATCCTATTATTTACACTCTCAATCCTCTTGGTGGCATGTGTGTGGCCAGAGAACATTTCAGGCATTTCTTGGCATGCTGTATGTTGATACATATGTGTACAGAAATGCTGGGAATGCTCAGAATGCTCAACAGCAGGCCAGCCACAAGGTCACTGAGGGATGATGCTTCTTCCTCCCTGGATCATGATTTGAACCTCAGTCTAACCTGTTATGTATGAATCCAGTCTGCCAGTCATGTATTCAGCCTGTTAACAGTTAGGTCCTGCCCTACTGTGATCATTTGGACCTGATGAAGCCTGCATCCAAGTGCCCTACTTTACCTGTCCCTTTTGTGTTCCAGTGTATCTACTGTGTTGCCCTCCTTCAGAGAGAGGGATCCTGCTTCCTGCCTAGTGGCTTTCTGTGGTCCAGAAATCACAGTGCTAAGGAGTGCCTACCTTGGCACAGTCAGAGGATGTACTCCATAATCTATGACGCAACTCCTGCCCTGTTTACTAAAAGGAAACCAAATGTCTACCATATTCAGCCTCTATTTTAAGCTCCTTCTGCTTAAGGGCATGCTAAGCCTAGCACATTTATCCAGTCCAGTTACCATGGGTGCCTCAAGTTGAAGCCTATTTTCACAATCATTCTTCCAATATTCCAGAAACCTTCCCTCAACCTAACAGGGTCTGCACGAGGCTCATCTATGCCTAATTCCTATTCACTATGATTAGAACCTGTCCTCTTGGACAATACCATAAGACACCCAAGCAGTTGGCACCCCATGACAGAGCCAAGTGTTTGCTCAATACTGAAGCTCCCAACCATCCCAGCTCAAAGCCAAGTACTCAAGACAGCCCTACAAGGGCCACATCTGATGTGGATGATGAATAAAGATGGGTGAACCCCCCAAAGCTTGGCCGAACTTTGAATAAATGTGCGGGACTTTTGGGTGTGGTTGTGGTAAAGGTGGTGAGGGGGTACTGCTGTAACTTACCTGGGCCCTGATCCTCTTCTGTCAGTGGCAGGGGCATGGCACTAGGAGTGTCCTCAGTCATGAGAGTCGACTGACATCATTCCAAAATGGCTCCAGCCGGGGTTTCAAAAAGATGTCAGAAGGAGAGGATCAGGGCTCAGGTAAGTTACAGCAGCACTTTTGCTGCTGCAAACTTAGGTGAAGCAAGTTGATGGGCTGCTCAGATACCAAACTCGTACACAGATTTCTGGCTGTTCGTGTTCAGGAATAGTAATGACAAATCACATGCAGGTTCCAGCACCTGAGTGAGTGTTTTGCAGGTACATGATATAATAGTAATTTTAGTTCCATGGTAATGACCTCTTGTCTTCTAATTTTTTTCAGGTTGCTGGTGACGTTAGTGTTTCTGAATTGCTTTCATTACCTCTTATTACTAAGCTTTTATTCACACAAGTCTTTATCGTCTTTAGAATCCTTGGAGATTTTATAACACAATCATTTTTTAATTTCTATGTATTAAATGTAACCATTGCCCTTTTATGTGCATATTGTAAATTGATAGACATTTAAATACTTCTTCGCAAATGCTAAAGCTCGATTTAGCTGGTGCAATTGTAGTAGTTTAAAAAGAATTTTAAAAGAATTACATCAAATCTCTTTTTTAAATCCATCTTGTTTTAATGCAACATGTATTTTTAAATCTTTTTATGTTTGTGACAGTTACTTATTGACATTACAAGGAAATCATGTTGTATGAAGCATTTTAATACAGGGTAATCTAAAAAGAATGGTATAAAATAAAAACATACAGACAACTACTGTAATGAGTTTATTTCACAATGATCAATCTAACATGAAAGGTTAACTCTTAATGTTTTTTGGGGCATTCAAATATGTTCATTGTGGATGCCCTTTGTGACATGATAGATAGCTAAACGATATGATGCACAGAGGTCTGTCTGCAAAACCATCCACCTGTAGCCGGGTTTGCAAAACCATGCAAACCATTTTTGTTTGTCAGTAGTTTTTGTGTTTGTACCATTTTAAATTTATAAGGCTTTAACTGCAGACGCTTGTGTAACACGCGTTACACTGTTGCTTGTGTTAGGTTCTGCTGAAATGATATGTTGACATGCTGACATGATATATTGGGACTTCATAGGTAAGTCACAGAAATGTGTTCAACCATTCTGTTTTTAATGAATGGTAGCCCAGTGTTTTTTCCCTTGTATTAGCGCCCATCAAGCATCTATTTATTTTTTTTTATTGTTATTTATTATTGATATTGAGATTCTATTCTTTACTTGACCCTATTCATGCAATGCCCTTTTTCCAGTTTTCTCTAGTAATTGTGTTGTTGCAGCGACCACAGTGACACAAGAGGGGGATCCTTTGTTGACAGGTTAATCTGATCTAAGACAAAAGGAACAGTCCAGTGCCTGTTACCATGCTGTTGCATCACACTCAAAATTGTCAATGTGTTCCTTGACTACAGTCAAGTTGACTGTTTAGAAGTCTAAAGTTTCTGTTGCCACTTTGTTATATCTGCTTTCATTATGAATTGGTTTTAATATACTTTTAGTTTGTACTGTTGTAGGTACCTGTATTAATTCCATGAAGCTGTGTGACAATGATTTCATTCAGGTGCAGGTTCAGTGTAGAGCGTGTGTTGTATTCTGTGCTTTACATATTGCCGACTTTGCTCGGACCGACCATCTTTGTTTGCTGCCTGAATCGACCTCTGTCTGCCAGACCATGAATCTGCCAGCTCCCTTGGATACTCTGCTACCTCAGACCTTTTTGGCTTGATTCTTTGGCATCCCTCAACCATTCTTTTGTTTCATCCTACTGTTTTACGCATCATTGGACTGATTATCATTGTATGACATTGGCTCCCAGATCACCCTCAATGTTCACCTGTCTTCAGCGTAAGCTGACATCCTTTGCGCCAATTAAGGCCTGGGGGCAACCAAGGTCAGTGAGGCGTACCAAGTGCCCTGCTAAACTAGGGCTTGGCTATAGGCAGAAGCGAAGGTGGAGATTGGGGGTTGTATGCTCACAGGAGGCGGGTGTCCCAGTGGGCATTACACAGGCAAGCTGATACCTGTAATTCCTTGACAGTTTGGGTAAGGGGTTGGAAATCAGCATGATTAGTATGAATGGTGAGAAAATCTACTGACTTCTATAATTAATAGGCATTAGGGCCTCAATTAAATTACAATCTCTGACAACCTGCAAACAGGTTCTCAACATTTTCCCCCCTCTCCTGATTCAACAGACCTTTTTTGGAACAAATTTTTTGTAGAGAATAGCTTTTTTTAAATGATTTAAAAAATTGTGCCCCCAAAAGGCAACCAACCCGGGCACCAGGTATAAGTTCCTGTAACCCAGGGCTTAGCCCTTATGTATTTTGCTATGGGCTCGGGGCTATTCCAGGTGCCGGCAGGTGACATACTGGCCACCTAATCTGGTGAACTGGTACCCAGTTAGTAAACACACATACACAAATCCTTGTTCTAAATGTATCTACTTACCGGTCCCTGTCTTCTTTATTCTTTCCCGCAGGACGTAGCGTGTCCCATGTCGAGGCCCTGTGGATCTTCAGGGCTCTTCTCAGCCCCCCTCTTTGGGCGTGCTAGAGTATGATGACCGTGCTGCCCAAAGGAGATGGAGGAGGGGGCTGAAATGATCCCCAAAGATCAGAGAAGACCTGGAGTGGGAGACCCGGCGAAATGGAGGAAATGGAGGAAGACACTGCGTGCCACAAGAAAAAAGACAGGAACTAGTAAGTAGTTAAATTTAGAACAATAAAAGATTTTGGTTATTTTTACTGGCTGGTAAGGGGTCCAGGCAATCCCTATTTCAGTTCACCGGGCTAGGGAGCCAACATGTCACCCGCTGACAACGGCAGGTGACATGCCGCTACCTCGCTCAATTACCAGTGTTCCAATGGGCACATAGGGTGCAGAATAGCCTGGTGCCCATCAGTGGGCACCCCTAAAAACACCCCAAACCCACATTGAAGGGCACAGGGGCTGGTAACTTGCTGGGCCAGAAGTCCTGGGTTACAAGCCCTTATGCCTGGTGCCTGGCCTAGGCTGGTTGCCTTTGGAGTGGCACATTTTTAAAATAAATAAATCATCACAATGAAAAAAAAACTGACGGCTTTAATTTTCACTGAACTGACAGCAGTTCAGTAAACTGTCATGCGAGCATCTCGGAAGGAGAATTGAATCATGCAAGTTGCGGAGAAACCATGCCGGTGAGTTGATTTGAAAACCTGGGTGACTTTATAGGCTCTCTGAAGCGTTATACTTAAAGAGACCAAAAACCCCTCCACTCAAAGGAAAAGAAAAAAGGTACTTATTTGCACAGTCTCTTCTCCTTTACCTTCGAGCAGATGAGTAGATGTAGATTTTTTTGGTCCCTTTAACCCCCCTATATTAACTGTGTTGTGTGTCTCACTAATCCATACAGCCAAATACTCCCAGCCTTGTGCTGATGAGAGGGTCAAAACAGGTGTCCAGAAGTGGAAGTGTAAATTTTAAGCTGATCTGTGGCAAATACTGTGAAATACAGGCAAAATTTTGAGCGCCTTGGAAGGGAACCCCGCCTACTGCAAGGAGTGATGGGTAAATCATCATTCCTTGTGTTGGGCACTGTGTAAATACTTTCAGTTCTAGGAAAGCACCTCTTTTCTTTTACCTTTGAGTAGAGTTTTTTTTGGGTACCTTTTGCCCCCCCCCCCCCAACATGAGTCTCCCAACATGGTGGCTTGTGACTGTGCTTTGGTATCATTTATTAGTTAAATATTATTTTAATAGATTGTGGTTAGCAGATCTGCAGGCTGCCGCTAGTGACATTGCTACCAGTTTAGGCTAAAACACTCAAAAGTAAAAAACAACAAAAAAAAAAAAAATTTATTTACAGGTGGTGTACTATACAGCAAAAGTTCATCCACAGACTGAAGTACCATATCAGAATGCACTGGTATCCACTGGGAAAGACTTTGTTTAGATTTTGAGCTATAGTCCGTAGGTAAGCTAATTATACCTTTGAGGAGAAGTACCCATTTTACTTTTCTGACACCAATGAATGCTCACATAATTTGTCCGCTTTCATGTAATAGAACAGAAAAAATCTACTACTAAAAAAATGTGAATGATGGGGGCATGGTTCCGCCCACCCTCAAACACCAATGAAAGGAGTTCAGGCCTTGGTGTCACACGGGAAGAGAGAATGCGTTGTGGGGTCAGATCCAGTGATCGGCTGCAGGGGACAAAAAGTAAGTACTTTTTTTTAAGCTACTGAATGACTCTAAAGGAAAGGCCCACGTTCTATGGCATTTTTGAAAGTGTATATCTTTATGTGCGAAAATGATGTCATCAGTGTGCTGAGCTGATCTATTACTTTTAAAATGTTACAGCAAATGTGTGATTTAAGGAAACAGGTTTTACTACTTGCAGTGTGTTACTTTTGGCAACTGTACACAAGTCTGTACACCAAGATCTACATGAAGAAAGTAGTTATCCCTGCACTCACAGAACACTGCTTCTGGGCACGTGTAGTGTGGGTGAGCTCCCTCACCTCAGCAGGGACCATAGTTCTGTGTGTACATGACTCACTTTTCTTCTATTGGTGTACAGATTTGGTGTACACTTTCTAATAGCAACATGCTGGCAAAAACTACTTCCATGAGACATGCACTCCCTAACAAAAGAGAAGCAGAGCATGATGAGTGTGACGGCTTTCAGCGAGAGAGCCAAGCCCGGCTACAGAGAGCAACAAATTAAAAAGATGTAGGAATATTTAACCAGAAAAATGTCTGATCCAAAATCCAGAAAAGCAGAATGAGATCCAGTCTTAATGGAAGATCTAACAGAGCTCCTTAGAAGAAGGCTGCACCAATCCAACCCCTGGAGCGAACAATGTATTGCAATGTAACCAGGGAGCTGGTCAACTTTCTACTATGTAACAGTAAGGACTCTGCCCTGTGTGTTACATTTCACAGCACAGCAGCGGTGCAGGTTTTAAAACTCCCAACATGAGTTTCATTGCTCTCAGTGATGCTTCCTCTGTACTATGGCCCGATGGGCCCCACTGTGGGCTGAACCAACTGCCCCCATCATTCAGTAGTATGAGTAAGTACAGTATATGTGCTCTTTTTGGGGGTCCACTATGAAGTTTGATTTGGGGCCCTTTGAAATATATTTACGTCCCTGCATGAAGATTACTTTGTTGCTGCTCTCATTTTGCCACTGTGATATTTGCTGTGGTGGGAGCAACCTATAATGAGTTAGATTGATTATAAAATAAAAAATCTGCCCATCTGCCCATTTCTTTTGCATGGCTTATGGCAGTTTTGCTGCTATTGGTGGTGTCCAGTTTATTTATTTCACATGTGGGTATGATTTGGATAGCTTGAGTTCTATTAGTAGAATTAAATCTTGCTCAGCCCCTGATTCATTAATTGACTTAACATACGAAAACACTTCATGACACTTTATGACACCAGGGGAACCAATTGAAAATAGCTATGAAGGATGTACACCACACAAGATTTAAATTGCAAATTGAAGTGTATTATAATTCATACACCATAAATGTAATTTTTCACCAAAAGAAGGATACATGAGATATTAGAGATCAGTAACAATCCAATGGGAATCCTAAAGAGAATCATGCTCCTTTTAAAACTAGAAATTGAGGGGAGAATTTAAGCTGTTTTCTCTGAATGTAGCTATACAAGAGATTAATTAAAAATGGAGGTTTAAAACATATAAAATCAAAAGTATAGCTCACTGAGTCCTATTGGTGGTATTGAGATTCTAATGCATTAAACATGTCTATAGTAGATATATGGGTTGATTCAAAGAAACATGTAACAGCTTGGATTTGGGTCACGATCATCCTATTTTTCACGTCCGCTCGTGCGTTCGTATGAACTTGCGAGTGATTCTATAAGCAAATACGTTTCTATCCTAAAATTTACGTCCGTTCGTATGGCAGGTCGGGAATCAGACCTATGTCAGTTTCCATCCTGAATTTTCCGTTTCATTTCTCAGGTTGCAACATTGGTTTTGCCCTTTTTCCTTTTTTGTCTGGACGTAAATCCTTCTGATCTTGCGGCTGCGCACTACAAACTTAGCTCATTAAAGTGCATTCTAAATATTTGGTCTTATTTTTCTTTATTTCATTCATTTTGTAGAAACCAACCATTAATGAATGCATTTGCATAATAAAATCTTACTTTGTTTAATTTTTAGTTAACTTGCATTTTTTACTTGTTGATTTAATTTTAATATTTTGGCTTCAAATGGTACGACTTAAATTTTTTGTGTGTGGTTACCCACACCCTCTACATACAGATTGCTCTCAAATATTAAAAAACACCCAGCAACTTCTGCATGTTATGAGTCTAGAAACAGCCAAGATGGCGACTCAGGTATTCTCGGGCAGCCTGCAAACAGAAAGGGCCTTGTGACTGTCCGTGCCCCCAGCTCTGGGGGCAAAATACAGCAGTAACCCACATCCTGCACTTTATCCCGCTCTCCTCTCCTCAGTAAGTGTGATGCATCTGACCAAAGATGTGCTTAAATAATTAAACAAAGCAAAGGTAAACAACTACACCAATAAATGCAATCTAAAAATATTATTCTAGTACATCAATTTTAAAATAAATAACAAAGGACATAAGTTTCTTTAATTAACGCAAATATATTGCAAAATAAAGGTTTACATGCAAAGGACTAATTAAGGTCCACATTAAAATGATTTTATAAGGCATACATGAAATGTATTAAATCAGGCATGCATTGCCATACAATTAATGGCCTCGGCCATGCTGATACATGCAGTTCATTGGAGCAGAAGACGCGCAGACTCCTCCACATAGCCAAAAAACCTGTTCACGAACAGCAATCCGGCTGCTAAAAGGTGTCGGCTGTGGCTTTCTTTTAAAACGCGTTTAGAGGTTTCTCTGAATCACACCTAAACACATCCAATTATCCTAAGTTTTACGTTTTGATCGTAAGTTTTAGGATTTGATCCTAAGTTTTACGTTTTGATCCTAAAATTTAGGAACGAACTTCCGCTGATCGTAAGAGCATATACGCATTCGTACGTAGGCTCGTGCGAGTCGGAAATGGCCAAAAAAACAGGAAAAAATGACTAACACCCACCCAAACTTACAATTTTCGATACGAAATCAATTAACTTTTCCTCTTTGAATCGAGGGGATAGTGTATATGGGTAGCCAGAAATCCAAAAGAAGCGGTATATCTTAAAGAGGACATAAACAAAAGGCGTCACAATTTTTTAAAATATATATGGGTAGGCAGAAGTCCACAGAGGCGGTTAACCTTAAAGAGGACCTTAACTTTTAAGTGTGCCAGATGCACCAGCTCCTTAGATCACCATTCTGCATAGCCCACAGTGGGGAAAGAATGAATCAGTGTATGGGAAAAATAGAAATGTGTGGCTTTACAGGCCTATTTGCCCAGAGGTTGTAAAGAAGACCTAAAGTGGTATATACCTTCTCTGATGAAAACAGAAATTAGAAACATTGTTAATTCTTTAACCAGCTGGAAGTGGTAGCCTTGAAATCCTCATTCAGCCCCACTGGAGATTTGGTATTTAGGATATATATACATTTTAGTTCTTTCTTTAAAAGGAGAGTGTTCCTTTTGCTCCTGCGCCTAGGTGGTTTTACCTTATCAATTGTTTGAAACCTTAACTGAGAGACCTGATGCCCAACCTCAATAAAATGTCCAGCTAGGAGAGAATCTAGGTTAGAGCGCCCGATGGTGCTCCTGTACTCATTTATCTGTACTTTGAGAGCCCTAGTGTTTTTTCCACATAGTCCTTCCCACATGGATATTTGATGAGATATACGACAAAGGTAGAATTACAATTAAAGAAAGATCTTATTTTGTACATTTTCCTGGAAAGGGGGTGTGTGAACTCAGTACCCTTGGTCACGAAAATGCATTGGGCACACTGCCCCCAGGTCTGCATCCCCATGGGGGGGGGGGAATAGAGGATCCAATTACCCCCTACTCGTGCTTTTGGTGGCCCCTGAGTTGAAGTCTCTGCCCTGATTAGGTGATCACGTAGGCTTCTAGAGCGTCTATGTACAAACATGGGTGGAGGCGAAAATGTCTCCTTGAGGTGGTCATCATTTGCCAATACATGCCAGTGTATTATTTTAAAAACCTGTTCTATTTTGGGGGACAATCTAGAGAAGATAAAGAAGGCCGGTGTGTGATTTGGAGGGTCGTGGTGAGTATGTCTGAGGAGGGAGGTTGTTTCCTTTCTAAATGCTCTATTCTTTGCATCCAAAAAATGTACCTGTCGGGTGCTGTGATCTAGTGGAAAGAAGATAAATGTTAAAGCATGGTTGATACGTAGGAACAAGAGAAGAATAGCCTCAGAACCCTGCCACTGGAAAAAATTATAATCTATGTATCGGGCTCAGTGTAGAACATTAATGTTGAAGGCTGGATCTGTATAAAAAAAAAATTTCTTCAAAGGAATCCATGAATAGGTTGGCATATGATGGGTCCATATTAGACCCCATTGTTGTGCCTTGGAGTTGTAAGTAAAAGGTGTTATCATACATAAAATACTTCCTAGTGTGGACCAAAGTCAGAAGGTCTATGCTAAATTTTTTAAATTGAGGGGTACCGTCCATCTCAGTAAGAGCTTTAGTAATGCCAGTATACTGGCCTTGTGTAGAATTGAGATGTACAGGGAGTTAACGTCCATGCTGCAAATAATGACATCATTATTGTTGCACCCATGAGGGTATGTAATGCTAATTGTTCCTGGAAAAGTTATTACGATATTGAGGATCAATGTAAATTCTCTATATCTTTTTGTATCAATTTCACAAAGGTTTCTACAGTGGGATGTGTGGGAGGAGGCAGTCACTTACTATGTGGTTTGCAGCTTGATAAGTCGTCCCCTGTGGGTATTTAAGGGGGTATAAAGTGTCCCATCACTGGAGTAGTAGTTGTGAAAAATTCCTTCAATTTTAAGGTGTAAATATCTGTCTGTATGGGAACACCTAGTAAAAATGAAACTAACCCCAAACCCTTGTTAAGTGTCTTATTTTCAGTGGTTGTTAGTGTGTGTTGAGATGAATTGATCACTAGGTTTTCATCTGGGCGGGGCTCCAGGTGAGTACCTGGCTGCCGGAAATGTTTTTTGCCCTCTGAGTTGCTCCTAAAAAATGTGGCCTAGTAGAGTCTGAGGTACTATTGGAATCACTGACCGACTGATGTGGGGTGGGGGAGTCTAGCTCTTCTGACCTCTCTTCATGTATAGACTATATCATCCTGATAACCCTTCATGCCCCGTCTATATTTGCTAAGTTTTCAGATCGGCTATAGAGATGTGTTTCTCTAATTGCAGCTGGGCCTCTTGTACTGAGTTCTCGATATCGCTGATCTGAGACTGAATACCCTCTATGGTTAATGCAGTTATGTCAAGACTACATTTGTTTAAGATTCTGTACCATTTTGTACAGAATTTTACAAGGGATGTATTTCACTTTTAAGTATTCCACAAGAGTTAATGAATGTAATTGATACTGTATCAATGTTTTCTTAGTGGGTTCAAACTGACATTCTAGACACAGAGTCTCTTTAAATATATTAGGGAGAGGCACCCTCCTCAAAGCAGAAAAACTCTATGGGGCAATATCATAACATTGTTCCAAGAACTGTGAAAATACACTAACTAAAAATGTAGTGATAGAATCACAACACCGAACAGTACAGTACAGTGTGCAGTACATGCCTCGATTTCTTCTGAATTGAAAGAGATTAAAACACTGATCCAGGGTTTATCAGCATGCACGGATTCATTGAAAAAAGGAAATGTAATAGCCTATTGCAGAAAAAAGCAAATCAAGAACAAATGAAAGAACAGAAAAGAGTCTTGGCACTTTACAAAAGCAAATTAGATGACCTGGAAAATCCCGAAGGAGTAATCTAAAAATCAGAGGCATACCCTCATCGATCACCCAGGAAAAACTAAAAGGGGTGCTTCAAGGTATTTTTGCAAAAATCGTAAGAAACGAAAATTACACTGCAATCAAGATAATTCGGGTCAAAAATATAAACAAGACACAAATGTTTGTTTATACAGTGAGAAGAAGAGGATGGCAATCCTAATAACTACAAAAACAATTAAAAAATGCCCCTTTGTCTTCAAAAACATGTTTAAAGAGGGAAGGGTGCTTCTTGTTCAGAGGAAATAGAAGATAAGCCATGCACACTGTTAAATGTATGCTGTCCAAATGCTAAACAACATTTTTTTCTGGCCAAGTTTTTAACCATACTAGAAATTCACTGGGTTTCACTGAACCCTCATTTTCTAAGTTGATTTTAAACTTATTAGAGATTATGCTCTCGATTCATTTGCCCCTTCTCACCTCCAATCTGCATGTTAAGGGACTAGGAAAATTTGGAATAAATTCAAATACATATGTAGGGTACTACATATAAATGAATGTGACTATACCTGCTTCAATAGCGCTCATCAATCATATTCATGGATAGACTACTTCCTTCCAGAATGCAAAATAACCAATGTACAGAAGTGTAAAATTGGTGTGAGAGCAGTGTCGGATCCGACCATGCTATTTTTACCATTAAAATGAGAGTGAAGAGCAAAGGATAGAGCGGACTAGAAATTTAACAGATTTTGGTTATAGAAGCCAACAATTAAAGTGGACCAACACCCAGGATTTTGACTATCCTGGGTATTGGTCCACTTCCCCGGAGCACCCCGATCGGGGGGGCCCCACTGTGTGAAACCCCCCAGAAAGCCCCCAAAACTCACCTCTCCCCGCCACGGACAAGCTGATTGACAGCGACGGACAAGCAGCTAGCCCGTCGGCGCCTCCCGCGCGTCACTCTTGACGTGTGCGCGCCCGAGCCGGCCATTCAGAGACGGCCGGCGTGGGCGCGCGCACGTCTAGAGGAGCGCGAGTGAGGCGGCGGCGGCGGAAGCAGCGGCTGGAGAGGTAAGGTTTTTCGGGGGTTTTGGGGGGTTTACACCCCGCGGGACATCCCGATCTCGGATGTCCCGCGGTGTGTGAGGTGATCGGCCCGGGAATCTTATAGATTCCCGGGCCGATCACCTCAGGGTGTTGGTCCACTTTAAAGAAGTTCTGAGAAAGAAGATATCTCATTTTAAATAAATCACTCTACTGAGATTTCCCCATGTGACACTCTGGGCTACGTATAATTTTTTTATGTGCGGTATGTGCAAGCAAATTGCAGCCTGCGGGTCCAAAAAGAGGAGGAACTTGATTGCAGCTTCAACAGACACATTTGGCTTGATTCAGAGCCTCCCCCGATCTGACCTTATTTTGTTCCGTTTTTATGAAGTCCCGTTTTCCTTCCCTTTGTCCCGGGGTTCAAATGTGATTCAGAGCAGCCGTCGGGAGAGCTCTGTTAATGATCCGTTTCTGTGTCTTCATTCGGGAACTGTTTTTTCCCCTCTCGGGTGCTTTCTGTGTGGTCGTGGGTTCCGTTCCCGTTCACACGGACGATCGGTTTTTGGATCCTTTTTAATGCGTTTCCAAACGTAGCTTCTTTCCATCTGTTTCCGTTTTCACCCCGATTCAGAATGTTTTTCCAAGTATACTTACATTTCCAGGGATTTCCTGTTGAAAATCTGGGTCCACGCAAGCGCACATCCCTAGTCCTCCCTCAAGCTTTCCAGATCCAACAAACTGACACATTTTGCCACACCAAAACTTACCTTCAAATAAGATTATTCTTCTTCTTCCCTGTCTTTAATGCTTACCTTAATCTCTTCTTCTTTTTCCCTGTCTTTAATGCTTACCTTAATCTCCTCTTCTTCTTCTTCTTCTTCTTCCCTGTCTTTAATGCTTACCTTAATCTCTTCTTCTTCTTCTTCCCTGTCTTTAATGCTTACCTTAATCTCTTCTTCTTCTTCTTCCCTGTCTTTAATGCTTACCTTAATCTCTTCTTCTTCTTCCCTGTCTTTAATGCTTACCTTAATCTCTTCTTCTTCTTCTTCCCTGTCTTTAATGCTTACCTTAATCTCTTCTTCTTCTTCCCTGTCTTTAATGCTTACCTTAATCTCTTCTTCTTCTTCTTCCCTGTCTTTAATGCTTACCTTAATCTCTTCTTCTTCCCTGCCTTTAATGCTTACCTTAATCTTTTCTTCTTCTTCTTCCCTGTCTTTAATGCTTACCTTAATCTCTTCTTCTTCTTCCCTGTCTTTAATGCTTACCTTAATCTCTTCTTCTTCTTCTTCCCTGTCTTTAATGCTTACCTTAATCTCTTCTTCTTCTTCTTCCCTGTCTTTAATGCTTACAATAATCTATTCTTCTTCTTCTTCTTCCCTGTCTTTAATGCTTACCTTAATCTCTTCTCCTTCTTCTTCTTCTTCTTCCTATTCCTTGTCCCATATACTTACCTTTTGGGACATGTAACTGTATGGTCATGTTGTGAGAACGTACAGTGGCAGGAAAGAGAACACACCACACTTGTTTTTTTTTTTTTTGTTTTGTTTTTAGTCAAACTGTTTAAAATAACATTTTTATAAAAATATAAAATTTGGCCAAGCCACCCAGGAGGGTCTTCATTTTCATCAAATGGGCCCTTGTCTTTGATCTGTGAATGAAAAACATCATCAGTTTTGCCTTGTAAGTCTTTATTGCTTCTCTATGGCTTTTGGTATTGGCCATTTTTAGGGTTAATGTGGCCCTAAGTTAGTTAATTAATGGATTAATGGTCTTGGACCATGTTTTTGTTGTTTTGGGCAGGAGTTTAAACTACATGTATGATATATTGAACAAACTTACAAGGCTTGCGGCCAACAGGGCGTCTGGGGCGCAGCCTCCTCCCTGGGTCCACCAGATCGTCCGGCTGTGAAGCTGTTTGGATCAAAAACACAAGGTTATTACTGACTCTTTGTGCCTCCTGAATGTCAGATTAGGTTAGGCTTCTATGCATCAAATCACTCACCTTCCCCAGGCACCTCTTGAGGTTGGCCTTGTTCCTCCACTATCCTTTGGGATGGTCCTGCGACGTCATCATCTAAAAATAACAATTGTGCACATTAGTATATGTCTTTAGTTCATGTATCTGGACATGTGTAGGTTTGAGAGTCTTACCGGAGTCAGGTTGGAGCTGTGGCTGGTTGGACTCCCTGCCGTACGACTGTTCCCCCCCCTGTATAGTCAGGTCCAGTGGCTCCTCATACTCACTGGCTCACTGGCAGAGGAGGGGGTGGGCGTTGGCACTGGCGTGGCACCCCCTACACTTTCCCCAGTACCTCCCAACACTGAGCTTCGTGTTCTTGTCCGGGTGGGGCAGAACCGCAAATTCCATTCATGCACTGCAATATAAACACAATCATAAACACAGGCCCAGGCAAGGGCAGTGTGTTTATTACATGTCATGTACCAAGACTTAGCTGGAAAGTGCTTCACAAAGTACCGCCTCACCCGGGGCCTATGCCTTCTTTTCAAATCGGACCAGTGCTTGGCGATCTGGGTAAAAGTGTAGGTGGTTCCAGTGTTCCTGGATATGGCGTCCACCACCGCCAGTGCCAACGTCCTCTTCTCGTAGTCGCACGGCAGGTAGTCTTAACGGTTTCTCAGCATCATCTGTATCAAAAAACACAATGGCAGAGCATTAGTGACAAAACTAGATTACCCACTCTCATGCACTCTAAAGCCAGTTTCTGAGCCTCATTCCTACTCACATGGGCCTACTTAGTCTATCTGGCTCTAGGCTAGTGTGCTGCTGCGCACATGGTTAAAACTAACCTGTTCTAGTAGTTGCGTTTTACAAGACAGTTTGTCCTCACTAATATGGCCCTGCCATGGCTAATATTTGTTTATCGGCTTGTGCGCGCACATAAACGCACGCTCGCCTACTCACATCCATGATGATTTTGTCCTGCTCCTCCGTATATATGGCTGGCGACATGTTTCTATGGCTTCCGGATCAGGTTATGACGTGCCCCCGCGGTGGCGTGCGCGCGCGCAGGCTGCCGCGCACGTTGCCGAACACGCCCTCACGGGAAAACTATTTAAAGTTAAATGCACTCAGCTCTGTGTTGGTTACCATATCACTATGCCCAGGCCAAAAGGGAGCCGTAAGACCCCAAAAAGCCCGGAGCCACATGCTAGCCGCACAGAGAGACATCGCGAACACCCACACAAGAACAGGCACAGGAGCTGGGAGGGACATGGCCATAGTCAAAGGGTGGATAAGCCAGCCACACAGGCTGCTCGGACAAAACACAGTAGCAAGGAGCCCTTGGCCCAGTCGCCCCCACCTGCTAAATCAGCCAGGGGTCACAAGAGCCACAAATCTCTTCAAACCCTGCAGCCTCCACCTCCTCCACCCACAAAGCATGTGGGTAAATCCAGCCACACCACCAAGGGGAAGCATAGGTCCAAAACCACTAGCCCACCCAGGCCAACCACCCCTCCTCCTCGCCACTCTGTGTCCCCAAGTACCACCAGCACGGAGTTACTAGAGAGCTCCACAGGTGACAGCTCGACAGGCACCCAGCCATTATCACCTAGCCCCCCCCCACAGTCCATCACAGTCACCCATCAGCCCAAGAAACCTAAACTACTCCCCAGACAGCCAGCCATCAATGTCGTCTGCTGCCGGGGACACCACACACCCATGTGGGCGCCAGCTGCTACGTGGCTCACTTACAGCCCGTTTCTGTGATGTCCAAAGCATGGCTGTAGCCACTGGTGTTTGTGAGCACTATGATGCCCTATTTGGGCGTTATTCAAAGTCAACCCCAAAGCAAGCCAAGCAGGAGATTTGGGATAAGATTTGCCGCCAAGTGAATAGTGTAGGTTTTGTGAGGAGGGATGTTGAGCAAATTAAACGAAAATTTGGGGACCTTAAATATTATGGGAAAAAAAATGGACATGCGCCATCAGCAGAGGTAAAGTCCATTTAGAGTGTAACTGAATGTATAGGCTGCTTTGTAGCAGGATGTAACACTTATTAGGTGTGCTTTCATCTTCACCAGCATGCAGACGGGGGTGGAATCCCAACTAAAATCATCCTAACACCAGCAGAAGAGCATGTGTTGACCTATATTCACCCGGCAACCCTTCAGGCCCTGCAAGGGGGCCAAGACACAGACAGGAATGTCAGGTCCGGAGGTGAGTATATTTTTACATTGAGACTTTTTAATATTGACCAAAACAGTTGTATACTCCTTACAACACACTGGTCTTTGCTGAACCTCAAAAAGTACATTCTCTCATCCAAGAAACAACTGATGCCATGCCACAAGGCCAAGCTACCCCTGCATGCCACAACAGCCTTGTGTCAACACCAACCAACCTGAGTGTACGGATGAGGTAAGTCAATGGACCACTGTGTAGACAAATTAAATTGCACTTGTCTACATTTATATTAAAATAGTGGCCTCACTACCTGCTACCTTTCTTGGCAGACCCGAACCATCCCACCCATTATAGAAGTTATTCGTGATTTGGAGGAGGAGGACACAAGTCTGCTCCAGCCAAGGCCACCAGAACCTGTGGGACAACATCCAACACAACAGGCCCAGCAAGTTCTGCCCCTGGTCTCCACTACCCATACCTCAGTGGCCCAAACCTCTTCTGCCGTGGACATTGGGCGCACAACAGACTCCTGCCACCTGCAGCCACTCAATCAGTACCAGACGCACTCACCCGTGCCAGTAGCGGGGGACCCAGCAACGTCACCAGAGGAGACATCTGCAGATAATGGAGGAAGCATGGCACCACGAGAACGTGGAGTTTGCAGCTAACACACAGGGGTTTAATGAGACAGTGTGTTCACAAATCACCTCTATGTCACAACAATTAGAGGTTTTGAATCAAAATGTGTCCGGCCTGCTTGCAGAAACAAGACAACAAAGCAGGCATATGGCGGAAATGGTCCAGCAATGGCAGTTAATGAATCAGAGCCTTGCTCATATTGGCGCTAACATGCAGCAACCCCATCCATCAACTTCCACCTCCTACTCTACCTACCACTGAAGGCATGTGTTTATGTATTGATTCTGGGGAGCAGGACACAAGACAGCCGTAACCCAAAACACATGCTCTTCCACAACCCCACATTAACAGGCAAAAAATTATTCAACAATGTTTGTCACATTATTTTTTGTTTTTTATCACACAAAAGAAAAAATGCACACATTGGCCAAAATGCATGAGAATTAAGCAAAAACATTGTCCACAAGCTGGGAACGGATCGCCTGTGCCGACCCACTTTGTGTTCCAGAGTAGGGAGGTGTTACATCTTCTGAAATGACTAAAGCGTCCTCAGCCAGGTCACTGTATCTGGGAACCCGGCTACGGAGGGCGAGTTTGTGCAGAACCCCACACGCAACAATTATTTGGAGGACCTTGGCGGGCTCATACTGCAAGGCACCCCCAGTCTGGTCCAGACAACGGAAGCACATCTTCAACAAGCCAAAGGCATGTTCCACCACTGAGCGAGTCCTCCTATGTGCAGTGTTATACCGCTCCTGGGCCTGCGAGGATGGGTGGAGGATGAGGGTGAGTAACCAGGGGAGCAATGGACAGCCAGAATCACCTGCCAAAAAATAAACAAAAAATAAGCACACACCATAATACAAAAAACACATGACAAATGGGCCCCTTTGCCACATATGTAGTGGCAGGCCCCATAACTAGCAGAGACATAGAAACCTCCAAAAAAAAAAATAAAGTGTATCTAAACAAGTACCATCATGCTACTAACGAAGAGCCACAAGTACCTTACATGCTACCTACAAATACGGTATGTTAGGTTACTTTAAACTGCTAAGAACAGGGAACAACAGACAGAGGCCTAAGGGGAAGAGGCTCAATAATGTGCTGCTTAGCATTCCAGCATTAGTGAACAGGGACAATAGGTCAGCTGTGCAGTGTCAGTGCAAAGCACAGTTCTGATGAGGCAACATGCACATCCACCCAGCACACTCCTGTACAATGACTCTGGGATGCAACATAGCTAAGAGGGCCAGGACAGAAAGGTATAGTGGAGAATCACAAACAAAGCCATAGGAGGAAATACTGGTAAGTAAGTGAGTGTAAACTTCTACTGTTTCATTGAAGTCTCTAACAGATTAGTGGGGTACAGGCACAGACCAATCAGAAACATCATGCTGGACGGCAACAACTATTTGTAAACACATACCCAGTAGCCATCCGCCAGACAGATCTCCAGATTGAAAGAGCACAAAGAGGCTGGAGTTCCTCAAAATGTGCGAGTCGTATGTGGACCCAGGGAAGGCTGTGGCCCATCTTCCTGTTCCTGCAAAAGCAAAATATAACAAGAATTAGTGGGCACAAAAGGCAAAACACAATTAAAAAATACATTCACATAAGCAACATTTAAAACCACTGGATGTTTGGTATACACAGAATGTAGGTCTGCTTTGAGCCATTGAAAAATACTCCACATAGCAAAAATGGAAATGTATATGCTACATTGCAGACACATGCTGACCTAAACCACATACCTGAACAGATATTCCTGTGCAGCTGGCGGAATTAACGCAACATGGGTACAATCGATGGCACCCATGACGTTGGGCATGTCGGCTATATTATAAAAGCCCAGCTTAACCGCATTCCAGGCTTCCGCTGTGTCAGGGAAAAATATATATTTTGGGGCCAGGGTAGCCAGGCCATCCAAAAACTTGGTAAGGCTGTGGCTCAGCGTAGACTGGGACATCCCCACGGAGAAGGCACCCAGTCTCTGGAATGAGCCGTTTGCCAAAAGCTGCAGGCAGCCAACCAATTTGGTAATACCTGCAATTGCATGCCCCTTCCTTGTGGTGCGGGATAACCATGGCCGCAGCTGCCTATACAAGTCCTGGAGAGAAACACGGTTAAGTCGGGTGAACTCGAATAGCTCAAGGTCATGCATGCCATCGATGTCCAGACGTGTGCGGTGCAGCCTGGTTTCTGCCAGGCTCAAAAGAACCAGGCCGCGTAGCTGTCGCCGTTGATGCTCGCGCACAGCAGAATGCATTTCTAAGTCACGGAGCACAAATACGGCTGTTAACACTGGCCATAAGTTGAGCGCCCACACCCTCGTTCAACGACCAGAACGGAGCACCCTTTCATGCCCCGATCACAGCCCAAAACTAACAGGAAAATAGCTGAACGAGGAGGCTCTGCATCAGACCAATTAAGTTTTCTCGAATCCCTTCACAAGAAAAACATTTATATCATAATTTATAGGGAAATTAATCATATCAGGAACAATTGAATGAGGCAATTATCAAGCCAGCTTTGGATGCCAAAAACAAGCGTGGGATTATGATCAGGAGTTCACCACATTCTATAATAACATATATAACTCTGATCAGGGAATCCTCACAAATACTGCTGACTACATCACTAAATTTGGTCTCCCCCGCATAGATGGTGATTAGAGATGAGTGAACTTTTGAAAAATTCGATTCGACTGACTTGCCGAGTTTTCCGACAAAAATTGTTTCGACCCGAATTTATTCGCGACGAATCGCTATTAAAAATGGCTATTTCTGAGCCTCCTAGTGCCGCAATAGGGTTGTAAACCATTCTGCCTTGCTGTAACATGCATAGGATGCATGCTGGGTTAGTGAAATAATACTGTAAATAATTATCACATGCAGATCAAAGGCATCGCTAATAGAATCGCAGAGCGGCACAATTGCAGAGAGTTGAAGTGGTATCACTATGAGGGGCCCCTATAGTGCCTGAAAAACACACCCTGGAGCTAGCAGCAGCAGGAGCCCAAAAATTAGCTAAATCACACCCCGGAGTTGCAAGCAGCAGCAGCAGGAGCCCAAACATAGCTTGAAAGAGACACTGGAGTTGGCTGCAGGAGGCCAAAAATTGGATGAATCACACCCTGGAGTTGCAAGCAGCAGCAGGAGCACAAACATTACTTTAAAGAGACACTGGAGTTGGCTGCAGGAGGCCAAAAATTGGATGAATCACACCCTGGAGTTGCAAGCAGCAGCAGCAGGAACCCAAACATTGCGTGAAAGAGACATTGGAGTTGGCTGCAGGAGCCCAAAAATCGGATGAATCAAACCCTGGAGTTGCAAGCAGCAGCAGCAGGAGCCCAAAAATTGCGTGAAAGAGACACTGGAGTTGGCTGCAGGAGCCCAAAAATTGGATGAATCACACCCTGGAGTTGCAAGCAGCAGCAGCAGCAGCAGCAGCCCAAACATAGCTTGAAAGAGACACTGGAGTTGGCTGCAGGAGCCCAAAATTTGGATGAATCACACCCTGGAGTTGCAAGCTGTAGCAGCAGGAGCCCAAATATAGCTTGAAAGAGACACTGGAGTTGGCTGCAGGAGCCCAAATATTGGATGAATCACACCCTGGAGTTGCAAGCAGCAGCAGCAGCAGCAGGAGCCCAAACATTGCTTGAAAGAGACACTGGAGTTGGCTGCAGGAGGCCAAAAATTGGATGAATCACACCCTGGAGTTGCAAGCAGCAGCAGCAGCACTAGCAGGAGCTCAAACATTGTTTGAAAGAGACACTGGAGTTGGCTGCAGGAGCCCAAAAATTGGATGAATCACACCCTGGAGTTGCAAGCAGCAGCAGCAGGAGCCCAAACATAGCTTGAAAGAGACACTGGAGTTGGCTACAGGAGCCCAAAAATTGGATGAATCACACCCTGGAGTTGCAAGCAGCAGCAGGAGCCCAAATATTACTTTAAAGTGACACTGGAGTTGGCTGCAGGAGGCCAAAAATTGGATGAATCACACCCTGGAGTTGCAAGCAGCAGCAGGAGCCCAAACATAGCTTGAAAGAGACACTGGAGTTGGCTGCAGGAGCCCAAAAATTGGATGAATCACACCCTGGAGTCGCAAGCAGCAGCAGCAGCAGCAGCAGGAGCCCAAACATTGCGTGAAAGAGACACTGGAGTTGGCTGCAGGAGCCCAACAATTGGATGAATCACACCCTGGAGTTGCAAGCAGCAGCAGGAGCACAAACATTGCTTGAACGAGACACTGGAGTTGGCTGCAGGAGCCCAACAATTGGATGAATCACACCCTGGAGTTGCAAGCAGCAGGAGCCTAAACATAGTTTGAAAGAGACACTGGAGTTGGCTGCAGGAGGCCAAAAATTGGATGAATCACACCCTGAAGTTGGCAGCAGCAGGAGCACAAACATTAGCTGGAAGGCACACCCTGGAGTTGGCAGCAGCAGAAGCAGGAGCCAAAAAATTGCTTGAAAGATACCCTGGAGTTGGCAGCAGCAGCAGCAGGAGGCCCGAAAAATGGCTGAAAGGCACACCCTGAAGTTGGCATCAGTAGGAGGCCAAAAATTGGCTGAAAGGCACACCCTGAAGTTGGCATCAGCAGGAGCCCAAAAATTGGCCTAAAGACATAAATATGTTTTGCACCATTTGGAAAGTGTAAAACGTGGCACCATGCTGAATCTAGTCGCATGCATCAGCCATTGGTGGGTGGAAATCCTGGCTGATCCATCCCTGATTCATTTTGACAAAGGTGAGTCTCTCCACATTTTTAGTTGACAGATGAGTTCTCCTCGCCGTAACTATGGCCCCCGCCGCACTAAACACCAGCTCAGATGGCACGCTACTGGCCGGGCAGGACAGCTTTTCCAGGGCTGGACTGTTCTCAGGCAGGACTGTTCTCGGTTTCCTCAACAGTGTCTGGCGCAGGAGCTGGAACACTCGCAACACCCACGACACTCTCCACATCACTATTTGCCTGCCTAGCTAAAGAAGCTACCTCCATTTCTTGGCTGGGCAGTAGCTGCTGACTGTCCTCTATCTGATCGTCCTCCTCACTAAAGAGTGGAGCTGAACCCAAAGCATAGGATACGTCGCTGGGGGAGGGAACGGCATAGGACAGAGGCAATGATAGGACAGGGACTGCTCTCGGGCAATGCCAACTCAGGGTTGTGTCAGAGGAACCTACCAACCCTAGACTGGGGGTCTCAGATGTAACTTGTGATGATGTGGATGACCGCGTTAACCAATCTACCACGGCAGATGCGTTACTGGTGGAGACACGACCGCTAGCAGATACAGGCAGATCAGGTCTCTCACCGTGACTCCTGCTGCCACTCGCCCCTAGTCTGCTGCGACCTCTGCCTGCAGAATCTTGGCCTCTGCCACTCCTCTTTGAACATCCTGGCACTTGTCTGCCTGACATTTTTATGTATTTGAAATGCGCAATAGGTACGTTAAAAAAAATTTGTTTACTTTAAAATGCAGAAGCTAAGTAAAGTGAGGAACTGCTTCTCTGCACCAGATACTATAAAAATTGGCAATATGGGATAGCCTGCAGCCTAGTGTTTTGACAGCAGGACAAAAACCAATTCAAAATGCAATAGCTTGATTAAGCTGAGGATGAACAAGCATATTTAGTATAACAGATATGGTGCTACGTACAGGTTTGGGATACCCTGTGGCCTAGTGTTTTGGCAGCAGGACAAAAACCAATTCAAAATGCAATAGCTTGATTAAGCTAAGGATGAACAAGCGTATTTAGTATAACAGGGTACTAAGTGCAGGTTTGGGATACCCTGCGGCCTAGTGTTTTTGCAGCAGACCAAAAACCAATTAAAAATGCGATAGCTTGATTAAGCTGAGGATGAACAAGCGTATTTAGTATAACAGATAGGGTGCTATGTGCAGGTTTGGGATACCCTGCGGCCTGGTGTTTTTTTAAAAAGCAGGACAAAAAACAATTCAAAATGCAATAGCTTGATTAAGCTGAGGATGAACAACATTTATTTAGTATAACAGATAGGGTGACATGTGCTGGTTTGAGATGCCCATGTGGGCTGATGTATTTAAACCAGACAAAAACCAATTCAAAATGCAATAGCTTAATTAAAATGAGGCTGAACAATGCTTATTTAGTATAACAGATAGGGTGCTACGTGCAGGTTTGGGATACCCTGCGGCCAAGTGTTTTGGCAGCAGGACAAAAATCAATTCAAAATGCAATAGCTTGATTAAGCTGAGGATGAACAAGCGTATTTAGTATAACAGATAGGGTGCTACGTGCAGGTTTGGGATACCCTGCGGCCTGGTGTTTTTTTGACAGCAGGACAAAAACCAATTCAAAATGCAATAGCTTGATTAATCTGAGGATGAACAAGCTTATTTAGTATAACAGATAGGGTGCTACGTGCAGGTTTGGGATACCCTGCGGCCTAGTGTTTTGGCAGCAGACCAAAAACCAATTCAAAATGCGATAGCTTGATTAAGCTGAAGATTACCAAGCTTATTTAGTATAACAGATAGGGTGCTACCTGCAGGTTTGGAATACCCTGTGGCCTGGTGTTTTTTTTGACAGCAGGACAAAAACCAATTTAAAATGCAATAGCTTGATTAAGCTGAGGATGAACAAGGGTATTTAGTATAACAGATAGGGTGCTACGTGCAGGTTTGGGATACCCTGCGGCCTAGTGTTTTGGCAGCAGACCAAAAACCAATTCAAAATGCGATAGCTTGATTAAGCTGAAGATGAACAAGCGTATTTAGTATAACAGATAGGGTGCTACCTGCAGGTTTGGGATACCCTGCGGCCTGGTGTTTTTTTTGACAGCAGGACAAAAACCAATTTAAAATGCAATAGCTTGATTAAGCTGAGGATGAACAAGGGTATTTAGTATAACAGATAGGGTGCTACGTGCAGGTTTGGGATACCCTGCGGCCTAGTGTTTTGGCAGCAGGACAAAAACCAATTCAAAATGCAATAGCTTGATTAAGCTGAGGATGAACAACGCTTATTTAGTATAACAGATAGGGTGACATGTGCTGGTTTTGGATGCCCATGTGGGCTGGTGTATTTAAAACAGACAAAAACCAATTCAAAATGCAATAGCTTAATTAAAATGAGGCTGAACAACGCTTATTTAGTATAACAGATAGGGTGACATGTGCTGGTTTTGGATGCCCATGTGGGCTGGTGTATTTAAAGCAGACAAAAAAAGATTAAAACTAAATTAAAACTAATCCAGTTATGAGAAATGCTTGTGTGTAACAGATAGGGTTAAATATGGCAATGCATAGATGGGATGCACAGCGACGAGGCAGGTTTACACCACAAAGACCTGAAATTGAATTGAAAAATGATCTGGCTAATGAAAATAAAAAAAATAAAATCACTAATTGTCTCCCTGATCAATTGCAATCTCAAGCTATATGCAACGATCATGGCCACATAGATTGAAAAAGCCCTTCCACTCTTGATATCACCTTTTCAGGCTGGCTTCATGAGGGGCCACAATACAGCACAGAATGTTTCTATAGTTAAATTTATTTCATCACATCAATAACTGGTAAGCCCCGTAAGTCCCTAGTAACCCTAGACACCGGAAAAGGCATTCAACAGAGTTTCCTGGAAATATCTGCATCAAAGTTTAAACACTTTCGGATTTAGGCCTAATTTCATTGCTAAAATCATGGTATTATACATGAACCAAGCTGCTACAATTGAAATTAATGGGTTGAAATCCTCAAAGCTTACTATTCAGAACGGAACATGACAGGGATGTCCACTCTCTCCTCTGCTCTTTAACCTCCACCATTGCTCCAACAGACAAGAGGTGAACAAAATGAACATTAAATCTCTAGCCTATGCCAAAGATATCTTACTTTGCCTGTTTGACCCCACAGCTTCTCTCCCTATACATTTAAAAATGACTGGAGAATTTAGGCGACACTCCAACTTTCACATACATATAAATAAATCCACTGCAATGGAATTCTTCCTAGCACCGGAAGAGTTGGGCACCTTAAGTAAAACACTACCAAGATTAATCTGGACTAAGTGCATTACCTACCTGGGTATCAATATTCCTGAGAATCCGAAAGAAATTTTCATAAAAATTATATACCGCACCAAGAAGGATAAAATGGAAGCTTGGAGTAACCTCAGATTGGTTTAGATTCTATAGGAGGAAAGGTCGTTTTAAAATTAGCTCTAAAACATTTTACAGGCATGTTGAGGTGGGAGGGGTAAGGACACTTTATTATATATCAAGTTTGATTAACAGGCTGCGAGAATATAAAGAGATATGGTTATGACTAGAACTAGCCACTACTCCTTCATATATCCTTCATCTTGCAATATATATCAGAAAAACTAAAAACTATAAATCTCCCATTTACATACACCATTGTAAAAACCTTTAATCAGATGAACAGACCAGCACAGTCTTCCAAACCCATGGCTGCAATTAACAACTATCCTATCCTCCCCTTAGCATTTGCCCCACTTTCCAACAATGAAATCGAGAGGGTAAATTGATCAGGATTCTGAACCTCCTGGATAACTTAGCGTGGGACAGACACAATGCAAAAATACGAGGGAAAGCACTCAACTTTTTCCAATAAATGCAGATTAATAGTTTTATCTGGCAGACTAATTTTAGAGGGTAGTTAACATACTTCACCCTGGGAAAAATATTTTGCCAGTCTCTCCCCTCTTCTCTAGCTCTATCTTACATTTATAATAATCTTCTAGTTTCTCAACTCAACCTTCCACTAAACATTTAGAGGAAGTTGAAAGATGACCTTCGAGCTTTCAGTGAACAATAAGCAATGGGCCAATATTTTTCGGTCACATACTAAAGCAAGGCACCCCAGCCTAAAATTTTTTATATATAAATTCCTGGTGAGGGCATACCTAACAAGATTATAATAAACCCATCAAGACATTTCAATGGTGCCCCTACATCAGTAATGCATCTTTGGTGGAAATAGCACCATTTAATAAAACTATGGAAACGAACAGTAACATGGGTTAAGGAAAACTTTAAATTAACATCCAATATGAATCAGGATCATGCCTCTTAAATGGCTCTAAACCCAATAAGTACCATAGAATTAAACAAGTGATTTAGTTATTAAAAATATATTACATTTAGATGGGGTAACCCAAAACCACCAGACTTAAACCTACTATAGCATAAAGAGTTTCTAAAGAGCCTGCATACAGAAATCAACCAATCAAAAGGAGCTAAAAGCTGCAGTCTCAACGATTGGACAGGACTTATAATTAGACTCAGCCACTATTGTCTCAATGGCACCCCTATCAACTGAAGGAGCTTCCGAGTACATATAATGGATCATTTTTGTTTTGCCGTTTCTACATTGAAAAATCTGCTTATGCCCTTTGTTTAACTGTATGACTGGGTCATGGCTTAACTGGCTATAAATAAATTCTTCTTCTATGATGTACCCTTGTTGTATGTCTTATGAGGGTAATTTACAGTGACACACACCAACAGGTTTAGAAAATGAGACAAAAAGGGGGCTTGTGTCACTGTAAAGAAGACTAAGGTCAGCCAGTGTCTGTGTGGTAAGCAGAATGAGCATTTATTCTTGCAACTTTCCAGTTATATACAACCACAGTTTAATTATACCTAGATAACAAAGTGTATTCAATCATAGTATATAGATAGAAAAGTGTACCAAATGTAATTAAACAAAAGATATACATATATAATTTGTGGTCCTTATTATACTTATTCCTTCAGAATTTATCTACAGTGTGTAAATCACATTCAAGTCAGAATTGGTGTATTAGACTTAAAAGGTAGGTGCTTATACAGTTTTTTTCATAAATATCTAATTCCTCTGTTGGGAATAGTGTAAGTAGGTTTTTTCTTACAACAATGAGACCTTTTCCCTCGTTTTGCCTGTTTGGGATTCATCAGAGGGTGTAAAATCAGTTGGCTATGTCTGATGTAGGAAAAGAACAGAACATTACAATCAGTGCTGATAATAAAAGCTGTGTGAAGGTTAGGGAGCAGGGAGAAAAGTGGCAGAGAGTAGACATCATAGTATACAATAGTGGGAATCGGAACGTATATTGGTAAATTGATAGGTAACGGGGAGGAGAGCCCTGGGTGGGGTATCAGCTTTAGGTCAGTTGACACACTATGTTAGGGCTTGTGTCATGTTAATTTGTTGCAAGTCAAGGTCAGTTTATAGCAAGGCAATAGTAGTTTGTAGCAAAAATTGTCGCCGGACGCGTGTGCTTGAGTTACCAAGTAAGCTCCTGTTTGTGTTAGTAGCATGCATTAGGAGTTGTATGTATTAAAATAAGAAATTGGTTACATCTGGCCAGCAATAGGTTTGTAGCAAGACAAAGTTGTTTTATAGCAAGCCGGGGGGTAGGTAGTCTCTGTGGGTGTTAAACCAGGCATGTGTTTTATTTTATAATCAGTATACTAGGTGGTATTGGTAAAAATGCCCCAGTATAATGTAGAATAATATAGAGAAGGTGCTTACCTGGGCCAGAAGGTGGCTATGGCCGTCTTAGCTGGGGGAGCGTACACTTAGTTTCTGTGTAGTTTGGTGCCGCTTGTCGTGTTCTGCCATCATATTTAAGTTCAGGCATGAGGGGTAGTTTGGGGTGTGCCTGTTGAAGGGGTGTGCCGCATAAAGCGTGTCTGTGAGGACCGCGCCAGTCAGTGTACCACATTGCAGGTTCCCTAATGGTGGTGGGCCATCCTCAAGAACGTCACCAGGTGGCGACTTCTGACCAGGGGGAGGAAGGAGCATAACATCAGCCTCTAGACTGAGGCTTGGAATGCTAAAGGGAGAGTGCACATGAACGCAAGTGCCAGGTGTTATCTTGCTTGTGCTTGCTCAGTTGCACTGACAGCATTTCCTTGGAGACACGAAATGCAATTAGACAGGCACCTGCTATCATTTTGTGCTTTGGGAATAACTGTATTTCCTCTCTGGGCAGACAACTTTTACTATCTAGGGTGCACATATAGAGGTGCATCCTACCTTTAAAAGGAAAAGAGAGCCTAGGATATTGTATATGCTAGATACAGGGTGATTACTGAGATGTCCTGTGTGGAGGTATTAAAACACTTCAGTAGGTCTATTGCCATATATATATATATATATATATATATATATATATATATATTGTAGGGATCTTCCCGGGGGATGGTGTGTTTGGACACAGTTCACGGCAGACTCAGACGTTGTAAAAGCAGGTCTTGGCGTTTATTCATGGCATAAACAGTCCAGCAAACAAAACATACAGCAACCACGTGCTTCTTTTGGGTATAAACAAAAGAAAAGACCTAGCCCGTCTGGGCGCTTACTAACAGGTTCTTCTCACCTATCTGGCAGTTTCAAACCACAGCGTTAGCCTGGATATCGGAGGGTGAGTTTTTAGCTCCAGCAGTGGCTGCGTTCGCAGCTTCCTTCAAACACACACACAGGCTGTTCATTCCTGGCTGAGAGCAATAGCCTGCAGTCTCTGCAGAGCTTTTACCTCCCAGGCTAATTAGGATCAGAGCTCACCTGATTTAAAACCCAAACCGGATCGGGGAGGTGTGGAATGACAGGTCCCTCTACCAAACCTACCTGCCATTCCATATAAATCCAGGCCCGGCAAAATTAACAACACCTCAGCAGCATATCACTGCTGGGAAACAAATCAATCCTGGACTTACCATCTCACCCAGCGTAGTAACCTAGGTGAAATGTACACCCCCTCGATCACTTCTCCAGTGACATGTCTACATATCCCCCCCCTCTTCTTCAGACCGGAGGGCTGAGCATTTTGTCCCCACAGACAATGTACCCTCGACAATGCGTCAGCATTTGCCTGTAATTTCCCTGGCCTGTGTTCCACAGTGAAGTTAAAGTTTTGTAGGGACAGAAACCACCTAGTCACTCTTGCGTTTCTCTCCTTGTTTAACTTCATCCATGTTAGGGGGGCATGGTCTGTCACTAACTTGAATTTCCTGCCTAGCAAGTAATATTTTAGGGATTCGAGGGCCCACTTCACTGCCAAACATTCTCGCTCCACAATGGCATAATTTTTCTCGGCCGGGGTTAGCTTCCTACTCAAGTACATCACCGGATGCTCCTCACCATTTACTACTTGTGAGAGTACTGCACCTAAGCCTGTGTTAGAAGCATCTGTCTGGACCAGAAATTCTCGCCTGAAATCGGGGGTAACTAACACAGGTTGTTGGCACAAGGCAGATTTAAGGCTTTGGAAAGCCTTCTCGGCCTCTGGAGTCCACGTGATCATTGCTCTCTTTCCGCCCTTTGTCAAGTCAGTTAGGGGAGCAGCAACTGAGGCAAAGTTCGGCACAAATCTACGGTAATAGCCCGTAATACCAAGAAAAGCTCTGACCTGTTTCTTTGTCAGGGGTCTAGGCCAATTCTGTATTGCCTCAATTTTATTTAGCTGTGGCTTAATCAACCCTCTTCAAATAATGTAGCCCAGATACTTGGCCTCTTCTAGGGCTATTGCACACTTCTCGGCATTTATGGTCAACCCTGCATCACTTATGGTATCCAATACGGCCTGTACCTTACAGAGGTGACTTTCCCAATCAGGGCTAAAAATGACCACATCATCGAGGTAGGCAGCTGAGTAATCACCATGTGGTCGCAAAATCAAGTCCATCAACCTCTGGAAAGTCGCAGGAGCTCCATGTAACCCGAACGGCATCACTACATACTGGAATAGCCCATCAGGGGTGGAGAATGCAGTTTTCTCTTTAGCCTCATCAGTAAGTGGAATCTGCCAGTAGCCCTTTGTGAGATCGAGGGTGGTTATGTACCTGGCATTACCCAACTTCTCAATCAACTCATCTACCCTGGGCATAGGATAGGCATCGAATTTTGAGATCTCATTCAACTTTCTGAAATCGTTACAGAACCTCCAAGTTCCATTAGGCTTTGGGATTAATACAATCGGGCTGGACCATTCACTCTGTGACACCTCAATTACTCCCAGATCAAGCATACGTTTTACCTCGGCAGATACGGCTTCCCTACGGGCTTCCGGGATCCTATAGGGCTTGAGGTTTACTCTGCTTCTAGGCTCAGTTTCAATGTGATGATAGATGAGGTGTGTACGCCCTGGGAGGTCAGAAAACTTGTCTTTGTTTTTCTGTAAAAATTCCTGAGCCTCCTGTTTCTGTGACACTGATAGGGTATCACCAACCTTGACTGGAGGGATTGGTTGTGACAAATTATTAACAGTATTTGTCGCCCCCAAGGATTCCCTGTCTTTCCAGGGCTTAATCAAGTTTACGTGGTAAACTTGGAAAGGCTTCCTTCTACCTGGTTGGTGCACCTTGTAGTTCACCTCACTGACTTTTTCCACAATCTCATAGGGACCTTGCCACTTCGCCAGGAATTTACTCTCAACAGTGGGAACTAGTATAAGGACCCTATCGCCTGGGTTAAATGTCCGGACTCTTGCAGACCGGTTGTAAATTCTACTTTGGGCCTCTTGCGCCCTCTGAAGGTGTTCCCTTACTAGGGGCATTACAACGGCTATACGGTCCTGCATTTGTGCTACATGCTCAATAACGCTCTTGTATGGGGTGGACTCGCTCTCCCATGTCTCTTTTGCAATGTCCAGTAGACCCCTAGGGTGACGACCATAGACCAACTCGAATGGTGAGAACCCTGTGGACGCTTGGGGCACTTCCCTAATAGCAAACATGAGGTAGGGTAACAAATGATCCCAGTCACGGCCATCTTTTTCCACCACTTTTTTCAGCATATGTTTCAAAGTTTTGTTAAATCTCTCCACCAATCCGTCCGTATGGGGGTGGTATACAGAGGTACGGATGGGTGAGATTTTAAATAGTCTGCATAACTCCTTCATCACCTTTGACATAAAGGGTGTACCTTGGTCAGTCAGGATTTCTTTGGGGATTCCAGTCCTAGAGAACATATAAAACAACTCACGTGCGATTGTTTTAGATGCGGTGTTTCTTAAGGGCACAGCTTCAGGATAGCGGGTCGCATAATCCATAACCACCAGAATATACTGGTGTCCTCTAGCGGATTTTACAATGGGACCCACTAAATCCATGGCTATACGCTCAAAAGGCACCTCTATAATAGGGAGCGAAACCAAAGGACTGCGAAAATGTGACACTGGGGCACTAAGCTGACATGTGGGGCACGACTCGCAGTGCTTTTTAACATCACCATATATCGCCGGCCAGTAGAACCTCTGGAGAACCCTCTCCTGCGTTTTGTCAGTCCCCAAGTGTCCCCCAAGAACATGGTTATGTGCCATGTCCAGCACCTGATGCCGGTACGGCTTAGGCACCAGAAGCTGTTCCACAATCTCGTCCTTAATCTTAGTGACTCTATAGAAAAGATCATTAGTCACAGAAAAATGTGGAAATCTTTTCTCAGCATCTGGTTCCTGAGGTACCCCATTCATGACAGCAACCTGCTCTCTCGCATTTTTGAGAGTGGGGTCCTGTAACTGTGCAGTCCCAAAATTATCCCTAGACACCTCTAAGTCTGGTATATTTTGCTCAGTGGGAGGAGCCTCCTCCTCTCCAGCCAGGACCTGCAAAGGAAAACAATCATTTTCATCCTGCACACTTTGATCACTTAGAGGGGGTAATGCAACAACCTTAGGAGTATCCTCACTCCTTTCGGGGGATTTTCTTTTTCCCCAGAGAGCCCAGAATAATGGAAAATCGCGCCCCAATATTACGTTATGCATGAGGTTTTTAACCACACCCACTTCATATTGTACGGTGCCTTGTTCAGTCCCGACTTCAGCCAGCACTATAGGGTACACTTTTGTATCCCCATGTATACAAACGACACTCATATGCTTTTTACACTCAAAGTCGCCAGCCACCAGGCTGGCATGCACCAAGGTTACGAGGCTTCCTGAGTCCAGCAACGCCTTAACAGGAAAATCATTAATTGTAACGTTGCAGATTTGCGGTTCAGTCTCTAGTCCAGGAACTGCAACACAAGATGGTTCCGCAAATAGCGACTGACGCCGATTAGCCTCACATTCCATGGGCTCAGTGGTAAGAGGGCAATGGGCAGACACGTGTCCCGTCTCATGGCATCTCCAGCACCGGATAGAGCCTGGTCTCCTTGGCAAGGAGTCCTTTTTGGGGCCACTTAGCCACCCGGGACCATCCCCAGTCTTTTGCCCCTGAGACACCACTTGAGCCCTTTTTCCTCCCTCAGCACCCCTCCACACTCCCCCAATAGATGGAAGTCTCTTACCAGCTGATGGCACAGATCTGGCACTCCGGGGAGGTGAGGAGGCTGCAGAAACATCACGGAGGTAGTCCTCAGTCGCCTGGAACCTCTCCACAAGGTTGACAAGTTCGTTTGCATTCTTAGGGTCACCTTGTCCCACCCAGCGTTGCAGGTCAGCAGGAAGTGCTCGGTGGTAGCGATCCATCACAACCCTCTCTAGGATCTGTGCAGGAGTAGAAGTGTCTGGCTCCAACCACTTTCTCGCCAAATGGATCAGGTCATACATCTGGGACCTCGCCGATTTGTCCAAACTGTAGCTCCAGTTGCGTACCCTCCTGGCACGGACCGCAGTAGTAACGCCTAGTCGGGCAAGTATCTCCGCTTTTAGCCGAGTATAGTCCTTAACCTCTTGCTCACTGAGGTCATAGTAGGCCTTTTGAGGTTCCCCTGTTAAATAGGGCGCAATTACCTCTGCCCACTCAGCGACTGGTAACTTCTCTCGCTCAGCCGCACGCTCAAACCCAGTTAGGAAGGCCTCAACATCGTCCTCAGCAGTCATCTTTTGCAGCGCTCGCTGCACAGCTCTTCTCACATCAAAAGTCTCTGGAGCGGCTCGCACCACTGTTTGGGGGTTAGCAACCACAGGCGCCTCCTGTTTTGCTATCAGGTATTCAATAAGTTGTTGTTGGGCAGCCATGGTCTGTTCATGTCGTCTATTAGCCTCTATCTGAGCCTGTTCATGTCGTCCATTAGCCTCTATCTGAGCCTGTTCATGTCGTCTATTGGCCTCTATCTGAGCCTGTTGTTGTTGTCTATTGGCCTCTATCTGAGCCTGTTGTTGTTGCAAACTTACTTGCATAAACTGCTTCAGCATCTCCTCCATGTTGCCCGACTGTTCATGGAGTGTAGTTGCAGCTTTCACCCAAGACATAAGCAGCTGTAGCCAAGTCTGTCCACACCGTTGCCCCTAGCAACCGTTTTGCCCGCTCCGCAGCACCAATTGTAGGGATCTTCCCGGGGGATGGTGTGTTTGGACACAGTTCACGGCAGACTCGGACGTTGTAAAAGCAGGTCTTGGCGTTTATTCATGGCATAAACAGTCCAGCAAACAAAACATACAGCAACCACGTGCTTCTTTTGGGTATAAACAAAAGAAAAGACCTAGCCCGTCTGGGCGCTTACTAACAGGTTCTTCTCACCTATCTGGCAGTTTCAAACCACAGCGTTAGCCTGGATATCGGAGGGTGAGTTTTTAGCTCCAGCAGTGGCTGCGTTCGCAGCTTCCTTCAAACACACACACAGGCTGTTCATTCCTGGCTGAGAGCAATAGCCTGCAGTCTCTGCAGAGCTTTTACCTCCCAGGCTAATTAGGATCAGAGCTCACCTGATTCAAAACCCAAACCGGATCGGGGAGGTGTGGAATGACAGGTCCCTCTACCAAACCTACCTGCCATTCCATATAAATCCAGGCCCGGCAAAATTAACAACACCTCAGCAGCATATCACTGCTGGGAAACAAATCAATCCTGGACTTACCATCTCACCCAGCGTAGTAACCTAGGTGAAATGTACACCCCCTCGATCACTTCTCCAGTGACATGTCTACAATATATATATATATATATATATATATATATATTGTGACAGAGTGTCTGGACAAGTCATAGAGGGTGTGTATATCTGCCCAAGATTTCTTGTATCTGTCAGGTAAAAGCAACCAGGAAGGTAGAAACTAGAGATCTAGGATCTCTAGTTTAGGGTTTGGAAAAAAAACCCGTTTACAGGGCCTGTGTTGCTGGAGTGGGGAAGAGAGGGTGGGCCCCACTCCACCCGGACAGTCCGGGTCTTGGGCTGATTAGTCCAAGGTGTGCTTGCCTGATAGAAAGAGGGAGTTCACACACACTCTGGCTCTCTCATCCTGGGAGCAGGACATAGCTAGGAGCCTGTGGGAGCATTGCCAGTGGTATGTCATGATCTGATATGTTGTGGTGCCCGGTACTAGGCCGGCACTGGGTTAGTCAGGAGCACCTAATGTTTAGTTAGAGCCGGACAGGCATAGGATTTCTTTTGTTTAGTTTTGTTTTACTTTATACCACAATCTGGCAATAAAACTGGTCAGTTAAATGATTCTTCCTTGTTCTGTGGACTTTGTGCCGGCTGAAAGTGTGCCCGTCTACCCAGGAGACGACTAACCCGCTACCTAACCCCTTACAAGTGGTGGAGGATGATTTAGGCACTAATTTTTGGCAAAAGAAAACAAAACTGGAGATTTAAAGGGCCGGAGTCCTTTTTTTTTGCAGACTGTTTCTTTGCATCTGGAAAATGGAGGATGTAATTAAAGCTATGTTGCAAGCTGTGGCAACAGGAGGCTACCCGAGTGCAGCAGGAGGCTACCATGGTGCAGCAAAGAGCACTTGAGGAATCAAGCCGCAGACTGACAGCTCAACTGGAGGCGACACAGGAAGAGCAAAGAAAAGACCGGGAGACCTTAAAAGTTGTTCTACAGCAGCTAGCCAGTGTCACTGAGCGGGCCCCAGGTGTTGCAGACGCTACTCAAGCCTCCATAAGAGCTAGTCATTTCCTACAAAAAATGACCGCAGCTGATGATGTGGAAGCCTATTTGACAACCTTTGAAAGGACTGCCGAGCGAGAGTGTTAGCCAAAGGAACAATGGGCGGGTCTTTTGGCACCCTTCCTTTCAGGAGAACCTCAAAAGGCCTATTTTGACCTGGAAACCCGGGATGCTATGGACTATGGCAAGCTAAAAATGGAAATTTTAACACGCCTTGGAGTCACAGTTTCTGTCCGTGCACAGCACGTGCACACCTGGCTCTACAGCATGGACAAACCTCCACGCTCTCAAATGCATGACCTCATTCACCTAACCAAGAAGTGGTTGCAGCCAGAGATCCTGACAGGCCCCCAGATGGTGGAACGGGTTGTGATGGACCAGTACTTAAGATCCCTCCCCGTTACCTTGCGCAAGTGGGTGAGCCATGGAGACCCTAAAGATGCTGACCAAATGGTGGAGATGGTGGAGAGGTACAAAGCCGCTGAGGAACTGATGAGTCTGCCACAGCGCCCCCTGGTCCCACAGCGGAGATCTCCAGGACTTCCTGGTAAGACTGTTCTAAGGGAAAAGGGGGCTGGTAGATCTGATGGGTTGGTGCATGCAAGTAGAGAGACTGAAGGCCCAGGCTCTAGAAGCTGGCAAGCCATGCCAGGGAAGTTGGGGGCCTATAAGAGACTCAGTAAGGACGTTATAAAGTGTTTTCGATGTCAAATGCCCGGTCATATTATTGCCAATTGCCCAATGTATGATGATGCCATGCAATGTGATGTCTCCTACATAAACCGCCGCTTATCACTGTATACTCAGCTTGCGTGTGTAGCGTTACCAAATGCTGGGGATGAGAAACACATGTGTCCTATTACGGTCGAAGGTAAAGTTGTAAATGCACTGTTAGACTCAGGTAGTCTAGTGACCCTGGTAAACGCAGATTTGGTGCCTCCAATAACCCGTCGGGTGAAAACTATTGGGGTTACTTGTATTCACGGGGATACTCGACATTACCCCACGGCTATAGTGGACATACATACACAGTTTGGTGCAGTAAAATTCATGGTGGGGATAGTGCCATTATTAATGCATGATGTCATCATGGGGCGGGACTTCCCACATTTCTGGAAGATGTGGGAACAGAGGGTCTCAAATACACTGCCAGTAAGTGGGGCCCTAATTGAGGAGGAAACTTTCCCCTTTTCGGTTATGGCTGGGGAAGAAGCTGAACCCCACAATGCGGTGTCCCCAGAGGGTCATAGCAGTCTAGAGCCCCCTAGTGACAGTATGCCTGATCTTGAGGTGCGGAAGGATCAGTTTGGTGCTGAACAGTTGAAAGATCCCACTCTTACCCGAGCCCGGGAAAATTTTAAAATGATTGATGGTAACCTGGTGGAGCCTGACACCAGATTGTCCTATCCATACATGGCGGTAAAACATGACTTGCTGTAACAAGTCGTAAAAAGGGGAGAGGATCTGGTGGAGCAACTAGTGGTCCCTAAGGCATATAGAAGGATTGTGCTAGATCTGGCACATGGCCACCTTATGGGGGGGCATTTGGGGACAGAGAAAACTATAGATAGAGTCCTTCAAAGGTTCTTCTGGCCTGGGGTTTACAAAGACGTAAAAGATTATTGTGACTCCTGCCCAGAGTGCCAGGTTTCAGCTCCTCGGCCACACTACCGTAGTCCCCTGGTTCCTCTACCAATTATTGAGGTGCCGTTTGAGAGAATAGCAATGGATTTGGTGGGGCCCGTTGTAAGATCTGCCCGCGGCCACCAGCATATTCTTGTAATTATGGATTATGCCACCCGTTACCCGGAAGCTATACCCCTGCGCAATGCGTCATCCAAGGTTATAGCTAAAGAGTTGGTGCACGTGTTTAGCCGGGTAGGACTACCAAAAGAGATCCTTACAGATCAGGGTACCCCCTTTATGTCCCGGGTCATGAAAGAGCTGTGTAAATTATTCCAGGTGAAACAGCTGCGTACTTCTGTCTACCATCCCCAGACCGATGGGCTGGTAGAAAGATTCAATAAAACCCTAAAAGCCATGTTAAGGAAGGTGGTGGATAAAGATGGGAAAAATTGGGACTTCCTTCTCCCTTACCTCATGTTTTCCATCCGTGAGGTCCCTCAGTCCTCTACAGGGTATTCTCCATTTGAGTTACTATATGGCCGTCACCCGAGGGGCCTTCTAGATATAGCATAAGAAACCTGGGAAGAAGAAGCTACCCTCTATAGGAGTGTCATTGAACACGTGGCCCAAATGCAGGATCGAATCGCGGCAGTGTTGCCTATTGTGCGAGAACATATGGCCCATGCTCAGGAGGCACAACAAAGAGTATATAACCGCAGTGCCAGAATACGTACCTTTGCACCCGGTGAGCGGGTTTTAGTGCTGATCCCTACAGTAGAAAGTAAATTTCTGGCTAAATGGCAAGGGCTCTTTGAGGTATTAGAAAGAATAAATGAGGTGAACTATAAATTCCGCCAGCCAGGTAAACGGAAGCCGGAGCAAGTGTACCACGTCAATCTTATAAAACCATGGAAAGACCAACTGTCACTTGCTGCAGACACCTCATCCCAACCAAAGCAGTTGGCCTCTGCAAAGCCCTTGTTACCAGAATTAACAGTACCCGACTCCCTTGCAGATACACAGAAAGTAGAAGTGCAGGGGTTCCTCTTTAAGAACAGGGGTTTTTTCTCTGATACCCCAGGTCGTACCTCTCTCATTAAACATGACATTCTGACTGAACCAGGTGAAAAGGTTAAGCTGAGGCCCTACAGAATACCAGAGGCCAGGAGAGAGATTATCTCTGTAGAGGTGAGGAAGATGTTAGAACTTGGGGTAATAGAAGAGTCCCATAGCCAATGGTCCAGCCCCATAGTTCTGATCCCCAAGCCAGACGGCAGCTGGAGGTTTTGCAATGACTTCCGTAAGCTTAATTCCATATCTAAATTTGATGCTTACCCAATGCCACGTGTGGATGAGCTCATTGATAGACTCGGAAATGCCCGTTATATAACAACCCTAGATCTAACCAAAGGGTACTGGCAGATACCATTAACAGATGAGGCCAAAGAGAAAACTGCCTTTGCCACTCCGGACGGGTTGTTTCATTATGTTGTTTTGCCGTTTGGGTTGCATGGGGCACCTGCCACCTTCCAGAGGGTTATGGATAGAATTTTGAGACCTCACAGACAGTATGCAGCAGCCTATCTGGATGATACAATCATCCAAAGTCCAGATTGGGATTCCCATTTACCTAGAGTACAGGCTGTTATCAATTCTCTGCGTGAGGCAGGATTTACAGCCAATCCAAAAAAATGTGCCATGGGACTGGAGGAGGCCAAGTACCTGGGTTACAACATAGGCCGTGGCTTGATAAAACCCCAACTAAACAAGATTGAAGCCATACAAAGATGGCCTCAGCCCGTTAACAAGAAGCAAGTCCGTGCTTTCTTGGGAATTACAGGCTATTATAGAAGGTTTATACCTAATTTTGCCTCCCTTGCGGCCCCTTTGACTGACCTGACGAAAGGCAAAGACTCTGTCATGGTTAAGTGGACGCCACAGGCGGAAAAATCATTTCAGACCCTTAAAAGCCTACTGTGTGCTCAGCCGGTGCTGATAACGCCAGACTTTACGAGAGAGTTTGTCCTTCAAACGGATGCATCTGATGTGGGACTGGGGGCAGTACTGTCACAGGTGCGGAATGGTGAGGAACACCCGGTGCTGTACCTAAGTAGAAAATTAAATGATCATGAGACAAAGTATGCCATTGTAGAAAAAGAATGCCTAGCCATTAAATGGGCCCTAGAAGCTCTCCGTTATTACCTGCTTGGCCGTCAGTTTGAATTGGTTACGGACCACGCTCCCCTCAAGTGGATGTGTGAAAATAAGGAAAAGAATAGGAGGGTTACAAGATGGTTCTTAGCCTTACAGGAATACAGGTTTACAGTAAAACACAGGCCAGGGACCCAAATGAAAAATGCTGATGCCTTATCTCGGGTCCATTGTATGATGTCCAGTTGTGTTCCAGCCCCGGGGCTGAAACAGGGGGGGAGGATGTGTGACAGAGTAGTAGTCATAGAGGGTGTGTATATCTGCCCAAGATTTCTTGTATCTGTCAGGTAAAAGCAACCAGGAAGGTAGAAACTAGAGATCTAGGATCTCTAGTTTAGGGTTTGGAAAAAAAACCCGTTTACAGGGCCTGTGTTGCTGGAGTGGGGAAGAGAGGGTGGGCCCCACTCCACCCGGACAGTCCGGGTCTTGGGCTGTCTGATTAGTCCAAGGTGTGCTTGCCTGATAGAAAGAGGGAGTTCACACACACTCTGGCTCTCTCATCCTGGGAGCAGGACATCTGCTAGGAGCCTGTGGGAGCATTGCCAGTGGTATGTCATGATCTGATATGTTGTGGTGCCCGGTACTAGGCCGGCACTGGGTTAGTCAGGAGCACCTAATGTTTAGTTAGAGCCGGACAGGCATAGGATTTCTTTTGTTTAGTTTTGTTTTACTTTATACCACAATCTGGCAATAAAACTGGCTGAGGTCAGTTAAATGATTCTTCCTTGTTCTGTGGACTTTGTGCCGGCTGAAAGTGTGCCCGTCTACCCAGGAGACGACTAACCCGATACCTAACCCCTTACAATATATATATATATATATACATATATATTATTTAACATAATGAAGAAAAGCATTGTTTCTATAAGTATTATTTGTGATCTATTTGTGAGCTTGTTGGTGTTTTTTGATGTTTACTACTATTTTTAAAGGGGGATGGCAGGGAGAGGGGGTATGTGGTGCGGAGTAGAAAGAGAGAGAGAGAAAGAGAAAAAAAGGGAGCATGCAAAGTTGACATGGTCATAAGCCTGGGGGACAGGTAGCTTTTACGTTACAAATGCGCTTGTTTTTTTTCTTTAGTAGAATTTGTTTAAGCTGCTATTACTAATGTGTTGGTGAATATTTAGTAAAACAAATGGGTTGATCTTTGATCTATGTTTTAGCTGGGTGTGCCGTGCTAGACTGCTTCTAAGATTGCGATTGAGTATATCATTGTTGTGTTCCAGGATTCTAGTTTCAAGGGGTTTTATGGTTGCTAATGGCTTGGGATTAGACGGTCACGAAGGGACAGGGATTGTCTATAGGTGATCTTAGGAGTATGGTTCAGGATATGTCTAGGTTGGTGTATCTGTAGAAGAAGGTGCGTGTGGCTCTGTAGAATAGTTTTTATTTCTTGGTGTGAGGTATTGAAGGTTGTAATTATTCTAATGGAGATATCATTGTTTTTGTTTTTTCATGGATTAGGTGGGTGCGGGGTTGACTAGTGGCGATTTGGTATGCTATCCTGGGTTTTCTGAATGCATGGGCTACTTGTTCAAAATCAGTGCCTGATTCACAATTTTGTCTTAGGTGCAGGGTTAGGCCTGCAGATAATATTATTACTATTTTTGTTTATATACAAAGCCCCATCATTTTCCATGGTGCTGTACAATGTGAAATTACAAACAGGGTTAAACAACTAACTTATCAAACATGACTGAAAAGCACAAATACATAGTCAGCCATTGTGAGGTTACAATCTACAATCTAAAGGATAAGTGGTGGAGACAAATGGAAGGTCACAAGTAAAATAAACTAAGTATGATTGCAAGTGGTCTAAAGTAGCTTGGGCTGTCTTTTATTTAGGCCAAGTGAAATGTTCATCTGAATAGGTGGATTTTGAAGGCTTGAAGACATAGGGAGTGGCAGATTGTATAGGGAAGGGCATTCCAGATTAATGGGGCGGTGCATGTGAAGTCCTGAATGCTTGAGTGGGAGGAGGTGATTAGGAGACAGGAGGAGGAAGATATTTCTATATGTAGGTATGCTAATTATGACTGGGTTTGGATGGAAACTAGAGGCATGAAGAATCATGTTGCCTGCTGTAAATTGTGCAAAAGAATTGGGGTTAAGGTGTTAGTTTTGTATATTGTATATAGTTTTGTATATTGCGATGTCTAGCAGGTTGTTGATGGTATTGATAAATTGGTGTGGCTTACTTGGGAAGGATGTGTCACAGTGCAGCTTTTATTCATGAGCATGATCTTCTGTTGTCAGAGACAGCTGTAGGACCACTGTGGCTTGACATTTTAGCTCATGCTAGAGTGGCTGCTAGACCACTTTTTTGTGTGGTCCTGGAGGTATAAAACCGAAATGAGGGCAAACTCTGGAGCCTTGCTATGTCTAATGGAGGAGAGGCACATGGGACATGCATTATATGAGCTGATTGCTGCGTCTTATTGCCATCACATTTACAGTAGCTTTAAAAAAAGAAACTAATATAAAGTGCTGTCAGCATTCATGCATTGGCACCAACTGTTTTTTTAATAGTTGATCAATTATTTAAGATATTACTGTAAATAAATTTCAAGTTTGAATAAAATATATGCTTTCGTTATAGCCTAAACTCTGAAATCAATTCCCAATTTCTGTCCAAGAACAAAAGTATTAATGTAATCAAACTGCTACTTCTAATTAAAATGAAAAGGTTATTTCAATGATACTCATACGGTATATATTTCTAAAACAAAGTAAATAGACTTGATTCAATTACACTTGCCTGCATGCAAAATATGATTGATAGAGCCATTTAAAAGACACACCCACGCAAAGTGTGGATATGTCATTTCCAGTGTATTTATTAGGGTTGGGTGCATTTTTATTTATTTTAGTCACTTGCCAGCTTTCAATATTTAAAAGCATTAAATGTCTATTTTACACAGTAATTGATATGTTCTTTAAGCACTTAGGGTTGGGGGTCTTGAGTATGGGGGAGGCTTTCAACCCTTCCACACCATACTGTATATCCATTGCTGTGTATTTTATAAAGGGACTCTCATAGATCAGAATTAGGTCTACACCTATGTAGACACATTAGGGTTGATTCAGCAGCATATTTTTTTTTCTCACGTTTTTTGAGGAAGTGAGAAAGCTATTTATCTCATGGTTTTCTCCTTGGTGCAATTCAGCATCATGTTTAGCTTTGCAAGTGTTTAAAAAAAATCCACAGCTAAATATGTTGCTGAATTGCACAAAGAAAAAATAATAATAAGAATTAGTGTTTACTAAAACTTAATTAAAATACGGCGCTGGATCATCCCTATGTGTCATTTGTTCCAACTAAAAACTATGTTCTTAACTACATCTAAGAGACAGATCATAGGATTTAATTCTAGCTAATAGAGTTAAGTGCTGTTGCTCCTTAAAAGCGAACCTCCAGTCAAAAAATCAAAGCTCCCCTAAATCCCACCTCTGGCAATCAGTGACGCTAAGCTATTTGAGAGAGCTTAACCCCATGCAGACTTTGAGGAATAGCATGCAGATTTTGCGCTACTGCACTGCATGGGAGCTGCTGACAGCCCTGCTCTGTGGCTCTTTCTAAAAATGAAATCATAAAAAAGACTTTCCCTTTAGGGATGTGAGAATTCATTCATTCATTCATTCCTAAGTTGTTATTTTTATTACCGTATTTTTTGCCCTATAAACTCACATATATATTGCTCCCGCTCTGCTGGCCGGACCACCACATCCACGGCAGGCCAGGGTAATTGATCCCTGTCCGATGTCCCTACAGCCTGCTCTGTCCCCATCGTCCATGACCTTCCCTGTCCACGCCGCCGCTGCTTCTTCATTTCTTCTGACACTCGGCGCAGGTCATGCCCACCCACTGCACGGAGCGGGGACAGAGAGGATCGTGGACTGCGGGGACAGTGCATACAGCGGGCATATTGGGCAGGGATCAGTTACCCTCCATCTTCTGGCCTCCTGTGGCTGTGGTGGCTCGGCCAGCAGTGCAGGAGCAATGTAAATGTGAGTTTACTTTCATGCCTATGGGGAATGCCACACTGCCTATGGGGAATGGGAGGGAGGATGCCACATTGCTTATGGGAAATGGTAGGGGTGAATGCCACACTGCCTATTGGAATGGGAGGGGAGAATGCTCCATTGCCTATAGGAAAGGGGAGAACGCTACACTGCCTATGGGAATGCGAGGGAGGAATGCCACACTGCATATGGGAATAGGAGAGGAGATGCCACACTGACAATGGAAATGTGAGGGGGGAATACCACACTGCCTATAGGGAATGTGAGAGGGGGAATGCCTCACTGCCTATGGGGAATGGTAGAGTGGAAGCCACACTGCCTATGGGGAATGGGGGGGAGAATGCCACTCTGCCTGTGGGGAATTCTGCCCTTTGCCTATTATTTGGTTCTTGGTGGGGGGTGGGGGTCAGAATTTCTTTTCTTATTTTCCTTCTCCAAATCCTAGGGGCATCTTATTGTTCCAATAACGATATATATATATATATATATATATATATATATATATATATCATATATCAAATAGATGGGGAAAAGGAATTGTGGGTAATGGGTTTGCCAATTTCCACAAGGTTTTTCAGTTGTATGCTATATGAGGTAGGAGCCTGCTAATCCCCTGTCCACTTTCGATGGCATTTTTGAACGTGTATATGTTTGTGTGCCATAAGGATGTCCTCAGCTAATCTCATATTTTTGTAACAAATGCACAGCATAAAGCCATTGTTTTGACTGAGCGTTGGCATATGGAACAGGGGCAGCCACATCCCAGCTTTCCCTACGAATTGCGCGTACCCCCACAACCAGCCTATCTGAATGGCTGGAGCACATGCAGCTGCAGGGATGCCAGGGATGTGGACCCAGTCTGTGATAGTGTTGAGGGACTAGTGGAAAGGTATGAGGCTTGTGGGCGAACTGTGGGGGCTCACACAGTGGAGCATCCTGAAATTACTCCAGAGCCGACCTTGCTGCTGATTGGTCCAATTTAACTACAAATAGAAACCCACAGTTAGTATTACAAGCACACAAATCAGTAAAGAAAATAAGAAAGCTATCATACACTTGTGTAACTTAAACTGAAATTTTTCACAAAATGGGTGCAGGGGGAACAGCACATTCACCCTGTTAACCATGAGAAATCTTACCTTTCCCCTCGCTCGCCGGCAAAAATGTGAGATTGACTGCCACGTTCATGTGGTCTACAGGCTTCCACCAGTTATCCGGCTGCTGCTAACCACATGACCACGGACCAAGGAGAAAAGTAAGATTTCCTCAGTTTAATGGGGTGAATGCACAGGGGCATCAGAATCAGAAGTTCCCCCACTGCGCTAGGAACACCAATTTTGTGAAAAATGGGTGTTTCGGTTTAAGCTTTACATTTTAACATGGCTGTTCTATTGCATTTGTTTCACTCCGAAAGTCTACAGAAATATGGAGCACTTTTTAGGGTTGTTAGACTTTTTTATTTCTTTTCTTTTTTTTTCTTTTTTTCTGTCCAATTCTCCATTACCTAAATCAAAATTCTCCTTTCTTTTGATAATGTGTTGCCATAGTAGCAAGCAGTGTATAATCTCCTGCCCCTTACTGGTTCTAAGTGCACTTTCAGTTTAGCAAGAATAGTAATCATGCCTTGCAGATTTTATCAATCATATAAATATACGATATCCTCTGACTGAAACTACTTTATTGGACTTTATAACTGACCGTAATGAAAAGCTTAGCTTAGTGCTACCTGTCTAGACATTTCTCAGATAAGATGTTGCACTACTATATCTGTTACAGAGATTTCTGCTGTCATACTATAATAACATCAAATCTTGCTGTAGCTACTTGTCTTGCATTTATTCCCATTGTACATCTAAACGTGAGTGTATTTTTTTGTGTGTGATTCATGCAAACTGCATCAAAGCCAACATGACAAATCAAATGTTTTTGTATTGTCAAGATTAATATTATTTATTCTTAAACAATGCTGACTCATTTTTAGAGGTGTTTATATAGTACATGAATCATTACAAATCAGGGCCGCCATCAGGATCTACCCCCTCCCCCGCCCAGGCAATAAAAAGAGGCACATAATCACTTGTCCTTTGCAGTCCCCCATTATTAGAGCAGCATTGGGGGTGGATGAGCTTGTGACTGGTGGATGAGCTCCTGAAGAATTGCAGGGGAGAACAGGACACTGCCTTCACTGCTGCAGGAGATAGGAGGTAATGTAAGGCCCACCAATGGAAAACACTCTCCCTATGAAAATACTTGCAAATATTACTGGTTCTTTTTTAAGGCTAATGCACATGGATGCAGGGCTGCTTTATAAGTAATGTTATATAACGGTGACAACTGTTTTACACCTCACCTCTACTCTGTAGCCATTAAGCCTTCCTTGTCCCACTAATGTCCCTTAATCCTACCTTGCCCCCTTTGCCATCCAAGTTTTTCTTGTCCCAGGCTCCCTTCAGGTCCAACATGTAGGTATCCTGATGTGGTGTTCATCCAGGTATGCTTTGTGCCAAAGGGCACAGGGGCTGTTAAATACAAAGGTTCAGGACCAGGTGCTACCATCCCTTATGTCTGTTATATTGGGTTCGTAAGCTTTAAGCCATAAACACCAGCTACTGCTACAAGTACACTCACCCGATGACCGCGGAAACCTTGGCAGGACAATTGTCCAGAAAATGCAGTTATCCAGCTACTGGGTCTGGTAAAATTACAGAATATATTGTATTGTAGTCCATCTGAAAGCGAAGTTCACAGCAACAAATCACAGTTTAAAACACAACTCTGCAGAGAAACTGATGATGAGCCATCGTCGTATACAAAAACATTCTAAAAACACCTTTTGTATGCTTTAGAGGTTATCATAGCTATTTGTGATTGGTCTATCTATGGACGCTGCACAGAGCTAACCGTCGCAGCCTCCCTAGCTCCCTCCACATCTTTCTCCTCGCCCCCCGTCTTCTGTATCATGAAAGGCGGGTAGATGTATAAAACCACCTATCACAGAGTAGGGGGAATGTTAGGCCCACCCTGCCAACACAATGAATTGTTGGCTGGGGTAAGCTCAGATCTCCCATATCAAACAAGGAATCAGCCGCTGGAGAACATTGCGTACTAGCAATGCTTCTGGATGGTAATTGACAATGGCTGCTGGGACCACATATACCCATGATAGATCCCAGACATGGAAAGAGGAGCAGACATGACTGTGGCAGATGCTGCCACAACCACAGAAAACACCAATAACGGATGTATTAATGTATCTCATTTATAACATTATATAAACTTTATCAAATAATGACTATATCATGCTAAATAGGCATTCATTGCAATTTTCCTAAATGTCTAAAGTATTAGAAATAATCTTAATAGGATAGCATTCATCAATTTTACCTATAATAATTACCCACAATGTAAATATACTGTAATTTCAGATATAAAAAATGCATATATTTGATACTTTTTCATATTTCATAAACCTGTACACAAGCTGATATCATACCCTGGGGATGTCTAGTTTTTAAAAAGAATATGCATCTTGATTCCAACATCAGAAGGGTCTTACAAATAACCGCACTTTGTCTATCACCTGTATCTTGATTGAGTCACTGTCACTATTATGACAGTATTTGGCCACATTGGACATTACCATTCTATATGGTCTCCGCATGTCACCCAGATGTTCAGCCAAATTTTTCTAATTGTGTATCCTATATATTGTATATGGCAAATGTAACACACATTATAAGATAAATAACATTCCTACTCTCACAATTTAAAAATGATCATATTCTCTATTTGTGATACTGAACATAAATGTTTTCCCTGAATAATTAGATTGCTCATGGGACATCATGCATTATGGCATTTATAGCAACCTGTAGTTTCCAACCAATTGTGCTGTAGAGGAGATTTTAATACAGATGTTAACAGTGTAGAGGCCAGTGTGGGTGCCTTTTTGCCACTACATTAACTCCTTTTTCTATTTAAGGGCTCAATCACATCTTAAAACATGTATGTTTTTATGTATGATAGCTTTAATGTCCTGAAGCTCATTACTGTAAGGGGTGGGAAAGACTACCGTAATTTATTATCTAATTCCTTATCCTTAGGTTGTTTATTGTTCAATAGTATATTCCTGTCCCTAACACTCGCTATTTAGCTCTCTTTAATATTTGATCTGAGTATCCTCTATTTAAAAATAACTGGTACATCACCTTTGTTTCTCTTTCTAATATGTCTTTATTAGAGCAATGGGTGTGAACTCTTTGCATGCAACACTGAGTGGCGTCGGCCACAATGACGCATTTATCAAGCTAAATGAGGCTAGCGCCGGCGAGAGCGACAGCTACCGCGGGATTCATCATGTAGCCAACTGCAACGAACAGCGCCGCTGCTAATCCCATCACAGCGCCAGGTATGACCTGTCGCTCCCTGGCGATGTCCAATGCATTTCAATGGAGCAATCTTTAATTAATCTTAATTAATTGCTATTAATGGTTTTTTTTTTTTTTTAATGTCAAAAATTCTGTGACCACTTCTGCAATGTTAGGATTTTTTTTTAAGGTAAAAATAAAAAAAAAATGATTTTGTGCAGAATTGATATTACAGGTCTGATATTAATGTATTCATATTACAAAATGTTTATAAAAACTTGTATAATTTTACCTGTGAAACAGCGACCCCTAAGCCCGTATTCAACATTACCGCACACCGACTGAGTCGCTGTCAACAAGCAAACCCCGGCCAAGCACAGCGAATACTAGCTGGCGCTGTGAAAATCACGCTACTGGCGCTCATCTGTCGCTACCTGGCGCTATTAATGAATCGGCCTCCCCGTCTCCTTCTGCACCTTTCCATCCAATCAACAGATCGTCTATAAAGCGATGATAAAAAAGAATGTTGGAAGGGGTTCTCACATCCAAAGATGCGGCGCTCCTTCCACCATCCCATTAGGGATGGTGAAAAGAGTGAACCCATAGAAGCGGCGCATCCCTGAATGTAGAATCCCCACTGAAACATGAAATAATTGTTGTTAAGCAGTAAGCAATACTTTAGACATTTAAGATAATTCCAATGAATGCCTATTTAACATATTTTATTATACTGTCATTTTTGTATAAAGTTTATATAATGTAATAAATGTAATACATTAACACATTTGTTATTGGTGTTTTGCTGTGGTTGCGTTAGCGCCTGCCGTAATCACTCTGGTTCTAACACATCTGCTCTTCCTCCCATGTTTGGGATCCGTCATAGTATATATGTGGAGTATATGTGGTCCCAGCAGCCACTGTCAATTACCATTCAGAAGCGGTCAGAGTTTACCCCAACCACAATGTCATCGTGTTGGGAGGGAGGGCCTAACACTCCCCCTGTTCTGTGATAGGTGGGTTTTTACATCTATCTGCATATCACAATAGAAGAGGAGGAGCGAATTGTGAGCAGGATGTGGAGGGAGCCCATGCAGCCATGACGGTTAGAGCTGTACGGCGTCCACAGACAGACCAATCATAACTGGCTACCTATAGAGCATATAACCTATAGAGCAGGGGTTCCCAATAAGTGGTACTAGTACCACTGATGATACTTAAGATCCTATCAGGTGGTATTTGACAAGGCTGCAAACTGACCCCCAACCTGATATGCTACCATCTATACCTGTAAAAAACTGCCAAAAGATTATACAAATATGTCTGGGTATTCTATGCGTGTTTCATGCACTTTGTGTGTTTTCACCATGGTTTTGTAGGTGATTGACATCCCATATGCACCATCCAGGTGGTACTTAAGATAATTAGAAAATAGAAAGTGATACTTTCAGGGAGTACTCGCCAATGTCCAAGGGTGCACCAACGGGAGGGGGGGGGCAACTGGTCTAGTTTATTATTTTAGCAGTAAAACTTTATTTATTGCTTCAAAATGTGCTACAAGGCCATTTACCTACTTATTTTGAGAAAAATACGGTAGTAACTGACCTCCCCCTTGGGGGTTGTAACTGCTTGTCACTTCGGGGCACTTGGTGTAAAAAGGTTGAGAATCACTGCTCTAGAGCATATAACAGGTGTGTTTTCAATGTTTTAGTATACTACTAAGAGCAGAGTATGAAACGCGTCATTAGTTTCTCTGCAGCGCTGTGTTTTAACTGTCATTTGTTGCTGTGAACTTCGATTTTAAATGGACTACAATAAAATTTGTTGATTTTACCAGACCTAGTAGCTGGTTATTGCATTGCTTGCTTTCATTAAAGTGGACCAACACCCAGGATTTTGACTATCCTGGGTATTGGTCCACTTCCCCGGGGCACCCCGATCGGGGGTGCCCCGCTGTGTGAAACCCCCCAGAAAGCCCCCAAAACTCACCTCTCCCCGCTCCCACGTGGCCGCGCCGTCCAATCGACGCCGACGGACAAGCTGATTGACAGCGACGTACAACATAGAAACATAGAAACATAGAAGGTTGACGGCAGAAGGAGACCATACGGTCCATCTAGTCTGCCCTTATGTGTATACTGTATGTACTCTTTATCTTAGGATAGATGTGTGCTTATCCCAGGCATGTTTAAATTCAGTGACTGTTGATTTCTCAACTACCTCTGCTGGAAGTTTGTTCCAAGCATCTACTACTCTTTCTGTAAAATAATATTTTCTAACATTGCTCCTGATCTTCCCCCCGACTAGCTTCAGGTTGTGCCCCCTTGTTCTATCAGTAAGTTTCTTCTTAAAAACAATTCCCTCCTGAACCTTATTCAATCCCTTCACATATTTAAAGGTCTCAATCATGTCCCCCCTCTCCCTTCTTTCCTCCAGACTGTACAAATTAAGTTCTTTAAGTCTCTCCTGATAAGTTTTAAGTTTAAGTCCTTCCACCATTTTCGTTGCCCGCCTTTGGACACTATTTGAATAATGTCTTTTTGCAGGTAAGGTCTCCAGAACTGCACACAGTATTCTAGCTGTGGCCTCACCAGGGCTCTATACAACGGCATCACAACCTCCCTCTTCCTACTGGTGATGCCTCGAGCTATGCAGCCGAGCATCCTGCTTGCTTTTCCCACTGCCTGGCTACACTGTCCACTCATCTTGCAGCTATCAGTAATCAGTACCCCTAAATCTCTCTCCTCCGAGGTCCTGGCTAACACAGTGCTGCCCATACGGTACTCAGAGCAGGGATTCCTTCTACCCAAGTGCATGATTTTACATTTAGAGACATTAAACTCTAGTTTCCACAGTTTTGACCATCTATCCAGTAAAGCTAAATCATTTTCCATGTTGCAGACACCTCCCGGAATATCCACCCTATTACTAACCTTTGTATCATCAGCAAACAGACAAACTTTTCCTACCAAGCCTTCTCCTATGTCACTTACAAATATATTAAAAAGAATGGGGCCCAGGACAGAGCCCTGCGGCACACCACTTGTAACTCGCCTTTGTTCAGATTCCACACCATTTACAACCACACTCTGATACCGATCCCTCAGCCAACTGGAAATCCACTGAACTATCCAGGGATTGAGTCCTACCTTCAATAACTTATCTATGAGCTCCTTATGTGGTACAGTGTCAAAGGCTTTGCTAAAATCCAGATAGGCGATATCCACAGCACCACCTTCATCTAACACTTTAGTGACATTGTCAAAGAAATCAATAAGATTGGTCTGACATGATCTGCCCTCAGTAAAGCCGTGCTGTTTTGGGTCCAATAGGTCATTAATTTTTAGATGGGAAATTATCTGTTTTTTTAAGAGTGTTTCCATTAATTTGACCACTATAGATGTTAAACTAACTGGCCTGTAATTACTGGCTTCTTCTCTACTCCCCTTTTTATGGATTGGTACGACATTGGCCATTCTCCAATCATCTGGAACCTCACCAGTTGAAAGGGAATGGTTAAGTAAATCAGTCAGAGGGGCTGCAATCACAAACCTAAGTTCCCTTAGAACTCTGGGGTGGATTCCATCTGGACCCATCGCCTGACTTACCTTTAGCTGTGCCAGCTCGGCTAAGACATCAGCCTCCAGAAACTCAGGAGCTGTGCCCTCCCAGCTGGATGCTGTGCTATGGCAATGCCTGCTACTATCTGAAAATACCGAACAAAAGTAGCTATTCAGATGGTCAGCCACAGCCTTATCTCCGTCAATATATTTATTTTCCCTATTTCTAATTTTTGAGACTGCATTGTTTTTCTTCTTTCTGTCACCAATATATCGAAAAAAGGTTTTATCTCCCCTCTTCATAGATTTGGCCATTTCTTCCTCCTTTTGCCCTTTAGCAGTCCTTATAATTAGTTTTGCTTCCCTCTGTTAAATTTTATATGCCTCTCTGTCAGCTACACTTCCACTTACTTTATACTTCTTATAGGCAGACTTCTTATCTTTTATGATAGTGCTGACTTTCCTAGTAAACCATAATGGTTTCTTCTTCCTTTTATTCTTGCTAGTTTGTTTCACATATTGCTTAGTTGCCTTTAAGATGGCCATTTTTAATAGTGACCACTGGGCACTCACTTCTGCTACTCTGTTCCACTCACCTAATTTTCTTTCTACATACTCCGCCATTTCCTTGAAGTTTGTCTTCGGGACGGGAGCTTGCCCGTCAGCGCCTCCCGCGCGTCACTCTTGACGTGTGCGCGCCCGCGCCGGCCATTCAGAGACGGCCAGCGCGGGCGCGCGCACGTCTAGAGGAGCGCGAGTGAGGCGACAGCGGCGGAAGCAGCGGCTAGAGAGGTAAGGTTTTTCGGGGGTTTTGGGGGGTTTACACCCCGTGGGACATCCCGATCTTGGATGTCCCGCGGTGTGTGAGGTGATCGGCCCGGGAATCTATAGGTCCACTTTAATGTTATGCCAGCTGTGAGCTAAGGAAGCATTTGCAGTTATAATGGAGGAACATTGCTGCCCTTGCTTGTGGAGATTTATTTCTGGCTTCACTCCGGTGGAGGAGGATGCTGTCTGGCCAGCACAGAGGAAGTTAATGGAGCGCATCTGTGGAGAGGCAACTGGGGGGATAGAGTAGGTAACACAGAGAAATAGGAAAAATAGTTGCTCACTAGGTAACACATTTACATTGTCAGCATAGCATACTAGTCCAGTGGTTGCACTACAGGGAAGAAAACCATGCCTACCTCTGTCTTTTTCACCACAGGTTCCTGTCATCCCAGGCCCTTGCTATTCCATCAAGTAAGTACAAGTCCCAGCATGACAAAGTGCCCCTTTTGGTCTGTGCTGGGGAATTAGGTAATGGAGGATGTTGCAGTTGTACAGTAGAGGTGGAGGCTTGGGTTTTGTTTATTTTTAGTGCCAGTTACTGTAACAGTGGAGTAAGTCCCTATAAGCTTTCTGCCAGTTATCTATGTTGGCGAAATTGTTATTAAGCCACACCTCTAAGCCACACCCCCAAATATCAACCTTAGTGTCCCACTTTGATGCTGTCAAAATATGGGAAGTTTACAATTAAATGAAAATGTTTTCAGCTGCCAATTTTTAATCTGCATAATATTGTTTCTGACTGCAATGCAAATTTCACAGTAAATCTAAGCTTGTTATTTCTCTGATGCTTTTCATAAACTCATGCTCTCATCATGACCCTTGAAAGTCTTTTGCAGTCTTGTTTGAATTTCTGAAATAAATCAAATATAGCAACATTCTCTTTAAAGCTAACCTATAATTTTACCCTGTTTTGCATTAATATAAATCAAGCAAAAATACGCCTCAATTATAATTCAATTATAATACAAATCAAGATTTATACACAAATTCTACCTCATTTGGAACTGAGTTTATATGTTCTTTCTTCTAAAAAGTGAAAGCCGGAAAAGGTTGCCTGGATAGAAGTTCAAACAATGTCAAATGAATCAAATTAACTCTCCAGAGAATCATTTTGTGTCATTTAATTTTTCTGCCTCTGAGTACTTACTACACTATACACTGCTACCCCAAGATAAGGCCGATTCTGATATTGCACAATCCAGCCTTGGACCCCAGTATTTAGAAATACAATGCATTTATTAAGAGGTTGATTCACTACTAACGCCATGTATTGCCAGATGAGCGTCTGTATAGCGGCGGTTAGAGCGACGCTGGAAGCTGGTATCGGGTGCTGTCAACTTACGTCGATGTAGTAACCTGGCTGGCATTGATGAATATGATGTGTGTTGGGTGCTCTAACAACAGTACAGCGCTGCAACGAGCGAGAGGTATTGCCAGCTCAGTGCGTCCAGCATTCGGTACTCCACATCATATTTAACAAATAACTACACACACACAGTGTCGAGCGCCAGACGCTTTGTGATCAAAGTTTGTTTTTGAACACATATACACCAGTAACAAAGTGAAAACACATGGAATGACATTGTTTTAACACTGTGACAATAACACTTTAGTGCCAGACCTGTAAATACAATTCTGCATAAAAATATAAAAAGTAAAAAAAATGTATAAAAGTGTTTGTTTGCAGCGAGGAGAGGTCACACAATGATTTGAGAAAAAAAATGTAATTGCCAAACAAGCTATTTATACACAACTAATGAAAGCCCATTGAAATGTATGGGAGAGCGCTACAGAGCGTCAGGTACTTCATGGTGCTCCTGAGCCTACAGCACCGGCGCTATATGCTGCGCGACCTATAATAATACATTGGACACAACGTGGCGCTGTTAGAGACGCTCACCAGATTCACTTTCTTAAAGTGGACCAACACCCAGGATTTTCACTATCCTGGGTGTTGGTCCACTTCCGCGGGGTACCCCGATTGGGGGTGCCCTGCTGTGTGAAACCCTCCAGAAAGCCCCTAAAATCTTACCTTATCGGCGACGGACAAGCGACGGATAAGCCACCGCCACCGCCTCTCGCGCGTCCCTCTTACAAGGTGCGGGCTCGCAGCGGCCATTTGCAAGCGGCCAGCGCATGGGCGCGTCCTGCTAGAGGGACACGCGGGAGGCGTCGGCGGCTTATCCGTCGCTTGTCCATCGCCGATAAGGTAAGTTTTTAGGGGCTTTCTGGGGGGTTTCACACAGTGGGGCATCCCGATTTCGGGTGCCCCACGGGGAGGGAGCTGATCTATAAGATTCCCGGGCCGATCAGGGGTGGGTGTTGGTCCACTCTAAATGTGGTTTTGCGTACAGCGCACGGCGTTCACCAGGCGCTGCCTGTCGCTACTAAGCACTACCTGGCGCTATCCTTTTTTTTAATAACCCCCTTAGTCTCTATGATGCTTGTGTTCAATAGAACGAGGTTTCAGCTATAATGCGGTCCCCTTTATTGGTGCCAAACAACAGCGTTATATTGAGGTAGCAGTATATACAAATTCACTGGAAAAAGCAGAGTGAACCAGACTTATTGTATAAAAAATGTGTATAGTTGGTATTCAAAGAGAGGGGGGTGGCTAATGACATATAAAACATATAAAACAAAAAAATCTTACTACTCACAGGTTAATTTCTCAAATATTCCTGCAAGCTGATTTGGTTTAGTTTTTGGAAAGCATGTTCTTACCCAGCTACTGGCATGCTTTTGTTCGTCCACCTCTAAAAGCAGCATAGACATTGAAATATAACAGCATGTCATTTGTTGCAGAACCACTTACGACTTGACATGACTGGAAGCAGGGTCTGTTCTGAAGCTTGGCGGGGAGTGCGCTGCTTGCATTGTAACATTAATTTGTCACTAGGAAGGTGGAAAAGGATTCTGTGCATGTGGCATCAAGTAGGCTTCGTATAGGATCATGTTGTGAAAAAAAGGATAATCCCTAAATTCAAGCGAACCAATTTAAAATATGAATATACTTTATTAGTATAGGACAATGATACAAGGGCAAACAAAAAAGCTCTTATCACAATATATTAACTTAAAGTAACATGACCAGTGGCCATTACTTTTTTGAGCAGGTGCAGTAAGTGAGTGGTGTTATCCAGCAATATACCAAGAAAAAAGGCTTGGTAGCAGTCTGATTTTTGAAAGCTGGCAATCTAGTATATAATCTGAGAATTTTATAACTGTCATTTATGACAAGATCTGTAACTGTCTAAACTGTTGCATGCCAATAATTGATTTGGCTACATTTGTATCAAAGGTGTTGGTAAGTTTGGTGGTAATAAAAAAGAAGGCAGGATGTAAAATATTGTGATTACAGCTCTTTTGATTTGCATATTTGTGTATGCAGATGTGTCTTTCCTTACACTTGGCTATATTTGTTGTAAGATGACCGGCTACCGGAGGAATTCTGCAATAAGATCTTCGCCCTGATTCAGAGCCTGCCTGAGAATGCTCGTTTTTTTGGGGAACTGATCTTGGTAACTGGGAAATTGAGGCCGCACGTATCATTCACAGGTGCGTTCCGAGAAACGTTTGTTAATGCGTAAGCAGCCGCTTTGCATATGCATATGGTTTAACTGAGCATTTACAGTATTTGCAGCCTGTTTTTGGACATAACTTGCTGTGGAGCCCATTGTTCTTGGGGGGCCGTCCTTGCATAGCTTTCTAGTGCACACCCTTTTTTGTTATAATCAGATATTATAATGTGCTTCCCGCTGTCCCCTGCCACTGTACCCATGGTAGTCTGCAAGTCCTTTGCCATACTTACCTTTCTTCCCCTGCTGCCATCTAGGGCATCCCATGTAGTCTGCATGTCCTTCTGCATACTCGCCTTTGTACCTTGATTGCCATGTCATAGAAACATAGAAACATAGAAGGTTGACGGCAGAAGGAGACCATACGGTCCATCTAGTCTGCCCTTATGTGTATACTGTATGTTCTCTTTATCTTAGGATAGATGTGTGCTTATCCCAGGCATGTTTAAATTCAGTGACTGTTGATTTTTCAACTACCTCTGCTGGAAGTTTGTTCCAAGCATCTACTACTCTTTCTGTAAAATAATATTTTCTAACATTGCTCCTGATCTTCCCCCCGACTAGCTTTAGGTTGTGCCCCCTTGTTCTATCATTAAGCTTCTTCTTAAAAACACTTCCCTCCTGAACCTTATTCAATCCTTTTACATATTTAAAGGTCTCAATCATGTCCCCTCTCTCCCTTCTTTCCTCCAGACTGTACAAATTAAGTTCTTTAAGTCTCTCCTGATAAGTTTTAAGTTTAAGTCCTTCCACCATTTTCGTTGCCCGCCTTTGGACACGTTCTATTTGAAAAATGTCTTTTTGCAGATAAGGTCGCCAGAACTGCACACAGTATTCTAGCTGTGGCCTCACCAGGGATCTATACAGCGGCATCACAACCTCCCTCTTCCTACTGGTGATGCCTCGAGCTATGCAGCCGAGCATCCTGCTTGCTTTTCCCACTGCCTGGCTACACTGTCCACTCATCTTGCAGCTATCAGTAATCAGTACCCCTAAATCTCTCTCCTCCGAGGTCCTGGCTAACACAGTGCTGCCCATACGGTACTCAGAGCAGGGATTCCTTCTACCCAAGTGCATGATTTTACATTTAGAGACATTAAACTCTAGTTTCCACAGTTTAGACCATCTATCCAGTAAAGCTAAATCATTTTCCATGTTGCAGACACCTCCAGGAATATCCACCCTATTACTAACCTTTGTATCATCAGCAAACAGACAAACTTTTCCTACCAAGCCTTCTCCTATGTCACTTACAAATATATTAAAAAGAATGGGGCCCAGGACAGAGCCTTGCGGCACACCACTTGTAACTCGCCTTTGTTCAGATTGCACACCATTTACAACAACGCTCTGATACCGATCCCTCAGCCAACTGGAAATCCACTGAACTATCCAGGGATTGAGTCCTACCTTCAATAACTTATCTATGAGCTCCTTATGTGGTACAGTGTCAAAGGCTTTGCTAAAATCCAGATAGGCGATATCCACAGCACCACCTTCATCTAACACTTTAGTGACATTGTCAAAGAAATCAATAAGATTGGTCTGACATGATCGGCCCTCAGTAAAGCCGTGCTGTTTTGGGTCCAATAGGTCATTAATTTTCAGATGGGAAATAATCTGTTTTTTTAAGAGTGTTTCCATTAATTTGACCACTATAGATGTTAAACTAACTGGCCTGTAATTACTGGCTTCTTCTCTACTCCCCTTTTTATGGATTGGTACTACATTGGCCATTCTCCAATCATCTGGAACCTCACCAGTTGAAAGGGAATGGTTAAGTAAATCAGTCAGAGGGGCTGCAATCACAAACCTAAGTTCCCTTAGAACTCTGGGGTGGATTCCATCCGGACCCATCGCCTTACTTACCTTTAGATGTGCCAGCTCGGATAGTACATCAGCCTCCAGAAACTCCGGAGCTGTGCCCTCCCAGCGGGATGCTGTGCTATGGCCGTGCCTGCTACTATCTGAAAATACTGAACAAAAGTAGCTATTCAGATGGTCAGCCACAGCCTTATCTCCGTCAATATATTTATTTTCCTTATTTCTAATTTTTGAGACTGCATTGCTTTTCTTCTTTCTGTCACCAATATATCGGAAAAAGGTTTTATCTCCCCTCTTCATAGATTTGGCCATTTCTTCCTCCTTTTGCCCTTTAGCAGTCCTTATGATCAGTTTTGCTTCCTTCTGTTTAATTTTATACGCCTCTCTGTCAGCTACACTTCCACTAACTTTATACTTCTTATAGGCAGACTTCTTATCTTTTATGATAGTGCTGACTTCCCTAGTAAACCATAATGGTTTCTTCTTCCTTTTATTCTTGCTAGTTTGTTTCACATATTGCTTAGTTGCCTTTAAGATGGCCATTTTTAATAGTGACCACTGGCCACTCACTTCTGCTACTCTGTTCCACTCACCTAATTTTCTTTCTACATACTCTGCCATTTCCTTGAAGTTTGTCTTCCTAAAGTCTAGCACTTTGGTTCTGGTGTGTGATTGCACAATGTCTGTTTTTATACTGAACCATAAGCATTGATGGTCACTGGAACCCAGATTTTCTTCAACCCTGACCTCGGACACCAGATCCCCATTGGTCAGAACTAAGTCCAGAATGTTATCTCCTCTAGTTGGCAATGTCACAAGTTGTTTTAGAGACACTCCATTAAGTGCCTCTAATATAGTCCTGCTCTTGCATGTCGATGCACTTGGGATATTCCAGTCCACATCAGGCATGTTGAAGTCACCTGTAATTACAATGTCCCCTTTCTCTGCCATTCCACTGATTTCATCTATTAATAGGTTATCTAGATCCTCAGATTGTCCAGGGGGCCTATATATCACACCAATTCTGATCACAGCTCCCTCCTTAGTCTGCATGGTAACCCAGAGAGTTTCTAGTTCATTATGTGTATGCTGAATTATTGTTGATTGAAGTGTAGTCTTGACATAAATGGCTACTCCACCGCCCTTTCTATCCAATCTGTCTTTTCTGTACAATGTGTAACCTGGTATGGCTATCTCCCAGTCATTGTGATCCTTGAACCAAGTCTCTGTTATTGCAACAAGATCCAATTCATCTCTGGATATGATAGCCATTAATTCACAGAGCTTGTTGCCCAAGCTGCGAGCATTGGTACACATCATGTGGATGTTGTCGGTATTGTATTTTAGTGTGTCCTTGATCTTTTCCACCTCTAGCCTACCACTGACCGGGCTTCCTGCTTCAATGTCCTGCCTTATCCTAAATGGTAGGGGACAGAAATCACCCTTACAAGTTACATCTCTGTCCCCTTCCTCTAGTTTAAATCAAAAAATGCTCTGAGTTCCACTCCAAGTTCTTCTGTGCCTTTCTGTGAAGGATGCAAGCCATCCCTCTTAAACAACTCATTGTTCGACCACCTTCTAACATCATGACTAATACATCCAAAGCCTTTGTCTTCACACCACTGACGTAACCACAAATTGAACTTGGCGATGTTGAGTGCCTTTTTTCCCTGATTACATACTGGCAAAACTTCAGAAAAGGTGATGGAACCTGTTATTTTGCAAAGTTCCTCACTAAAATTTTGGAAGTCCCTCTGTACAACAAACAAATCTTTTTGGGATAAGTCATTTGTGCCAAGATGTAGCACAATGTCCACTCGGTTATGTTTGCTTGCAGACTTCACAATATTTATAATACGTTTCTTATCCCTATTAACCGTGGCACCTGGGAGACACTTCACTTCCTTTAGCTCATCTCTATCCTGTCCAAAGTCCACACCTCTAATTGTTGAGTCACCAACCAGAATATGCCTTTTCCTATTGTCGTCTGCTTCTACCCACTGTTACTCACCTCATACTTTGTCCACCCTCTGTTTTGGTCTTCTGTTTGACACTGATGGTTGTTTGCTTAGCATCTGCTTTATGTAGTTGCATAGAAAACATGCCACCACGCAGCATATAATGTTAAAACTATTGTTTTATTATCATTTTTTAGCACTTGTTTGTCCACATATACTTGTACATGTGCGCACATTTTTACATACTTACCCAAACTGGTTGACGCGTTCTTTTAGGGGGCCACCCTCCTCTGTGGCACTATGCCTTCTTCAGGGTCTGTAGCGGGAAAGAACCTGAGTTAGCATGTATGGGCATGTGTTGTTTTGTAATGCTTGTGTATTGTTCTGCTTCACTGGCTGACACCCACATGGCTCTTGCACCGCCTCTGTATGAGGTGGCCCCATCGCCGCATACTCACCCTCTGATAATTCTTTAGGTACAGAGAAGCACAACACACCAGCAATTAGCAAACATTGTATTATACTTTACATGCAGCACAACCTGTGTGGTGTTTTTGGTATTGGCCTACCAGAGTGTGCAGGAGCTGTGGGCAGACAAGGCGAGGGATATAAGAAATAAAAAATGGAAGGGATATAGGAAAAAACATCCAACAAATGCTGGTGAATGGTTTGCCCTGCATGGCTCTGGGTGCCAGCATACAGATGTCCCAGAATCCCTGGAGCTCAGAGGTTGTCGCCTCCAAATATGCTGCCACCCTCTTGCTTAAGGCAAGGTTATGCAGGCTGATGCATGCCATGTTAATTTGCACAACCTTCTCTGGCTTGTATTGAGGAGTGCCCCGTGTGATCGGGCCTTCAACAGCCCAAAGGCATGCTCAACTACAGCCCATGTGCAGCTGTGGGCTCCATTATAAGCCTCTTGGCCAGGTGTCTGGGGCCTTAAGAAGGGCATCAGGAGCCAGGGCAGCAATGGATAACCTGAATCACCTAAAAGACAAATGAAAATGAAAATTAAATTACTAACAGGCAACACAACAGCAAAACAGCCTAGACTAAATAGTAAGTATCACAAAAGTAGGGCCAAACGAGCAACAGGGAGAAAGGGACATACAAAGAGGGGCATGATCACAGTCGAAGTGATGGATGACAGGAAGAGTAATTGGCATGGAGAAGGCAGAGCTTTACAGCTAACACAGACGGCATTATCCAGGATTAGAGTGAAGCAGGGGCAGTGAAAATTGGCAAAAGGTTCTCTTCATAGGGGGAGCAATTCAGAGGATGCTAGTAAAAATGTGGGTCTTGGTCCTCTTTAAATAAACCCCTTAGTCTTTTTAAGTAAGCTTTAGCTAGTATTTATATGAAATAAGTGTACAGAGGGTTAACTTTTGTTTTCCATACAAAAACACTATAGAGCTTGTTTTGCAATGTGTTGGTCAATACTTTATGCCTCACTGAGCAACAGACCAAAAGAAGGGACTGCAATTCCCAAGGAGAAAAAAGTGATGATGTTTCAGCTCTTTCTTACACACTGAAACACCTGGCTCTAGTAATGCTGCTTTGGAGCCTGATCACCAACCTTTTGTGGCCAGTGAAGGCCATCAAGACTAATCAGATCCTGCATGGTTGCATGGCATTGTACTTTCGCCCAATTACGCCTTGCTTTAGGTTATGTCTGATCAGAGGGTAAGTAACTGCTTTTTAATTAGTGTGGCAATCTGCAATATATCTTGCTGCATCAACTCCAGTATATATCCTATATTTACTGTATATAGTATATATCCTAAGGACCCACAATAATAGTCTTTCAGACCTCACCTATCTGATGTCATGTTTTCTTTTTGTTTTAGCATTTTGATGTAGTACATTCTAAACATAGGAGGGTTGGCAGACCAATTTATAACTAACCTGGGAGGTGCACGTGAGCAGGGCAATTGGGATGCACAAGTCTTAAAGGAACCACAGCATGCAACCCTTTTAGCTTGATGCCAAACCGTGTAATACTTGTGTATCCTATTTACCCTGCTCACGTGCACCTCCCAGATTAGTTATAAATTGGTCTGATCGGCTGCAACCCCTCCTTTGTTTCTTTTGAAACACATGGGGGGGTCTGAAGCTGTACTGCAAGGCTTTCGACTCTTCCACCCCATGTGCTGCACTTGAGGTTATATGGCAAGCTCAGGTACGCTGCTTCCATATTGCATTGTATATGGCTCTCAGAGATTAGAGTTAGGACTGCATGTCACAGAGGCACCATGGAGTTTGGTGGTGCAGCATTAACATACTTCTGCAGATGTGTGTGGACCGAGACTTCTGTTTTTAACCAGATTTAGAGACAGATTATGGGTCTGGCTGCAAGCTAACAGGGCTGAGTGTGTGGCCCCTTTAAGACTTGTGTACAATCAAAAAATGGCTGATGTGTAAACCATTATCTAAGTTGTCACGCTATGGAAACATTGTGTGTTTTTCTGGGTTTTGGGGAGGCAGGTAATGGAGGAGCTGGGGGTTAATGGCAATTCACCCGCTTTCTGCAGGTGATCTACCAACCCTCCAAGCCTTGTGAACTGGTTCAGGGGTCTCACGGATCCCTTACCAGTTCACAAAGGGTAAAACAAGAAACACTCACACTGCAGAGAAAAAGTATTTTATATTTTTATACTTACCTTCGATCCATCCCCGATCAGTGTCTCATGCTGATCACTCTGGCTTCTGCTATCCTGCTGCTGAAAGCTTTTTATACCTGCTGAGTGATGGAAGGGTTAATTAGATAAAAAATTACGTTGGATCCCCCACTTGGGGGACCGCATGTTCTTAATTTTTAAGGGTTAAAAACCTTTTAAAATAAAAAAAATGGCATGGGAGCACCAGTTATGCAGGACTTGTAGAAAAGGCCAGGAACCAGCTTCAGTGGTCCAAGCCTGCATAGCCTTTATAGCCCCTAGGCTCTTTTGCAGCCCCTGGGCTTTGGGGGAGCCAGGTAATGGGGGCTTGGAGTTAATGGCAAGTCACCCACTTGCTGCATGTAACTTTCCAGCCCCCCAGCCTTGTGAACTTGTCTAGGGGTCTCATAGAGAGGGTTAAATGTGAAAAAAACACAACTCACACTTGAGAAAAAATGATATTAAAAAAATGTTTTTCTTTCCTCACCCCTTGATCCTGTGTCCCACTGCGATCATGTCCCGCACCAATCTCTGATGACAGATGCTGGTGGTATCTGATGCACGGCAAGTGGGGGGGGGGGGGATCAGAGTCCCCTGCCCTACCATTTGCTCTACACCAGCACAAACGGAGCTGGGGCCAGAAACTTATTTAGGAAGGGATAGCGTCAGGTAGTGCCTTGTTAATGAGAGGTAGCGACAAGTAGCGACACGAGAACGCCGGCTCAAATACACAATTACACATTTATGAAGCTGATCCTGTTTAGCGACTGGGAGAACACCATGTAGCGTAAGATTCAACATGTTCCTAGCCACAGCGAACAGCGCCTGCGTTCAGCCTTGCCGAACGCCAGGTATTACCTCTCGCTACCTGGCGCTCTCCCATACATTTCTATGGCAGACAGTCAAATGGCTTTTTTGGGGTTTTTATTTGTTTTTTTTTAGGTTAAAATGCAAATGTGTTATAGTTTGTTTCTGAAGTGTATGTAATGTTTCCATCGCTTTTTTTTTTTTTTTTCCAAAGTTAATTTGTAATGTGCCAATGAAATGTTAAATTCACACTCCTTCCGCAATGTCATTCCCATTATTTTTAGCGTTTTTTTTTTTTAACAACACAAATAATCACTTTTTGCTAACCGTGTCTGGCGCTCTATGCCGCAGTCAGCCAAAAACGGCGCCCATGCTGTTTCCTAGAAATTGCCTTGTTGAATCGGGGTTATTGTGGCGTGGGCCAGTCGCTATGTGTCGCTGGCTGCGGCACTGTGCTGTTCATACATGTGCATTTGTTGTTTTTGTGCAGAAATACCTTGTAACGGCCAGAGTCGCTGTTGAAGAATACGCAGCAGACATTTGCGCGCATCTGACTGCACTAGCATGACCTGGAAACCATAGTTCAAGCAAATATGAACCCATTAGGCATCACATTGTGCAACATAAATTGACACCTTCCATTATTGAAGCATTCCAATGTATCTAAAGCTATATCTGGAGTCTGATTTTGTACACATTCACACATGTATATATAGATGCTCTTACGCTGTTACAAATAATTATGCAGCATTAATCCAAATATGTCAAATACATTTTAGCGTGTGTGCATGTAGCGGATGAGATCTTAGCGTATACTTGCAATTTCCTAAGCGTATATTAGCGTATTATTAATGCGAGGAGTGTCAGATTTTTTGCTTTCACTTTCGTTTTTTCAACTTCCGGTTTACACCTACGAGGATCCGTCATGCGGCCTAGACGCCCTGCCCGTCGTCTCCCCCGCTACTCCTCTGATTCAGCCCCCCCACCCCTCCCCCCCGTCTCCCCTGGCCCATCAACATCCCGTGTACCCCCCGCAAGCAGAAAGGCCACGCGGAAAAGGGTGGATCCGCGGGTTAACGGGCAGGTAGTGAAAGTGAGTATAGGTTCTATTTGTCAGATGCAATAATCTAGCTTTGTATATATGTTTTTTCACGGATATATACATGTATTGATGTTTTTTTTTATTTTTAAGGATTTTTGTGTGCTTGAGTACGACTATGCCCGTGGTGCAAAAATGCGCATAGCGTTGGAGGTTAAAGCCACTGTGTCCCGGCGCTTCAAGACGCATCTGACTGCCGTTCCATCATCCAGAAGTGGTCAGATTTCAAGCGCCAGGACAATGAGGTCGTATATAGGCTCTATGATGCCTATGCTTCAGGTAAGTGTGACCTGACAACATGTTAATCCTAACAATAATGTTGTTATTCTCCCCTGGGCACAAGAGTGGTGGGCTCGGATGAGTCTGCGGGGGAGGGTCCCTCTCGCCAGTCCTATCTAGAGGACCCAGGGGAGGAAGGGGATGATGCCCCAGAGGAGCGTGCTGCTGGGGGGAGGGCCGTATGGAGCCTCAGCTTCTCACATTCAGACTCAGTTGAGTCTCTAAACCCTAGTGGCCACTCTCGAGTGGGGAGTCCAAGTGGGGAGGAGGACATGGACTCGCCCACACTCCCTCAAGGATCAGCAAGTGAGAGGGAGGAGGGTGGACCATTGGTTTTGGGATCTTCTGGCCCGAATGTGAGGAGTAGAGGCTCCACGCCTCCTCCCCAGAGTCCTCCCTGGGCTACCAGCAGCAGTTCATCCCCTGGTGAGTGCATTTCTAATTGTTGTTTGTCTGTTCCAGGCTGAATATGTGCATAGTCAAATATCCGGTGCCATCATTATCTGTTTTTCAGGGCATCATAGAGCCGGCACCTCCAGCAGCTATGCGCCAGACGTTGCACTCGGGCATAGTTGTGGTAAGTGTTTTTTGTTATCACTCACATGGTGTATGTAATATTGGAAACTACATAGACATGTTTGATAGTGCTACATAGCATTAGATTGTAGTGCAAATTTCATACACTTCATTAACACAACTCCAATTCCTGACAAATGCAAGCCCCACAAATGTAACATTTGAGTCATTACAGCATGCTGCTGCATAGCAAATATGTTAGCAAATATTTTAGTATTTTGCAAACACATGTGCCTGCCTCAAAACTAAATATGTGGATGTCAAGGTTAAAGCTTGAATTTGCATTGCACTGGGAATGTGTGCCAAAAATGGTATTGTTTGCTCCATGTGGCCTAAAATAAATTATCCTGCTGACCTTATGAACCAATAAATCTGCTAAGATCTTTGAAACATGTGTCAAACCATGTTAGCATGATTTAGAGGAGACCTAAAACACATGGATGTAGAAGAATAATATTCAGGGCACAAACTTATGACGTTTGTGGTGTTCTTTTTGTCTCCCCAGATGTTTCCACGCAGACGGACCCTGTCACCATACTCCCCACCCCAGGTCCAGGAACCCCCCGCAGCATGGTCCCTAGCCACAGCTGCGATGGTGAGTACAATTATTTGTTTGCCAGACATACTTTTCAAACTTATGTCTAAGGGGAAAGGTCATTATTTGTTTAATTAGCAAACATGTAGATGTTATTTGGCCCACCTACAATCAGAAATGCATGTATGCATGCTAGATTGTTGCCTCCCCTTTGTTTAAACGTAAAAACATAATACATTTTGCCTGTGAGTGTGTTTGTTCACTAACAAACTCATTCAATCTTAATTTTATGAACTATCATATGCATAGCAGAAGGATTTGTTTATTTAGTACTATGGACATGAGTACTTTAACTGCCAAAACAATGTCCACAATCTTAAGTAGGCATAACATTTTTTAAAGAGGGGATGTCAATTTATAGGGTAGTGCATAAAAATGCACATGTAAGCCCCAAAAATGAATGTCATGTAACCTGATAATTCAATAGTTTAGCCTAATGTGAATTATGTGGCCACATAACGAGTCACAACTATTACATTGTAATTAATATGCTTACTTTTGGATCCATTTCACCACACTAATGAGGGTTTTTTCGCACTACAGCTTGTATTAATGAGCATCGCAGACTGTGGCAGTACGTCCGCCAGACCCGATCTCTGCTGCTGGGGAAGAAGAAACAGCCGTAGGGTGGGGGTATGGGTTTTTTTCCGCTGTGCCTTTTGTAATATTGGCCATGTTGGCCTTTTTTAAAATATTAAACCTTGTTATCCATTTAAAACTTGAAGTGTGTCTTGATGTTTACACCATAGTTAAAGTGTACAACAACCCATTATTTGGGTCATTTGGTAAAACTTTGTTAGGCCTTAAATTTTGAACGCGTTGTAATGTTTCCTAAATGATTACTGTATAAATTTTTGCCAACCATTCACATATCTAGATATAGAGAGGTCTTAATGCGTGGGTTCTTAGCTATGTAATTAGTTACAAAACTCAAATTATTGTATTTTTTCAAATATTTATTACATCAGAAAAAGTAAAACCACATTGTAACAGCATTGGATTTGACACAGAAAAATAATAATTAGTCCCTTGGTGGTCTGGGTGGTGCCGACTCATTGTTAGGGGCGGTGTTGGGGGACAACAGTGCAGTAAAAAAAATAGACTGCTGTATTAGCTGATGTAACAACAACAACGTTTGATCCTGGCGCTCTAGAGTTTGTTGGATGCCATGCATCATTTGTTGGATGGCTTGCATCATTTCAGACTGTTGGTGGTTTCTCAAATCTCTAACTTCTTGTCTCAGGTCCCGAATTTGTTGTTGGTCCACCAGCGATTGGTTTTCCAACGCCGCAATGCGCTCCTGAGTTCCATCACGCGGCTGTTGGCGACTGTAGGCCTCCAGCATCCTGCCCCCTAGCTCATACAGGTCGGCACTTGTGGGGGCACCTCAGGCAGTTGGTTGTTGCGCAGGCTAAAACATAAAACCAAATATTATTTAACAGATTGGATTTAGCAGATAAATCCAAACCGCATACATCTATGGTTACATTATCACGTACCGTAGGTTCTGCCTCTGTAGCCTGGCCACATGGGACTTGTGAGGAGGGCACATCCTGGGTTGCCGCAAACAATTCCTGCTACGATCAAAGTATGTTGTATGTTACATGGGGGAACTTGATTGTCACAAAAACATGTAACCGTTGGCCAACTATAACCAATTCATCAATGGTACCTGAGTGTGCTCCTCCTCAAATAGTACAGGTGTCTGGCTGCCAGAAAGGGACAAATCGTCATCTGAGAGTGGCGGCAACATCGCATATGCTAATTAGAAAAGTCCTGTTATTTGTTAGGTTCATAATGTGGGTCCATTTTGTCCAAACAGTATAGAGGCAATACCTGTCCAAAGTAACCCATTGCCCAATACACACACCCTTGTCAATTTTTAGATATTTGGAAGAAAGCTGATCGAATGATCCACACAATAAAGATGAATCCACACAATAAAGTCATTGTGTCAACAAAAAGCATAATTACATATCTAATAACACACATACCCGCCACATCTGAGATGTCCAGACTAAGGCCATCACTAGAGCTTTGCCCTACAAAAACATTGTTCAGAAAAAATGTCAAGAGCCACACCACATTTCTGGTCAAACAACATCCTTACTTGAAAAACAACAAAACACATTCTTACCCTCATCCCTAGCAGCCGCGCGGTGAAGGGCCCTTTCAGGACAAGCACTTCCTGTATTCTGGAAGTGGAATTCAATATGGGGCCCCTTAGTCTTTTGAGTCTATTACATCAGCAATACTGATTATTACCTATGCTTTTGGATATGGAGATGACGACATATTCGTTGGAGACTACATGCGCTGGACTATATTGTGGCAGTGGATCAACTGACAACAATTTGTGTTGGAGGCCTTCTTAACACATACACACCCACATCCCCTCATGAAATGTTTGCGACAGATGGGACAAGAGGTCCCGCTGGGTGTCCCTCGGATGGCCGGATAAGTACGTGCTGTTGATGGCTACCTTTTTGACAGTGTTTGACAGCTGCGTGGTTATTACATGGCGTGCAGGCTGGAATATGACGATGACGCGGAACGCGTCAATATAGTAAACATATGAGTGATCCTTCACTTGTTGTGGCCGGAGTACGAGAATGACGCGGATTGCGTCACCACAAGCAGCACTTAACTGATTGGCCATCTCCGTTCGGGGAGGAGGGAACTTGCATATATAATGGGGATGCGGAGGGCCGCCCACCACCCTGACGAAGCTCCGGTGGGCGGAGCGAAACGCGCGTCGGCGGACGGCCGGCCCCCTCCACGTGCAGGCCACCCCGCTCTCAGCCCCGCTACAACCTACTGCTCCTCCATCATAGAAGTGTTGCGCAACACGGATATTGGCGGCAGTGTCAAGCGACGGTCTCCTGAAAGCTGCAGCTAAGTACCTGCCTATGCATAGGTGTTATATATAATGACTGTGTTGTTTATCTGAGCCCGAAGACACACATGCAATGTCATGCTGGCAATTGAAAGATTCTGTATATATCGCTAACCAGAGCGCAAGCCATAGACGGGCCCTGGGACACCCTGCAGCCTGAGAGATTCATTTAAAAGGCGACATCAACGTCTGTCTAGTATTACTTAAGCCGCATATCAATACAGAGACAGCACATTTTGAGAGGAGGCATGCCACGGACTCTCTTTTTTCTGAAGTGATTTGCTTCCAGCAAGATTTGAGGATCAGTGTGTTTTGCCATTTAGGTGGGACCCAGCGGCGCGGTCAGCGGGGTGGGCTGTTTGAATGCGTGGCGGTGTGTGTGATGTGCACGGTGGGCCCCCGTGATTTTAGAGCACTGTATGTTGGATTTTACCTGTCAGATTTTTCTTATGTGTGTGCTGAGATGGGTGCAATAAAATTTCCTGTTTTGCTCAGCTATCTTCGTTTCTAGCATTTATGCCAGGCCTACAGTTAACCAGGTGTGATATATGTGTCGTTAGAGTATATTCCTGTATTCTGGCCTAAAATAAAGCAGACTGGATATAATAAGCACCTCCCATAGTATTGCTAATGACTTTTTTTGACAATAGCAGCTTAACGCAAAAACATGTATAATGCATTTCCATCATTTGTAAATGCCAAAAGAGGATCTGGTTGTTGCACAAACCTAAACAACTATCCATTTTGTAAAGTAAGGTATCAGAGTTTGGCATTTTAACATATGAAAAGATACACATTGTTACCCAAAAACCACAAAGGATACAGTGTGCTTTGCAATACACACCGACAGGGTCCTGAAGGCCTGCAACACAGGAAGTGGGGTCCAAAGATGAAGCAGGGACTTGCCCTACAATTACAAACCATGATTGAGAGACATTCACACATTTCTATTGCCTAAACCCAAGCCAGGTTGGTACATGCACTTACTGGCATCCAAAGAGTAGGTAGACTCATGAGGAGATGCTGGTGCAATCCTGAGGGCATATATGATAATCAAAAGTAAATAATTATGCATTGTTAATGTGTCCCAAAAAAATTTGACAACTAAACACAAATAAGATACAGACTGTTTACCTTCAACAGCAGACTGCGTTAAGATTGAGGCTGGGGGAAGGGCAGGATTCTGGGTCACCTCATCTCCCGACTCCTGGGAGTCCTTATGTGGCACTATGCATCAAGCCAGAAAAATGTTTAGACATAAGGACATATCTAAAATCTAATGCTTACGAAACATGATTATCACCAATCACTTTCAAGATAAAATGAATGTACCTTCCCCCCAACCTGTGGTGTCATCCCCAGCATTCACCCCCTGCAGCCGACATAGTGGAATCTTGCACTTCAGCATCTCCTCATATGGCCTGTATTTACTCTTTGGACCCTGCTTTGTCCCACTGTCTACAAGTAGATCATTCTTCATCTTTCCCATAAAGGCCCTTTGCAAAGTGTAGAAGCGTTTCTTGCAGGCTGTGCCACTACGTGGGTATTGAGCAGTGCTAGTAAGCTGCTCACCAATGGCATCCCACAATTTGCTCTTTTCTTGTTTGCCTAAACACTGACTTTGGGAGCCAAATAATAACTCCCATTTAGCCAGTGTCAGACGCACAAGAGTATTATTATCCGCCAAATTAAATTCTGTCTCCCTCTTGGCAAATGGACGCTTGGCCTTGGCTGGGGCTTCACCTTCAGCCTGTGCCCTTTTCCTTAAGGAAGGTCTGCGGCCACGACGCACACCACTGGTACTAGGCCCAGAAGAAGACACAGCAGTGTCTGGCAGATGCCCAGAATTTGGCTCCATCCTGTAGCTGCACACACCACCAAACAACACACACACAAGGACGCATGCAACCTACAGAATGGCAACAAATGCTGAATGTGTATGCCACAATTTATGTGCTTTAGGAACCAATCACAAACGGGCCCAGTTAATTGATTGACACATACTGTACAGGTGTTTGGAGATACATCTTGACTCCAATGAATGATGTTTCTGGAAAACATGTGTTGCAGTCAATAAAGTCATTAATTAGCTAATTAACAACCCACATAGGCATTATGAAGTAATGGGATCCATGGCTCTTAACAACATTGGAAATGCTGTCCCAAAAACGGCTATTTGAATTTTTAACAGCGTACCTTTGATTGGGCAAAAGATGTCTGTACAACCAGATCCGCTAAAGTACGCTATTATGCAAGCGCTTGGCGTTTCCGCCACACCTGTGGTAAGCTAATTACAGACCGGAAACTGCTAAGAAATGCAAGAGGCAGCTATGCCGACCAGTCCTTGGGATAAATTAAATTCAGATTACTTTAAGCATTCTTTTCATGATACACTGTCGCAAAGGCTGTGGTGTTTGTTGGTACTTTGCCCTAGCTGGCACAAACTGGCTTGCTGTGTTTATTGATTACTGTCTGTGGCTTTGTTGAGGTTCTGTGGCATCAGTGCTGTTTCTTTGGGAGATTTGTTTTGGTGGCATTTGCAAATATTGTGTAGCATACAGCAAGTGTGGATTGTTTTGGGGACCTTTTGTGGGTTGGGCAGCAACTCCCCTCTTGGTTGTGCCAAACTTTGAAAGCATACTTTCAGCAGCCTGATGGTTCTAACCACTATACATCTGGTTTTGTGGTGAGCTGCATTTGTGTGATTGTTTGAGGATTGTGATTGTGTATGTGGAGTGGTTGTGTGTGTGTTGATATTGTTTTTTGTTTTTTGTGCAGTGCCTGAGCTATAGCCAGTGATTGTGAGATGGATGAGAGGGTGATGTTTGGGTTATGGATGTATTGTTGTGGGAGCATACAGGAAGGTCAGGAGTCAAGGGAGGAGGGTGCTGTGAGGCTTAGGGCACCCCGATCCTTTGGCATCCACCTCTCTGTATGGGATTTAAGTGACGAGCAGATCAGAAGTCGTTTTCGTCTGAATCGTGCAGCACTACAGTCCCTATATGATCAGATTAAGACCAAAAATAGAGCCATCCACCAGACGCACCCATTCCATCCCTGGCATAGTTCGCCTATGTGCCATGCTAAATATTGTGGCACGGGGGAATTTCCAGGCAACCTCTGCCCTCCTCAGCGGGATCAGCCAGGCTACAATGAGCCGCATATTTTACCAGGTAGTCCTGGCTATTTGCGACCTTATCCCTGATTATATCAAATTTCCTGAGGATGAGGAGGAGGTTGCAAATATAAAACGTGCGTTCTACCGCATGGGAGGGATCCCTAATGTGCTAGGGTGCGTGGATGGCACACATATTCCTTTCCGTCCTCCACCTGCACAGGAGCTGCATTATAGAAATCGTAAACAGTTCCATTCAATGAACGTCATGGTAGTGTGTGACCATGACATGAAGCTGCGGGCCGTGGGATCTGGCTTCCCCGGCTCATGACATGATTCTTACGTGCTCCAGCAATCAGTCCTGTGCCGGAAGGTTGAGAACAATGAAATGCCACCTGGCTGGCTACTGGGTAATTAATAATCCTTTACATAATTCCAAATTTGATATGTGGCCTAGTAAATTGGCAAACTAGATAACAGAAGCTTTAATGTATACATTATGTTCATGGTACTTGACTAATTGCTCTCTCTCAATTTGAAATATGTGGGTGGTAGTTGATATGGATAAAGCAAAAGTAATTTGCTTTCAATCTCTAAAGCTTCAAGGTGTTTGTTATGTAATTAAATTCAACCACAACAAACAAAGGGGATTTAGTAAAATATATTTTGAAGCAACAACACTAACTAACTACACTTTTTTTCTCATTTTAGGCACCATGAACATGGCCAAACCTGTTTTTTTAATTTTATATTAAACCAAATATCTGCTTAAATAAATCCAAAAAATTAAAAAAAGGTTTCCATGTGTTATATGCATAATGTTATATCACATTTCTTAATTTAACAGATTGATTTCTATACAAAAGCAAAGAAACGCTCAGGCGCTGTATTGAATACGGTGTAACAACTCAACAGCGCCTCTAAAGCACATCTGAAACATCATATTCAACATTGGCAGCATCATTCCCAATAACAGCAGGTAGCGACTGAGGAGCCCTGGAATAGCGACTGACAGCTGATCGTGGCGGCCACTAGCGGTCGCTAATAGCGCCGCAATACAGACGCTTATCTGTCACTACCTGGCATTAGTGATGAATCAGCCTGCCCAAGTAGCGAGATGACATAATCCTGCTCCTCGCACAAAAGACGGGGCTAGAGGTGGTGGACAGAGAAACAGTGGCGGGAGGCATGTCCCGAGTCTTTTGCTGAAGATTGAAGAGCCCGGGTGAAGAGGAGACCCAGCGGGAGGAATCGCAGGCAGAAGTGAGTAAATGTCAAATGTTTTTTGTGGCGATGTGTGGGGGGGCCCTCTTTCGGGAGCTCTCCTGAAAAGTCCAGAGGGGGACCAGAGGCCCCCCTGGATAAAGAGAATACCTGACTGGATAATTTACGGATAGAGGTAAGTTTCTATCTTTTTTACTTTTTCTAGGTTAAAGTCAGTTACATGAGTCTCATGTAGCTGGCACGTAATGGTTGGAGAGACAGCTATGTGATACTCACATAACTGGCACTGAAATTGTTAAAATGTTCAGCTGGTGTGTGAATTTTTAAATGAGTGCACAATGGAAATGCAAGGTTTCCAGACTAGGTGCATGAAGTTTATATTCACAAATTTCATGTTTTAACTTCCTGCTATCAACACAACTAATGGTTGGCTTACTGGTAAGTTATATGTTGCAGTCATATTTGTCTGTAAGATACCAAAGGCATGTTTATCACCTTGTCTTTTGATAATGTAAAACTGATCTACGTAGATGCCCTTTCAAAATTACCAAAGCTTTAAGTGTTCTGAATTGTTTGTGGTTAGGTTGCTTAGATTAGAGTTATTAAGTAAAATACCTACAGAAAGAGGGAGTACCTCTACCTACACAAACACCACCGCACTAAGTAAGTAATCAATTTATTAATAGGTCCACTAATATTTAATAAGACATAGACAAAAACAATAGAGCTAGCCCAACGGCTCATATAATAAAGGTCCTCTCAAATGAGAGCCAGTAAAGTGAATATTAGTGCTTCAGTGCAAATCACAATTCATTATACTTCAAAAGTGCATATGCAAAAGAAAATCTATCAAATCTCAAATACTAACTTAAACCACAGATTACATGCCAAGATATATACACAACCAATAATAATATTCACCTAAGTAAGATAAGAGAGTAGCAAGCAATGGAGTGTCTAATAATAAAAGAGCTGATATCACCAAATCCATAAGTAGTAATAGGAGCAGAAGGGCCGCAGGCACCCACGTGTTCCGAGGTCAGCACTACCTCTTCTCCAGGGCGTGGGTGCCTGCGGACCTTCTGCTCCTATTACTACTTATGGATTTGGTGATATTAGTTATATTATATAATTAGTCACTTCATTAATCGTTTGCTCCTCTCTTATGTTAGGTATTTATTATTTTTGATTGTGTATATATATATCTGTGGTTTAAATTAGTATTTGAGATTTGATAGATTATTTTTTTTTGCATATGCATTTTGGAAGTTTAATGAATTGTGATTTACACTGAAGCACTAATTTGCACATTATTGGCAATCATTTGAGAGAACCTTTATTATATGAGCAATCGGGCTGGCTCTATTTGTTTTTAATTGCCTATTGCGTTTATGTATTTTTAAATGTTGGTGGACTTAGTAAGTAATCAATTTATTAAGTGCAGTGGTGTTTGTATAGGTAGCAGTGATCCCCACTTTCTGTAGATGTAGCACTAGTATGACCGCCAGCACTAGTTGTTATAATCTATTGTTAGTGTGTACTATCCTTTTTTTAATACTGGAAACAATACCGTTCAATTTGTGAACATGTTTTGTATGTTTTCTCAAATTATTTAAGTGTTATTAATTGCTTTTATTTCAATTTTTAGAATGCAAGAACATGATCTCCACATACCTGATGAGCATGATGAATCTGCTCTGTTCTTGACGTGAAGACCTTTTTTTGTTTGGCTATTTTTTTAACTTAGAATTAAAGACATTTAATTTTGTAATGGGCTCAAATTAGGCGTCTCAGAAAAGGTTAACTAATGCTTGAGGTTCACTTAAACACATATTAAATAGTGTGTGTTAATTGCTTTGTCTCATGCTTTTTGCTCTCTTCCAGCTCTTAGATATGGCCAGGTTCACACAGAAGCTTGAATATTTGATAGCTTGGCTGTTATGATTATCCCATAATTGCCAGAAAAGCACAGCCCATGGAAGGCTATGGGACATTTTTACATGTGGAAATCAGTGTTTTTAATTGCTAAGCAAAAGCCTTTGCAGCCACAATTTTAGGTGCAATGCAACAGAAAATGCACTCCATTAAAGGGCAAGTGCCAAAAAATCTGTAAAATGACATATCCATGACCCTGTGTGAACCCAGCTTAGAGTCTTTTCAACTTTCAATTATGTGCCTCATACCAAAAAGGTTTGATTTTTTACCCCCCCCCCTTCCTTCCCTTGTACTGTGGCAGGATTAAAGCTTACCTCCTTGGGAATCTATTCACATGGTGTTCAGTTTCTGTCACTGTCCACTGGCCTCTGTGATGAACAATTTAAAAAAGTCAGCGAGACAAAAGTTTGCTAACTCTGGGGACTGAATTGAGAGGGGGACTTTTAGGGGGACTTTCTGAGGGCTATCTGAGGGTAAATATTCTGATCCTGATGCTATATGCTTCTGAGTTTAACTCCATCATGTAAGCCTCTGCTTACTGTTCAGTGTACCTTCTTTTAGCCATACCGAATTCTGCTAAACAAAGGCTAAAACAAAATCAAAACTACAAAAATAGGAAGGACTTTACGATAAATAAAAGCTAAATCTAAAACCTAGATCTAAAAGCTGGAACTGAAGTTTGGGGGAAAAACAAATAAAGCAAGTATACAAAACTAAAATTACATAATAAAATGCAAATAACAGTATTAAAAATAGAGCTAATAAAAATAAAGCTAAATAGAGCAAACTATGGACAGTATAAAAGTGTCCCTAGTGTAAGAGAAAAAAAAATTGTAAACTAACAATGCCTTAAAAGAAAAGGTATATGTGTTGGTGTATTTATATGGTACCACATCTGGAACAGTAAGTGAGGGGCTGTATAACACAAAGTTGTGGGCCTGGAAGCTCTAGTCCCTCAAGCTGCTAGTCGCAACACTGTCGGTCAGCAAGCTAGATGCTTTGAATATTCTAGAGAGCGATTGTACACCTAAAGGAAGTTAAATTAACAGAAGGTTAAGAAATTATGAAAGAATGGTTTAAACCCCCCAGCAACTGCAGGGCCCATGTACAAATAGGCTTCCGGAGTGGTGCTGAGCGAAACAAGCCCACAGGTGTATGTACACCATATGTATATGCCGGAGTGTACCTCTCTCTGTACTTGGGCCCCTTTGTCACCATGGCGTGGCACCTTCCACCATGGTAAATGCATAGGCTGGTCCCCTCATCACCATGTCATGCGATCACCCCCGAGGCAGATATGCTGCTGGGAGGATGTGGTGCTGGGATGGGGTGCTTGAGGAGAGGGATGCAGTGTCTGAGGAGAAGGATGTGGTTCCTGAGGAGATGGGAGGATGTGGTCCTGGGATATGGTGCCTGAGAAGAAGGATGCCGTGCCTGAGGAGAGGGATGTGGTGCTTGAGGAGATGGATGTGGTTCCTGAGGAGAGGGGAGGATGTGGTTCTGGGATGTGGTGCCTGAGAAGAAGGATGCAGTGCCTGAGGAGAGGGATGTGGTGCTTGAGGAACGGGATGCAGTGCCTGAGCAGAGGGGCAGATGCGGGGCCAGGATGTAGTACCTAAGAAGAGGCCCAGATGTGGTGCCTGAGGAAAGGGATGCAATGTCTGAGGAGAGGGATGTGGTGTCTATGGAGGGGGATGCGTTGCCTGAGGAGCGGGGCAGATGCAGTGTTGGTATCGGGCGTCTGAGGAGAGAGGCGAGGCCTGGGGTGAGGGGCGTATGTGGGGCCGGAATGTGGTGCCTGAGGAGAGGGGCAGATGCGGTGGCTGAAGAGAGAGGCAGATGCGGTGCCTGAGGAGTGGTGCCTGAGGAGAGGGGCAGATGTGGTCCTGGGGTGCCATGCCTGAGGAGAGGGCCAGGTGCAGTGTCTGAAGAAAGGGATGCGGCGTCTGAGGAAAGGGATGTGGTTCCTGCGGAGAGGGATGGATTGCATGAGGAGAGGGCCAGATGCAGTTTAAAGATGCGGAGTCTGAGGAGAGGGGCGGATGCGGTGCTTGAGGGGTGGGGCCGGTGTGGTGCCTTGAGGAGAGGGGCAGATGCGGTGCTGGGGAAGCATGCCTGAGTAGAGGGCCAGATGTGGTGCCCGGATGTGGAGCCTAAGGAGAGTGACAGATGCGGTGCCTGAGGAGAGGGACAGATGCTATGTCTGAGCAGAGGGACGAATGGGGTGCCTGGGCAGAGGGGTGGATGCTGTGCCTGAACAGAGGGACAAATGCGGTGCCTGGGTTGAGGGACAGATGCACTGCCTGAGCAGAGGGGAGGATGCGGTGCTGGGATGGGGTGCCTGAGGAGAGGGAAGCAGTGCCTGAGGAGAGGAATGTGATGCCTGAGGAGAGGGGAGGATAAGGTGCTGGGATGCCTGAGGAGAGGGATGTGGTGTCTGAGGAGAGGGATGTAGTGCCTGAGGAGAGGGGAGGATAAGGTGCTGGGATGCCTGAGGAGAGGGAAGCAGTGCCTGAAGAGAGGGATGTGATGCCTGAGGAGAGGGGAGGATAAGGTGCTGGGATGCCTGAGGAGAGGGATGTGGTGCCTGAGGAGAGGGGAGGATAAGGTGCTGGGATGCCTGAGGAGAGGGGAGGATAAGGTGCTGGGATACCTGAGGAGGGGGATGTGGTGCCTGAGGAGAGGGATGTGGTGCCTGAGGAGAGGGATGCAGTGCCTGAGGAGAGGGATGCAGTGCCTGAGGAGAGGGATGCAGTGCCTGAGGAGAGGGGAGGATAAGGAGCTGGGATGCCTGAGGAGAGGGATGTGGTGCCTGAGGAGAGGGGAGGATAAGTTTCTGGGATGCCTGAGGAGGGGGATGTGGTGCCTGAGGAGAGGGATGTAGTCCCTGAGGAGGTAATGCAGTGCTTGAGGAGAGGGATGTGGTGCCTGAGGAGAGGGGAGGATAAGGTGCTGGGATGCCTGAGGAGAGGGATGTGGTGCCCGAGGAGAGGGATGTAGTGCCTGAGGAGAGGGGAGGATAAGGTGCTGGGATGCCTGAGGAGAGGGATGTGGTGCCTGAGGAGAGGGGAGGATAAGGTGCTGGGATGCCTGAGGAGAGGGATGTGGTGCCTGAGGAGAGGGGAGGATAAGGTGCCGGGATGCCTGAGGAGAGGGATGTGGTGCCTGAGGAGAGGGGATGATAAGGTTCTGGGATGCCTGAGGAAGGGGATGTGGTGCCTGAGGAGAGGGATGCAGTCCCTGAGGAGAGTAATGCAGTGCCTGAGGAGAGGGATGTGGTGCCTGAGGAGAGGTGAGGATATGGTGCTGGGATGCCTGATGAGAGGGATGTGGTGCCTGAACAGAGGTATTTGGTGCCTGACGAGAGGGGAGGATAAGGTTCTGGGATGCCTGAGGAGGGAGATGTGGTGCCTGAGGAGAGGGATGCAGTGCCTGAGGAAAGTAATGCAGTTCCTGAGGAGAGGGATGTGGTGCCTGGGGAGAGGGGAGGATAAGGTGCTGGGATGCCTGAGGAGAGGGATGTGGTGCCTGAGGAGAGGGGAGGAAAAGGTGCTGGGATGCCTGAGGAGAGGGATGTGGTGCCTGAGGAGAGGGGAGGATAAGGTGCTGGGATGCCTGAGGAGAGGGATGCAGTGCCTGAGGAGAGGGATGTGGTGCCTGAGGAGAGGGATGTGGTGCCTGAGGAGAGGGATGTGGTGCCTGAGGAGAGGGATGCAGTACCTGAGGAGAGGGATGTGGTGCCTGAGGAAAGGGATGTGGTGCCTGAGGAGAGGGATGCAGTGCCTTAGGAGAGGGGAGGATAAGGTGCTGGGATGCCTGAGGAGAGGGATGTAGTGCCTGAGGGGAGGGGAGGATAAGGTGCTGGAATGCCTGAGGAGAGGGATGTGGTGCCTGAGTTGAGGGGAGGATAAGGTGCTTGGATGTCTGAGGAGAGGGATGTGGTGCCCGAGGAGAGGGATGTGGTGCCTGAGGAGAGGGGAGGATAAGGTGCTGGGATGCCTGAGGAGAGGGATGTGGTGCCTGAGGAGAGGGATGTGGTGCCTGAGGAGAGGGGAGGATAAGGTGCTGGGATGCCTGAGGAGAGGGATGTGGTGCCTGAGGAGAGGGGAGGATAAGGTGCTGGGATGCCTGAGGAGAGGAATGTGGTGCCTGAGGAGAGGGGATGATAAGGTTCTGGGATGCCTGAGGAGAGGGTTGTGGTGCCTGAGGAGAGGGGAGGAAAAGGTGCTGGGATGCCTGAGGAGAGGGATGTGGTGCCTGAGGAGAGGGGTGTGGTGCCTGAGGAGAGGGATGTGGTGCCTGAGGAGACGGGTGTGGTGCCTGAGGAGAGAGATGCGGTGCCTGAGGAGAGGGATGCGGTGCCTGAGGAGAGGGATGTGGTGCCTGAGGAGAGGGATGCAGTGCCTGAGGAGAGGGATGCAGTGCCTGAGGAGAGGGATGCAGTGCCTGAGGAGAGGGATGCGGTGCCTGAGGAGAGGGATGTGGTGCCTGAGGGGAGGGGAGGATAAGGTGCTGGGATGCCTGAGGAGAGGGATGTGGTGCCCGAGGAGAGGGATGTGGTGCCTGAGGAGAGGGGAGGATAAGGTGCTGGGATGCCTGAGGAGAGGGATGTGGTGCCTGAGGAGAGGGGAGGATAAGGTGCTGGAATGCCTGAGGAGAGGGATGTGGTGCCTGAGGAGAGGGGAGGATAAGGTGCTGGGATGCCTGAGGAGAGGGATGTGGTGCCTGAGGAGAGGGGATGATAAGGTTCTGGGATGCCTGAGGAGAGGGTTGCGGTGCCTGAGGAGAGGGGAGGAAAAGGTGCTGGGAGGCCTGAGGAGAGGGATGTGGTACCTGAAGAGAGGGGTGTGGTGCCTGAGGAGAGGGATATGGTGCCTGAGGAGACGGGTGTGGTGCCTGAGGAGAGGGATGCGGTGCCTGAGGAGAGGGATGCGGTGCCTGAGGAGAGGGATGCGGTGCCTGAGGAGAGGGATGCGGTGCCTGAGGAGAGGGATGCGGTGCCTGAGGAGAGGGATGCGGTGCCTGAGGAGAGGGATGTGGTGCCTGAGGAGAGGGAAGCAGTGCTTGAGGAGAGGGATGTGGTGCCTGAGGAGAGGGATGTGGTGCCTGAGGAGAGGGATGCAGTACCTGAGGAGAGGGATGTGGTGCCTGAGGAAAGGGATGTGGTGCCTGAGGAGAGGGATGCAGTGCCTTAGGAGAGGGGAGGATAAGGTGCTGGGATGCCTGAGGGGAGGGATGTAGTGCCTGAGGGGAGGGGAGGATAAGGTGCTGGGATGCCTGAGGAGAGGGATGTGGTGCCTGAGGAGAGGGGAGGATAAGGTGCTTGGATGCCTGAGAAGAGGGATGTGGTGCCCGAGGAGAGGGATGTGGTGCCTGAGGAGAGGGGAGGATAAGGTGCTGGGATGCCTGAGGAGAGGGATGTGGTGCCTGAGGAGAGGGATGTGGTGCCTGAGGAGAGGGGAGGATAAGGTGCTGGGATGCCTGAGGAGAGGGATGTGGTGCCTGAGGAGAGGGGAGGATAAGGTGCTGGGATGCCTGAGGAGAGGGATGTGGTGCCTGAGGAGAGGGGATGATAAGGTTCTGGGATGCCTGAGGAGCGGGTTGTGGTGCCTGAGGAGAGGGGAGGAAAAGGTGCTGGGATGCCTGAGGAGAGGGATGTGGTGCCTGAGGAGAGGGGTGTGGTGCCTGAGGAGAGGGATGTGGTGCCTGAGGAGACGGGTGTGGTGCCTGAGGAGAGAGATGCGGTGCCTGAGGAGAGGGATGCGGTGCCTGAGGAGAGGGATGTGGTGCCTGAGGAGAGGGATGCAGTGCCTGAGGAGAGGGATGCAGTGCCTGAGGAGAGGGATGCAGTGCCTGAGGAGAGGGATGCGGTGCCTGAGGAGAGGGATGTGGTGCCTGAGGAGAGGGATGCAGTGCCTTAGGAGAGGGGAGGATAAGGTGCTGGGATGCCTGAGGAGAGGGATGTAGTGCCTGAGGGGAGGGGAGGATAAGGTGCTGGGATGCCTGAGGAGAGGGATGTGGTGCCTGAGGAGAGGGGAGGATAAGGTGCTGGGATGCCTGAGGAGAGGGATGTGGTGCCTGAGGAGAGGGGAGGATAAGGTGCTGGGATGCCTGAGGAGAGGGATGTGGTGCCTGAGGAGAGGGGATGATAAGGTTCTGGGATGCCTGAGGAGAGGGTTGCGGTGCCTGAGGAGAGGGGAGGAAAAGGTGCTGGGAGGCCTGAGGAGAGGGATGTGGTGCCTGAGGAGAGGGGTGTGGTGCCTGAGGAGAGGGATATGGTGCCTGAGGAGACGGGTGTGGTGCCTGAGGAGAGGGATGCGGTGCCTGAGGAGAGGGATGCGGTGCCTGAGGAGAGGGATGCGGTGCCTGAGGAGAGGGATGCAGTGCCTGAGGAGAGGGATGCAGTGCCTGAGGAGAGGGATGCAGTGCCTGAGGAGAGGGATGCATGGCCTGAGGAGAGGGATGCATGGCCTGAGGAGAGGGGAGGATAAGGTGCTGGGATGTGTCACGGACCGGGTGGAGCGGACTCGGGTGTGGATCCGCTTTAACTGTGGGACCGATGGCGGGTACCGTGTCAGGGGAGTGGAGTCTCAGGGGCCACCGGTATTCACCAGAGCCCACCGCAAGGCAGGTTGGTCTTGTGCGGCGAGTGACCCCCAGGTCGCCACCCCCCAACAGCGGCCCAGTGCCACAGTCAGCCGAGGTTCAGCGAGGTACACAAGTGGCAGGCAAAAGGCGTAGTAAGTACAGGCAGAGATCGGGGCTGGCAGCACAGGTTCGCGGTAAAGGTGAGTAGCCGAGGTCGGGGCAGGCAGCAAAGGTTCAGAGTTGGGGACAGGCAGAGGTCGGTACACGGGTGAGCAATCCAAGAATGTCTGACTTTCAACAAGCATGGAGAAACTAAGATCCGGCACTGAAGGAAGGAAGTGCCTCTTTAAATAGGAGAAGTGGATGCAGGCTTGGATGACCAAGCACCAATCAGTGCTGTACAGGCCCTTTAAATCTCCGGAATGCAGTGCGCTCGCCCTCTAGTGGACGGAGACGTGCGCACACCTGAGCATGCGAGAAGGAAGCATGGGGGGAAGGGAGACAGCTGGGAACAGCCATGAGGGAAGTGCTGCAAAATGGATGACGGCTGGATGCAGCCATGGAGGTAAGTGAAGTGCTGCTAAATGGGCGTGCAGCGCTCGCCCTAACAGTACCCCCCCTTGGGTCTCCCCTTCTTCTTGGGGCCAAGAAAATCAGAGATGAGACTACGGTCTAGAATATTCTCTTCGGGCTCCCAAGATCTTTCTTCAGGTCCACAGCCTTCCCAGTCGACTAAAAAAATATCTTTTACCTCTGGAGAGCTTAGAGGCCAGGATCTCTTTCACCGTAAAAGCATCCTCGGTACCAGAGATTGGGGCAGGCACCAAGGTTTTAGGAGAGAATCGATTGACAATAACTGGCTTCAACAGGGAAACGTGGAAAGAATTGGGAATTCGCAGTGATGTTGGTAGGTGTAGCTTATAACAAACTGGATTGATCTGTTGTTTGATCCTATATGGACCCAGGTAACGGGGGCCCAATTTGTAGCTAGGAATTTTGAAGCGGATGTATTTTGCCGACAGCCACACCTTATCTCCTGGAGAATAAAAAGGCGGAGCTCTTCTCCTTTTATCAGCGCTAATCTTCATACGGGGGCGGAAGCTTGACAAAGGGAACGCTGTGTTTCTTGCCAAATGGTGGAGAAATCCTGTGTGATGTCATCCACAGCGGGCACTCTGGAGGACGTGGATAAAGGCAGAGGCGGAAGGCGTTGATGGCCGTACACCACCAAAAACGGGGACTTCCTCGTGGACTCAGAATCCTTAAAATTATACGAGAATTCCGCCCAAGGCAACAGATCGACCCAATCGTCTTGACGCGCAGAAACAAAATGGCGTAGATAATGCCTGAGAATCTGGTTGACTCTTTCCACCTGGCCGTTAGACTGGGGATGATAAGCGGAGGAAAAGTCCAGTTTAATTTTCATTTGTTTGGAAAGAGCTCTCCAGAACTTGGACACAAACTGCACCCCTCTGTCTGAGACCCCCTCTGTGTGAAGGTAATCCATGAAGTCGAAAGACATGCTTCAGGAAGTATTTTGCCAACAGAGGAGCCCACGGGAGACCGGGCAAAGGAACAAAATGCGCCATTTTAGAAAACCTATCCACTACCACCCAAATAACAGTATTGCCATGCGAAGAAGGGAGGTCGGTAATAAAGTCCATAGCAATGTGTGTCCATGGGGTATCTGGAATAGGAAGAGGATGGAGTAGGCCAACAGGCCTTTGACGAGGGGTTTTGTCGCGAGCGCAGGTGGTACAGGCCTGAACGAATTCAGTCACATCCTTTTCAAAAGAAGGCCACCAATAATATCTAGAAATGATAGAACAAGATTTCCTGATGCCGGCATGGCCGGCTACATGGGAAGAATGCCCCCATTCTAATATTTTGCGACGTTGGCGAGCTGGCACAAAGGTCTTTCCTGGCGGCGCTTGTACAAGAGTAGCGGGGGCAGAGTGGACAAGGCGTTCAGGCGAGATGATATGTTGTGGGGTGGATTCTACACCAGAGATGTCAGAGGAGCGAGAAAGGGCGTCCGCCATGATGTTCTTAGCGGCTGGCCGGAAGTAGATTTGAAAATCGAATCGAGCGAAAAACAACGACCAACGAGCTTGTCGTGGATTCAATCGCTGGGCAGTTTCTAAATAAGATAGATTTTTGTGATCAGTATAGATGGATACTTGATGGGCAGAACCTTCTAAGAGGTGTCTCCACTCCTCCAACGCCAACTTGATGGCGAGTAGCTCCCGATCTCCGATGGAGTAATTCCTCTGAGCTGGAGAAAAGGTCTTCGAAAAGAACCCGCAGGTGAGAATTCTGCCAGTAGACGATTTTTGAGTGAGCACCGCTCCGGCTCCAATGTAGGAGGCATCTACTTCTAGGGCAAAAGGCCGAGATGGATCTGGCCTAGACAACACCGGTGCAGAGGAGAAGGCCTTTTTTAGAGCAATGAAGGCCTCTTCCGCCTGAGGAGGCCAAGACTTAGAATTGGCGCTTTTCTTCGTGAAGGCCACAATAGGCGCCACTAAAGTGGAGAAGTGAGGAATAAACTGCCGATAGTAATTGGTGAAGCCCAGAAAACGTTGAATAGCTCGCAGGCCAATAGAACGGGGCCAATCCAGAACTGCTTTAAACTGGCTGGGGTCCATCTGAAGACCACGAGCAGAGGCAATATATCCAAGAAAGGGTAAGGCGGTTTGATCAAAAAGACACTTCTCCAACTTGGCGTAAAGATGGTGTTGACGGAGACGAGACAGGACTTGCCGGACGTGACCGTGATGTTCTTGTAGATTAGATGAAAAGATGAGTATATCATCCAAATATACAACTACACAGGAGTAAAGAAAATCCCGAAAAATGTCGTTTACGTATTCCTGGAATACTGCGGGTGCATTGCAGAGACCAAAGGGCATCACAAAATATTCGAAGTGGCCATCGCGGGTATTGAAGGCGGTCTTCCATTCATCGCCCTCGCGTATACGTATCAAATTATAGGCTCCCCTCAGGTCAAGCTTGGTGAAGACCCTGGCCCCGCGCAGTCGGTCAAATAATTCGGCAATCAAAGGCAAAGGGTAGCAATTTTTAACGGTAATCTTACTGAGGCCTCGGTAATCAATACAAGGGCGAAGAGAGCCATCTTTTTTCACCACAAAGAAGAACCCCGCACCTGCCGGAGAGGAAGACTTCCGTATGAACCCTTTATGAAGATTTTCTAGAATATATTCCGACATGGCTTGAGTCTCAGGAGCCAAGAGAGGGTTAATTCGGCCACGAGGAGGAGTGGTACCCGGTAGGAGGTCTATAGGGCAATCGTAGGGGCGATGAGGCGGAAGTACCTCCGCTTGTTTCTTGCAGAATACATCAGCATAGGTCAGGTAGATCTCAGGCAAGCCAGGTAATGGTGCTGAAGCAGGAATGGGTCGAACAGGAACAGACTTCAAGCACCTCTTAAAGCATGCTGCACCCCAAGTCTTGATATCGCTTGTGGTCCAGTCAAGCGTGGGATCATGACGTTGGAGCCAAGGAAGGCCTAGAAGAATCTGAGAGGTGCAATTAGGGAGGACGTAGAACTCAACATTCTCTTGATGGAAGAGTCCAATTTTTAATTGGAGGGGAACGGTGCGATAGCGCACAGTACAGTCCAGCCTATCACCATTGACTGAGGCGATAAATAAGGGTGTTGCAAGGCGATTCACAGGGATATTATGTTTATTGATCAAGGCAGCCTCTATAAAGTTCCCTGCAGAACCCGAGTCCAAAAAGGCGGTTAAATTCAGGGAGGTGGAAGGTGAGATGGAAAGTTGAACAGGAACAGTGAGCCGTGGAGAGGAAGCACATACACCCAGGGACGCCTCTCCCACCGCCACTAGGTGCGCCCGTTTCCCTGACGTGGAGGGAGAATAGGACAGTCCTTCAAAAAATGCTCAGAACCACCGCAGTATAGACAAAGGTTCTCCTTCCTTCTGCGAGTTCTCTCCAATTGGGTCAAGCGGAATCGATCGACCTGCATGGCCTCCTCACTGGGAGGTACATGTGCAGACAAAGGGTTTTGAAATACTGGAGCCAAACGGGATGCCCTCCTAGGGCGCTGAAAGTCTCTTTCTTGGCGGAATTCTTCACGCCTTTCAGCAAAGCGCACATCAATGTGTGTGGCCAGATGGATGAGATCAGTGAGAGATGAAGGCAAGTCACGAGCTGCAAGAGCATCCATAATTTTACTAGAAAGTCCTTTCTTGAAGCAGGCACACAAGGCCTCATTATTCCAAGACAATTCGGAGGCAAGAGTGTGGAACCGAATGGCGTATTCTCCAACGGACAACTCTCCCTGGACCAAGTTCAAAAGGGACGATTCTCCTGAAAACGAGGGCAAATAGCCCCGCCCACCTCGGTGACGCGATAGGCGTCAGCCCATTGCATATTCATACAGCGGGGCGGTATAGTGGAATACAACAACGCCCCAAAGGCAGGATCAAGTACTACGTCGCTGTCTAGCCACCAATGAATGAATCAATAATCAAAAACAAACGGCGGCTTACTACATCTATACAGCAATAGTAGCGAATCCTTTAAAAGCGGCCTAAAAAAGAGAACAAAATATTATTCTAATAATACAATAGAAAACCAAACTAATGTAAAGATCTAATCTTACATCACCGTCTTTGTTAAGCCATTACGCTTGCTATTTTAATCAAAGCTAGTGGCGGCTTCAGTAATGGAAAAGCTATATAACTAAGGACTGCCCTTTATATATTAGTAAAATATTCAATACTATTTGGCCACTCTACTCAGATATGGAGCCTATAAAAAATACTAAAACTGGGTCAAAATGACCAGTCAGAGTAAAAATACACCCCTAAGGTGGACCTAAAAAAGATGAAACAGCGGTGAAAGCTGTTAACGATTCAACAGTTGATCCAAATTCATACACATTTAAAATCAATTATTTATCTATTAATAATAAAAACAGGGCAACTTATACAAAAAAATTACGCCAATAAACAACTTTAAAATACACATACATAGCAATTATATAACTAGATAAAACAGCTAGATATATACAGAAGAGACCTACATAAAATCCAAGTATCATGACAAATCGATAAAACAATTGAGATCAAACTCTACATTTAAACCTTGTGGGGTGAGAGTGTTCAACTTAAATATCCAGCGGCTCTCACATTGACTAAGTTCACGTATCTGGTGAGAACCTCTCCATTTTTTCTCAATACGGTCTATACCCAAAAAGGACAAAAAACTGGGGTCTGAATTATGTACAGCTTTAAAATGAGCAGAGACACTATGTGCATCGTATCCCCGCTTTATGTTATAAATATGTTCCCGAACCCGGGTCTTAAGTTCACGGGAGGTCCTTCCCACGTAAAATAAATTGCATGGACACCACAGCAAATATACTACATATTTGGAATTGCAAGAGATAAAATTACAAATCTTAAATGATTCTCCTGTCCGTTGGTCAACAAAAGACTTCATAGGTTTGGCCAATGGTAAAGTGATCTTACAGCCCATGCACTTACCACATCTAAAGAACCCCATTAGCTGATTAGAGATAAGGTTAACAGGCTTTGGGGGATCAATATGGCTCCGGACCAGGCGATCTCTTAATGTAGGCGCTCTTCTATAGATACACACCGGTCGTTCTGGTAAGATGGAACCTAAAACAGGGTCTTCTTTAAGGATGTGCCAATGGCGATCAAGGATTTTTTTCACTTTGCCATGCTGTAAACTGTAACCTGTTATAAAGGCAAATTCATACCCATCCTTTCTATTGGAATTGTGGCCCTCACGTTTGGAACCATTTAGTATAACCTGGCGATCGATGGCGGGTACCGTGTCAGGGGAACGGAGTCTAAGGGGCCACCGGTATTCACCACAGCCCACCGCAAGGCAGGTTGGTCTTGTGCGGCGAGTGACCTCCAGGTTGCTACCCCCCAACAGCGGCCCAGTCCCACAGTCCAGTCAGCCGAGGTTCAGCGAGGTACACAAGTAGCAGGCAAAAGGCATAGTAAGTACAGGCAGAGATCGAGGCTGGCAGCACAGGTTCGCGGTAAAGGTGAGTAGCCGAGGTCGGGGCAGGCAGCAGAGGTTCAGAGTCGGGGACAGGCAGAGGTCGGTACACGGGTGAGCAATCCAAGAATGTCTGACTTTCAACAAGCATGGAGAGACCAAGATCCGGCATTGAAGGAAGGAAGTGCCTCTTTAAATAGGAGAAGTGGATGCAGGCTTGGATGACCAAGCACCAATCAGTGCCGTACAGGCCCTTTAAATCTCTGGAATCCAGTTCGCTCGCACTCTAGTGGACGGAGACGTGCGCACACCTGAGCATGCGAGAAGGAAGCATGGGGGGAAGGGAGACCGCTGGGAACAGCCATGAGGGAAGTGCTGCAAAATGGATGACGGCTGGATGCAGCCATGGAGGTAAGTGAAGTGCTGCAGATGGGCGTGCAGTGCTCACCCTAACAGGATGCCTGAGGAGAGGGATGTGGTGCCTGAGGAAAAGGTGCTGGGATGCCTGAGGAGAGGGATGCAGTGCCTGAGGAGAGGGATGTGGTGCCGGAGGAGAGGGATGTGGTGCCTGAGGAGAGGGATGTAGTGCCTGAGGAGAGGGATGCAGTGCCTGAGGAGAGGGGTGTGGTGCCTGAGGAGAGGGATGCAGTGCCTGAGGAGAGGGATACAGTGCCTGAGGAGAGGGATGCGGTGCCTGAGGAGAGGGATGCAGTGCCTGAAGAGAGGGGAGGATAAGGTTCTGGGATGCCTGAGGAGAGGGATGTGGTGCCTGAGGAGAGGGGTGTGGTACCTGAGGAGAGGGATGTGGTGCCTGAGGAGAGGGATGCAGTGCCTGAGGAGAGGGGAGGATAAGGTGCTGGGATGCCTGAGGAGAGGGATGTGGTGCCTGAGGAGAGGGGTGTGGTGCCTGAGGAGAGGGATGTGGTGCCTGAGGAGAGGGATGCAGTGCCCGAGGAGAGGGGAGGATAGGGTTCTGGGATGCCTGAGGAGAGGGATGTGGTGCTTGAGGAGAGGGATGTGGTGCCTGAGGAGAGGGATGTGGTGCCTGAGGAGAGGGATGCAGTGCCTGAGGAGAGGGATGTAGTGCCTGAAGAGAGGGATGTGGTGCCTGAGGAGAGGGATGCAGTGCCTGAGGAGAGGGATGCAGTGCCTGAGGAGAGGGATGCGGTGCCTGAGGAGAGGGATGCAGTGCCTGAGGAGAGGGATGCGGTGCCTGAGGAGAGGGATGCGGTGCCTGAGGAGAGGGATGCAGTGCCTGAGGAGAGGGATGCGGTGCCTGAGGAGAGGGATGCGGTGCCTGAGGAGAGGGATGCAGTGCCTGAGGAGAGGGGAGGATAAGGTTCTGAGATGCCTGAGGAGAGGGATGTGGTTCCTGAGGAGAGGGGTGTGGTATATGAGGAGAGGGATGTGGTGCCTGAGGAGAGGGATGCAGTGCCTGAGGAGAGGGGAGGATAAGGTTCTGGGATGCCTGAGGAGAGGGATGTGGTGCCTGAGGAGAGGGGTGTGGTGCCTGAGGAGAGGGGAGGATAAGGTTCTGGGATGCCTGAGGAGAGGGATATAGTGCCTGAGGAGAGGGATGTGGTGCCTGAGGAGAGGGATGTGGTGCCTGAGGAGAGGGATGCAGTGCCTGAGGAGAGGGATGTGGTGCCTGAGGAGAGGGATGTGGAGCCTGAGGAGAGGGATGCAGTGCCTGAGGAGAGGGATGCAGTGTCTGAGGAGAGGGATGTGGTGCCTGAGGAGAGGGATGCAGTGCCTGAGGAGATGGATGCAGTGCCTGAGGAGAGGGATGCAGTGCCTGAGGAGAGGGATGTGGTGCCTGAGGAGAGGGATGCAGTGCCTGAGGAGAGGGATGCGGTGCCTGAGGAGATGGATGCAGTGCCTGAGGAGAGGGGAGGATAAGGTTCTGGGATGCCTGAGGAGAGGGATGTGGTGCCTGAGGAGAGGGGTGTGGTACCTGAGGAGAGGGATGTTGTGCCTGAGGAGAGGGATGCAGTGCCTGAGGAGAGGGGAGGATAAGGTTCTGGGATGCCTGAGGAGAGGGATGTGGTGCCTGAGGAGAGGGGTGTGGTGCCTGAGGAGAGGGATGCAGTGCCTGAGGAGAGGGGAGGATAAGGTTCTGGGATGCCTGAGGAGAGGGATGTGGTGCCTGAGGAGCGGGATGTGGTGCCTGAGGAGAGGGGTGTGGTGCCTGAGGAGACGGGTGTGGTGTCTGAGGAGAGGGATGTGGTGCCTGAGGAGAGGGATGCAGTGCCTGAGGAGAGGGATGCGGTGCCTGAGGAGAGGGATGCGGTGCCTGAGGAGAGGGATGCAGTGCCTGAGGAGAGGGATGTGGTGCCTGAGGAGAGGGGAGGATAAGGTTCTGGGATGCCTGAGGAGAGGGATGCGGTGATTGAGGGGATGATATTTATAAAACGAAAATTAACATTTGGCGACATCTAGGTCCTGCGTTTCCATTATATACAAGTCACAATGCAAGTTCTGTACTAATATTTGTGTGCAATATAATAAAACTAAAACACAGGGTTCTGGGATGCCTGAGGAGAGGGATGTGGTGCTTGAGGAGAGGCATGTGGTGCCTGAGGAGAGGGATGTGGTGCCTGAGGAGAGGGATGCGGTGCCTGAGGAGAGGGATGTGGTGCCTGAGGAGAGGGATGTGGTGCCTGAGGAGAGGAATGCAGTGCCTGAAAAGAGGGATGCAGTGCCTGAGGAGAGGGATGCAGTGTCTGAGGAGAGGGATGCGGTGCCTGAGGAGAGGGATGTGGTGCCTGAGGAGAGGGATGTGGTGCCTGAGGAGAGGGATGTGGTGCATGAGGAGAGGGATGCGGTGCCTGAGGAGAGGGATGCGGTGCCTGAGGAGAGGGATGCGGTGCCTGAGGAGATGGATGCAGTGCCTGAGGAGAGGGGAGGATAAGGTTCTGAGATGCCTGAGGAGAGGGATGCGGTGCCTGAGGAGAGGGGTGTGGTATATGAGGAGAGGGATGTGGTGCCTGAGGAGAGGGATGCAGTGCCTGAGGAGAGGGGAGAATAAGGTTCTGGGATGCCTGAGGAGAGGGATGTGGTGCCTGATGAGAGGGGTGTGGTGCCTGAGGAGAGGGGAGGATAAGGTGCTGGGATGCCTGAGGAGAGGGATGTAGTGCCTGAGGAGAGGGATGTGGTGCCTGAGGAGAGGGATGTGGTGCCTGAGGAGAGGGATGCAGTGCCTGAGGAGAGGGATGTGGTGCCTGAGGACAGGGATGTGGTGCCTGAGGAGAGGGATGCAGTGCCTCAGGAGAGGGGAGGATAAGGTTCTGGGATGCCTGAGGAGAGGGATGTAGTGCCTGAGGAGAGGGATGTGGTGCCTGAGGAGAGGGATGTGGTGCCTGAGGAGAGGGATGCAGTGCCTGAGGAGAGGGATGTGGTGCCTGAGGAGAGGGATGTGGTGCCTGAGGAGAGGGATGCAGTGCCTGAGGAGAGGGATGCAGTGCCTGAGGAGAGGGATGCAGTGTCTGAGGAGAGGGATGTGTTGCCTGAGGAGAGGGATGCAGTGCCTGAGGAGAGGGATGTGGTGCCTGAGGAGAGGGATGCAGTGCCTGAGGAGAGGGATGCAGTGCCTGAGGAGAGGGATGCAGTGCATGAGGAGAGGGGAGGATAAGATTCTGGGATGCCTGAGGAGAGGGATGTGGTGCCTGAGGAGAGGGGTGTGGTACCTGAGGAGAGGGATGTGGTGCCTGAGGAGAGGGATGCAGTGAATGAGGAGAGGGGAGGATAAGGTTCTGGGATGCCTGAGGAGAGGGATGTGGTGCCTGAGGAGAGGGGTGTGGTGCCTGAGGAGAGGGATGCAGTGCCTGAGGAGAGGGGAGGATAAGGTTCTGGGATGCCTGAGGAGAGGGATGTGGTGCCTGAGGAGAGGGATGTGGTGCCTGAGGAGAGGGGTGTGGTGCCTGAGGAGAGGGATGTGGTGCCTGAGGAGATGGGTGTGGTGTCTGAGGAGAGGGATGCGGTGCCTGAGGAGACGGGTGTGGTGCCTGAGGATAGGGATGTGGTGCCTGAGGAGACGGGTGTGGTGCCTGAGGAGAGGGATGTGGTGCCTGAGGAGACGGGTGTGGTGTCTGAGGAGAGGGATGTCGTGCCTGAGGAGAGGGATGCGGTGCCTGAGGAGAGGGATGCGGTGCCTGAGGAGAGGGATGCGGTGCCTGAGGAGAGGGATGTGGTGCCTGAGGAGAGGGGAGGATAAGGTTCTGGGATGCCTGAGGAGAGGGATGTGGTGCCTGAGGAGAGGGGTGTGGTGCCTGAGGAGCGGGATGCAGTGCCTGAGGAGAGGGATGTGGTGCCTGAGGAGAGGGATGTGGTGCCTGAGGAGAGGGATGCAGTGCCTGAGGAGAGGGATGCGGTGCCTGAGGAGATGGATGCAGTGCCTGAGGAGAGGGGAGGATAAGGTTCTGGGATGCCTGAGGAGAGGGATGTGGTGCCTGAGGAGAGGGGTGTGGTACCTGAGGAGAGGGATGTGGTGCCTGAGGAGAGGGATGCAGTGCCTGAGGAGAGGGGAGGATAAGGTTCTGGGATGCCTGAGGAGAGGGATGTGGTGCCTGAGGAGAGGGGTGTGGTGCCTGAGGAGAGGGATGCAGTGCCTGAGGAGAGGGGAGGATAAGGTTCTGGGATGCCTGAGGAGAGGGATGTGGTGCCTGAGGAGAGGGGTGTGGTGCCTGAGGAGAGGGATGCAGTGCCTGAGGAGAGGGGAGGATAAGGTTCTGGGATGCCTGAGGAGAGGGATGTGGTGCCTGAGGAGAGGGGTGTGGTGCCTGAGGAGAGGGATGTGGTGCCTGAGGAGAGGGATGCAGTGCCTGAGGAGAGGGATGCGGTGCCTGAGGAGAGGGATGCGGTGCCTGAGGAGAGGGATGCAGTGCCTGAGGAGAGGGATGTGGTGCCTGAGGAGAGGGGAGGATAAGGTTCTGGGATGCCTGAGGAGAGGGATGCGGTGCCTGAGGAGAGGGATGTGGTGCCTGAGGAGAGGGGTGTGGTGCCTGAGGAGAGGGATACAGTGCCTGAGGAGAGGGATGCGGTGCCTGAGGAGAGGGATGCGGTGCCTGAGGAGAGGGATGCAGTGCCTGAGGAGAGGGATGTGGTGCCTGAGGAGAGGGGAGGATAAGGTTCTGGGATGCCTGAGGAGAGGGATGCGGTGATTGAGGGGATGATATTTATAAAACGAAAATTAACATTTGGCGACATCTAGGTCCTGCGTTTCCATTATATACAAGTCACAATGCAAGTTCTGTACTAATATTTGTGTGCAATATAATAAACATAAAACACTTTAATCCAGTTCTGCCCATTGTGCTCTATGGGATCTTGACATACTGCTTTTGTCTGGTGCTGCTTCTACAAGAGCGCCTGGCACCTGACCTTTTTGGCGCTAGTGTTAAATTAGACGCTAGCTGGCCAGCCACATCAGCGCTGCTGTTTTTTGTTTCTTAGATAGAACGTTGAGTGCCACTGAGGCAAAAAAAATTGGTGCTGTGTGGCACTTCATAAATAAGGCACCCAAGCCAGATAGTAAATGTCGAATTTTCTGTCTGAAATCTGTGACTGCATTAACACTTGTTTTCTGCTATGACAGCATAGTCAGCTGGATGCAGTGGTATCAACTCTTTGTATTTGACTTGATATGTTTAAAGTTAACCATCAGAGTGTTAACAGATTTGCTCAAATTAGCATGTGTATCATGCCCTTCGTACATTTGAAAAATGTAAGTTGATCTGCAGATTAAGAATGTCAGAGGATTTGTCTAAATCATGAATTACTTCATGCAAGGAGCCAAAAACACTGCAGGATATCTATCTAATTATCTATAGTTTGTATTTGATCATTGATAGCCCAGATATTCCACTTAGCTTCATGGCAGCTGACGAGTAATATAACGGATTGTTTGACAGTTCTTCTGAAATGTGGTTTTTCCATGCTAACCTTATCTTGGGATAATTAAAAAGGAAACATGCTATTTAATATGATTTAACTATTCTAAGATGATCACAAATCCAGGCCACATGTCAATAAAAATAATAAATGTTGCAAGTGGAAATATGCAAGGATTATGCTCACGAGTTAAAAACATTTTCTAACACATACCGCATTTTTTGCCCTATAAGACGCACCGGCTTATAAGACGCACACAGGATTTTGGGGAGGAAAATAAGAAAAATAATATTTTTAACCAAATAATAGGCAAAGTGCAGTATCCTTCAGTTACAGTAATCCCCCACCCATTCCCAATAGCCAGTGTGTCATTCCCCCTTCCCATAGGCAGAGTGGAATTCCCCCATCCCATTCCCATAGGCAGAGTGGCATTCCACCCATCCCATAGGCAGTGTGGCATTCCCCCATCCCATTCCCCATATAGGCAATGTGGCACCCCCTCCCATTCCCCATATAGGCAATGTGGCACCCCCCTCCTATTCCCCATATAGGCAATGTGGCACCCCCTCCCATTCCCCATATAGGCAATGTGGCACCCCCCTTCTATTCCCCATATAGGCAATGTGGCACCCCCCTTCTATTCCCCATATAGGCAATGTGGCACCCCCTCCTATTCCCCATATAGGCAATGTGGCACCCCCCTCCTATTCTCCATATAGGCAATGTGCCCCCCCTCCTATTCCCCATATAGGCAATGTGGCACCCCTCCCATTACCCATATAGGCAATGTGGCACCCCCCTCCTATTCCCCATATAGGCAATGTGGCACCCCCCTCCTATTCCCCATATAGGCAATGTGGCACCCCCCTTCTATTCCCCATATAGGCAATGTGGCACCCCCTCCTATTCCCCATATAGGCAATGTGGCACCCTCTCCCATTCCCCATAAAGGCAATGTGGCACCCCCCTTCTATTCCCCATATAGGCAAAATGGCACCCCCCCTCCTATTCCCCATATAGGCAATGTGGCACCCCCTCCCATTCCCCATATAGGCAATGCGGCCCCCCCCTTCTATTCCCCATATAGGCAATGTGGCACCCCCCCTTCTATTCCCCATACAGGCAGTGTGGCATTCCTCCCATCCCATAGGCAGTGTGGCATTCCCCCCATCCCATTCCCCATATAGGCAATGTGGCACCCCCTCCCATTCCCCATATAGGCAATGTGGCACCCCCCTCCTATTCCCCATATAGGTAATGTGGCACCCCCTCCCATTCCCCATATAGGCAATGTGGCACCCCCCTTCTATTCTCCATATAGGCAATGTGGCAGCCCCCTCCTATTCCCCATATAGGAAATGTGGCACCCCCCTCCTATTCCCCATATAGGCAATGTGCCCCCCCCTCCTATTCCCCATATAGGCAATGTGGCACCCCCTCCCATTACCCATATAGGCAATGTGGCACCCCCCTCCTATTCCCCATATAGGCAATGTGGCACCCCCCCTCCTATTCCCCATATAGGCAATGTGGCACCCCCCTTCTATTCCCCATATAGGCAATGTGGCACCCCCTCCTATTCCCCATATAGGCAATGTGGCACCCTCTCCCATTCCCCATATAGGCAATGTGGCACCCCCCTTCTATTCCCCATATGGGCAATGTGGCACCCCCTCCTATTCCCCATATAGGCAATGTGGCACCCCCCTCCTATTCCCCATATAGGCAATGTGGCACCCCCTTCTATTCCCCATATAGGCAATGTGGCACCCCCTCCTATTCCCCATATAGGCAATGTGGCACCCCCCTCCTATTCCCCATATAGGCAATGTGGCACCCCCCTTCTATTCCCCATATAGGCAATGTGGCACCCCTCTCCCATTCCCCATATAGGCAATGTGGCACCCCCTCCCATTCCCCATATAGGCAATGTGGCACCTCCCTCCCATTCCCCATATAGGCAATGTGGCATCCCCCTCCTATTCCCTATATAGGCAATGTGGCACCCCCCTCCTATTCCCCATATAGGCAGTCTGGCACCCCCCTCCTATTCCCCATATAGACAGTGTGGCACCCCCCTTCTATTCCCCATAGAAGCAGTGTGGCACCCTCCCCCCGTTCACCATAGGCACAAAATAACAAAGAAAACTAAAATAAACTCACATGTTCATGGCGCTCCCGCGTTGAAGATGGAGGCGCATCCCCGCCGCTGCTCCTTACCCGGCCCCATGAAACGGGTGGGCGTGGCCTGCGCCGCGTCGCGTGCATCGCGGCGGAGGCCACGCCCACCTGTTCTATGGAGCCGGGTGTCTGCGCGGCCCGGCCAGTAAGAAGGAGCGGCGGGGACAGGGACAGCCGCTCCTTCCTCTCCTCCGCAACCCCCTCCCATTACCCATATAGGCAATGTGGCACCCCCCTCCTATTCCCCATATAGGCAATGTGGCACCCCCCTCCTATTCCCCATATAGGCAATGTGGCACCCCCCTTCTATTCCCCATATAGGCAATGTGGCACCCCCTCCTATTCCCCATATAGGCAATGTGGCACCCTCTCCCATTCCCCATATAGGCAATGTGGCACTCCCCTTCTATTCCCCATATAGGCAAAATGGCACCCCCCTCCTATTCCCCATATAGGCAATTTGGCACCCCCTCCCATTCCCCATATAGGCAATGCGGCACCCCCCTTCTATTCCCCATATAGGCAATGTGGCACCCCCCTTCTATTCCCCATATAGGCAGTGTGGCATTCCTCCCATCCCATAGGCAGTGTGGCATTCCACCCATCCCATTCCCCATATAGGAAATGTGGCACCCCCTCCCATTCCCCATATAGGCAATGTGGCACCCCCCTTCTATTCCCCATATAGGCAATGTGGCACCCCCTCCTATTCCCCATATAGGCAATGTGGCACCCTCTCCCATTCCCCATATAGGCAATGTGGCACTCCCCTTCTATTCCCCATATAGGCAAAATGGCACCCCCCTCCTATTCCCCATATAGGCAATTTGGCACCCCCTCCCATTCCCCATATAGGCAATGCGGCACCCCCCTTCTATTCCCCATATAGGCAATGTGGCACCCCCCTTCTATTCCCCATATAGGCAGTGTGGCATTCCTCCCATCCCATAGGCAGTGTGGCATTCCACCCATCCCATTCCCCATATAGGAAATGTGGCACCCCCTCCCATTCCCCATATAGGCAATGTGGCACCCCCCTCCTATTCCCCATATAGGCAATGTGGCACCCCCTCCCATTCCCCATATAGGCAATGTGGCACCCCCCCTTCTATTCTCCATATAGGCAATGTGGCACCCCCCTCCTATTCCCCATATAGGCAATGTGGCACCCCCCTCCTATTCCCCATATAGGCAATGTGCCCCCCCTCCTATTCCCCATATAGGCAATGTGGCACCCCCTCCCATTACCCATATATGCAATGTGGCACCCCCTCCTATTCCCCATATAGGCAATGTGGCACCCCCCCTCCTATTCCCCATATAGGCAATGTGGCACCCCCCTTCTATTCCCCATATAGGCAATGTGGCACCCCCTCCTATTCCACATATAGGCAATGTGGCACCCTCTCCCATTCCCCATATAGGCAATGTGGCACCCCCTTCTATTCCCCATATAGGCAATGTGGCACCCCCTCCTATTCCCCATATAGGCAATGTGGCACCCCCCTCCTATTCCCCATATAGGCAATGTGGCACCCCCCTCCTATTCCCCATATAGGCAATGTGGCACCCCCTCCTATTCCCCATATAGGCAATGTGGCACCCCCTCCTATTCCCCATATAGGCAATGTGGCACCCCCTCCCATTACCCATATAGGCAATGTGGCACCCCCCTTCTATTCCCCATATAGGCAATGTGGCACCCCCCCCATTCCCCATATAGGCAATGTGGCACCCCCTCCCATTCCCCTTATAGGCAACGTGGCACCCCCTCCCATTCCCCATATAGGCAATGTGGCACCTCCCTCCCATTCCCCATATAGGCAATGTGGCATCCCCCTCCTATTCCCTATTTCCCTATATAGGCAATGTGGCACCCCACCTCCTATTCCCCATATAGGCAATGTGGCACCCCCCTCCTATTCCCTATTTCCCTATATAGGCAATGTGGCACCCCACCTCCTATTCCGCATATAGGCAATGTGGCACCCCCCTCCTATTCCCCATATAGGCAGTGTGGCACCCCCCTCCTATTCCCCATATAGGCAGTGTGGTACCCCCCCTTCTCTTCCCCATACAAGCAGTGTGGCACCCTCCCCCCGTTCACCATAGGCACAAAATAACAAAGAAAACTAAAATAAACTCACATGTTCATGGCGCTCCCGCGTTGAAGATGGAGGCGCATCCCCGCCGCTGCTCTTTACCCGGCCCCATGAAACGGGTGGGCGTGGCCTGCGCCGCGTCGGCGTGCATCGCGGCGGAGGCCACGCCCACCTGTTCTATGGAGCCGGGTGTCTGCGCGGCACGGCCAATAAGAAGGAGCGGCGGGGACAGGGACAGCCGCTCCTTCCTCTCCTCCGCAACTTCTCTGCTGCCTCTTCCGGCAAGTGCAGGAGTGAACATCCGGGTCCATGCAGCGAGTGGGCCTGGCCTCACCCACCTGCTGCACGGACCTGGCTGTTCACTCCTGCCCTTGCCAGAAGAGGCAGCAGCTAGAGGGCAGATGATGGCGGAGCGGCAGGCGCTGCCTCCGTCCCTGCCGCTGCTATCACTTCCTCAGCTATAGCAGTGGCGGGGACAGAGCCCACCGCTCTTCTGTCTTCTTCTGGCCTCCTGCAGTGCGGCAGGAAACGCGGGAGTGCCGGGAACGGATGAGTTTAATTTTTTTTTTTTTTACATTCGCCCGATAAGGCGCACTGGCATTTTTCCCCCACTTTCCCCACCAATTTTTGCAGTTCTGGTGTGAGCTCTGTGTCATCAAGAAATGCAGAACCATTAACAGGGGGGCTACCCACTGCTAAGCAGACGCGGACTGGCCATAGGGCATACTGGGACAATGCCCGGTAGGCCGCCACCTACCCTGCACTGGCTGGCTGCCAATTCCTTAATGCCAGCGCCGGCTCTGGCTTCTGGCAGTGGGTCAGGTGAACGGCGGCTCCCATTCACCCAGCCAGCATCTAGATGCAAGAGCCAGCATTAAACTAGAGCGCCGGCAGGTAGCCAGTGCAGGGGAGGCGGCGGCCTTCCTATGATGACCGGGCAGTGCACAGCATCATCATGAGAGTCCCGGCTCTGACGGAACTCTTGTGCTATTGCTATGTTGCCGCCTGGTAATCACAAGCTGCTGCACAGCGGTGGGCATCGATCCCCATCTTCCAGCGATGTGCCAAGCCCCAGAAACAACAGCGAGGTGAGCGGGGCCGGGGGAGGGGGTGGTTGGGAGTGGGTGGGGGTTTGCCACTTAGCTTCGCGTGTTTTGGATCCAGGTGATTCTGCAACCCAGCCTTTTATGAAGGGGTTCTGCCACTTAGCTTGTTATGCAGGGGGTTCTGCTAGGCAGCATGCTATTGGGGGGAAATCTGCCACTTGTCACTTAGCATGTTGTGGGGGGATTCTGACACTCGGCATGTTATGGGGGGATTCTGCCACTCCGGATGTTATGGGGGGATTCTGCCACTCCGGATATTATGGGGGGATTCTGCCACTCGGCATGTTATGGGGGGATTCTGTCACTCAGCATGTTATGGGGGGATTCTGTCACTCTGCATGTTATGGGGGATATTCTGCCACTGTGCATGTTATAGGGGGCCTCTGCCACCCAGCATGTTATGGGGGGCTCTGCCACTCAGCATGTTATGAGGGGCTCTGCCACTCAGCATGTAATGGGGGCTGCTGCCACCCTGGCATGTTATGGGGAGGGGGATTCTGACATGCAGCCTTCTATAGGGTGATGGGGGGGTTCTGCACACTGCCTGTTTTGAGGACACGGATAACGGGCTAGACACACTGTAGGGCCGGTGTGACCAGAAAAGTCCCGGGCCGTTTTTTACCTCCATTCCGCCTCTCCTGCTAAGTAAAACCCTACCTGCAAAAAATTACTGTACTTTAATCAGAATTGCCAATTATACAGTAGCAGCAGAAACCTATCGCCTGATGGTTAATCTCTAATTTCTCACCTGACACCTTCACTGATGCCATACATCTGCCCACAACAAAATGCAATTGTTACATTATGAATGGTAACCCAAAGAGAGGCAAATGAATAAAAAAAGTTTGCAGTTAGTTTACATTGAAGACAGCAATCTGCCAAAACATTACTATCCCCTGCAAAACTCAAGACACTCCAAATCAGGAGAAACATCTATCTAGAGCAACCATGCCCCCTGTCCAATGGGACCTTGTTGTCTAGCAATGCATGATGACAATTCCCATACACATAGCCAAGAGGTTTCTGCCCCCATGACTAGTCAATTTGCCTGTTATCAGCTAAAGCAAGCAGTTCCATCTACCTGATGGATGGCATAAGGCTGCAAGGCCAATGGAGGAGTCATGCCAGTGTTACTCAAAATTGCAATGTCAAAACGGACATCACCTTAAAACACAACAGGATAAGGAGAAAATAACCTGTGCAGCCACAATGAAGGCTGCCCCAAGGGTACCGGGTTGAGTTTTCACCTTGTTTGTTTGTTTGTTGGTATCCATCTGGATATACTTTCTCCAATATAATATATAAAGGAATGTTCAGCCAGTGTTGAGACTCTTGATTGGTGGAAGAGGGAGATAACTCAACAGATTTTTAATATACACCTGCGTTTTTACGCTATGTATGAAAAAAAATGTGGATGAGCTTCCAGCATTTTTGTCCTTTCTGGTGCTGCGCTCTGAACTACAATGATGCTAGAAGTCGCAGCTGTGAATGTTAACTAATTTGCTTTGATTGTTTCACTAGGCAATGGATGGCCTGTTGGATCTGAATGCCAATTACCCAATGCCTGTGAGCGCCATTTTGTACTGCAAGCTTTTTGACGCTGCACAGCATACTATTTAGTTTTCCTGGTCGGCGTTTTAATCATTACAGTTACAAGAAATCACTGCTGGGGACACGTCAAAACAACTGGTGCTGCTATAACCTGAATGTCTGTCGCTGTGACCTTTTGGGGGGCTAGTGTTAAATAAGACGCTAGCTGTCAGTCAACTTTTTGTTTCTTAAATCGTAAGCTGAGTGCCACTGATGCTTCATAAATAAGGCTCTCCGTCTTGCAGAACCTTGTCCTACATTACAAGCAAGTCAGTGTACATCTACTTCTATACACATGTGGGACTATTTTTCCTGATCATATTATAGTTTTTTTTTATTTTATCTGTGTAGAAAAAGGCTTTTGTTGCCCAGTAGGATCATGCCTTTATTGAAAGACAAAGATAATTCCCGGCAGAGACTGAGGGCTGTGCACGCTTCAGGCAACCCTTTATTCCTACATGTGATGTTGTAACATGTGATGGTTGCTGTAGCCAAGACGACAATAAAAACCATTTAATGCTTTTGTTATCAGAAGGCATTAGATATAATAAGGTGTGATTCAAAGAAGAGGGAGCATTGCAAGTAGTAAATGCTGAAAAGTACACATATGTAACAAAGTCATTGACACCTAATACTTTTACTTCTGGGCAGTAAACAAGATTTACTCAAGTTTTATTTTGAAAAGCAAATTAATATTATAAACAGTGGACTGGTTTTACTAAATAGCTTACATGTTTGGATTTGTCTGACAAAGTTCAGGGGGTTGCATGGCACAAGGGATAGCGATAGGGATAGGTAGTGCCTCGTAGCGACAGGTAGCGAACGGTGAACACCGGGCACTGTACACAATACCACATTTATCAAAGTGATTCCAGTGAGCGACTCTAACAGCACCATGTAGCATCCGATTCATCATCACAGGTGGCTCAGCGTATACCGCCAGCGCTCTGCCTTCCAGAGCGCCTGGTATTACCTGTCGCTACGTGTTGCTCTCCCATACATTTCAATGGACGATACCTTTCTTCACGTTAAACAGGGTTTAAACAAGTTTCCTGTGCAGTGAACACCTGGTCTTCTGTGATCAAACAGGATGTTGGACTAGATGTCCAATGGGTATCACAGACACTAATTAGTAGAATTACAGTGGCAAAAATGTGAAGTGTATGTGAAGACATGTTGGGGAAATTCTTTCTAACTGACAGAAAATAAGAGAGACCATATTTTAATTACCTATTTTACACAGAAATCTACAATGGATCAACCCTATAAATTATTTAGTTAAATTAAAAGACATGCAAACTTACACAGCCTAGTATTTTTGAAGGACTTTAATAACTCTGTTGTGTTATGTATACTTTGTATTTCATTGTACTTTACAATATTAAACCAGAACAACATACATTTTTCGAAAAATTAGTGTTCCGAGCACAGGGGGCATATTTTTTTTAAAAAGTAGGCATTGTTCCAGTTTACATATTATTAGATAATGATGGTGAATGTTTATATAAACCTAACCCAAATGTAATATGTGATATTCACTACTGCCCCAGGGCTAAATGACACAACTTTGACTAGGTGGCTGTATGTCCATGACAAGGTTAAGGCCACAATGTGGTTGTCATTTTGATTTCCACAGCTCTGGATGGCATTTTAGTGAGTTTATCTTTGTCAATATGAGTGACACTAGGGCATCACCTCTGTCTGTCTTGTGCAAAACCCCTCCCATATCTCTCCCCTCCAGTGACATAGCTGGTCACATGGGGGGAATTCCTCAGAGGCTTCACTTCTGAGGAAAAAAAGCCTTCTCTCCTGCTTAACTTTCATTAATCCAGGCTGGCAGCTGGGATAGAAAGAGTCTCATCCCAGGCTCCAGATGCTGCCAGTGGTATTATATTTTGATGTAGCTTCTGGCTTCAGAAGACCCAAGTGCTGCTCTAGAAGACACCAGAGAGAAAGAGGAAAACCCACTGCAGAACACTGATGACCCCAACAGACTGGAGGAGGATGCCCTGCAGCAGGGGAAGAAGAAAGTAGATGAAGACTGATTCCTTTTTTAAATTTCGAATATCAAGGTTTATTTTTAGTGTGGTGCTTCCAGTTCACAGTGTAGAGGACCCACCATGTCACCTGCCAGCAGTGGCATGTGACATAGCCGCACACCCACCCGATTGCCAGGCTTATTGGTTGACTTCTCAGCCCTTGGTTACAAGCCCATATGACTGGTGCCTGGGCTATGTGGGGTACACTTTTACTGTTAAAAGCAAAAGAATAAAAAACAACTCCATCTGTCATTTTCATAAAAAAAAAAAAAAAACATGCCGGCACCTGTGGCATGTTTTTTATCAATGCAAAAAGACACAACTCACACAAACACAGTGGCATTCATTTTACTCCTGTTGATGCGAGAGTAAAGTGCAAAACTCTCATGTGAAACCAAACAATCTTGTATGTGAGTCACACCATCTCTCATATGCAGAAAATATTTTCGATCTTCTCTGAATCATCTGAATATTTTCTGCATACACGTTTTGCCGGCTTCTTTCTTATAATCACACTCGCATAATGCGGAATCAGCCATATTGTCTAATCTACACTGGTCTTTCGGTGGTTCACCACTCCTTTATTTGTCAGAAAATAAAGTAGCACACTATAACTAGTCTTATATTAAGCAATCTGAACTGTTAAACTCTTTAATGAATTACACTACACATACTGTACATTTCTGCTTAAATTGACCATGAGATAAAATGTAACCCGCTTAACACATTTGTTTGTACAGAACTTGCATTGTGACTTATCAATAATAGAAACGCAGGGCCTAGATGTCGCCAGATGAAATTTTTTTTAAATGAAAAAATCGTGGAACAACAACAACAACCAAAATTCAGCCTAAACCCACTGTAAAGTTTGTCGCCAGCAGTGATTTCTTGTAACTGTAATGATGAAATGCTGATCAGCGCCTGAAAAATACTGCACCAATCTTTACAAGGAGGAAAAAATTCATAAGTATGCTGACGGTACAAATTGGCACTCACTGGTACTTGGATAATCAGCAGTCGTGGCCAACAGGCTGCCCAATACCCAGTGCAACAATCAAAGCAAAATTGTTAGAATTTGCCGCTGTGACTTATAGCACCATATGTAGTCCACAGTGCAATGCAATGCCAGAAAAGGCGCACATCATAAATAAGGCCTAAAGTCATCTATACTGATGAAAAAGTCAAAATATTACTGTTTTTTTTAATAATGGTGTTTTTTTGAAATTTATGGCATTTAAAAACCTTCATGATGCAACATTAATTTGGAATGTCAGTTGCCTAATTATTGCGCCTAGCAAATAACCTTTCAATAAGCACAGCATTTGTGAATAATGTATAAAGTGATAGTATTGCAAATATACACATGATTTATTGTTTTTTTGTAGACAGATGATACTACTTACTAACACATACTGAAATAACACTGTTACACTGTTGGCATTCTTAGTTTTAGTTATGCTGCTACTTCATAATAACATTTATTATTTCTCTAAATCTAATTTCTTTTAATTTTTAGAACACCTTTCTTATCCACCAGGGGCTCAGTTCGCTAGTAGACGCTGTAAGCGAGTATCGTGCGCTGTAACAGAGCGTCTCGATCGCTCTAGTAATCTGGCAGGTATTGATGAATGTGATGTGTGTTGGGCGCTCTAACAACAGTACAGCGCTGCAGCCAGCAACAAGTAGCATCAGCTAAGTGCGCCCAGCACTCGGCGCTCCACCCCATATTTAACATAAAACTACACACACAGTGTCGGCACTCTAAAGCTAGGCGCTGTAGACATTGTGTGATCAAAGTCTGTTTTAGAACACATATACACCAGTAACAAAGCGAAAACACATTGAATGACATAGTTTTAACACTGGGACAATAACACTTTAGTGCCAGTTTGCCAATTGCCAAACACGCTGTTTATATACAACTAATTAAACACCATTGAAATGTATCGCCGAGCGCTACAGAGCTGTAGGTTCTACATGGCACTACTGAGCCTAGAGCGCAGGCGCTATACGCTGAGCCACTTGGATTAATACATGTGATGCTACATGGTGCTGTTAGAGGCTCTCACCAGATTCGCTTTTATAAATGTGGTTTTGTGTACAGCGCCCGGTGTTCACCAGACGCTGCCTGCTGCTACGAGGCACTACCTGGCACTATCTGTTCTTAAATAACCCCCTTTGTCTTTTTCAATTAAACCATGTACAAGTACATGAAGTAAGAACATTTTTGGCTTTTATTCTATTGTTAGTAATAACCTTGAAAAGCTTTTGATCACAGATATGTTGGATAAACATAAAACGTTTATTTATAAGTCTGTTTCTATAGTTATTTTTGTATTGAATTTTAACAATAGTGTTCTTTAATCATGATTCCTTTCTGCTCATTTATATTCTGCCTTACTTATTGCTGTGCCAAGTCTCTTCTGCTCCAAAGTGCTTAGCATATCATGCCATGTTTGGCATGCATTCTTCTTTTCTTCTTCCTGTTGCTTAGCTTTACCACTTTCATGCTTGGCATTCATTCTTCTTTTCTTCTTCCTAATGCTTACCTTTACCACTTTCATGTTTGGCATGGATTCTTCTTTTCTTTTTCCTAATGCTTACCTTTATCACCTTATAGTTGTAAATTTGGGATTCCCACATGGATATAATGTCAACATTACTATGATTGTAAATTATATTAAATGAAAGACACCACAAAATTATTTAATTCTTAATTCTGTCTTTTTATTTTTAATGATTCATTTATTTGTTTTAATTATTGTGTAATTATTGTTTTAATTTGTAAAATGTTTTATTTTTTTTATTTAACATTTTACTTTTTTTTTATAAAAACATATAAAAAAATGTAATAAAAATATTACAATGTTGTTGGTGGGGGTGGGTAAAAGAAGGTGGCAGGCTCCCAGTGCCTTAAGGTGAGTGGCTCCCCAGGGCTGTGGCCAGTTCATCAATCCCCTACCAGCCTATGCACAGCAGCTGACAGTTCCTGTAGGCGCTGCTGTGCATCTTCTCTGTGGACTGTAAAAGACAAAAATCCAACAATTAGTGTCTAGCCTCTGCTTTCTGCAAACCTGTTGAAGAAGGCATGTTAGTAAATAGTCACTTTTCTTAACACTTACTAGGCTGGTGGGGGGATTCGGGATTTGGGAGCCACCCTTCTCGCTGGGACCTGCCACACCTCTCGGTCCGAGTGTGTAGAAGAAAACAATTGTTAGTGAATGTTTTAGAGGTGTTAATTAGCTTGTGTTGTGTAGGTTGTCACCCACCTTCTTCATCCTCTTGCTGGGGCATCCCAAGCTCTGCATCCCACTCACATGGCTCTTGGTGATCTAGAATCAAATATCACCATTGACAACATTATTACACATATGTGTAAGTGTTCAGCCTGTGTCTCCTGTGTGTCTTGCTCATACCTGACTAATCATGGCCACTTTCTTGGGACTTCCTGTCCGACATATGGGCTTCCTCCTCTGCAGGTTGGTTCAGGTGAGCTTGGGGCTTACCCACAGAGGAGGGTGAGGATGTTGGCACCTGTCCACCATGACCTTCACATCCACCAGGTCTTGCTAGAATTTCACGGGACCCGTTGCCTCAGGGTGGGCCGCACTCTTTGGCGGAACTTTGACACCAGAAGAGAATAGCATTGATTTAAACAAGGCCTGCCTAATGCTATTGTAATAGTGAATGTTTAGGCAAGAATTTTCATTTACTTGGGAATAGTTTTTTTTTTAAACTTCCTCACCCGGGGCTTCTTCCACCTTTTCAGATCCAACCAATGCTGTATAATCTGTGGGAACGTGGTGGTGTCGGTCTCCTCCTCCAGTGTAGCTACTATGTCAAGTGCCAATGTAATCTTGGCATATATGTCGGGCAGGAATTCATATCGGTATGTCATCATCAACTAAAATTAAAACAAATACATATAATTAAAAAGAAAACATCATGTACATATTAAAAATAAGCCTAGCAGGTTATTACGAGGTGCCCCCAACTAGCTATGCCCAATTGGCCTGCCTGCCTATACACTTGAGACCCAGAGTAACTAAATCTATTTCTGTGTGAATGCAAATGCAGGCATTTGGTGTACTAACATGCATGATGGTGTCCTGCTGGCTGTGGGTAAACAACGAGGGTGCCATTTTTGAAGTCTAAATCTAAAAAATCTAAATACATCAGAAATATTGCAATAGCATTAACCCTTTAAGTGCCAGGCCACGTTTCACTATTTTGCACTACACATGTTCAACCTTGATTTTTGAAGGGATTTCCAAGGAAAATTATATATTGTTTTTTTTCAGCAGAGTCTGGGCCTCAACATGAAATGTCTCGTATGGCCTTTTTTTTTGTGTATTCTTAATACTTTTGGGTGAAATATGTGCAAAAAATTTAAAAAATATATTTTTTTGCAATTTGCAGTGTATTTTTGTAATAACAAAATGTAAGTTTGTCAATAAAATCTTATTGGCGTGTGAAACCCCAATTTCTCCCGGTTACAGCGGTACCACATATGTATTGGTAGACACCTTTTCCTGCCCAGAAGACTCCCCCAAACTGAAACAGCGCTTTAGGGGATTTTCAGATAAAATACAACTGTGTTATGCGGTATTTCAAATGTAAACAACCCTTTACATTTGAAATACCCCCAACAAACTATATATTCTCTGAAAGTACACGCCTCAAGCTTTCTAGGTGTACCAGGCTTGTTTATGTGGGTGTAGTTTTCTGGAAGTAATCCCTCAATCAATTCTTTGGTTGCATAGAGTTTCCCTAGAAAAGAATACAAAGGGAGAATCAAGCCACATTTTCCTAAAAAAAACTATATGCAAACAAGAAAAAACAAGTAAAATCTCAAAAAGCAACATGCCCCGAACAGAAAAATACCCAGCATGTATAGCTACTGTCAAGGGAAGAGTTGCCAAACACCACAAAGTAAAGCATGCACATAACAGTAATTTTACTTGAAAATTTCAGCTCTGCAGACAATCCCCTCGATTCAAAATGCAAAAGTTAATTGATTTCGGATCGGGAATCGTAAGTTAGGGTGGGTGTTTGTCATTTTTTCCTTTTTTTTGGGCCATTTCGTATTCGCACGATCGTTCGCGCATAGACGTATATGAACATACGCATTTCGAACGTCAATTGGATTTTTTGCGTTAGTTCGTGTCTTTTTTCCGTCCAAATCGTATTTTTTGCGTTCGATCCTATTTTTTACGTGATTGACATGGGCTTGCGACCAATTCAGAGAGGTGATTGCTAATTGTTTTGAAGGCCATTAAATAGCTGCTTTCCGAAATGTTTGCCGGCAGCTATTTGGCCTCGGGAGTAGGATGGAGAGGAGCGAGTTTGTGGCACATCAAGGGCTTATGCTTTTTGGCATCGAGTTGATCCGGATGTCTGAGAGCAGATTGCCCCTGCGTCGTCGCATGAACATCGATAGCATGAATGATGTTGAGCTGTTCGAGCTGACCAGGCTTAATCGCGCTTCCCTCCATAAATTATATAGTGAGCTGCGGCCATGGTTAGCCCGCACCACAAGGAAGGGGCAAGCTATTTCAGGTATGACCAAGATGCTTGGCTGCCTGCAATTTTTGGCGAACGGCTCGTTTCAGAGGCTGGGTGCCCTCTCCGTGGGGATCTCACAGCCTACGCTGAGCCGCGCACTATCCCAATTTTTGGAAGGCATGGCTGCCATAACTCCCAAATATATTTTTTTTCCGGATGATATGGCAGCCAGAAACGCCATTAAGCTTGGTTTTTATAATGTCGCCGACATGCCCAACGTAATTGGTGCTGTTGACTGTACACATGTGGCACTCGTACCTAGGGCATCTGACGAGTATATATATAGGTATATTTTTTTTTGGTTTGGTTATTATGGGGCCCAACGTGTAATGTAACCTGTTTTACCTTGCGGCAGCACATTTTTTTTTCGCCTTTTGTGTACATGCCTTATTTTGGCTTTTCATTTGTTGTTTGAAATTGTGTGCAGACATGTTTTTTGTTTCAAATGTGTTTGGCCCTTATCACTTACCCATTTTTTTTGGTTTTGGCCTTAAGGAATCGAAAAATGGGACACTCCCTTAATGTCCAGGCCGTGGTGGGGCCGGACATGCGTTTCCTGAGTGTCCTTGCCGGCTACCCAGGATCGTCGCACGATTCATATATCCTGAGACGATCTGGTTTGTTTCGGCGATTTGAGTCTGGTGAATTTTCGGGGGCATGGCTGCTTGGTAAGTGTGTCCTATTTTTGTGTATACATATTTCATAGGAATCTGTTATTTTTTGCTAGTTTAGCTTTTGAATTTTTGGCATAAACATGAACCAACATTTTGAAAGTGTTTTTTTAAGGATTTTTGGAAAAAACAAACAAGCGCTTGGCTCACTTTGTCCTTCAGAATTTTGTAACTTTGGTTAGGATGTCTGTAACTTCCATGTCTAAAAATCTATTGGGTAGCAGATTGTCCAGAAGTATCTGATAGTTTATGGTCCTTTTGTAGTATTGGTCTGTAAATGCCAAAGTGGACTTAAACTGCATACAGTGCATTCTTTATAGAAATGTTGTGTGCCCCTCAGCAGCATCCTAATTGTAACATTTCCTAAACCATAAAACCAACCATATTTCGAAATACCCTTGTCCGAGCAGATGTGTTCTCATTCTTTGTTTCATTTAAGCTGCATTTTTAGTTATGTACTACATTTGTGCCAATAGTGATTTTTATAATGTGCCCTGTGTGTTTTTTTTTGCCTTTAGCTTACATCATTTTGATATATGTCAAATTGTTTGTGTTTGTTGCCTTGCAATTTGTTTATTTTTTGCTTTTAATTGTCTTGTTAAGGTGATTCAGGTTACCCACTTCTCCCCTGGCTCATGACGCCTGTGCTGCGGCCCCAGGATACCTCTCAGGAAGCCTACAACCGTGCGCACTGCAAGACCAGGGCTGTTGTTGAGAGGGCATTTGGACTGTTGAAGACCCGTTTTAGGTGTTTGGACCATACCGGGGGCGCCCTGCAATATAATCCTAAAAAGGTTATAGACATCATAATGGCATGTGCTGTTCTGCATAATTTTGCGATTAAAGAACATGTCCCCCGTTATGTGGATGTTCTGCCCTCTACAGCCATAGAAGATGATGGTGACAATTATGTTGGCCCACCCAGTGAGTCTGGTCAGTCAGTGCGATCAAATTTGATATTGCAGCACTTTAGTTAAAGCCTTGTTGTTGTTCTGTGTGTGTGTATTTGCCTTTTTTTTCTTTTATTTTTTAGGCCGTAATGTGGCATTACCTTAAAATAAAATATTTTTGCCTTAATTGTTGGCTAATGTTTTTCCTGGTGTTTACTTAGATTGATCTTTTCATTTTTACACCTCTTAAACAAAAATGTATCTGCTTTAGGCCAAGGTGATGTCAAATGTGTTTCAACTAAAAACGCCACAAGTATAGTAACTGTGTACATTTTTTACTTTTTGGACTTTGAATGGTTGTGCATAACATAAAACATTCCACATACAACTGTGGCTCAAAATGCATTAAGTTGTTAAACAGAAATACAGCACATCTACACCTGGAAGTGAGTGGCACAACCAAACAAGGACACCCAGTCCAAAGGCCAGCCTAGTCCAGTGATTAATATTGCCTGTGCCAAGGGATATTTTGGCATGGCCATAATGTCACACAAACATGTCTGCAAACAGGAGGAGCACAAACCAAACAAATGTAAAAAGCCATAAGTGGCCCATGTTAATTGCCACCTACACTCCACATAGACCTATGGCATTGGCTAGTGGCCTTACTCATTACTCTAAGGAGCTCTATGGGAGCAAATCCAAAACACAACCTGCATGTCAAACACAAAATGGATTGAGAAAAACATCAAACGACAAGTAAATACAGTGGGGGGGAAGAGAAAAGATGTCCCACACAATCATGGATTAATTATTAGGGTGGCTGCCCATAAAACCCAGGTGGCGGTCCGTGTGGATGTGACCTAACCTGGGCCATGGTTGCATTGTTAATCTGCAACTGCTCCATAATGTTTCTCTGCATATTGGTCAATTCAGCCATGGATGACTGGATTGCATTACTTGCATTGGCCATGTTGCTGTTGTGGGTCCGAAACTCAGCGAGGATGGCCTGTAAGGTGGAATTGAGGTTCACCATATCGGCATGCCTTTCCTCCCGCTCATTTTGGTGCTGTGCCTCGAAAGAGTCCCTCTCCTGGTTCCATAAATCAAGCAGTGCATTATGCCTCCCCTGGGAAATTGTGCGGCGTAATGGAGTGCGCCGCACAATTACCCTGGCTCTTGGGCGTGCCCTGCCGCGTTGTCTCGGGCCCTCAACAGCAACAGGCATGCTTGGCAAATCCTCAGCAGCAGAGTGAACACTGGGGACTGTTGGCTCAGTCTCCCCATGTGCATGCACAATGGATGCAGATTCACTCTGCTGCTGAGGATTGGCCAGAGAAACATTATGGAGCAGTTGCAGATTGGGACCCAGGGGGAGGTCTTCGGACGTGCCCAGCATGGATCCATCTTCCTCCATTTCCTGGATCTCTTCCATGAGTGTGTGGGTCTGTAGGGACATAGAAAAAAAAATGTTAAGTTTGCGTTCCTAATTAGGATTCCATCAGTTTAACACATGCTTAATCACTTGCTAGTATTTTTGGTACTAAATAAACTTACCGGAAAACTGGGATCTGGGCTCCTATGCTGTACGCAACTGGAAGGCATATTCAAACTGGGGGGTGAGTATACACTTGCTGAGGGGTCATGCTGGGCTGAAGAAGAGAAAACGAAACAAGGTAAACACACACATAAGCATTGTTTAGGTAGGTAATTAAACAAGCCACTATTTGAAATCTGAAGCAACTCTACAGCAACGGGGCCGATTTTTCAAATACACTCACTTTAAGATATGTGAAATGGATCGAGTAAAGTCAGGAAGTGTACCCAGTCAGCATACAACTTGCATACCACCTATTTAGAGTTTGACTCCCATTCTCTAGGTAATTTATGTTTGTGGCTCTTGATTTAAATTGTTACCTCAAACACAACTCACACAACAAATAGACAACACATCCCTAATGATGTGTGTTTTGTGATTGAGTACAAATATATAACTTTCCTTATGAAACTTCGTTACTTGGCACATAATTAGTGTTAATTGGTCTTTTACATAATGTATGTGGTCCGAAATGTGTGTTTCACATGGACCCAAACAGGACACAAACAGGCACACTAGTGCAAGCCCAACCAAGCCACACCATAGGGCCATAGCGTCAACTTTGTCCTAGTGAACTTTAATTTACTTTGCAACAAGCCAAACATGCAGATTAAGATTACTCACCTTGTGTACGGGTCGGTGAGTCTGTGTCCCTTAGACCCGCATGGCCACCGACCGCGACAGGATGGAGAAGGCCCAGCACAATCTCCTCAGCAGGTGTAAACTCCAGTTTGGTGGGATAGCCCCCTCCAGTTTTCATGCTGAAATGAAATTATAGTTTGGTACACAGAAAAGGTGCATACAGTACATCCTAATAATTACATTTGGATACATCATTTATTTACCTGTAATTATGCCTTTTAATTTCTTTTTGCCGTACAGCATATTTCATATCCGAAATTTTCTTTTGGATTTGTCCAACATCTTTCCTCTCTTCCCCCGCTGCATTTACTTGTCGTTTGAGTTGTTCAAACAATTCCATTTTGCGCTGCTTAGTGGTGTGTTTGGATTTGCTCCCATAGAGCTCGTCATAGAATAATGTAAGGCCACTAGCCAATGCCATATTTTGCTCATGTGAGAATCGGCCACACAAATGGCCGCGCCGCAATGTGCGGCCAGATGGTTGGGTTTGGTGCTCCTCCATGTGTGCAGACACATGTGGTGACATTATGGCCTGGGGCTGTGTAGGGGAATGCAAGGATTGCTGGCTTCCCAATGACTGGACTGGACTGGCCAAGGGACTGGGTGTTCTTGCGTGGCTGGCCACAGAACTTCCAGGTGTAGATGTGCTAATTATTTCTTGAAGGATGATGTCCTTTCTTGGGCCTCTTGGGGGGCTAGGTGCCCTGCTGGTGCCTGGTCTTGGGCTAGGTGCCCTGCTGGTGCCTGGTCTTGGCCTAGGTGCCCTGCTGCGGGGCCTGTATGGGCTGTGTGCCCTGTTTCGGGGCCTGGACGGGCTTCTGGCCCTGCTGCGGGGCCTGGACGGGCTTCTGGCCCTGCTGCGGGGCCTGTATGGGCTGTGTGCCCTGCTTCAGGGCCTGGACGGGCTTCTGGCCCTGCTGCGGGCCCTGTATGGGCTGTGTGCCCTGCTTCGGGGCCTGGACGGGCTTCTGGCCCTGCTGCGGTGCCTGTATGGGCTGTGTGCCCTGCTTCTGGGCCTGGACGGGCTTCTGGCCCTGCTGCGGGGCCTGTATGGGCTGTGTGCCCTGCTTCTGGGCCTGGACGGGCTTCTGGCCCTGCTGCGGGGCCTGTATGGGCTGTGTGCCCTGCTTCTGGGCCTGGACGGGCTTCTGGCCCTGCTGCGGGGCCTGTATGGGCTGTGTGCCCTGCTTCTGGGCCTGGACGGGCTTCTGGCCCTGCTGCGGGGCCTGTATGGGCTGTGTGCCCTGCTTTGGGGCCTGGACAGGCTTCTGGCCCTGCAGCGGGGCCTGTATGGGCTGTGTGCCCTGCTTCGGGGCCTGGACGGGCTTCTGGCCCTGCTGCGGTGCCTGTATGGGCTGTGTGCCCTGCTTCTGGGCCTGGACGGGCTTCTGGCCCTGCTGCGGGGCCTGTATGGGCTGTGTGCCCTGCTTCTGGGCCTGGACGGGCTTCTGGCCCTGCTGCGGGGCCTGTATGGGCTGTGTGCCCTGCTTCTGGGCCTGGACGGGCTTCTGGCCCTGCTGCGGGGCCTGTATGGGCTGTGTGCCCTGCTTCTGGGCCTGGATGGGCTTCTGGCCCTGCTGCGGGGCCTGTATGGGCTGTGTGCCCTGCTTCTGGGCCTGGACGGGCTTCTGGCCCTGCTGCGGGGCCTGGGTTGGATAAGTGCCCGGCTTGAGACCATGGGTGGTGTGGGGTCCCTTGTGCGGCCTCTTCGGGGGGCAGATGTGCTGGTGCCTGCTGTGGGGCTTCCGACCCGTTTAGCCTGTTTTTTGGCCGCAGGGGCACGTGCCTTTGTGGGCCTTTTGGGCGAAATGGAGGGTCCACTGTCCCTTGGTGGGGCCGAGCTGCTACTTGCCTTTTTGTGCCGTAGCTTCTTTTGGGCTTGCTGGGACCTGGTTGTTGGGCCCGCAGAGGTCTGGCTTTGCTTGCCGCGTTTTGCTGCTGGCTTTTTGGGTGCCATTTTCTCAAAAAAGTCAAAGAGAATGAGCTTTGGGTGCAGGGACCTTTAAATAAGGCGCCCAGCGTCTGACGCCTATGCGCACGCCTACGCGATCGTACGGACGTACGTTCATGCGGAACCAGGAAACCGCAGGGGTTTCACTTATCTGCTGCCTTGAAGAAGCATAAAGATGGCGCCCACTATCTTCACCCGTCAACAAGAAGAGATCCTCATGCTGGTAAGTGCCTTGCTCTGCCTTTTAAGCTCATACTGACTGATGTACTACATGTAAATGATGCGCTTGGAACAAGTTTGGATGATCTTAATGTTTTAGAACAGGGGTCCTCACACTTCATCATCAAGGTCCGAGACAGGGCACGTTTTTCAGCTCTCTATGCTGATGTCCTAATTAGGGCTATTGCTCTGGCTTAGCACCAGTTAATTAACCTGTGGAGTAGCGTGTAGAGCTGAAAAACCTGGCCTGTCTTGGACCTTGATGCGGATGTTTGCGGACCACTGTTTGGCTAAGACATAAAAACACAACGGCAAGCCACACACGTGCACAAAAAGTCAGAAACCGGACCTTCAGCGTGATTTAGTGAAAACCACTAAAACATAAAAAACGAGTACACAGCCTATCAAATTAAAATATTGGACAGTTTAAGCCACTAACGTATTAGTCTTGCCTCCACTGACCTGCAACTCTGTTCAAGAATTTAGGATATGCGCGCAGCCATCTTGACTCAGAAGTATCACACTTACTGAGGAGAGGTGAGTGGGATAAGGTACAGGGGGGTGGGTTATAGCTGTGCTTTGCTCAGACACAGCAGAGCTGTGGTCATGGGAAGGTCATCAGTCCAAGAATGCAGAGCAGCACACACACTTCCAGTTTGCATGCACTTCCTGTTTGCATGCTGCCTGCAAAGATGGCAGCTTACATAAGCCGCCATCTTGGATGTTTAAACCATCATAACATGCCATAGATGCAGGTGGGATGATTTGTAATGTTGGCAATCTGTATGTACAGGGTGTGCGAAACATATAACATAAGACAAGACTCTGATTCAGAGTGAACGTCCGCTTTAAGGCACAACCCAAAAATGGCTTTCACTCTAAATGTGTGTGTTAATGACATTAAATTCAAAACTTCTGATGCAACACATATGGCTCTGTGTGTAAAAGTAAAAGCTCTGTGTACATTATGTTTTTCAGATCATGCTTCAGCGCCGGTATGACTTCGCGCCCAATGTGTGTGAAAAAAGGAACATCGCCCGGGAGATCATCGCGGAAATACACCGTGTGACCAATACCACCTTCACTCACACACAGATAATGCAGCATTGGTCGGACCTGAAACGGCTGCACATGTCCCGGGTGCGGAGGTTTTTCGGGATCCATTTTCCAAGTAAGTACAAAGCGATTGCATGGTATATGTTCCAAATTTATAAGTTATGCCTTTATTTATAATGACTTTTCTTGGTTAGTGTTGGAAATGGATTTCCGCATTCGCCGCACCCGGAGGCGCACAGGCCGACCAGTGCTGCATGATTCTGCATCTGTGAGTGAAGGTGGTGGATCTCCCGGGCGACGGACCTACCCCTCCTCTGTGGCCTCCTCAGACCAGCCCCTGGACCTTACCACAGAGGAGGGGCTCAACCGCATGGGCGCGGAGTCATACCCTGCCAGGCATGGGGAAGGCTCTGGTATGTCACTCTTCATGTATATGCACAAAGAGATACATGCAAGTAAAAAAACTAAGTGCTCCTTTATTATGTATTTCTAGATGCTTCGGGAGCGGGTGAGGTAGTGGAGGAGGAGGCAGCAGAGATGCTTGAAGATGATCCTGGCGAAGTGAGTGATGTCAGCCAGACTGGGAGCCAGATATTTGGGGAAGAGTGACTCTGTCCAACAACTAACCAAATTTCACATGTTTCTCCAGGGACTTCTTCACAGCATAGCCAGGACCAAGGGCATCCTGTTGGCCCCAACCAGCCATCTGTCGGCCACCAACAAAGTAAGTAGCCATGCCATTAGTCAGAATTATGTGTTTTTTGCTAACAACACACACATAACTAAAGGCGTAGCCAATGTATAGTTAACACTTTCATGTGGGCACTTCGTTAGCTTAAAGCTGACCATAACTCGTATTAAGAGCCTAGCTAATAAGTATCCCACACACTGTACATACAGATTGCGAACATTCTAAAACAGGCTACCAGCATCTACTGGATGTTAGGAGCCTTTACACATACAAGATGGCGGCATAGGGAATGCGCAATATTTACAGGCAGCATGGCATCCAGATTTGGCGAAGTAATGTGCTGCCATGCATTGTGGGACTGCTGACCTTTACCTGAACCCAGCTATGCTCTGTATTACCAAAGCACAACTGTAACCTGCTCCCCTGTACTTTATCCCACTCTTCTCTCCTCATTAAGTGTTAAGCTTCTGAGTCCAGATGGCGACGCAGTAATAAAAAAGGCACCAAAATGTACTTTTATATGGTGCCGAATTATTTGTAAAGAGTTTTTGGTTTTCATAACATCATGTTTAAGTTCAGGTTTAAGGAGTTTCAAGACTTACCTGTGGGAAAAGCATTTCCTTTATTACTTTGAAGAATGACATATGTCATGCATTTACATGTATTTGACTAACCAAAAATCTATTCCCCGCATACAAACCGGTCTGGTACTACTATTTATGTTTATTTCTCTCTTGGTTACAGGGATGATCCCACAAACAGTGGCTGACAAAAAAAAAAGAATCAAGGAGTTGGTGGCCGAGCTGATGGCCATACAGGCGACGTTGGGGCCAACTGAAGAAGAAGAGGAGGAGGATTAGTGCCCTTGGTCCTGGCTAAATGTTGTAAATAGTTTTTAAAATTTTAGATAAAATCTTTTAAAAGTTGGATACCAACCAAAAATTTTAATAACAACAAATTTCTAAAAAATAAATTATATTTTAAGGCATAATAAATGTGTCATTTATAATATGGTAAACAAAATACATTTCCACAAACACGAAAAAGCATGCTTAAAAACATATAGACATATGTACATTAAGTGGTTTGGGTAAGTTTTAGGCTCGTCAAAATGAAGAAAAATGCAAGCGCTAAGGGGTTTGGGTAAGTTTTAGGCTCGTCAAAATGAAGAAAAATGCAAGCGCTAAGGGGTTTGGGTAAGTTTTAGGCTCGTCAAAATGAAGAAAAATGCTAGCGCTAAGGGGTTTGGGTAAGTTTTAGGCTCGTCAAAATGAAGAAAAATGCAAGCGCTAAGGGGTTTGGGTAAGTTTTAAGCTCGTCAAAATGAAGAAAAATGGAAGCGCTAAGGGGTTTGGGTAAGTTTTAGGGTCCGATAAATGAAGAAAAATGCAAGCGCTAAGGGGTTTGGGTACGTTTTAGGCTCGTCAAAATGAAGAAAAATGCAAGCGCTAAGGGGTTTGGGTAAGTTTTAGGCTCGTCAAAATGAAGAAAAATGCTAGCGCTAAGGGGTTTGGGTAAGTTTTAGGCTCGTCAAAATGAAGAAAAATGCAAGCGCTAAGGGGTTTGGGTAAGTTTTAGGCTCGTCAAAATGAAGAAAAATGCAAGCGCTAAGGGGTTTGGGTAAGTTTTAGGGTCCGATAAATGAAGAAAAATGCAAGCGCTAAGGGGTTTGGGTAAGTTTTAGGCTCGTCAAAATGAAGAAAAATGCAAGCGCTAAGGGGTTTGGGTAAGTTTTAGGCTCGTCAAAATGAAGAAAAATGCAAGCGCTAAGGGGTTTGGGTAAGTTTTAGGCTCGTCAAAAAGAAGAAAAATGGAAGCGCTAAGGGGTTTGGGTAAGTTTTAGGGTCCGATAAATGAAGAAAAATGCAAGCGCTAAGGGGTTTGGGTACGTTTTAGGCTCGTCAAAATGAAGAAAAATGCAAGCGCTAAGGGGTTTGGGTAAGTTTTAGGCTCGTCAAAATGAAGAAAAATGCAAGCGCTAAGGGGTTTGGGTAAGTTTTAGGCTCGTCAAAATGAAGAAAAATGGAAGCGCTAAGAGGTTTGGGTAAGTTTTAGGGTCCGATAAATGAAGAAAAATGCAAGCGCTAAGGGGTTTGGGTAAGTTTTAGGCTCCTCAAAATGAAGAAAAATGCAAGCGCTAAGGGGTTTGGGTAAGTTTTAGGCTCGTCAAAATGAAGAAAAATGCAAGCGCTAAGGGGTTTGGGTAAGTTTTAGGGTCCGAGAAATGAAGAAAAATGCAAGCGCTAAGGGGTTTGGGTAAGTTTTAGGGTCCGAGAAATGAAGAAGAATGCAAGCGCTAAGGGGTTTGGGTAAGTTTGAGGGTTCATAAAGGTAAGTGTTAGACTGGTGCTAAGTAGTTGGGGTGAGATTGGTAGTGTCAGATAGGGCCCACATTGGTTTTGGGAGTGTAGCTTGGATCGCGCATGCGCAAGACCTTATATATATACGAAGGAACCAATATAAGAGGCCAAAATCCATTGAAAACCAGAGGCAAACGCAATTAATTGGAAGAGGTGGACGATGGAAGAGGGCAAAAAAACAGGCTGCCGCCGCAACAAATGATCACATCAACCTGTATTTTACGATAGACAAATGACTGAGCCAAGTTCGGAAGATAACATACGAACGGACGGGCTTTTTACGATAGGAAACGTATTAGCTAATAGAATCACTCGCAAGTTCATACGAGTGCACGAGCGTTCGGGAAAAATTGGATGTTCGGCAACAAAATCAAATCAGTAACATGTTTCTTTGAATCGACCCAAAAGTGCGCACCTTGCAATTTTTCAACCAAAACAACCCTTTACATTTGGAATATCCCCCATAAACCATATATCCCCTGAAAGTACATATGTTAAGCTTTCTAAGCATACCCAGCTTGTTGTAGTGGGCTCATCTTTCTGGAAGTAATCCCTCAAAGAATTCTTAGGTTGCACAGGATTTCCCTAAAAAAAATGTATAAAAAAGCTGAATAAATAACATGTTTTCCTAAAATATCATTATGCAAACAAGAAAAAACAAGCTAAATCTGAAAGAGCAAGGGCCCTCGAGCAGAACAATACCCAACATGCATAGGTACTATTAACCCTTTTAATTGCCAGCCTACTTGAAGTTTTGTCACCCTCAGTTTACAGGTCATTTTTCCCCATTCTGCGGCATGTTTAACCGTGATTTTTGCCGGAATTTCCAGGAAATTTATAGATATATATTTTGCAGCAGAATTTAGGCTTTAACATGAAATGTCTTGTTTTTAATTTTTCTACTGTTTTTTAAAATATTTTTGCATAAAAAACAAAAAAAATAAATAAAAATAAATATTTTTTAGACAATTGTCTCCTTTATTTTAAATAAAACAGGTATTTAATGCTTTAATACTTTAATTTAATACTTTATTAGAGAAAACCATATTGCATGTGAAAGCCCCATTTCTCCCGATTACAACGGTACCACATATGTATCGGTAGCCCCCCCATTCTTGCCCAGGAAACCCCCAAACTGAAAAGAGCACTTTATAACATTTACAAATAAAATACAACTACTATCCACACTATAAGGGGGTTAATTAAAAAAAAAAACTACATAGAGTCCCCCCTCCTTGGGGGGGGGACCCATTTTTTTGGGAATTTTAAGGGTTAAAAACCCTTAAAAATCCCCCCAAGAATGATATGGGATCCCCCTTACCCAGCATAACCAGCCCGGGACCAGCTATAGGGGCTTGTAGGAACAGAGTGCAGGGGCCAATTTGGTGGCCCCCTGCCCTGCCGACTACAAGCTCTGCGGGCCGTGCTCTTCTGCCCCTCCCAGCCTTTGGGGAGGCAGGTAATTGGGGGTGATGGGGGTTAACTTGCTAGCCCCCAGCTTTATGAACTGGTACTCATGGATCCCTTACCAGTTCACAAGGGCTTAAGTGTAAAAAAAACACACAGACACAAAGAGAAAAAATATTTTATTTTTTTATTTTGTACTTACCTCCCATCCATCCCTGAGCACTGTGTCCCCCGCTGATCACTCTGGCTTCTGCTCTCTTACTGCTACAGGAAGCCTTTTATAGCTGCAGGGCAACATAGTATAAGGGGTTAATTTAAAAAAAAATTACATGGGGTCCCCCCTGCCTAGTGTAACCAGCCCAGGACCAACTATGGGGGCTTGTAGACCAGGGTGCAGGGGCCAGCTTTGGTGGCCCCCCACCCTTCAGCCTACAAGCCCACATACCCTCTGTGGGCCTGGGCTCTTCTGCCCCCCCTAAGCTTTGGGGAGGCAAGTAATTGGGGGTGCCGGGGGTTAATAGCAAGTCACCCCCTAGTTGCAGGTGACTTGCCAGCCCCCAGCCTTGTGAACTGGTATAGGGATCTCATGGATCCCTTACCTGTTCACAAGGGGTTAACCGTATAAAATAAAACACTCACCTCCGATCCTTGCTGTCCCTGGCGATCATGTCCCACTACGCTCCGATGACAGCTCAGGGTGATCAGTGGAGGAGTGCTGGGGGGGGCAGATGATCAGAGCAATCTGCCCCCTCGAACCTTCCTCCTCTGATCACCCGCATCTACTGAGATTCCCGGCTCAGATGGTGGTGTCAACTGACAGGTGACGTCATAATGACGTGAACCAGGAAGTGAGGGAGAGGGCAATTTCTCGACCTCTCCTCAATACGGAAGGGCCCGGGGGGGGGGGGCAATCGGAGGCCCCCCAGTGAAGAGGAGACCCCGCGGGAGGGATTGCGGCCGCAGGTGAGTAAATGTCATTTTTTTCTGTGGGGGTTTAAAGTCAGCTACGTGAGACTCACGTAGCTGGCACTAAAAGGGTTAAGCTTGCAGAACAGACTGGCACTGCCTGAAAAATGACTTTAAGTTGAAAAACAAGGACATAACTATCAAGTACAACCCTTGAAACTAAACTGCATATGAGTACTTGGGAAGGCAATAGTAGTAATAGTGCTTACAGAGACCATTGTGTGCTTGTGCACACAAGGAGTTTATCCTCTACATTTTCTCGCCTGTGTACTTGTGAACACACTTTCGTGATCACACAAGTGAATAAACACTTTGGGGGTTATTTATCAAGCCATAGCGCTAGGTAGCGACTGGCAACAATAGGTTGCGAACGGTGAACGCCGGGGCGCTGTACAGAATGCCACATTTATCAAAGCGATTCCGGTGAGCGACTTTAACAGCCCCATGTAGTGTCTGATTCATCATCACAGACGACTCAGCGTATACCGCCGGCTGTTTTTTTTATGAATATGGTTTGAGTCGCTCACACTGACCAGTCGCTACCGTTCGGTCCCATATAGTGCTGTACTGGTGTTATAGCGACTCACACATCAAATTCATCAATGCCGGCCAGCGACTGAGGCGCTCGGTAACAGCGAACCATAGCCAATCACAGCGACTACTAGTGGTCGCTCTGAGCGCTTCACTACAGACACTCATCTGCCGGTACCTGGCACTATATCAGTGACTACACACAGGTAATTAACACACTAAGGGGCAGTGAAGTGCACATGTGCCCGGAGCGGTGGGCTGCCCTAAACTTGGCCCCTAAGGAGCAATTGGGGGTAAGCCTTACTTAAGGGCACTTCAATCATGTCCCATGGCTGGGAATCAAATCTTCTGTTAACAAGGCTGCCTGGATAAGAGAAGGCAATCATGCCTAATACAGCCACAATGACCAAAGTCAGATCAGATATCTAGACTCCAAAACTACCATGATTAGAAACAATAGTTTTGGATGTCTTTAATTCTTAGGAATTAAAGTGATTGTAAACCTAATGAATGGCAGTATTAAGGAGAAAGCAGTTTACCCCATGCCTGTCTTATGAACCTCTCTTCTATTTCCTCTAGGGCAGGGTAGAAAATGTAGCAAATTCTTTATTTTTCATTGCTCCAGGACCGTACACTAAAGTGGTCTAACAACCAATCTGTCCATTGGTTATCTTACCCGTGTGAGCAATCATGTTAAGTTAAGGTGGTCCTACAGCTGTCTCTGACCAGAGCAGATCACACACATGACCTTGCCTTTCCCAGCTCAGCCATGACAGAAACTGAAGTGAAGAAGGGGCTTCACTTTGAATACATAAGGTATTACATGGTTCACAAGGGGGAAAAGTTGGGATGAAGTTGGTGGGTGCCTGGTTGGTGGGAAGTTGGTTGGTGGGACAGGGACTTTAATATAGTTGCCTTTAAAATTCTGACATCTATTTTGCCCAGACAATCTCACCTGGTAGGGCAATCCAAGACTAGTTGATTAGCCTCACAGTAAGAATTTTTACCTTTGTGACAGAATTGATGCCCCTTTGTTCCTTGGAGAGTCCTGGGAAAAACGGTCCTCTACTAGTATTGCATGTGCTTCAAATTGCTTTGTGTATGTTGACAGTTTCTGACCCTTCTGGCCAAATTCACTTTAAAGCTTCAGTCCAGCCTCAACCATACCTTCCCACTTCAAAAATAACAAATACATACTCGCAGTGTGGATATTATGGCACACTGGTGGGCCACTGAACTGGTAGAAGCCACTTTTAATTTTTTATATCAAAATGCCAACAAAACCCTGGCTAGTTTATAAAATATTTGTTGCAATACCACTCCTGAAAAGATGAATTTTCCTGTTATTAATTCTATTAAAGTGAAGAATGTAATACTGGACATTTCAAATAGCTCTACTGAAGCACCATCTATGAATGTGCTGCTGGAAATGTTAGACCTACTTATTCAGGAAGACACTAGGCTGCTGGATATTATCAACAATAAGATTAGGGAGTTATATGCGCAATTAAATTTGTTAACTTTAGAGGCGCAGTGCAAAAATCTGATGGATTCACTCACTAAAGAGTTGGACAAATATGAACAGGAGATTGTTTCCCAGAAGCGACGTAAACTAGAGAGGGACAGACAGGACTTAGCACAAGGGAGGATGTACAAATGGAATCATCATGATAATAAAAGAGGTGTACATCCAAAAGAAAAACAGTCAGGCTATCCCAAATACCATTGGGATAGATTGAATAGTAACAGTAATAAACAGTACAATAAGCCATCAGATGGCTCACAGGACATTGAACAGAGACACCCCCAGAGATTCTCACCTTCAAGATCAGATCCCTCCTCGGACCATTCCACCTCCTCTGAGCTGAGTTTTTTAGATCAACTCAGCACAGACGGACGAGGAGGGGGGCCGGTAAGACGAGAAAGAGATGTCAGAAACAACTCCCTGGATATATGGGAACATCGACGTCTCAGGCCGAGGGAGGTAAAGAGAAGGAGAGAGGTATCACCACAACAGCAGAGACGATTCAGGACACACAAGAATTAGAGGTTATTAATCTGACTGACACTCCCTTAACTGACATCCAAAGGAGTGTACTTTCTAGGGGATTAAGTTTTTCACCCACATATAGTATTAATAAATTTGATACAGTAAGAGACCTCTTTATGTTTTGCAGACAATTAGCACTGAAATGCCATTTCTCTACTTCAGAACAGGCTCATCCAGGGTCTGATTGGAATAGGGCGGAACTTCAAGCCCTGAGTGACTTGACTGAACTTTTGGAAGAACAAGAGACGGATCAAACATCCATTTTGAAAAAACCCTCCACATTTTCACCCTCCTGGCAAAATATCCCTGCATTGCAAATATTTTTTGATTTGGTAAGTAGGGATATTAGGGCTCTAAAACCTAGGACGGGTCATAAAAACCTGACTAGGGAAGAATTCAGGGCTCTCAGGACGCTACAAGATCAGGACAACTTGATTATTAAGGAAGCGGATAAGGGGGGAAATGTGGTCTTGATGACCCGGGAATATTACACTAGTGAGGTACAGAGACAGCTTAGGGACACAGACACCTATAGACCTTTAACCAACAACCCGGTGATGCAATTCAAGGAAGAACTAGATGCGTTACTGAACAAAGCATTTGACATGGGGACTATTAGCAAAAAGACCTTGGACTTCCTAAAGGTGGATTTCCCTCGAAGTCCAACCTTGTATATACTCCCCAAGGTTCATAAGAGCCTAACTAGACCACCAGGGAGACCCATTATATCCGGTATAGGAAGTCTTACTGAACCTATCTGTAGATTTGTAGACCAAGCACTGCAACCACATGTTACATCATTGGAATCGTATGTGCGTGATACTACCGATATTTTAAATCGGGTAAATATGCTATGTGTACCAGAAGGGACTCTACTAGTGACATATGATGTAGAGTCTCTGTACACAAACATATCACACACACTAGCCATACAAGCAGTTGAATATTTTCTTATGATGGAGTCCAATGACAAACGGGACCAACATGAACTGATCAGTGAATTGCTGACCTTTGCACTTACGCATAACGCGTTTGTGTTCGATGGTAAACACTATCTACAGATCAGGGGGGTGGCGATGGGCGCAAAATGTGCCCCATCTGTCGCCAACCTGTTTCTGGGATGGTGGGAGCGGGAGACGGTATGGGGGGAATCATTGAACCTGTACCAGCCCCACATTTTGGGCTGGTACAGGTTCATAGATGATATCCTCCTTCTATGGCATGGACCCCAAGACCTATGTGAGAAATTTCTTGAAGCCCTTAACACCAACGATCTCAACATACACTTGACTTACCAGATTTCATCCAACAGGATTGAATTCTTGGATTTACAATTACAAATAGAAGAGGATGGTACAATTACCACCTCTCTATTTAGGAAGAAGACAGCAACTAACAGTATACTCCATTATTCCAGTTTTCATCGGAAAAAATTGAAGGATGGAATTCCGATTGGACAGTGGTTGGGAATTCGTAGAAATTGTTCGAGAGACACAAACTTTATTGAGGAATCAAATAATATGCAAAGACGATTCCAGAAAAGGGGATATCCGAGCAGAGTCATCAAAAGGGCTTCAAAACGAGCCAGAGATACCCCAAGGGAGGAATTGTTGAAATATAAATGTAAAAAACCACATAAAGAGGTAAGATTTGTATCGACGTTGAATAGTGATTGGGGCAACCTCAAAAAAATCCTCCAATCACATTGGGGAATTTTACAATCTGATCCTCGCCTTAGACAATGGACACAGAAAGGTCCCCTTATGACGGCCAGACGGGCACCAAACTTAAAGGACAAACTGGTTAAAAGCCATCTAGAAAGATCAGTTTCTTGGCTACAATGTGGGCCGAACATAAAGGGCTGTAGACCTTGTGGACATTGTAACGTATGTCGTTATGTGACCAAAACCGATCAGATTGTGAATCTGACAACTAGACAGACTTTCAAAATTAAGCACTCTCTATCTTGCCATTCAAAAGGGGTGATATATGCAATTAAATGTACCTGCCCCATGTATTATGTGGGTGAGACCAAAAACACAGTAAAACTTCGAATACAAAAGCACTTTTCTGATATCAAATTGGCAAATAGGGATGCGGCAGATTTAAAACCGCTTACCCCGGTTGCAGCCCACTTTAGAAAATATCATCAAAGTGGATTACAAGGCATTCAAATATTTTTCATTGATCAAATAAGCTTGGGTATAAGAGGAGGAAATTTAAAAAGACGTCTCCAACAAAGAGAGGCCCAATGGATCTTCCAATTGCAGAGCCGTGTACCGTTGGGGTTGAATGAGGAGTTTTCCTTTGCACCTTTTTTGGGCAGACAAGATTGAGCTCATAGAGTAAAATTGCTTCCATCTGTAAATGGCCCTCGATTTATATCGGGGGAATCAACCCTGGAAGGATGCCATCAATTGGACATTATGTAGGACTTGATTCTATGAAGGAATGTTATTCACATTAACATCTGAGGGAGCCTGTTTACTGGGGGCTGGACCACCATTTAGTTCTTTTCTGAGCCCAGATCTAGGTATTCACTTTTAGGCACCCTCTCATTGTCATTCACCTGTTTTGATATATCCCAATATTGTTTGAGATAAGCATTGGATGTTATTGGTTATTATGGTTCTTGGATATTGATTTGAATATAGAGGGGATTTTTCACTGGTTGAGATTTGAGATACATATTTATCTCTCACATTTAGGGTTATTAATAATTGATTATTATTCATATATATATTTTTTTTTTTTTATTGCTATTCACTATTTGATTATAATATTTTTAGTATTATCATTATTATTCACATCACTTTATTTATTCGTTTTCATTATAATCACACTGTCACTTATTGAACATTTTTTCACCATGAGTTTGTTTTTTATAGATTCTGAGATTCAGGTCCGAACGATATAATGGCTAAAGGACAACATCCGGTTAAGTTCCAGATGATAAAACAACCAAGTCCAATAAGTGTGTGACCATCTCACATAAGTGAAACTTCTCCACCCAATTGATAGAGATGAGGCAGCAGTGGAAAGATATTTTATCCATTTATTCAGTAGGAGTGATCTTCCTACATAGGACTCTCTTGAAGTATCATCGACGAGGCAATAATAAGAAGATAACAGTAAGAAGACAGCTAGTCCAGTATGTGATCACACTTTTGAAAGAGATACACTTTTGTTCAATTACTACTGAATTACAATAACTGGACTATAATACTGGACTATAATAATTAAATCCTCCCCTTTATGATTTATTGCCGATCATTGTCATCACAATAACAAGTGGATTAAAATAATGATATTATTTTCATCATAATAATTGGATGCATTATGCTCAATCACTTTCTTTTTAGAGATAAGTTGATTGATATAATTAAAATTAAAAATGCATTTCAGTATTTAATTAATATTATATAGTTATCAATTAATGGATTATTATTTATTTATTTATTATCATTTAGCTTCACTATGTTTTTTGAGGTTGGTATATATATATATATTTTTTTGGTGTTGAGTAGTTATGCTTTAATAATTGGTTTTATGTGATAATTAATATCACATAAAATATCTGGGGACCACTATTTATTTTATTTTATTTTATTTTACTTATTTTACTTTATTCTAATGAATTAATTCATTGCTGTAAGACTGTTTACATTATTAGTATTATTGCACCAGGATTGAGGTTGTATCTTATATAATATTTGTTGGCGCTTTTTATTATCATTAATTGTTCTATCTAATCACTTTATATATATATTTATCATGATAAGTTTCAATTTATTTTGGTTATTATTCACCACATATCTATGTATTTAATTATTAGATTCATCTATTTATATTTTTTAATATTGGTTTGGCCAAATTAGGTGTTTCACATTAGGATAAAAAAATTCCTTATAATTCATTACATAGTAGTAAAAATGTTTTGGTTTTTAGAGGTTTCACGTTTCACTAATTATTAATTATTTTAAATTTAATATATATTACCTTGTATTTGTTATTAACATTAATAATTATTATTATTTTACACTGTTGGGTGATTGATGAATATTCATTAATCAATTATTAATCATGGTTGTAATTATAAATTGTCACCTAGTATAAATTATTTAATTTAATTGTATTAATGTTATAAAATTAACATGTTTAGTAATGGGTCATTAGTATATTTATATTTTGATCTTTACACATTTTTTGCAAGTATTTGGGGTGGTTTTTTTCTAAAGTACTATAGATGGTATATATATATTTTTTCCAAATAAATATAGAAGTTTTTCCAAACTAATTAACTATTTAATAATTGAATTATGCCTAAACAGATATGGGAGAGTAATATGTAGTGATATTAATATTTTCATCTCTTACTTTGGTGGAATATAGCAGAATATAAAGTGTCTAGCACGCCGCCATGGGGTAATATATCCTTGCTATAGCCACTCGGCTTATATTGTTAGTTGATATTTGACTTACTCTAACACTGAATAATAATTTTCCTAATTCTAATTACTTTATCTAAATATAAAGAATCTTAATAAATCATTAATATATTCAATAATGTCTGCCACATTGTAATATTAATTTAATATATAGCGACATAGTTAGGTCATTGAAATAAAAAGAACAAACAGATAAATACGTATAAGAACATTAGAGTAGAATTTTTTGAACACTATCTATCACATTGAATCCATTGGGCTACATTTTTAGTTTTATATTTTTGTAACTGAGTGTATCAATAAAGAAATAGATACTTAGTATTTTGTATGTTAACATGTACTCTCAGCTGTCTTGTATCACTGCCCTGCGGGCGGTGGCTGTGCTGCGGGCGGCCGCGCGCCCCGGCCGGCGTTGGCTCTGACATCTCCCACTGCACCTGTGTGTGGTGGGGGGGTGTGTGGGGCGGCGCCGGCCGGGGCGCGCGGCCGCCGGCATGCACTGATTTGGGTTGTGCGGCGTGCGCTCTGCGTTTTTCCCCCGTTTCTGACCCTCCTTCCCATACTGATTATTCAGGTGGGATGTGTGCGGGGGGCGGGGGTTGCGCCGGGCGCGCGTGAGCACGCCTGTACTGATAAAGAGAGGGAACAAACAGACAGTCATTGTGCCCGTCCAGGTGAAGTGGTGTGTCCACGCAGCGCGCCGGCGGTTTCGGTACCTGGGTGCGGGGGGATTGGCAGACTTTGATAATTACGGTGATGTACTAATTTTATATATATCTTGTATTACGGTGGTGTACAAATTATTCTTACTATTGTATTATACTTGTATATTTGCTGTGTTGCTCCCCAGGCCGGCCAGTGTTTTCAGTCATACCTGCCTTTCAGCACTGTTACTTTTAGGCACTTGCTTTTATACTCTGCTACATATATATATTCTTTTTGCACTTCCTCTATATATCCTGTAGTCCACTTCTTATATGTAGGCTTTCTATCACGCTTTTGGATATGCACCCTTAAGCACTTCTTTGGGTTTTAGAGGTGGTCTGATTTATGCTTACTGGCCTGGTGAACGACATTACACACTGCCATGTCCTTTTTTCCTTGATTTTAAGGCATGAATTAAAAATACCCACCATAATATTTTACTAGTTGAAATCATTTATTATTCATTATTGTCTTGCCTAATCTCCCCCCTACCCTGTTTTGTCTTTGTTTTTGTTTTTATATTGTCATATATATGTTTTTTAAATTGTATATAGCCCATTTGGGTTCTTTGTTGCTCTAAATTGTCAGATTTCAATAAAGTAATGTAACAAATTTCTTACATTGGTTTATACACATTATTCAGGGTGAGTGCGGATTTCTGTTGGTGTATGTATGGGACATACCAGAATGTCCCTTCCATGTTTTTGAACTGCTGGAAATGTTAGCTAGTGTAGCTTTCAAGATGTTCAGTCCCACTTTGAGACATACTGCCCTCCTGAAAGTGCTGGGAACACCTAAATATCCCACTTTTTGACATTATGGGAAAGGCTGTCCCATCGAATGCAGAATGCAGGATGTCTGGGCAATTTGCAGCTGACTCTTTGGCTGAATAGCGGTAATGAAATTCATGGATTGGCTAAGGATTGGGCCAAAGATTCCTGAAGGCGGTACAACATCTACTTACACATATGAGTAGCATAGAATGCTCAAAGGCCTATATATATTCCACACCCTTTAATCACGCATCCACTATGCCCATCACCCACCAACTTGTGATCAGTGTGCGGCAAAACCTGCATCCCGCTATGGCTGTGCATGGCCACGTCATGGTTTCATTGGTATGGCAAGGATGTTGAGCAAAGGCTAGGATTTCACACGCTCCCCAAATCAGGATGCCCCATGGATGAATATCTAACCGGACATAGCGTCTTATAGACTCTTGTTCTGGTTTTGGTTGACTTTAAAACATTATCTATAGCAAAAAAAATATATTTTGTATATTTCAATCATTTTATTAAGTTTTCCATAAAGAATGCTGAATATAACATTAGAGTATGCATTGTATAACCCTTTCGCTGCCAGCCTACCTGGAGTTTTTGTCACCCTTGGTGCCAGACCATTTTGCACTATTTTGCGCTCCCCATGTTCAAATGTGATTTTTGAAGGGATTTCCAGGGATTTCCCAGGAAAATGATATATTGTTTTTTTCAGCAGAGTCTGGGCTTTAACATGTAATGTCTTGTTTGTCATTTCTTAGGTGTATTCTCAATACTTTTGGGTGAAATATGTGCAAAAAAATAAAAAAAAATCTATTTTTTGCCATTTGTAGTGTTTTTTGTAATAAAAAATGTAAGTTTGTCAATAAAATCTTATTGCATGTGAAACCCCAATTAATCCCGGTCACAGCGTTACCACATATGTATAGGTAGACACCCTTTCCTGCCCAGGAGACTCCCCCAAACTGAAACAGCGCTTTAGGAAATTTTCTGATAAAATACAACTATGCACCGCGCTAAGCGCACCTTGCTGTCTTTCCAGAAAAAGAACCCTTTAAATTTGAAATACCCCCACAAACTATATATTCTCTGGAAGTATACACCTCAGGCTTTCTAGGCGTACCAGGTTTGTTGACATGGGCGCAATTTTCTGGAAGTAATCCCTCAATCAATTCTTTGGTTGCACAGAGTTTCCCTAAAAAAGAATAAAAAAAAAGAATCAAAGCCACATTTTCCTAAAAAAACTATATGCAAACAGAAAAAAACAAGTAAAATCTGAAAAAGCAACATCCCCCGAACAGAACAATACCCAACATGCATAGCTACTGTCAAGGGAAGAGTTGCCAAACACCCCAAAGTAAAGCATGCGCATAACAGTAATTTTACTTAAAAATTTTAGCTCTGCAGACAAAGTGCGCACCTTGCGATTTTTCAACCAAAACAACCCTTTAAATTTAGAATATCCCCATAAACCATATATTCCCTGAAAGTACACATGTTTAGCTTTCTAAGAGTACTGAGCTTGTTGTAGTGGGCTCATCTTTCTGGAAGTAATCCATTGAAGAATTCTTAGGTTGAACAGGGTTTCCCTAAAAACAATTATAAAAAAGCAGAATAAAGACCATGTTTTCCTAAAATATCAATATGCAAACAAGAAAAAACAAGCTAAATCTGAAAGCGCAAGGTCCCCCGAGCAGAACAATACCCAACATGCATAGTTACTAATAACCCTTTTTCAGCCTACTTGAAGTTTTGTCACCCTCTGTGGACAGGTCATTTTTCCCCATTTTGCGGCATGATTAACCGTGATTTTTGCTGGAATTTCCAGAAAAATTATATACATTACATACACATTTTTTGCAGCAGAGTTTAGGCTTTAACATGAAATGTCTTGTTTGTAATTTTTCTGCTGTTTTTTGAACAGCAGGGGGGGGGGACCCCTTTTTTTGGGGAATTTTAAGGGTTAGGGTTAGGCTAACCCTAACCCTTAAAAATAAAAAAATAGACAAAAATTAAAATTCCCCCCCAAAAATGGGGAGACCCCCCCCCGGGAGGGGGGACCCTATGTAATATTTTGGGAATTTTAAGGGTTAGGGTTAGGCTAACTCTAACCCTTAAAAATAAAAAAAAATGACGTAGGGTCCCAACTCCCGGTGTGGGGAGGGGGGACCCATTTTTTGGGGAATTTTAAGGGTTAGGGTTATTCCCCAAAAAATGGGGGGGACCGTACGTCATTTTTTTTTAAGGGTTAGGGTTAGCCTAACCCTAACCCTCACCCTTAAAAAAAAAATGTTTTTAATTTTTTTTTTGAATTTTAAGGGTTAGCGTTAGGCTAACCTTAACCCGTAAAAATAAAAAAAAAGACTTTTTTTTTTTTAATTTTAAGGGTTAGGGTTAGGCTAACCCTAACCCTTAAAAATAAAAAAAAATGACGTAGAGGGGAACCCATTTTTTTTTTAATTTTAAGGGTTAGGGTTAAGCTAACCCTAACCCTTAAAAATAAAATAAAAATGACGTAAGGTCCCTCTCCCAGGGGGGGGACCCCTTTTTTTTTTTAATTTTAAGGGTTAGGGTTAACCCTAACCCTAACCCTTAAAATTAAAAAAAAAATGACGTAGGGTCCCCCTTACCCGTCATAACCAGCCCGGGACCAGCTATGGGGGCTTGTAGGAACAGAGTGGAGGGGCCAGCTTTTGTGGCCCCCCACCCTGCAGCCTACGAGCCCACATACTCTGTGTGGGCCCGGGCTCTTCTGCCCCCCCCCTGGGCTTTGGGGGGGGAGACCCGGCCGGATCCAACGAGGGGTCAGGTGAGTATTTTTGATTTTTATTTTTTTTGCTAGCAGGGGGGAAAGTCAAGCACGTAGATTTTACGTTTTTGGCACTTAAGTGAAGTGGAAGCAGGCACGTAGAAACTACGTGCTTGGCACTGAAAGGGATAAATCGCAGAAAAGGTAACAGAAAAAAATTAAATTGAAGCTTTTCTGACTGATATTCACCTAAATATGATATCAATAACATTTTTTCAATAGGTTAGCATAGTACTAATCGTAAAACAAAATAAAACATAGCTAGATATAAGCCATATAAATCAAAATAGACCATAACTTATAACAAAAAATAAATACATTTATAGTACTAGAGAATATGGCGAATTAAGGAACTCAGAGCTCAAACCCCCCCCAGGATTCCACAATTCAGACCAAGGACTCCAAATCTCCCTAAATTACAACTCATTAGTAAGTATAATACTACTCAGCTTCTTGTTGACCATTATCCAGTTTAATTTATCAATAAACATTCAACGTTTCAAAGTATGAGATTTCCATGACTTAGTAATGATCAATTTAGAAAATAAATGTATTGGGAAATCTGGAAATCCCCACAACATTTCCACCCATTTCCCCGTAAACTTGCTTATAATACCAAATGCTTAGTTCCAAAACGTTACCACCTTAGGGTATTTCCACCATATATGAAACATATCACTCACCTGTTCACAATTTCTGAAACATAAAAGAAATATAATAGGGCACATATTTGACAACCTACTGGGAACCATATACCAGCGAGAAAATACCCTTCAAGTTTGATTTTAACAGCAAAGTGCTGAGAAAACCTTTAGAACTACGAGCCTCCCATTTTACCCAATCTGCAGCTTTAAAAGTTTGCTGTAAGTCCACTTCCCACTTTATCATATAATCCTTCTTTATCTGTGAACTATTTATATAAGGTAGAAATCCCCCCCCCCTCCCCCCTAGGATGAGTTAGGCATAATTTCTGAAAAATAGTAATATTAACTATATCCCTTCTTTAATTATCCTAAGATTTAAAAATGACTCAATTTTTCTACATGTGTATTCTTCTTTTAAAGGTTGAAAAGTTGAAATTTGTCTCTAAGATCGCTACACTCTGTAATCCACCTGGAGTCATAAAGTCTGCAATTCTATAGAGACCTTTTTGTGTCCATCATTTTATATATGCTCTTTAATCAGGAATTTACCCTGCGGGGGCTACTGGTGTGTGCTTAGATATCAGGTTGTGTTTTTCGCTAATAGTATACCAAAGAGCTGCAATAGACAATACAGGACATAATATAGCTGGCCTTTTTACCTTAGCTATCCACATGAGAGAATCAACATCAAACAAATCACATGCTTTCTGTTCTATCATTACCCAGATGGGCTTTTCTCCACTAATTCACAACTCGCAAATTATTCCATTGACAACACAAATAATAATGGTGACAAAGGACAAATATGTAGATGACCCCTGTATATATTAATAGACTTCGACTCAAATCCTTTTATCCCTATAACTGCATAAGGATCCCTACACAAATTCCTCAAAATATTTTGAAATGTAATTCCGAAATCTTGTCTTCCCAAAACATAAAACATATAATCCCAAGTCAACGTGTAAAACACTGTATGTAAATCTAATGGGAGAAGCATAGCCCTTCTTGCTCCTCCTCAATCTCAATTAGTTTGACCTGCAGAAATCAAATCAGTTACTCTTCTGCTCTTATCTGAAGCCTGTGATAAAACCCACCTAATCAAGATGAATATACTGAGCCAGAAAGGAGTTAAGCCTTAATGCCAATATTTTAGTAAGAAGCTTCAAGTCAGTATTTTTTAGGGACACGGGTCTATGATTACTACAATCTCCTGAGTCTTTTCCTTGCTTTGGGAGGACACTAATATGTGCTTTGTTTAAATCCCCTAAACCCACTTCATTAGTCCTCAAACCATACAGCAAGATGAGGAGATAGAATGTGTACGAATGTTTTATAATAAATGTTAGTAAAGCCATGAGCCTTAGAGACCTTCAACTGCTTTATTGCCATCTTGATCTCCTCTTCCTTTATAGCGCTTTCTAAAATATCCTTATGAACCTGTGATAATTGAGGAAAAAGCAATATCTTGAAAAAATTCACCTGCTTTACATTTATCAAAAGAAGTAGGAGCAGCATATAAATTGCTATAATATTTGAAAAAATCATCTAGGATCCTTACTGGATTACTAGTATAATTCCCTGAAGATAATCTTAATTTAGGAAAGGATGTCAGTTGCTTCCTGACGGTAAATCTCCTTGCCAAAAGTGACCCTATTTTATTTCCTTGGTTATAAAACTTTTTGGCTGATTATTACTTGTGCCACATATCGCCATGTGAGTGCCTGTATAGCGGCGCTTAGAAGCTGTAAGTGGGTATTGGGCGCTGTAACCTAGCGTAGCGGTTGCTGTAGTATCCTGTCCGGCATTGATGAATGTGATGTGTGGTGGGCTCTGTAGAAGCTCTCTCCTTGATTCACTGAAGAGCCACTGAAGAACGCTAGGTGGTGTCCAAAGGCCAAAGCGCCCAAAATTACACCACATCTAACAAGAGGACAATGCTACAGTAAGCAATAGGTAGCGCCCCCTCAATGCGTCCGGCACTTGGCACTCCACACCATATTTAAGAGAGAAAACATCCAGCGTCAGCACTCTAAAGCTGGGCGCTTTAGCATAGAACAGAGCAAGTCTGTTTCTGAACACATATACATAAGCGAAAACACATGGAATTACTTTGTTTTAACACTGTGACATTAACACTTTAGTGCCAGACCTGCACATACAATTCTGCATAAAAATATAAAAACAAATAAAAATTAAAAAAGTGTTTGTTTGCAGGCCAGGAGAGGTCACACAATGATTTGAGCCAAAACATTTGCATTTTAATTGCCCAAGCCTAAGGAGGGGTCCCACCAATCCCCACACCTACCCTTCTACAAATGTGGCACCAATCTTATAAGGTATCAAAAAGAATCAATATTTATTGAAAAATCATATCTACACTTACACTAACATATTTAAAAAACACATAACACATTTAGACAAAGCCTAAAGGAAGGGGGGGTAGATGACAATTAGCTATTTCATGGTCATGATAATTTTAAAAATATATGCAATACATTCAGCCGTGCTGGCAATAACAAAGTGCTAATGTGCTAACTCCTAAACTACGGTACATAAATTATATTTTTATATAATAAATAATATATATCCAATATCTAAGGAAGAGTGCAAATGCAAAAAGTGCAATCTGTATATATATATATATATATATATATATATATATATATTACTCAATAATATATACGGAATATCAAAACTCAAAGTGCAAATGCAAGTGTACCATGTATTTTTAAGCAAACCTATAATGCCATATCAGGAAACCTATCTGTGAGGACCAGCCGGGTGAGCATAAAAAGAAACATATATTCAATCAGAAATAAATCTTACATGTAATGTAGGACCAAGCAGCCACCCCCCCGTGCGCCTATGCCTTACGTGACGTCAAATGCGTCACTCAGCTAACATGCCTTACTCTACCCTATATACTCACCTGACGAGCCCCCCGCACCGCCCACCGCTGCACACGCCGGCACCCAGGCGCGTCTCAGCCGGAAACGCACCCGAGGAGAACAAAAGCTCTGACGTGCCCCGGCCGGAAACGCGTCAGAGCGCCGACATGCGCTCCAAGTACAGGGAGTGCGCGCCTCAATAAGAACGCACACCCTCACCTGGAGACAAGCATGCAGTGCGCATACGCGGGAACGCGGACAGGTAAGCATACAGAAAGGGTAGCCATGCCAACCACATAAACAACAACTCTATACTAAAATCTAATTAACATTCTAATTATCAGTTTAGCCATAAGAAACTATACAAAGTCCTAAATATATACAATCTAAACGCCAGCTTATGTTAACAAAATATATATCCATATGTACTGCGAGAAGAGCACTCGTTCCCCAAAAGTCAAAGAGAAGGTGAATACATGACATAGGGTGCATATACTGCTAACCCACGTATGAGCGCACCTCTGCCAGTAGATAAGCATACCAAACCACACAAAGTGCATTAATTATGTGATTCTACTCACAACCCAGGGGTTATGCACGAGAATTGAACCGCCAAAAATAAGGCTGTATGATAATAATATTCCAAACACCACAAATGGCTCACTAAAGGACCTTCTCTAGCCTAGAACAGCCAATTTAAGTAGCCGAGGGCCATATTATACATAGCATGACAGATGAAAATGTGGCAAATTTACTAACACTAGAAGGGCTGCTGACAAGGTACATCAATAAGAACTTGAACATGATTGAAAAAACAATAGACAATAGACACTACGTGGCATTAACTGGCGCTAGCCTTTCTTAAATAACCCCATTTGTTTATTCCATCTCAGTTTTTTAGTCTTGGTAGTAGGAATCAGGTTTAACTGTAGTCTAGTCTGGTATTTTATGTAAAAGATCTGTGTGTGCATTTGATTTATAATGTTTACATTGTTTATTTAATAATGCTTCTTTTTGTTTAAGTGCTTCAAAATTTTTCCTTTTCTTTCTGCTTGCCAATTTGATCAAAACCCCTCTGATCGGCTGCCCAGTTTATTGAAGGAGAGGTATCAGAAGCCTTATTTTGATCAAAGAAAAGAGCTAATTCTTTTTCCAGCTCAGTAACTTTTTCAGGATCACTTAATATGGATTAATTTCCTCTCTATCTCGAAGAGCATTGCTTTGTCTCTTACATCAAGAGCAAGGTTGTAATCCCCTTCTAAAATTAATTGGGCTTCTGCCTTATATACATCCTCAAAAACTTGTTTAAAAAATGAGATCTGACCTCTGTTAGGGGCGTAAAAACAGACAAACGAGACTAGCGAGTCTCCAATCTTTCCTTTAACCAACAACAATCTACCATCAGATTCTCCAATTGTGTCTGTGTGTATAAATGGAATTCTGTTGGCTATACAAATAGCCACCCCTCTTTTCATTATACTGCTGTTAGCCATAAAAAAAGGTTCCAAACCTATGGCTTGAAATTTTTTTTGAAGAAGAATATGTAAGAAGTGGTCTCCGGTAGCATGACTATGTCAGCCTCAAGAGAACCATAATAATGGAATGCTTTATCTCTTTTAATAGGTGAATTAAAACCCTGAATATTATGAAAAATAAGAAAGTTCTTTAACCAAATTAGCCATTAGCCACCTTCCATATTGGGTCTCTCTAAAAAGACATACCAAGTTAAGAAAATAAAAAATCCTTCCCATTTCACAAAGGGAGTTATATGGTAAACAAGGCCCCGATTCCCCTAGTATGTAAAGAGAATAAAAATAGAAAAAACATAAAAAAATCAGACACACAAAAACCAAGGAACTATAAAGAAACATTTCGGCACAAAAATGAAACAACATTTTTTATCAGAACCAGAGTAAAGTCACAAGATCCCTCCTCGCAGGAAAAGGGGTTTAACGTGTAATGCATGTCCATCCCCCAGGAATTCTGAAACAAATATTACGCCTTAAGACAAATAAAATGTATTAATTTAATAAAGTGTTTCTTTAAATATATGTAACACTATCATTTCTATATTACTTAACCATAAACTACAAGGCTCTGTTCAGAACTCTCTGTTGAATTAAGAGTAAGTGTTTTGTATATATGCCATAGAGACATTGTATCAAAAGAAACACTGCACTTTTGATGCATTAGAAATGCAATTGCATTACGCTTGCGCCTTGCTGCCTAAGTAAATGGTAAAGTCTATGACAATGCAAACGCAATGCAGGTACACTGCATTAAACATGCACTGCACCCACGCCGCCACAGATGTTGCACTGAAAATGGTGTCTGCCAAGCTCTTTTTTGTGTTGCACAATGCAGCACAGTTGTATGAACTATCCCAATTAGAATAAGGTGCAGTGTTGCCTCTGTCTCTCAGCAATGCAGAGAAAGAGCATAATTCTCCTATTAGGATCAAAGTGTTAAAGGACATCAATCTAGATGCTGAAACTAAATGTTAAAAAAAAAGTAGAAATGGTATCCACTCTGCCTACCTTTTAGAAGATTCCCCCAGGCTAAATGACGTTATGTCAAAATCAAGGAGAAAATCTTCTTCCTCAGTAGCAAAGAAAATATTCTTGCTTTTCAAAGTAAAGTTAAAACGCGAGGGGAAAGCCCATCTGTAATTGATGTTCTTCTGAATCAACTTGGTCAAGAGCGGTTTCATTTCTCTTATTTTTGGGAATGTTAATGGAGCAAAATCAGCAAAAATTTGGATAAGATTATTTATTAACATTATATTAGGGTCACCATAAATTGTTTCTTAATTTGATAGTAATGTGGTTTTTCTTTTCTATCTCTAGTTGCTCAGTCTTGTCTAGTGCCCTATGCACCCTATGAAGGAGTAACTGACCTTCCTCAGCATGAGGTAAAATAGCTCTTATTGGTTCTTTTTAGGCCAAATCTAGATCTGTGATGGATTCAGGAAAGCCTTCTAGACCTGTTTTCTTGGTCTTCTATTTTAAATTGTGATTGGTCTGCCTGATGCTACATTGATTACATGATCTGCTCATGTTGATTGAGTCTTTCTTTCTATAGTATCAATTCTGCACTATATTCTCAAATGTTTATTTCAAATCAGCAATCAGTTTATCATGAGCCATTTAAGCTTTTTATCCAGCAGTAGTGATATATGTGATATAAGGGCTTTATCTTGCTTTCTTTTTCTCTGCTTTAATGAAGTGGGAAAGAATCACCTCCTCTGACTGGCTCTGGAAACTGCTGACATTAAAGCTTCTGAGTCAGAAGATTTCTTCTCCACCATTACAGTCATCACTGCGGGACCAGTTCCCACAAGCTGTTGACGTTGTCCTGGGGAATTTTTGACATGTCTCAGGTCACAGTATAATACCTTCATGCCCGCGGGGTATCATGTGACCACCATGTTCAGGCTCGCGAATGTGCCTCTCCAGAAAACTATATTTTTTAATACTGCAGAGATTTGTAAATTCAATTTAGATGTTGTGTTTCTCATTCTTTCTCATTCTTACATGATTTCCATGTAATCTATATTAAATAGTATTTTGCATTCGTACATCATATTAAATGCTGACAGAAATTCTCTTGGGTTTCTATGAAGTTTAATTTATTGTTTTTTTGTGATGGATGGCTAGTCCCTTTAGAATTTGTCTGCTTTTGGGACCTAGGCTGTGTGTTTACCATTTGGCATTATGATAAAAAATGTGCTCTGTAGCACAAAAGTTAAGAATGCTACATTATTTACAAAAGAGTTGCTCTACTTCAACTCAATACTCACCTTTGACCCTTGCAGCTGATCTGAGCTGGTCCATCTTTGGTGCTTTGGACCGTGTCCCATGCTGTCCAGGCCTGATCCCCAGTCACTATCACCTCTACAATGAATGTCTGTCCCTTTATTTATTCACCTTTATTTAAGAAATATCAGTGGGCTTTGCCCAGCTCTCTGGTGTATCTAAAATTTTGTTCCAATGTAAAAATAACATTATCCATTAATGTTATCATAGTAAAAGAATGTAGCACTCACATATGTGATCTCCTTTGACGCGTTTCAGGCCACCAAACTTGTGCCCTTAGTAATATGCAAACAATATCACAGATACAGCTCTATAAGTAGATAACTATACATGCAATGGTGTCCTCGTTGGCTGCAAGTGAGCTGGCAGTGGTGGTGGCGCCTAAGTGCCACACACCATCCAATCCCGTCATGCGAGGGATGGGCAGGCCACCCTCCTCTCCCAACCAATGGTTTTCGCTATACATCAGATGGAGGGGTGAGGGGGCAGATATACCACATCTGGGTCTTCCGCATCTATACATACCTGTGGTCGAGAGTGTGTCCACTACCTTGGGACCAAATATCATGGATGGTGCCAATCTAGTTCCTTTAGTAGGTGCACATCTAAATACTGTCCTAATTCCATTATCTAATATATTTTCAAATGTTTTATCACATTTTAATATCTATAATTTGTCCCTAATGATCTTGACTACTTGGTCATATTCTACACTATCCCCTCGATTCAAAGAGCAAAAGTTAATTGATTTCGGATCGAGAATCGTAAGTTTGGGTGGGTGTTGTGGGTCCTGTTTTTTTGGCCATTTCCGACTCGCACGAGCCTACGTACGAATGCGTATATGCTCTTACGATCATTGCAAGTTCGTTCCTAAATTTTAGGATCAAAACGTAAACCTTAGGATCAAATCCTAAAACTTAGGATGAAAACGTAAAACTTAGGATAATCGAATGTGTTTAGGTGTGATTCAGAGAACAGTTTTCAAACCTCTAAATACGTTTTAAAAGAAAGCCACTGCCGACACCTTTTAGCAGTCGGATTGCTGTTCTTGAACAGGTTTTTTGGCTATGTGGAGGAGTCTGTGCGTCTTGAGCTCCAATGAACTGCATGTATCAGCATGGCCGAGGCCATAAATTGTATGGCAATACATACCTGATTCATGTATGCCTTATAAAAGCATTTTAATGTGGACCTTAATTAGTCCTTTGCATGTAAACCTTTATTTTGCAATTTATTTGCGTTAATTAAAGAAACTTATGTCCTTTGTTATTTATTTTTAAATTGATGTACTAGAATAATATTTTTAGATTGCATTTATTGGTGTAGTTGTTTACCTTTGCTTTGTTTAATTATTTAAGCACATCTTTGGTCAGATGCATCACACTTACTGGGGAGAGGAGAGCGGGATAAAGTGCAGGATGTGGGTTACTGCTGTATTTTGCACAGACACAGCAGAGCTGGGGGCACGGAAAGGTCAGAAATCAAAGAATGCAGAGCAACACAGTCACAAGGCCCTTTCTGTTTGCAGGCTGCCCGAGAATACCTGAGCCACCATCTTGGCTGTTTCTAGACTCATAACATGCAGAAGTTGCTGGGTGTTTTTTTATATTTGAGAGCAATCTGTATGAGGGTGTGGGTAACCACACACAACATTTTAAGTTGTACCATTTGAAGCCAAAATATTAAAATTAAATCCACAAGTAAAAAATGCAAGTTAACTAAAAATTAAACAAAGTAAGATTTACTTATGCAAATGCATTCATTAATGGTTGGTTACTACAAAATGAATGAAATAAAGAAAAATAAGACCAAATATTTAGAATGCACTTTAATGAGGTAAGTTTGTAGTGCGCAGCCGCAAGATCAGAAGGATTTACGTCTAGGGAAAAAGGGCAAAACCAATGTTGCAACCTGAGAAATGAAACGGAAAATTCAGGATGGAAACTGACATAGGTCTGATTCCCGAACTGCCATACGAACGGACGTACATTTTAGGATAGAAACGTATTTGCTTATAGAATCACTCGCAAGTTCATACGAACGCACGAGCGGACGGGAAAAATAGGATAGGCACCAAAATCAAAGCTGTTACATGTTTCTTTGAATCGACCCTTATATGAAGTTGAGAAAATAGGTTAGTTAATTTTATCTGGTGTTTTTCGTTTTCCTTTCAATAAATCTTTCCTTTCCCTTGTGTCAGCTACAGACTGTGCTCTTTCTAGCATTCGTTTAGGATACCCCCTCTGTGTGAGTCTGCCTTTTAGTTTTTTTGATTCCTGCCGAAAATCTCCATCTATTGTACAATTACATTTAAGTGTTAACATTTCTCCTACTGGTATTGCTTTCTTGGTATGGAAGGGATGCAGACTATCCGCATGCAGGAGGGAATTACCCATCATTGATTTTCTGTAATTACTTAATTAATTACTATCAGTAAATGTGGTTCATGTACAGGTTGTCATCTCTGTATATGGCCCCCTCCTCCCACCTTCCCATATATAGATTGGCCAGGAAAGGCGAGAAGGGGGAACCCATAGATGCACCACATCTCTGAAGGTAAAAAACATCTTTAAATCAAAAATAACTGCAGGTGAGGAGGAACTGTGAAGCCATCAGAACATAACGAATACAGTTATTTGTATAGTTGGAATATTTTATCAAGTGAAAAGATAAGGCCTCCAGAGCCAATATGTGTGGAATACATGAGTACAGAGAGGCCACATCTAGTGTACACCAAATATCATTCATTCGCCATGTCAATTGATCTAATATCTTTAATAAGTTTTGTGCATCAAAAATCAAATATCTAAGTCAAAGAAAAAATGTGTACCTCATCTGTAGTGATGAGTTCGGTCAAGCTTGCCGCCAAAGTTCAGGTCCAGGGCCCTGAATCCGAAATCCAAACCCTATTATAGTCAATGGGGAACCAAACTTTGGGGAACAAAAATGACTGTAAGAATGGGCCAGCAAGGGTTAGATCGAGGGAAACACCTGGGTGATTGCCCTACACAAAATAGGCTAGGGAAAGTACTCAAAACAATAACAGATTTCCCAAAATGTAAAGAAACACACCAATAAAGGAGTAAATTAAAATATTAGTTTTTTATGGGGTGGGAGGCCCAATTTGGGGGGTAATAAATACACAAATAAAGAAAAAATTATAATTTCATTAATCTATATATACATATATACAAAAATATATACATCAATAAATAAATATATACCAAATAAATATATACATCAATCTATACATATATACATCAATAAATAAATGTATACATCAATCTATACACAAATAAATAGATTAAAATATTGCATTTTTTTAAAAGGTGTCAGAAGTCTAGGGGGAGGGGGGTTCATGTAGATGGATGTGGAAGTTTAGGCGTAAGAGGCGGAGGGGAAGGTAGGAAGACCTTTAACCAGTCACAGCCAAGTCCGGTGGGATCCACGCCTGGTGAATCTTAAGAAATATAAGGTTTTCCACGCTGGCTGTGGATAGGTGGATCGGTAATGACACCTGCCGCAGGGCAGGTCAAGGACACTTGCCGCAGGGCAGGCCAGCAACTCCAAGGCATAAAGGGAAAGCTCTGGCCCTGTGTCCAATTTAGTGAACCAGTACAAGGAGATGCATGGACATGTAGTCATCCACCATGCAAGTCAAAGTCTTATTCCTGGTATTATGGGCTGTAGTATCTGATGGGTGGGTATGGCAGACAATGAAATAAGTTGTTCAATATTGTGGCCATGCTTACCCTCCCCTGTAAGGTGCTGCCAGTGCTGCCCTGCTTTGTTGGTGACCTTCTCCTCCTCCTCCTTGTGCCACCACTGAACCCTCAAAGCCAGCTGGGACATTAGTGCATCAACCAGATTTTGATAGCGCTGACAATGGCATTATCAGTGCTGAGCATATTGGTGGCATACAGGAAGCACTGCAGCATGTGCAAATGTCCCTCTTGAAGGCCCACTCACTGGTGGTGAAGTGCTGATGGTCTGCACTTCAACTCACCCAGGCACTTTGGAGCTGGAACTCCACTATTGCCTGCTGCTGCTCACACATTCCATCATGTACAACATGGAATTCCACCATATGAGGCAGTGCGTGGGAAGATCGAAATTCCTCAACAATGCAGACAGGCAAGTGGCAGCAGCGTGGGAATGCCGAAGGTGCGAGCACATGGTATGCACTTTATGGATCGGCGCCAGCATCCCTGGATAATGGACCAGGAAGCTCTGCACTACCAAGTTGAGCACTTGCGCCAGGCACAGGATGTTTGTCAGCCTGCCCCGGCCCAAGACTGCTACAAGGTTTGACCCATTGTCACACACCACCTTGCCAGGATTCAGGTCCAACGGCAGCAGCCACTCATCTGTCTGGTCCTGGATGATGGTCCACATTTGCCCAGACATTTGCCCAGACAGATGAGTTTTATCACTGCATGCTGCCGTTCATGGCAGTGTTCAAATTGGTGATGCAGGGGCTGCACTGACTGCCTGAGGAGGAAGCAGAGGAGGAAGCAAAGTAGGAGGAGGTTACAGGAGGCACAGACTGATGTCACGCAATCCTGGGTGGCGGAAGTATCCCAGCTGCCACTACATTGACCACATGAGCAGTTAGTGAGACATAACGTCCCTGCCCATGCTTACTTGTCCACATGTCTGTGGTGAGGTGGAGACAAGAACAAATGGCATTGCCCAGTGCACATTTTTTTTCAAAGGCTGTTGGAGCAGGGCAGGGATGGCCTGGTGAAAAAAAGTAGTGGTGGGAACAGTATATTGGGGGATAGCCAACGTCATGAGATCTGTCCATCTCCACCAGGTGAAATGGGAGCATCTTAAAGGCCAGCAACTTTGAAATGCTTGCATTCAGGGCCAGGGTTCGTGGGTGAGATGGCCTTTCTGCTTTCTCTCCAAAGTTTGAGGAATGGAAAGCTGAACACTTCCCTGGGATTATTTGGACTTATTCATATTTCAGCGACTTTAGACTGTTGGCACAGTTTGCAAATGACCTCTGTCTTGCCTGCTGCGGACTGCTTGAAAAAATGCCAAGCTGAGATCCTTCGAGGCAGCTTTGGCGCACTCAGTCCCTGGGCTTGGTGGCTAGTAGTCACAACGGGCTGACCGCTGATGGTTTGTGCCTTTCTCCTTCTGCTGGTTGCCTGGGGTTGTGTCACCCATTCCTCCCTACTAGGCTCCCTCTCAGCCTCAACAGCAGAAAGCTGCTGCAGTCGCCACTAGGTTTTCATCATCAAGGGTGTCCTGTGATGGTCTATTGACCAAGGCTAAAGGGGCACACTCACGCCAGTCTTTACAACTAGTTGTGATATAAAGTGACACACTCACCTCAGTCTTTGCAGTTAGTCATGGTATAAGGGGGCACTGTCACCCTAGTCTTTACAGTAAGTTGTGGTATAAGGAGACACCCAGACCACAGTAGTGAAAAGCCAGTGGTATCAGTGCAGCTGTAGTGAGTCCAACCCTACTCTAGCCCTCACTCCAGCCTCTATCCCTGACTAAATATTGCCCTGAAAAGGGAAGTTTTTTTTAACCAAATAGGCCTATCTGTCCATTAGCAGCAGCCAGCAATCTGTCCCTATCTACTACAGAGCGCAAAGCGGCGTTGTGCAGTGTGACGTGGACCCCACCTTTTATATGGTGGGTCACGTGTCCCACCATACCAATGGAGGGAGGGAAATGAAAACTGCCCTCTTCTGGGTCCAGCCTAAATGCCTGACACACGCACGGATTTCTATGTGAAATCTGAGTTCAGCACAGATCCGAACTTTGGGGGTTGGATCCACTCAACACTACTCATCTGTAAATTTACCCCATTGCTGATGCAGGGAATTTTGATTTCCAAACAACACATTTTTCAATTACTTACAAAACGCTCACAGTCTGTCATCACAACTCAGGGCATCTGTATGGATTCTTTGGGGCCCCGTACAGCAGCCTTGTTTCTACTTTCAGGAGCAGCTGCATTCTGACAGGAATTGTGTGCACAGCCACGATGAGGTGAGCTGCTGAATGACAGTTTATGCACTTTGCCCCTTAAGTGTTAATGACAAACTAACATGTATGCCCTATGTACATGTCTACTTACAATATATGGAGGAAGTATCTGACCCAGTAAACTGGCCAGTAGCCTACAACAATTGGATTGGATGACAAAGAGAAAGGTGTATACAAAAATATATTTGAATGAATTTTAAATGTTCTTCAGTTATAGTCACAGAATAATATTGTCAAAGAATACCATAATGATTCCATGTTATTTATCCATTTAGATGAACACAGGGTGCTGAAAAGACCAAGAAAGACGAAAAATGTACGCCCATCAAAATAAAAAAAGTAAAAACAGAAGAACCTAAAATGTTAAATGTAAAGATAAGAACATGTGTATTACGGTGGCTACCAGCCAAGCTTGTTTACAGTATGTTCACTTGGAAGATCTATTATTGTCTGTAATGCTATAATCGAGGTACAATATATTGTTTGTTTTTAAAGTATTTAATAAAATGTGTATTATTTTATAACTACAATGGTGGTGAGGTTTGATACAAGGGTGCAAATAGTGTCAGGAGTGGTCCAATTAATATTTTCAAAAGCAATTTAGTACAGCATGGCATACAAAGCAGTCAAGGCACATTCAAGGTTTGTTGTCACAGCCATCAGCTTGGCAAAGGGATATCACGCAGTTATGTAGTTGTTGTTCCCAACTCTGGTTACTTGTGGCAGACAAGTGGCCACAGTTTCATATGTGTCTGCCTCAAGCTCAACCCCATAGTCCCTGGCATTTTGGGACAGAATTTACTTTTATGACTCAACAATTATTAATATTATTCTCTATAAGCAACAGAAGGAAGTAACCCCACTTCCTGTAGGTGTAAACTTGTGTTTTCCACTAGTGCCTTTTGTTCTCTGTTGGGTGGCAATAGTAATCCCTCACAACTTACCTTAAGTACACTTGCCAATGTGGTTAGTATGCTTAAAAAATTAACCCCAAAACCTTCATCTCAGAAAAGCCAACTAAAATATGTACTGAAACGCAGAATTCTAGTACAAGAATAATGTCTTCTCTATTTCATATCATTTTCATTAACAATATCCTTGTTTTTTGAAACATATTATATATGATATTTAGAAATGCTGTCTTTTTCTTTGTTTATATTTTATGGTTGGAGAAAATTGAGTGAGGTCTTTAGATCTATACTTTGTGATATGCAGCTTCACCCTGGGAAATCTTGTTTAGCTGTCAGCTAAGCAGAAATAAATCTGGTTTATGGCTAGAAAGAAATGTTTAGTTGCATGCTTTAGCAAGAGGTATTTTATTACAAAACATTCATTTTTGCACAGACATCTTTGCTGTCTGAAGCATTATTTTCTTTATTTTAAAAAAATCAAAACAAATTATAGTACACCAATTATCTACAGTCTCTATAATAAAAATATTTATAACAATCTATAAAAAATGTATAGATTTGAGTGTCTGGACAAGTCATAGAGGGTGTGTATATCTGCCCAAGATTTCTTGTATCTGTCAGGTAAAGCAACCAGGAAGTTAGAAACTAGGGATCTAGGATCTCTAGTTTAGAGTTTGGGTAAAAACCCGTTTACAGGGCCTGTGTTGCTGGAGTGGGCAAGAGAGGGTGGGCCCCACTCCACCCGGACAGTCTGGGTCTTGGGCTGTCTGATTAGTGCAAGGTGTGCGTGCCTGATAGAAGGGGGGAGTTCACACACACTCTGTCTCTCTCATCCTGGGAGCAGGACATCTGCTAGGAGCCTGTGGGAGCATTGCCGGTGGTATGTTATAATCTGTTATGTTATGGTGCCTGGTACTAGGCCGGCACTGGGTTAGTCAGGAGCACCTAATGTTTAGTTAGAGCCGGACAGGCATAGGACTTATTTTGTTCAGTTTTGTTTTACTTTATACCACAATCTGGCAATAAAACTGGCTGAGGTCAGTTAAACGATTCTTTCTTGTGGACTTTATGCCTGCTGAAAGTGTGCCCATTTACCCAGGAGACGACTAACCCGCTACCTAACCCCTTACAACATATATGTATGTATATATATATATATATCAGTTCCCAGATCAGACCCCCCCTCCTTCCCAGAAACAAGGAGTTCCCATGGCATCTAGGGCATCCCATGTAGTCTGCATGTCCTTGCACATACTTACCTTTCTTCCCCCTGATGCCATCTAGGGCATCCCATGTAGTCTGCATGTCCTTGCACATACTTACCTTTCTTCCCCCTGATGCCATCTAGGGCATCCCATGTAGTCTGTATGTCCTTGAACATACTTATCTTTCTTCCACATTCTGGTATCTGGGGAATCCTATGTAGTCTACATGTCCTTGCACATACTTATCTTTCTTCCACGTTCTGGTATCTAGGGCATCCCATGTAGTCTGCATGCCCTTGCACATACCTACCGATTTTCCCCCTTGGTGGCATCTAGGTCATCCCATGTAGTCTGCATTGTTTGGGTGAAGATGTAAGGTGACGTCCCCTCGCCACTCACATGGGCTGCAACTTCTTCTGCCAACGTCCTCTTTTCATGTGTGTTGGACTTGAAGTCATATTGTTGCTCCATTATAGTCTGCAAACAACAAACAAATGTCCTCTGTTTGGGTCTCCTTTAGCTCCACATGCACGCCCCTGCCCCGTTCTGGGACACTGCAACCACCCAAGGCTCATATACGCTAGTGTATGCCAATGCTAACTAATCCAAATCTCCCATTCCACAATAGTAGCGGATTGCATAAAAATGTCAAACCTAAATCACTTAGGCAACCCCTGCGTCGCATACAAACATGCCAGAGTGGTCTATGTGACAGTGGCAGCAAAGTACTGTGGCCCTGAAACAGTGGAAGGTCAGGCCTCCGCCATGTGTCACTGTCACCTGTTTGCGCCTTGGCAGGAGTGTATGCGGCACACATGCATAGGTGAATGGCATGAAAGTGTGACTTACCATCATGAGGTCCTCCTGCTGCTCATGGGTTAACAATATGGGCGCCATGTTGGATGTCTTTGGATGTTTTCTATATGACGCACCCCTGTACCGAGGCGCACAAGTGACAAAGGCCTTGGCGGACCCTGGAAGCGTGCTTGTGTCCATATGCACATGTAGCCTATAGGTTGCTTGCGTCTGAGGGGCTGTTAAAATAAATCAAATTGTTTCCAATACAATTACCCACTCAATTTGGAATAAAAGAACACAGCTGAGGCTCAGATTTTCTTGCCATTGCTGACTTAGGAGGTAAATATGCCACACCATAGACGTACCCACAGCCCCCAGAGCCAGGAACACAGGCATGGCCAAGCACCCGGCCCAGGTACCGCAGTACCAGCTCCAGGACCCACAGTTAGTCCCACAAGCACACCCCTGCTGATACCCACTTTAGCAACCCTGAGCAGGTCACTCGCAGCAGTTTAAGGTATTAGCAGCAGGAGTAAGAAACCAGGCTCCCAGGCCTCCTGGCACAGCCCACCACGGACCCCAGGGCCTCATACAGAGCCACATACAGAGCTAAAGGGGGGGCCAAGACTGAACAGCGTTGCCACAGCCAGGCCAGTAGCATGGAATTCATCTGTTCTAGACATGGGAGTGGGCATAGTGACTCCCCCTTTAGCCAAGGCACCACCACAGTACTCGGCCACTCACCCTAGGCACAAACTTACAAGGGGCAAAGTGAGTGGCCGATTTAATGATGCCCAGCTGGAGGTTCTGCTGGATGGTGTTGCCAAAAATTATGATCGACTGGCTGGGCCCCAGTCCCGCACAACCTCCAAAGTGTTCTAGGAGCAGTTATGGTTGGATATTGCCCCAACATGATAGGGGCAGGGCCAGAACCCAAGGATGGTGCCCAGGTCAAGAAAAAGTGGGACAACCTGAAGGTGGTGGTTCGGTGGAGACTCAGCACCAGGTGGGCTGAGGGGTAAGGGCTGCTTGTACAGGAAACATTGGACAACTCACTAAAACCACCCTTTCCTTTGTTTCAACATAGCTTGCAAACTGGTGGGGGCTTCCCCAAAACTCTACTCCCCCCTCAGTCGTCTTTTCTCAAGACTAAACAGATTTAATTCTCGCAATCTTTCCTCATAACTAAGATCCTTCATTCCTCTTATTAGTTTGGTGGCTCTTCTCTGCACCCTTTTCATGGTCGTCCTTTCTATGAACTGGTGCCCAGAAGTGGACGGCATATTTCAGGTGAGTGCGCACCAGTGCCACGTGAAAAGGCAAAATTACATCCCTATTCCATGATTCCATGCATCTTTTAATGCATGATAGTATCTTGGTGTCCTTGGAAGCAGCTGCTTGACATTGCATACTGTTAATCAGCCTGTGGTCTACCAGTTCCCCCAGATCCTTCTCAACAAGTGATTCTTCCAGTTTTACTCCCCCGAGGACATATGTGGCCCTTCAGCTTATTAGACCCCAAGTGCATGACTTTACCTTTCTCCACATTGAACTTAATTTGCCAAGTGGATGCCAAATATTATTAGAAATTCAGGCTCACACCAATTATGCTAAAAAAGTTTTTTAACTTTTTAGTTCTGCAATTATAACCCATATTAAATTCATATAGGTAGGGATAAAGTAGTACATTATCACAAGACAATATATTTACAAAGGTGTATCTACATTTACTATAGGCAGTCTCTTATTTGTTTGCAAGCTCAATCTGTGGTCTCTAGCGCAGCAGCTGTATCATATAATCTAGCACAGGCTAATAAAAAGATAATCGAAACTATTTTATCCATACAGAGAAACTCCAAATTCTGATGCATAGTATCTTAAAAATATGAAACATAGTGTTACATTAGCTCCTCGGAGCGCTCCTCGCTGCATGGTGCCCATTCCTTGAGAAAGGGGACGTGATCCAAGGGAACGTGGGAGGACTGCCCCCAACCAATGCTATATCACACAACTCTGGGTAATATGCTTCCTTTTCGCTATGTACATTTTCTTGCACCTATCTTGTAATTCTGCATTGACAAATGAATACTAAAGCTTATCTTGGTGTTTAACCATTGTTTGAATTTGTACATGTAAGCTGCAGTACTTATGTCACGTTGACTAACATTTACTGCAGTCTGCAGCGAGTAGCGCTCAGAGGAGCTAATGTAACACTATTGCCCTTATTCATCAAGCGATAGCGCCAGGTAGTGTCTGACGAGCGCCAGGTAGCGGCAGCTAACGGCGACTACCGACTCAAGTACGCCCGGCGGCGGTCACAATGACGCATTTATCAAGCAAAATGAGGCTAGCGCCGGCGAGAGCGACGGCTAGCGCGGCATTCATCATGAAGCCGCCTGGACCGAACAGCGCCGCTGCAAATTCCCTCACAGCGCCAGGTATGAGCTGTCGCTCCCTGGCGATGTCCAATGCATTTCAATGGAGCAATCTATAATAATTCATGATTAATTGGTAATATTTTTTTTATTAATTTTTTAATGTCAAAAAATCGGAGAACACTTCTGCAATGTTAGGATTTATTTTTAAGTAAAAAAAAAAAAATATGTGCAGAATTGATCTAACAGGTCTGAGATTAATGTATTCATATAACAAAATGATTCTAAAAACATGTATAATGTTACATTCAAAAAATATGGTTGTTTAGGGGTTAAAAACTAGTTAATACAGATCGCCGCCAGCGCTCTGGGGTTTAAACAAGGAATGGACAGCGACCGCACATTCGGAGCGTGATTTGTTGATGAATATGAAGCTAGCCGTTCGCTCTGGCCATTCGTTGTCAGGCGCTCACATACAACGCTGGACCTGTGAAACAGCGACCCCCCAGCCCGTATTCAACATTACCGCACACCGACTGAGTCGCTGTCATCAAGCTAATGCCGGCCAAGCACAGCGAATACTGGCTGGCGCTGAAAAAATCACGCTACAGTCGCTCATCTGTCGCTACCTGGCGCTATTGATGAATCGGCCTCTATGTTTCATATTTTTAAGATACTATGCATCAGAATTTGGAGTTTCTCTGTCCAAGTCAGCTTGAAGCTTGTGAACATCTACAATAGACTGCACTGTGCTACATATCTTTGTGCCATCTGCAAAAATAGAGACAGTGCATTTAATTCCATCTTCTATGTTGTTTATAAACAAGTTGAATAATAAGGGGCCCAGCACTGAACCCTGGGGTACACCGCTTACAGCCGGTAACCATTTGGAGTAGGTATCATTAACCACAACTCTCTGCACACAATCCTTCAGCCAGTTTTTTTATCCAGTATTGTATTTTCTAATCCTGAAGACCTCAATTTTCCCAATAAGCGTCTATGGGGGACAGTGACAAATGCTTCTGCAAAATCCTGAAAAACTATATCTACAGCCATTCCTCTATCTAGGCTTCTACGTAACTCCTCATAGAAGCAAATCAGGTTAGTCTGGCAGTTTCTGTCCTTAGTAAAACAGTGCTGTTTGTCACTTATAATATTTTGCATACTTACATATTCATGAATGTAGTCCCTTAGTAGCCCCTCAAACAATTCCCCACAATGCATGTTAAACTTACTGGTCTGTAATTGCCCAAAGAAGGCCTAGAGCCCTTTTTAAAAATGGGCACCACATTTGCGTTGCGCCAATCACTTGGCACCATACCAAGGCTACCCTTCAATCAACAATAATTCAGCATACACATAACGAACTAGAAACTCTCTGGGTTACCATGCAGACTAAGGAGGGAGCTGTGGTCAGATTTGGTGTGATATATAGGCCCCCTGGACAATCTGAGGATCTAGATAACCTGTTAATAGATGAAATCAGTGGAATGGCAGAGAAGGGGGACATTGTAATTACAGGTGACTTCGACATGCCTGATGTGGACTGGAATATCCCAAGTGCATCGACATGCAAGAGCAGGACTATATTAGAGGCACTTAATGGAGTGTCTCTAAAACAACTTGTGACATTGCCAACTAGAGGAGATAACATTCTTGGCTTAGTTCTGACCAATGGGGATCTGGTGTCCGAGGTCAGGGTTGAAGAAAATCTGGGTTCCAGTTACCATCAATGCTTATGGTTCAGAATAAAAACAGACATTGTGCCATCACACACCAGAACCAAAGTGCTAGACTTTAGGAAGACAAACTTCAAGGAAATGGCGGAGTATGTAGAAAGAAAATTAGGTGAGTGGAACAGAGTAGCAGAAGTGAGTGCCCAGTGGTCACCATTAAAAATGGCCATCTTAAAGGCAACTAAGCAATATGTGAAACAAATTAGCAAGAATTAAAGGAAGAAGAAACCATTATGGTTTACTAGGGAAGTCAGCACTATCATAAAAGATAAGAAGTCTGCCTATAAGAAGTATAAAGTAAGTGGAAGTGTAAGTGGAAGTGGAAGACAGAGAGGCATATAAAATTAAACAGAGGGAAGCAAAACTAATTATAAGGACTGCTAAAGGGCAAAAAGAGGAAGAAATGGCCAAATCTATGAAGAGGGGAGATAAAACCTTTTTCCGATATATTGGTGACAGAAAGAAGAAAAACAATGCAGTCTCAAAAATTGGAAATTGGGAAAATAAATATATTGACAGAGATAAGGCGGTGGCTGACCATCTGAATAGCTACTTTTGTTCGGTATTTTCAGATAGTAGCAGGCATGGCCATAGCACAGCATCCAGCTGGGAGGGCACAGCTCCAGAGTTTCTGGAGGCTGATGTCTTAGCCGAGCTGGCACATCTAAAGGTAAGTAAGGCGATAGGTCCAGATGGAATCCACCCCAGAGGTTTGTGATTGCAGCCCCTCTGACTGATTTACTTAACCATTCCCTTTCAACTGGTGAGGTTCCAGATGATTGGAGAATGGCCAATGTCGTACTAATCCATAAAAAGGGGAGTAGAGAAGAAGTCAGTAATTACAGGCCAGTTAGTTTAACATCTATAGTGGTCAAATTAATGGAAACACTCTTAAAAAACAGATAATTTCCAATCTAAAAATTAATGACCTATTGGACCCAAAACAGCACGGCTTTACTGAGGGCAGATCATGTCAGACCAATCTTATTGATTTCTTTGACATTGTCACTAAAGTGTTAGATGAAGGTGGTGCTGTGGATATCGCCTATCTGGATTTTAGCAAAGCCTTTGACACTGTACCACATAAGGAGCTCATAGATAAGTTATTGAAGGTAGGACTCAATCCCTGGATAGTTCAGTGGATTTCCAGTTGGCTGAGGGATCGGTATCAGAGTATTGTTGTAAATGATGTGCAATCTGAACAAAGGCGAGTTACAAGTGGTGTGCCGCAGGGCTCTGTCCTGGTCTCCTTCTGGTCTCCTTCTGCCGTCTACCTTCTATGTTTCTATGTTTAAAGATCAATAAATGAGATGAGCTCTTTCATTTTCATTTTGTGCTTTTTCCAAACGTATTTCTTTCATACTTGCTTAATTTACTATTTTATTCTTATCAAGGGCTACAGCTGAGAGCAGATAAGGTCATCTTGATTTGATATTACAAGGTCCAAAAGAGCCTCACCCCAGTAGGTGCCTCCACACACAGATTCTTATAGTTATCTTGTAAAAAGCTGTGGGAATGCTCTCCCCCTTGTAGTAGTAGCAGAACCATGTCTCCAGTTGATACCTGGGTATATAAAGCAAAAATCCCACCGCACCAGGCACTGTTGTATCAATTTTGGTGTGCTGTACCCTGGCCACCTAAGAGCTAGAAACTACAGTTGATACCTGGGTAGTTGAAGTCCCCCATCACCACCACTGTACCAGCCTGTTTATGCAGCTAACCCTCTATTTCATCAGCTATGTTTGGGGATCTATGGGTTAAACCAAATTGTATTTTAACATTGTTTACATCGCCCCACACTTCTACCCACAGGGATTCTGCATCCTCACAATCTTCTGCTAGTATCCCCTCATTAATATATGCTTTGAATTCTTGCTTTACATAGAGACACATTCCGCCCCCTTTACTATTTGCTCCATCTTTCCAAAAGTGAGCAAAACCTTGAAGATTGACAGTCCAGTTATGTGTGGAATCCAGCCATGTCTCAACCACACTAATAACAATATTTATTCAATATTTTCTTCCAGTACCAGAGCCTCAAGCTCCCTCAATTTACTGGCCAGACTTATGGCATTTGTGAACATACATTAAGTTCCTATCTATTTTGACACGTTGAGCTTTAGTATTAGCTTCTGCAGTAATGCATACGCCTCATTTTTCACTGGTTTTGCTGGTTTGCAACACATAGATATCCTTATCCATTTTAGCAGTCCTCCCCCTTCTAATTATCCACCCCCCATCATATGCTGTCCCCTAAGTAACCTGACTTTCCCTTTATTTTCTCTCTTGGCCTCCCCCCTCATCTCTAGTTTAAATACCCCTCCACCCCTTCTAGTATCCATTTACCCAGCACAGCAGCCCCCTTCCATTCAGGTGCAAATTATCTGTAGAATACAGTTTGTACCCCAATTAAAAGTCAGCCCAGTGCACTAGGAACTCAAATCCTTCTGCCCTGCACCAGAACTTGAGTCATGCATTTAACTATCTAAGCTCCTGCTGTTATTCATGTGTAGTGCATGGCACAGACAATGTTTCAGAGAATACCACCTTGAAGCTCTTCCTCCTCAACTTGGTGCCTAATTCCTTAAATGTATTCTTAAGGATCATCCATCTACCATTAATTCTGTCATCCCCAGCCCCAGTAAGTTATTAATACTTTCCACCACATGACAAATCCTGGCATCAGGGAGGCACAAAACCATTTGAGTGAGGTGGTCTTGGTGAAAAATGATTGATGATGTTAAGAGAAAACTATCAGTGCATTTACCTTGGCTTTGCAGCAACACCCCAGCCAGCAGCACCTCACCCGGAAGACCCACCACCTGCAGACACAGCTGGCCCCTCTGGTTTGGCTACCACCAAGACAACATCAAGGCCCACCCACCAGCCAGCCACCAAGGGAGCAGAGTCCAGGCAGTGATGAGGTAAATAAGTTATGAGGAGTGAGCTTTATAGGAAAAGGTCAAGGGGCAGGGTGGAGGAGGAGGGTGAACCAAGGCGGGTAAGCCTCCTGGCCAGGTGTCTGGGGCCTTAAGAAGGGTGTCAGGAGCCAGGGCAGCAAAGGACAACCTGAATCACCTAAAAGACAAATGAAAATGGAAATTACTTACAGGCAACACAACATCAAAACAGCCTGCCAAAACACTGAAAAAGTGAAGATCCGTCCCAGCAACACATTGGATGTTAGGAAAGTGGCCCGTCTTATGGTTGCTGAAAATAAGCCACAAATAAAAAAGGGTCACTAGACTGGCAACAACAAATGGACAGCAAAAACAGAGTAAAAAAAGTGTCAAATGGGACACAGGGACCCTGTTTGGGGGGGGGGGGGGGGGCTAGGCTAGCCTCAAGAGAGAAGAGTGGGCTACATGGAGGAGCTATGTGGACCTAAACATACCAAAATATATACTCCTGAGCAGCTGGGGGAACCATGGCCACATGCGTACAATCGATGGCATCCATGACCTGTGGCATATTTGCAATGTTGAAAAAAACCCAACCTCATTGTGTTCCAGGCTGCCATGCTGTCAGGGAAAGCGATGTATTTCTCCTGCAGGACCGCCATGCCATTGAGAAATTTGGTCAGTGCACTGATCAGCGAAGTCTGGGAAATGCCAACCGACAGTGCCCCTAGCCTCTAGATGGAGACATTCGCTAAAAATTGAAGGCAGACGAGCAATTTGGTCATACCTCGAATTGCATGCCCCTTTCTTGTGGCGGGTGCAAACCATGGCTGCAACTCTGAGTAAAGCTTCTCAAGTGAAAGGCAGTTCAGTCGGGTCAATTCGAACACTTGTTGATCAGTCATCTGATCAATGTCCAGGGTAAGACTAAGCTCTGGAAAGTTTATGGTTACCAGCCCGTGCTGCTGCAGACGCTCATACTCTCCACAGAATTCGTCAAAGGGCTCCACCGTAGGTGCAGAGGATTTAGGCTGTTTTTTCACTAAGAACAAAAGACCGTTCAAGTTAAAAGATGATATAAGTTTGAAGCAGAAACATAATCCGTAATGTAAAATTACGGATGCACAGACACCTTGAGCCGTATTTATATGGCGAACACTCTGGTGTACACATACCGTAATTCCCGCAAAAGGACAACTCAGCCAAAAAAAAACATGCCTCTGACTCACCCAACACGGAAAATAGACCACATACGGTTCTTTGACGTGCAAGAGAGGTTCTGAATCAGGCTGTAGCCGTTCAGAACCACAGGCTCAGCTTGCTTATAGTCATTCTATAAGTGCCTATGGAAAGCTTGTGAGCAAACGCCTCAGACCGTTTCAAACAATGAAGAAAAAACCTCTTGGACATTATTGACTGGTTTGAATCTCTCAGACAGTTATAAAATAGATACTTCTTTATGAAAAGTTTAGTTCATTATTAAAGAAAAGTATAAACAAGGAAGGAACAGCAAAGTGCATATTACCAAATATGAATATCCGCTGCTGTTTAGGAGGGTCAGAAATAGAACATGAGGGTTGATTCAGAGAGACAAAAAATGACTTTCGTTTTAGTGCCGATCTGTTTTTTTTTTTTTTCATTTTCCCGCTCTCGTATGAGTGTGCGAGCGATTCTATGCATGCATTGCTATCCTTCTGTAAAGTTTCCGTCCGTTCGTACGGCAGAGTACGAGTACGAGGATGTCATTTTCCAGCGTGACTTTTCCGTTTCATTTTCTCATGTTACAACGTAGGCTTTCGTTTTTGCCCTTTTCCCATCGTCTCCTTCCACGAATCCTTTACATTTCCCGTTAGATTCTGTTTCCCTTTTTCACTAAATAATCGTCCAGACATAAATCCTTACGATCTTGCGCCTGCGCACTACAAACTTAACTCATTAAAGTGCTCGCCTACATATTTGGCTCACTCACTTCCTGGTTAGGTTCTTCTTCCATTTTAGGCCCCTAAAACTTACCCAAACCACTTCCTGGTTAGGTTGTTTTTCCATTTTAGGCCCCTAAAACTTACCCAAACCACTTTGCGGTTAGGTTGTTCTTCCATTTTTGGCCCCTAAAACTTACCCAAACCACTTCCCGGTTAGGTTGTTCTTCCATTTTAGACCCCTAAAACTTACCCAAACCACTTCGCAGTTAGGTTCTTCTTCCATTTTAGGCCCCTAAAACTTACCCAAACCACTTCGCGGTTAGGTTCTTCTTCCATTTTAGGCCCCTAAAACTTACCCAAACCACTTCCCGGTCATCTGAATCTTCATCTCTAAATATTTATTTCACCCTTCGTTCGTTGTTAATGTATTTGTGCAACAAAATGACACTGAAACTTTTATTTTGTTTTTGTTTGATATTCGAAGGCCATTTTTGGTGGCTTATTTTAATTTTTTTTTAATATAAATATATAACAAACTTTTTTTTTTTTTTTTTTTAAACATTAAAACAATTTAAAACTATTTACAAAGCACAAAAACAGTGACAGGACCCAGGACACTACTCTTCTGTTGTCCCCAAACGAGTCGAGCAGCAGCTTCATATCTGCCACCAACTCAAGGACCCTTCGATTCATTTCTTCCACTCTTGCCTTTGTGGTCCCTGTATCAAATTTTTGATAAAAAATTAGTTTGAGACAAATACATGTTTCTCACCTGTGGATGGAATGTTTGTTAGTTGGCAACTTAAATCATGACGACATATGTAATTCTGCTAAGTAATTAATCTAAGGAAGTGGGCAGAGGTCATTTTGCTAAGTCATTAATCTAAGGAAGTGGGCAGAGGTCATTCTGCTAAGTCATTAATCTAAGGAAGTGGGCAGAGGCCATTCTGCTAATGCCATTGACTATGGCTTGATGTATCTGGGTAATCATGTAAATTACCACATACTGCAAAGAATGACATTACAACTTACTTGGTTGGTGGCCGACGGATGCCTCGTTGGGGACAACCCTACGTCCTGGGCCCTGCCACTGCTGTGAAGTAGAGGCTGTTGAGACATGGCAAATAGGGTCACTTATAATGTCTTAGTCAACAGTAATCAAATGTCTATTTCAATGTGTGTGTCACATAACTCACCCTCTCCCTGTGCCTCCTGGGTGTGATCTGCTGCTTCCTCCACATCTTCACCCACTCCAGAAGCATCTAGAAAAACAGATTAAGGGAATCAGTTTTGGTGGAACTAGCATGTATGTGTGTGCAGTTACATGAAGAGTCACATACCAGAGGCTCCCGCCTGTGTCGCTGGGTATGACTCCCTGCCCACGCCGTGCCCCCCCTCCTCTGTGGAAAGGTCCAGGGGCTGGTTAGAGGACCCAACAGAGGAGGGGTAGGACCGTCGTACTGGAGACCCACCACCTTCACTTCCAGCTGTAGATTCATGTAGCACTGGTCGGCCTGTGCGCCTCCGGGTGCGGCAGATTCGGTAATCCAATTCCAACACTAGAAAAGAAAAGCAATTATAAATAAATGCCTACCTTCTGGATTAGTTACATCTGGCATGCAATCGCTATGTACTTACTAGGGAAATGGAGTCCTAAAAACCGCCGCACCCGGGGCATGTGCAGCCGTTTCAGGTCCGACCAATGCTGCATGATCTGAGTGTGGGTGAAGGTGGTGTCAGTCTGATGTTGTATTTTCCCAATGATCTCCAGGGCGACGGTGCGCTTCTCAAAAGAGTTGGGCAGGTAGTCGTACCTGCGCTCCAGCATGGTCTACAAAACACAAAATAAACATAGGATTTACAACAATTCATATGAGGTGCACCACCTATTGTAGTACTTGTGCTCACACCCTAATAAAGTACAAGAATTCTGATGGAGTGGACGTGGTAAGTACCACACCTCCCTCACATAATGGAGCACCAACAAAAATTAACCATTAAACGTCAACCAAATCCTCAAAAGTATAACTTTTATTAAATCATAACCAACCATTAAAAGGCATATAAAACACAAAACAATTCTCCCTCATATATATTCCAATACACATCAATAATACCTATACAGTCAAATGGGAATAGCTAGCTAGTGGAGCCCTAACTAAAAAAAGGATTTTATGCTAAAATGTTTTTTGTGCAGTCACAAAACCTTAATGGCCATATAATATATGATTTAATTATTACACCAATACAGCTGTCTGTAAACATCAAAAATGTGATACAGTAAAAACATAATTATATGATGTTCAATGCACATGTAATAAGAAACCAATGTATTTAATAAAATCACCTGAAAATACCTAAGCCACAACTATATTAAATATATAAAACTGTATAAAGTGCCGAGTACTTGGTACCCTGAAAATACCTAAACAACAAACTGTATATAGTGCCAAGTGCTAAAGTAGAAAAAATATATATATATACAACAATAAATTCCTAATCAACAAGCTATGTATATTGCCAAGTGCAAATATGCTGTTCAGCAAAAACTGCTGTGCAGCAAAAAATACCTGAGAAAATCTGAAAAAAATTTATATCCCTGTGACAGACTTATAATAATGAACCCCAATAATGGTAGATCTATATTAACAGGTGATCATACAATACCAATTCAGCGCAACACAAAAAAATGTGCCAGCTCCGCTCACTATATGCAACTAAAGTAATAGACAATGAACAAAGGGGGGTGGGAGCAGCTCAATCACTATTTATACAAAATTATCAACATTATTATTCAGGGCCTGGGAACTAATTTACCGCCCAGTTTAACCCTCTCATCAACTAAATATCAAGCAACAAACATGTCCAGCTATGTGGAAAGACAGAGATTTGGTTGCAGATACATGTGGAAGCCACACTGCCCCGGCAAGGCACTCTGTGTTTAGTGTGGTCCCTACTCTTAATTCTGAGTCCCCAAAGTTGGGACATGCAATGCAGACAAATATCTGAGAGCTACTCACCTGGGAAGCAGCCAGCCTCCCTTTAGAACACTTCACAGGGAGAAATCCATATTGACTGAATTCCTCCCTGCTTGTGCTCATGGCAATTCAAATGAACAAAAGGGGGTGGGAGCAGCTCAATCACTATTTATACAAAATTATCAACATTATTATTCAGGGCCTGGGAACTAATTTACCGCCCAGTTTAACCCTCTCATCAACTAAATATCAAGCAACAAACATGTCCAGCTATGTGGAAAGACAGAGATTTGGTTGCATATATCTGCAGATACATGTGGAAGCCACACTGCCCCGGCAAGGCACTCTGTGTTTAGTGTGGTCCCTACTCTTAATTCTGAGTCCCCAAAGTTGGGACATGCAATGCAGACAAATAACTGAGAGCTACTCACCTGGGAAGCTGCCAGCCTCCCTTTAGAACACTTCATAGGGAGAAATCCATATTGACTGAATTCCTCCCTGCGTGTGCTCATGGCAATTCAAATGAATAAAGGGGGAGGGAGCAGCTCAATCACTATTATTTATACAAAATTATTATTATTATTATTATTCCCCAAAGTTGGGACATGCAATGCAGACAAATAACTGAGAGCTACTCACCTGGGAAGCTGCCAGCCACACTAAACACAGAGTGCCTTGCCGGGGCAGTGTGGCTTCCACATGTATCTGCAGATATATGCAACCAAATCTCTGTCTTTCCACATAGCTAGACATGTTTGTTGCTTGATATTTAGTTGATGAGAGGGTTAAACTGGGCGGTAAATTAGTTCCCAGGCCCTGAATAATAATGTTGATAATTTTGTATAAATAGTGATTGAGCTGCTCCCACCCCCCTTTGTTCATTTGAATTGCCATGAGCACAAGCAGGGAGGAATTCAGTCAATATGGATTTCTCCCTGTGAAGTGTTCTAAAGGGAGGCTGGCTGCTTCCCAGGTGAGTAGCTCTCAGATATTTGTCTGCATTGCATGTCCCAACTTTGGGGACTCAGAATTAAGAGTAGGGACCACACTAAACACAGAGTGCCTTGCCGGGGCAGTGTGGCTTCCACATGTATCTGCAGATATATGCAACCAAATCTCTGTCTTTCCACATAGCTAGACATGTTTGTTGCTTGATATTTAGTTGATGAGAGGGTTAAACTGGGCGGTAAATTAGTTCCCAGGCCCTGAATAATAATGTTGATAATTTTGTATAAATAGTGATTGAGCTGCTCCCACCCCCCTTTGTTCGTTAAAGTAATAGAGCCTCCAGTAGCACAATTACAGAGAGGGGGATTGTAACAAGAAACACCCGCGCCCGCCACTCCCGTGCGGCTTCAGCATAGGATTTAGTTCAAACTGAATACAAATATCTGTCAACAATCGATCATTTGACTAAATGACATTAACAGACACATTTCTAGCCTAATACAATCCTTGAAGCTGGCCTCAGTGTTGGTTCGCACATGTGGGCCCTCACTTCGGTTTTGCACAGAGTTTTAGACACTTTTTAAACAAACCGTTTCTTCCTGCGCTTCCTTAAGGGCTAGGCATGCATTTAGATGGCAAATCAAAGGCATTAAAACACACTTACAAGCATGATGATCTCTTCTTGTTGGCGGGTGAAGATTGTGGTCGCCCTCTTGCCTCTTGTCTGCAGTAGATAAGTAATGCCCCTGCGGTTTCCGGGTTCCGCACGGCTGGACGAACTGCCGTACGCACGCGTACGCGAGCGTGTAAGCGTCAGAGCCCGCCAATCTGATCCTGGACACACAGCTCATTCTCTTTGAGAGTCTCAACATTATGGCACCCAAAAAGAATATGCCAAAAGCAGCAAAGGACGCCAGCAGCAGCAGCAGCAGCAGCAGCAGCAAACAGCCATCAAAACGGCAGGAGCCTTCTGCAGGGCCAACAACTCGCTCCCAGATGCCAAAAAGTAAGCTGCCAGCAACCCGTAGTGCTCAGCCGAAGCCTACTAAAAAAGTAGCCCCAGCAGCTTTAGCTCTCCATCACCACCACCCGCACGTGGTTAAAAATATTGCAAGCTTCAAAGGCACCGGCAAAGAAGGCCAATAAGCCCCAGCAGCCCGAGCTCGGCATCACCACCACCCGCACGTGGCCACAAGTCTCATGGCAAGAGAGCAAGGCACCGCCCCAGAAGCCCAAGGTCGCCATCCCCACCAACACGGGTCTTCAAATCCTCGGCCCAGAGGGCAAGGTACCGGCCAAGAAGCCAAAGTTTTGACTCACTCCTGGACCGGCCTATTACCTCCAAGGGGCATGCTTCTTCTAAGGGCTCACAGAGGCACAGGGCCCCAAGCCCGACTTCTTCAACCACACCCTCTCCTCCTCGGCCACATTCTCCACCGGCACAGGTGGCAAGGCACTCACCATATGCCACATCTACACCTGCTACTTCAGTGGCCACCCAGCCACGAACACCCAGTCCCTTTCCTAGTCCTGTTCTATCTCCAGCCAGCCAGCCAGCCAGCAGTCATTAATTTCACCCAAACACAGCCAGGCCAGAATGTCCCCCGATTTGCCTGCAAACAATGAGGAGCCACAACCGCAAGATACAGGGCGCACATTGCGCAGAGGCCAATTGAGTGTCAGGTTTGGGGAGGCCCATGGGCGCAGACCAAAAGCTACCAGTAAACAGCGCAAAGCAGAAATTTTGGAGGAGCTCACCAGACAGGTCAATGCAGCGGGGGAAGAGCTAAAAGATGTGGAGCAGATTCAAAGGAAAATATCTGACCTCAAATATGCAGCACGGAAGAAAGAAAATAAACGGCGTCATTACAGGTACATATATACTTTGTGGATTTGTCTTCTTCTTGTCTTGTCAGCATTTTGCTAAATGTGTCCAACTATCTTTTTCAGCTTACAAACTGGCGGAGGCTTCCACACTAAACTGCAATTTACCCAGGCTGAGGAGATGGTGCTGGGCCTGCTACATCCCGTGGCCTTAGAGGGACACTCGGGCCGACAGGACACGGACATTCCTACTATTCCTGCAGGTTAGTAATGTTAGTGTGTATGTGAAATGTGAGCTACGTGTAAAATGAGGCTCAAAGGCATATATTAACACATGCCCCTAGGGTGTGCCTTGTAGTGGAGGTAACAATTTAACAGGGTGTGTCATGTGTGTGACCTGATCATTTGATAATTTGCTGCCCCATACATGACCTTTGAGAGTCTTTAGGAACAGTATTAAAGTATTGAGATTAGCAAAGGACTGCCTGTTATGTGTTTCTAGTCAATCACAGGCAACATTTCCATCTTTATCTGTAACCCACTTGGGTTTGAGCTGTGCTTTGGTCTGAAAGACTTGATCTGGGGTGATTGAAATGTTTACCTAGAAAGAATGGCAACCAGCATAATCTTAGGGCAAATGCTATTTGCTACCAATAGAAACATGTTGGAACAGTTGCAGATTCTGAATGCCACACAGGTCCAGGTGAGGGCCCACCTCCAAGGCCCACAACCTGGGTTTTATGGGCATCCCCCATTTTAAGGCCAATTTGGCCTGTATCTGCTCCACATCTTTGCTCTACATCCTCACTGTATTGACCTGTCTGGTGAGCCCTACCAATATACCCTTTTGGTATGGCTTTGCTTGTATGCTTTTGATTTGCGCCCATATAGCTCATTAGAGTGCTGAGGTAGCCCACTAGCCAATGCCGGAGCTCAAGCCTCACTGAACCTGCCACTCAAACTGTTGCGCTGCATACTTGGGCCAAATTACATTGGTTCTGGCTCCTCCTGTTTGTAGGCATGATTGGGGGACATTCTGGCCTGGCAAACTACTACCTTGACCCCTGGCTGAGATTAAACTGGACTTGGATTGGGACTGGGGGTTCTTGTTTGGGTGGGCCACTGAGTAACATGTGTAGATGTGGCATAGATATGGCTGCTTTCCACCTGTGCCTGTGGCAAATGTGGCCAAGCAGGATAGGGTGTGTCTGTGGCCCTAATAGTTGGCTAAAAACTTTGGACATGCCAATGCTTGTCACATCTGTTTGTGTATTTAATCTTTTATGTTAACTTTGGCCTGGAGGGCATTACTTTTAAACTCCTGCCTGGGGCCAATTGCTATGTGGCATGATTTGTCAAAAATGGCATTTGTTGTTTTACCATGTATTTACATGAACTATGGGAGTGACCATCAACTCCAATGTTTGCTTTGAAAATAACCAAAATAAGTTGATGCCTTAATGTATTTTTGCTATAAAGATTACTTAAAGTTTGCACAAACAAATTGTGCTCAAAAAAAGCCATGAGTCTAAAATCAGGTGTGAGATTTTTAGTAATTACTTCATTATTATTTTGGACAGTAACAAACAAAAATACAAACACAAAGCCAAAATAAATTAAATAACAATCAATAAAGGGACAAAACAAAAACAGGCACAACAAATTAAGAAAAATGTGTGGAAATCAAATTTGAACGAACGGCTTGCCCAGACGCACTAGCTGTGCCACGGTAGTGGTCCTCTGGTCATCGCTGGGTGGATGATGGCCAATCAGCCAGACTGCTAACAGGTATTGGTTTAGGACTGTGCTGCTCAGCATTCTTGGATGTCTTAACTTTTCAGGACCCCGTATCTGCTTTGTATGAGGCAAAAATAGCTCTAACCAGGCTCCTGCACTTTATCCCGCTCTCCTCTACTCTGTAAGTGTAATGCATCTAAGCAAAGATGGCGCAGACCCGATCATAAAGTCCAGAACATAATTACAGCCGAGTGTGGGGAAGCCTAATAATTAATTTACTATAAAGTAGAATTTGTCAATTTGGAAATGCAGGACAAACATTTGTCAAGGCTTTGTTGTTTGATAAATGTAATGGTTAAGGTTGTGTTTCACATGTAAACAAGGGCTACAAATAGGCATAGTTTCATACATGGGTCAAAAATTAAATTCATAGGCATACATTGAAAAGTAAATGACGTTCTTGGCGTCAACTTACCAAGGAGCCATCCACCGGAGAATTCTCCAGACTCAAACCGACCGTACAATCCAGATCTTCTAAGAATGTAGGCATCATGGGATGAGCCTGGGAACCCAGCGAGCAAACTAAGGAACCGCATGTCCGGGGCCACCACTGCTTGGACATTCAGTGAGTGGCCCATTTTGCAGTTCCTGGGATAAAAGAAAATCAAAATATCAGCAAGGCAAGGAAAACTAGCGAAACACTAACTAATAACACCCTAATCAAAACCTGTGGCACAATACAAATAACACTAACCAAGTACATAAGTATTTTGTAACCAAAAAAAGGATATGTATGTTGGATCAAGTAAAGCTAAAATTGTAATTGGCTCTTTAAGATCCACATTAAAATGTTTCCCTTTGGGCCACATGATAAAAATGTGAGAGGCTAAATACGGCCCATTGTTTCAAAGGGACTATTTACAAGGAGGGATTAACAGATATACCATGTGAACTATTTCACAGGGACTATTTACAAGGAGGGATTGTGAAAAATGAAATAAAATTTTTTGGGAAACTATATTAAAAAATGTCAGATTGTACTTACCTGTAGATATACTCGTCGGCTGCCAGAGGCACTAGGGCAACGTGGGTGAAGTCAATGGCACCCATGATGTTGGGCATGTTGGCAATGTCAGCTTAATTGCGTTCCTGGCTACCATGTCCTCAGGAAAACAAATATATTTCCGAGTAATGGTAGCCATGCTTTCCAAAAACTTGGAGAGCACGCGGCTCAGCGTAGGCTGAGATCCCGACGGAGAGGGCACCCAGCCTCTGGAATGAGCCGTTCGCCAAAAATTGCAGGCAGCCAAGCATCTTGGTCATACCTGAAATTGCTTGCCCCTTCCTTGTGGTGCGGGCTAACCATGGCCGCTGCTCACTATACAATTTATGGAGGGAAGCGCGATTTCTGATGAGCTTGAACAGCTCAACGTCATGCATGCCATCGATGTGCATGCGTCGCTGGTGCAACCTGGTCTCAGCCCTCCGGACAATTTCAATGGCCATGAGCTGCAGATCCTCATGCTCTTCAAATGCACTAGAGTCATCCATAGCTGCTAGTCTCAAGGTCAAAATGGTCCCGTAAAGGGGATCGCAAAGGAAATGGGTTTATAGGGTGGTGGTCCATCGGCAATCAGCTCTCTGAATGAGACGCAAGCCCATACCGATAACGTAAGTTATCTGAACGAACGAAAAATATCAGATTTTGATGGGAAAATGATCCGAACTAACGCAAATTATCCGATTTGCTTTCGTTTATCGAAAGCACATATACGCATTTGCCCGAACGTTTGTACGAATGAAAAATGAACAGAAAAAAGCAAAAAAATTACAAACACCCACAAAAACTTTCACAGACAGCTACGGAAGTCCAGACGAATGTGCCTCTGAATCGAGCCTATGGTCAGTAAATGTGCCATTCATTTTCCCATTTCAAAATGAATGCTTACCAAAAATGTTTTTTTACATTTATTTTCACACTAAAAGATACACTTGACCATAGGGTTTAGAGGAGAAAAATGATAAAGAGAAATAACAGTAAAAGGCAGAATCCCCCCAATCCCCCTTTTACAGGCAGCATGGCAGAATTCCCATAATCCCCCTTTAACAGGCAGTGTGGCAGAATCCCCCCAATTCCCCTTTTACAGGCAGTGTGGCAGAATCCCCCCGATTCCCCTTTTACAGGCAGTTTGGCAGAATCCCTCCAATCCACCTTTTACAGGCAGTGTGGCAGAATCCCCTCAACCCCCCTTTTACAGGCAGTGTGGCAGAATCCCCCAATCCCCCTTTTACAGGCAGTTTGGCAGAATACCCCAATCCCCCTTTTACAGGCAGTGTGGCAGAATCCACCATCGCCCTTTTACAGGCAGTGTGGCAGAATCCCCCCAATCCCCCTTTTACAGGCAGTGTGGCAGAATCCCCCCCAATCCCCCTTTTACAGGCAGTGTGGCACACTCCCCCTTTTACAGGGAGTGTGGCAGAATCCCCTCAATCCCTCTATAACAGATGGTGTGGCAAAATCCCACCCCATGGCAGGCAGCATGCATTATCCCCCCCCAGTCACCATGGGGACCCATCTTTGCCAGCTACACAGTAAGGTTTTGTCATTTGTGTGTTCCATGTTTGACACTTTGCACTTTTGTTTTATGTTGGGCCTGTTCTGAGTCAGGGGTCCTGTTTATGAATATTGATGTATACTAGTTGTTGCACATAGCACTTTATTATCATATACTGATAGTACACAGGTATAAATTATTAGTCACTCCAGCACTTTACAATCATGTCTTTTTTGGCACGATGGTTCCCTCATGTGGCTTGTTACGGTATAGCACCATGATTTGTTGCTATTTTTAATATGTTTTTAGTGTGATTATCATCAATAAAGATAAATTATATATTTTTCATTGGTGTGGAGTGCAATTGTTAGTCCCCAGGGACCCATTTTGGGGGTGTTTGGAGGGCATCCCATAAACCTTGGTTAAAAAGTGTTAAAGGTATTGACCAGTCAAACTTTAAAATCTATTGCCTGGCAGCTTACCAGATGCAGTGTCATTTCCATGATGTGTCTTTGCTCCAGTCACCAAATGGAAGAGGGATATCTTCTTCCCTTTTGCTGCCTCCAGTGTCTGCCCCCTGATCCTGACCACAAATCAAAGACTGAGACTCATTCTATGTTAGTGGTAGGCTAAAATGGAGCCCTCCGCCATACTAAAGCCCAGCTCACTCCAATGCAAAGTACAGAGCATGCTTGCTTCACTCAACCCTGCCAATCCCCTTACAGTGGACAGCATAACATAGGTCAAGCTTTATTTCATTATTACACTGGAAATATAGCTTTCCATTGCCATGTGTGCGCCTGGAAAATCAGTTTAAAACGGTCCAGCACCCACTTGTGGTTTACATTGTGGCGGATAGACCCCCATAATCCCTTGCAATACCTTGATCCCCAGATACTATTCTAAACCAAAAGGTGCAGAATCCTCCAATTACAGGCAGTGTGGCATCCCCCTCCCAATCCCATAGGCAGTGTGGCATTCACCTCTTACATTCTCATAGGCAGTGGGGCATTCCCCCATCCCATTTCCCATAGGCAGAGTGGCATCCCCCTCCGAATCCCATAGGCAGTGTGGCATTCCCCTCTTACATTCTCATAGGCAGTGGGGCATTCCCCCATCCCATTTCCCATAGGCAGAGTGGCATCCCTCCCACTTCCCATAGGCAGTGTGTCAACCCCCAACTATTCCTATAGGCAGTGTGGCATCTCCTTCCCATTCCCATAGGCAGTGTGGCACCCCCCCCCCCCAATCCCCATAGGCAGCAGAAGGAAATAAAAATAAAAGTCAACGCACATGCGCTAGAGCTCCCGCACTGCTGGCAGGGAGCGCAAAAACCAACTCTGTACAGCGGGTGGATGTGGCCTACACCAACTCAGTGGAGGCTACGCCCTCTAGATGCACAGACCTAGGTGTTTGAGTGTGCCCTGGGCTGCAAGAGGCAGCGGCAGCAGCAACAAGGACAGGGACAGCGTCCTTCAGGCTTCCCGCATACATTCTATAAGGTGCATGCATATCCCCCCCCCCTTTCTTCAGAAAGCTTGCACTCTGAAGGGAAGCTATATTTACTTCTCTGTGCTCTGAACACAGTCTCCTTTTAGCTGGCAGTGGGAGGCTCACACAGAATGGGAAGTTTAGGAAACCGTTTGCAGTAGATCTGCAATTTGCTGATTTTTGTTTAACCAGAGATTCATTATTTCAGTCTTTTTATTAGAACTGTTAAGAAAAATGTTGATCATCAACTCTTTATTTGCAGCTCTAAAAATATATCCACCTTCTTGCAAAGTAACGTCATCATTCTATGAACAAGTTTCAAAGAATTCTCATCTGCAACATGGCCCGGATCCTTGGCTTATTGTATAGGTGTATAGAAATGTCACTTCACACATATTTGTTTTGTACTGTTAGTGGTATGTGTAAGTGTTACTGTGTCCGACTATGCCATAGCTTGAACTTAGGCCCTTATTCATGAAGAGATAGCGTCAGGTAGTGCCTTGTAAATGAGAGGTAGCGACAGGTTAACCCCGGACAAGGCATGCAATTACACGGCAGAATCTGTTGAGCGACTGGGATAACGCCATGTAGAGTCCAATTCATCATTATCCCATTATCCACAGCGCCGGCGTCCAGCATTCGAGAGCGCCAGGTATGACCTCTCGCTACCTGTCGCTCTCCCATACATTTCAATGGACGTTCTTCTATTTCTTTTTAAACAGGATTTTTGTTATTTTTTTTTTTTATAAAAATCTAAAATAATGTTGTGACCTCTTCTGACATAGAAAAAGCCATTTTTTCTAATAATTTTCATGTTTTATATATTTATGCAGAATTGACATTACAGGTCTGCCATTAATGTGTTCATGTTACAATGTTACTACAATGTAATTCCATATGTTTTCGCTTTGTTACTGGTGGATACATGCTAAAAAACAGACTTTAATCAAACAGCCTCCGGCGCTCTGGCCTTCAGAGAAGCATTTTTGAGCGCCGGAGTTGTGTGAGGCTGTTTTTTTGATGAATATGTTGTGAGTCGGTCGCACTGACCAGTCGCTAACATGCGCTCCCATACAGCGCTGTACTGGTCAAATAGCGACTCCTCACAATGTATCCATCATTGCTGCACAGCGACTGAGTCGCTATGAACTAGCGACCCACGGCCGAGCACAGCTACTGCGACAGAGCGGGCGCTCTGAAATACCTGCTACAGACGCTCATCTGTCACTACCTGGCGTTAGTGATGAATCAGCCTGCCCGTAAATATATGATTTCACCAGCCAGCTCGTTAGGCACAGTGCAGCATAGCTGATCTCTGGCATGCTAAATTCATTTTATTATTTTAACTATATGTAATTACAATTACGTTTTATAACACTGCCAATTTTTTAAACATCATGTCCTAAGGTGAACTAATAAAGGAAGAACATATGAAATGTTTTGGCTCATACAATGTTACAGTATATAAATGTTACAATGCATGGTTAATTGTGTTAGTGTGTGCATTATTTACAATGAGCATGTACCGTTTGTCAACCAAAGCTTCACTATAGGGTCAATCTAGCACCATATGCTAGGCATGCATGAATGGCATTTGCACACATTTTTTCATGAATATACCCCTCTACATTTTCCCCATACTCTCGATTTAGCAGACATTTTTGTGGGACATTTATTTTGCTTTTAGTAAATTTCCACAGGGAGCCAGATCTCACATGGGAATGAACTAAAAAAATGAAATTCATGTGATTCACAGAGTATTTTTCTCGGGGACATTTGTGTGCAATCATGTCTTTTTATGTGCAGGCATTTGCCTCCTGCTTGAAGCATGCGACTGAGCAGGAAAAAAATGCCGTTTTCACTAAATGAAATGCTTAATTGAAGAAAACCACAACGCTATTGCTGACATCATTTTTTCAATATAAAATGACATGCGGCAATTGTTTCTTGTTTAAAGCAAGTGCTGCTTCCATTGCTAGTGACACTGACCATTCCACCACTTTCTTTGAAGAAAATTGTTACAAGGAAGGCTATGTTTAACCAAGTTGGCAAAAACATTCATTACAATACTAATGTGTATAGTGTGTGTATCCATTACCCCTGAAAATGTTAAAGTGGACCAACACCCAGGATTTTGACTATCCTGGGTTTTGGTCCACTTCAGGGGGGCACCCCGATTAGGGGTGTCCCGCTGTGTAAAACCCCCCAGAACCCCGAAAAACTCACCTCACCACGCTCACGGACAAGACAGTGCGCCCGCCGCCGCCTCCCGCACTTTGCTCTGACAGGGCGCGTGCCCGCGCCAGCCATTCACAAGCGGCCGGCGCGGGCGCGCGCACGTCTAGAGGAGCGCGCGGGAGGCGAGCGGGATGAGGTGAGTTTTTTTGGGGTTTTGGGGGGGGGGGGTTCCTCACCCTCACGAGATCGGGATGTCCCGCGGGGAGGGAGGTGATCGGCCCGGGAAGCTTATAGATTCCCGGGCCGATCACAGGAGGGTGATGGTCCACTTTAAACATTACAGCCACACACCTAAATGTATTTAACTGAGAATTTGGACAACACAGAGTAGCAAGTATTTGATGTGTTGATGAAACTTGTTTTCCCAATTTTTAAACAATAAAAACTGATGTGTGGCATTCATATGTATTCAGTCCTCTGTACTAAGTATGGGTGATTGCTTTCAGAAGTCAAGTTTCTGAGATTTCATTGCTGGTGCAACCAAGAACCAACCATGGTACTACATATTTGGTGGGTGTGTGACTTAGTGAAGGGTATCTGGGTTAAGGTAAAAGAGGTAAAAGAAATGATAGTAGGAAAGCAGACCCATATGTCTCAGCAGAGGGCATTATTGAATCTTAATAGGGATGACATCCCTACAAGGTGGGACAAGGTGTGTAATATATTACTGTGGGCATCTAAAAAGACGGTGGTTTTTGCAGTGAGGCAAAACCACCCACCAAAACATGGTGCAAGGAAAGCCATGGCGATGGCATGTATTGAGGGGGAAAGAATTCTAGGGAGAAGTACTGAAGAAAATGAAAGGAAGTCAATAGTAGGATTAGTAAAGGATTTTTAAATGGCCTTTCCCTGTTTATTTTCTTTCTCTTTAGCCTAAGGCTGAGATCTGGGGAAGATGATCTGCTGGTGCTCCTGCATCGGACCTTGTCCGCCCCCTACATCTCCATCCTGCTGAATATGGGTGATACTCAAAGTTCCCCTGGGTAGGGGGAGGCAGGTACCTGTGTCCAGTGGTGTAACTAAATGTAACTGGGCCCTGGTGTGCCCTTTTAAGGCCCCTACAATAAACTTTTTCTGTCTTTGAACTCAGTTGGATGCAAGTAGACAACTAAAGACTAAAACAAAAGAGATTAAGGGGGCTTCCTTTCTCTAAATGATGCAACTATGATAAATAAGATGAAGGAGCAACAATGATGGGACCCCGCTGACCTCCGGGGCTCCGAAGCGGTCGCACCACCTGCACCCCCTGTAGTTATACCCCCTGCCTTTGTCTTTATCTGGGATTAAAAGTCTCCTTCAGATATAGTTTTTTAAAAAATTTCCTCTACTATGATGGCTAGTTGATCCCTAATGTAAAGAGACGTGTGGCCACTACTGGGAACCCTGCCTGATATGCTTGGTTTAATCTTTACCCACTGCAGTGGGTTTCTCTAATCAGCTATGATGGTGAGGGCTCTCTGGAGAAATGGCTAAAACTTCAAGTAGAGGACGACGCTCTAAATAGGAAGAATAAATAGCTTTCAAAAGAAGAAGGCATGGTAAGACAATGTATTAATAAATCTTAACACTTAAGGATGTATTTTGGAACTAATTACACATTCATTTTTGTATTAAAGCGGGTGGAAACCCATTTGTTTGTGTCGTCCGCTGATCCACCGGGGCCCCCCCGCCCAAGCAGCCAGACAATGTCGCCGGCTCGGTGGTTCTTTGAAAACCGGGTCCTTCCCCTGCCAAAGCCATGCCTGGTGGCGTCATTGAGATTGACGATTTGGAGACCCCAATGGTGCTGCTTGGCGTGCGCCAGCCGACTGGCCATATCCCCAGCTCACTGTTTGGCCATGTGCGGCCAGCCATTCAGAATGGTTGGGTGTGGGGGCTCGCACCTCTACAGGCAAGCCGGGGACGTGGCCCCTGGGAAAAATTGCATCGTGGGACCTGCCAGAATCAGGTTCACCGGTGCCCCAGCAGCTGTTACACAGAGGGGCATCCGGTGTAGAATCTCCCAGGGTCAAGCTAGTGACCAGGCCGTGTGGATTTTGACCTGCTTTAAATGTTTTTTTTTTTTTGTTTTGAATGCATCATTTCAGATAATATGAAAAAGCCACTTTTCTAAATGTGAGAAAGCCATGTGCCAAAATGAGCTCCCAGAGAAAATGATACAGTCTAGAAGACACAGAAAATATATGTAAATCTGTATGCTTAAATAATACAACATGAGTATACATATGTATGTGGGGCATGGAGGAAGACAAGTCAGATTGTTGCTTAATGTGTTGGACTCATCCTTTAATAAATTGCCTGATATAATAAGCCAACTAATGCACTGTATTCCAAGAAAATCTGCTAAAAATGTGATGGAGAAGTTCCGGGTGTAGAATTTTTCCAGTGAGGTAGGGATATGTTTTTAAATAGAAAATAACAGCATTTACTGATACAGACACCAATTTTTAAAGCATATATCAGAGTTTATTTCCGCCACATATTTACAGTGTATGGAATTTTCACTTTGGCATATTGTGCATAGTACAGTAAGAACAGACAATAATGAATATAATAATATTACTAAATTATAAAATAATACTAAAAACTTTAAGGTTCTGTTTACGCCTCTCCGTTGCGATAAGAGCAATCGTTTTGTAAATATGCCAGAGGGGCATTGTACCAAAACAAAGACTGCCCTTTTGATGTGTTAGAAATGTGTTTGCATTTTCAAAAAAAAAACCAAAAAACATTTTTTGCATAATAGGTAAAGGTAAATGGTAAGTCTTTGGCAATGCAAATGCAAAGCTGGTACACTGCGATATACGCACGTTGCATACGAATAAGGTGTCTGCAACATTTTTTAATGTGTTGCGCAGCGCAGATGTGTGAACTATCCCATCTAGAATAATGAACATTGTTTCCTCTGCGTTGTAACTGCATTGCAAAGCAGCGCAACAACACAGAAAGTGCCGAGGTGTGAACAGAGCCTTACACTTCTGCAATTTACGTTATAAATGACTTCTACAATTTACCAGTTAAACATTTGGAACTTTTTGTATTGGCTCTAGGTAATAAGTTCTGCTGTATTCAGTAGTGTAATGGAATTTGGAAAGAAACGGTTCTTATATTGCACAGTTTTAGTGAGTGGTACTCTGAATCTTCTCCCAGAGGAAGCCAGAAGATAGAATGAGCAGGATGCAATGAATCTTTGACAATATTCAAGGCACATTGTCTGGCTCTCCTGGAATAGAGGGTGTGGAGTGAAGGTAGTGGTAGGCTGATGATTCATTCTGCTTTGTGTGATGTTTCTTGCATCCTTGAAGTTTCTTCTAACCATACTACAATTAAGGAGCATAAAACTGATTCAATGAACATATCTAAACAGGCACATAAACCTCAATGAACAAAGATTGATGAAAGCATTTAGATTTTTAAAAATCTATAACCAAGAAGTTACTTCCTGCTTTTCAATGTATATTATCCTGGCCAAAACCAGTTAAAGTGGGGGAGTAGAAGGGGGTGGAGGAGTGAACAGAGGAGATATTGGCCTTAGATGTTTCCATATTAGCGTTCAAGATTCTCACTGCTGGTGATCCTACAGAGCAGTGCTTGCCAACCCTTTCCTTTAAGACCCACCACAGCTCACGTTTTGTGGTTATCCATATAGCTGCCTCTAAAGCTGCACTAATTACTTCACCCGAGCATCGGAGTGGAGTTCTGCAAAACTTTGCCTATTGCTGGGCCTTGTAGGGGGAGGGTTGGGGATCAGTGCTATAAAGGACAACAAACCTGGCCAAGTAAAGTTCACATGTTGGGGCCTTCATCCAAAATAAGTCCATCCATCTTTCTTATTTGCTCAACCTCCTTCTAATTCCTTGCCATATATCCTCTATCTGCTGTCAAAAAATGCTGTAATACAGGGAAGAAATTGGAACTGAAAGCATTGACAGTATGTTATGTGATTTTTAATCTTAGAATTTCCTCGTAAAAAGATTTGGTCCCAAAAGGTATTACACTCCCACCAAATACTGTAAGGCTGACATTTAGTGTCCACATCCCCTAACTGTAGCCTATTCCCCCCATGCAAACTGCCTTCCTTTTCTAATTAACTAATGGGACACTAAATGCTCCATAAAACTATCCCAAATAACCTGAACAGTGGCAATGGTGATTCAACCGTTCTGTTACACAGAGTGTTAACCTGTTATTTCCCAAAAATATTGAGAATACACTTGAAATATGACAAACAAGATATTTCATGTTAAAGCCCAGGCTCTGCTGAAAAAAACGATAAACAATTTTCCTGGGAAATCCCCTCAAAAATCACAGTTGAGTATATATATCTCAAAACATTGAAAAATGGTCTGGCAACAGAGGGTGACAAAATCTCAAGGTAGGCTAGCACCTAAATGGTTAATAATCAAATAAAAATAAATGGATTATTTTTAAGATCTCTTTGTCTCTACAGTGCTCAGTGGTTGCTTCTCAACCCTGGTATATGTCACGTGCCAATTCTCTGCTCACATCTGTGGCACCTGTCACACCTAGTAGATGTGCCCACCTTTACCTTAGAATAGACTTAATAACTATGTTCTGTGTGTCTGATGTTATGTTACATCTCAAAAAGAAAAAAACAATATAACTAAGCATGAAAGATGCTAAGAAAAGGCATATGTACTGTCCTTGGCAGCTGATGAGTCCAGATTGGCTGTTTTAAAGCCAGTTCAGTAGCTTTGGCTCTCAGATTCAGACACGCATCCAGTGGGTGTCCTAATGCATTGTGTAGCACACCTAAAGACCAAAGCTGTATCTCATGAACTAGTAAGTTTTAAAGCAGCTGAACTCGTAAATAAGCTCATATGAGTTGGAGAGGTTTTCACCTTGAGTGAAGCAAACCTGGACAAGTTCATTGTTAATGTAATTGGATTCTCCATAGGCTGCTATTGATTCATTACTAATGCCAGCTTTCGGCAGATGAGCGTCAGTATAGCAGCACTTAGAGCGACCGCTAGTAGACACTGTAAACATGTATCGGGCACTGTAACAGAGCGCCTCAGTCGCTGTAGTAACTTGGCCACATTGATGAATGTGATGTATGTTGGGCGCTCTAACACAGTACAGCGCTGCCGTGAGCGAAAGGTAGCACCAGCTTAGTGCAACCGACTCTCAGTGCTCCACACCATACTTCAAAAAAGGACACACACACAGCGTCGGCGCTCTAAATCTGGTCGCTGTAGCATAGAGCGCCAGATGCTGTCTGTTTTTGGACACATATCTGCCAGTAACAAAGCGAAAACACATGGAATGACATTGTTGTAAGACTGTGACGTTAGAACTTTAGTGCCAGACCTGTAATGACAATTACCTGTAATTGACCATGCACAAAAATAATTAAAAAACAGACCCGTAATGACAATGTATAAAAATAAAATAAAAAAAAAACATCAAAAATTAGTTTTGCCAGCCCAGGAGAGGTGACACATTTATTTGAGAACCCAAAAAATATATAATTTTTTTTTTAAAGAGATAAGAAGGAAAGTCCATTGAAATGTATGAGAGAGCGACAGGTAGCGACAGGTAATACCGGGCGCTCTGGAAGCTAGAGCGCTGGCACTTTAAGCTGAGCCACCTTTAATGATGAATCGTACGCTGCATGGCGTTGTTAGAGTCACTCACCAGAATCACCTTCATAAATGTGGTTTTGTGTACAGTGCCCAGTGTTCACCAGACGCTGCCTGCTGCTACGAAGCACTACCTGGCGCTAGACCCCCTTATTTCCAACTTTGTAAAATAACATATGTACCTCAAAAGAAACAATGGGCACCTTAACTGTAAAACTGTCCCATTGCAGGTGCAGGGGATTTTCTAAAAATATTGGAGCAAAAAGATGAATTCCACTTCATTGTATGTCGGATGAGCCTCTCAAAACTAGGTAAGAGACAGGCAGGCTGATTCATCATTAGCGCCAGGTAGCGACAGATGAGCATCTGTATAGCGGCGCCCCGATCAGCCGTCAGTCGCTATTACAGGGCTCCTCAGTCGCTACCTGCCGTTATTGGTAATCACGCTGCCACTGTTAAATGTGATGTTTTACATGTGCTTTAGAGGCACTGTTGAGTTGTTACACCTTATTCAATACAGCGCCTGAGCGTTTCTATGCTGTTGTATAGAAATCAATCTGTAAAAGTTAAAATTCTGCTATAACATTAGCTAAATAACACATGTAACCAGATGTTTTGAAGAAAAATTTTGTTTATTTAAACGAAGCATATATAGTAATGTTTTTTTTTTGGTTTTTGAAAAAGCAGATGTTCCCATCGGTGCCTGTAATGGAGACAAAAGTGTAGTTAGCTTGTGTTGTTGTTTACAAATAAATTATTCTAAACACCCTTTGTTTTTTTTTAATATTTTAGATACAAACCACCTTTTTTGTTTATAGATTTTAAGCAAACCACTTTGTATTTTTCAATCTAAAATACCAACCACATAGTTTTTAATGATTTAAGCTACCCATTTTTTTGGTTGGTAATTTTAGACCACCCACATATTTGTGGTTTAATGTTTAGAAGGGCTCTGTAGTACTGTAGCTGTTGTATAGTTAAGGTGAGCTAGCTTACCGAAAAAATAGAGGTAATCATGCTTTGCCGTTGCTCAAACCCAGTCTGGGTGTCCTCATTACTGTCTGCGGCCATGTTGGGGACTTCTGGCACCAGTGCTGTTTCCTCGGGGGTTCGATTCAGTGGCATATGCAAGTGTTGTGTAGGACACAGCATGCGAGGATGATTTTGGAGACCTTTTGTGGACTGCACAACATCTCTCCTCCTGGGCGTACCAAACAGAGAAAGTGTGCTTTCAGCAGGCCGATAGTTCTTTCCACAATGCATCTGGTTTTGCGATGTGCTGCATTGTAGCGCACTTGGACAGAGGTCTGTGGGTTTCTGACCGGAGTCATTAGCCACGTTTTCTGCCCATATCCCTTGTCCGCTGTAGAATAAACAAAGTGAGAGAGAGCAATTAGTAAAGTACCATGAACATAATCTATACATTAAAGCTTGTGTTATCTAGCTGTGCAATTTAGGAGTCAACATATTGAGCTTATTATTATGTCAAGGATTATTAATTACCCAGTAGCCATCCAGGTGGCATTTCATTGTTCTCAAACTACTAGGACAGGACTGATTGCTGGAGCACATAAGAATCATGGCATGAGCCTGGGAAGCCAGATCGCACGACCCTCAGCTTCACGTCATGGTCACATACCACCATGACATTCATGGAATGGAATTGTTTTCTATTCCTATAATGCAGCTCCTGTGCACGGGGAGGGCGGAAAGGGATATGTGTACCATCCACGCACCCTAGCACATTAGGGATCCCTCCCATGCGGTAGAACGCATGTTTAATATTGGCAACCTCATCCTCAGGAAATTTAATATAAACGGGGATAAGGTCGCAAATAGCCAGGACTACCTTGCATGGAAATTCCCCCGTGCCACAATATTTAGCATGGAAAATAGGCGAACAATGCCAGGGATGGAATGGGTGTGTCTGGTGGATAGATCAATTTTGTTCTTAATCTGATCATATAGGGACTGTAGTGCTGCACGGTTCAGACAAAATCTTCTTCTGATCTGCTTGTCACTTAAATCCCATACAGAGAGGTGGATGCCAAAGGATCGGGGTGCCCTAAGCCTCACAGCACCCTCTTCCCTTGACTCCTGACCTTCTTCTGTGCTGCCACAACAATACGTCCATAACCCAAACATCACCCTCTCATCCATCTCACAATCACTGGCTATAGCTCAGGCACTCCCAAAATCAACAATCTCACCGCACACACAACCAGTCCACATACACAATCACAATCCTCACAAAATCACACAAATGCAGCTCACCACAAAACCAGATGTATAGTGGTTAGAACCATCAGCCTGCTGAAAGTATGCTTTCAAAGTTTGGCACAACCAAGAGGGGAGTTGCTACACAACCCACAAAAGGTCCCCAAAACAATCCACACTTGCTGTATCCTACACAATATTTGCAGATGCCACCAAAACAGATGTCCCTAAGAAACAGCACTGATGCCGAAAAACTCAACAAAGCCACAGACAGTAATTAAGAAACCCAGCAAGCCAGTTCCTGGCAGCTAGGGCAAAGTTACAAGCAACAAACACCACAGCCTTTGCCACAGTGTGTCAAGATAACAATGAATAAAGTAATTTGAATTTATACTTAACTTATACAAAGGTGTGGCCCGCTTAGCCGCCTCTTGCGTTTGTTAGCTGTTTCCAGTCTGTAATTAGCTTACCACAGGTGTGGCGAAAACGCATAGCGCATCCATAATAGCGTAGTTGTGCGGATCTGGTTGCACAGACATCTATTGTCCAATCCAAGGTAAACTGGTAAAATTTCAAATAGCCGTTTTTTAAACACCATTTCCAATGTTGCTCAGAATCATGGATACTAGTAATTACTAATGTATATCTGGCTTTGTAAGTAGCTTATAAATTACTTTATTGACTTCAACACATGTTTTCTTGATACCTCATTCATTGTAGTCAAGATGTAGCTACACACACCTGTACAGTATGTGTCAATCAATTAACTGGCTCTGTTTGTGATTGGGTAATAAAGCACATAAAAACTGGCAGACACATTCAACAATTGTTGCCATTCTGTAGTTTGCATGCGTCCTTGTGTGTTTGTTGTTTGGTGGTGTGTGCAGCTACAGGATGGAGCCAAATTCTGGGAATCTGCCGGCCACTGCTGTGTCTCCTGGCTCCCAGTACCAGTGGTGTGCGTCGTGGGCACAGACCTTACTCAAGAAAAAGGGCCCAGGCTGAAGGTGAAGCCCCGCCCAAGCGTGCCTATGCCAAGAGAGAGCCAGAATTTAATTTGGCGTATAATAATACTATTGTGCATCTGACACTGGCTAAATGGGAGTTATTATTTGGCTCCCAAAGTCAGTGTTTAGGCAAACAAGAAAGGAGAAAATTGTGGGATGCCATTGGTGAGCAGCTTACTAGCACTGCTCAATATCCACGTAGTGGCACAGCCTGCAAGAAACGCTTCTACACTTTGCAAAGGGCCCTTATGCTAAAGATACAGTCTGATCTTCTTGTTGACAGTGGGACGAAGCAGGCTTCAAAGAGTAAATACAGGCCATATGAGGAGATGCTGAAGTGCAAGATTCCACTTTGTAGCCTGCAGGGTGTGGATGTTGGGGATGACACAACAGGCTGGGGTGAAGGTACATTGTGATTACCTTGTAAATGATTGTTGAAAATCATGTTGAACCATTTTTGTAACTAACCTTTTTATCATCCTAGAAGTAGTTCATGGTAAGTATCATATTATACCTATGTCATTTTTAGTAAACATTTCTCTTTGTTTATTCATAGTGGACTCGCAGGACTCTGATGTTGACGGCTCCCAGATTCCTGCCCTTCCCCCAGCCTCAACATTAACCCAGTCTGAGGTTGAAGGTAAAGAGTCTTGATAATTTGATTCCATGGAATTTGTCTTGATGGTTAGTTTCATAGCGCACATTAACAATGCCTAATTGTTTGAATTTGTTTCACATAGGTGCCCTCAGAATAGCACCAGCATCTCCTCATGAGTCTACAAACTCTTTGGATGCCAGTAAGTGTATGTGTCAATGTGGCTTCTCCTAAAGTAATTTAATTACAATCTAATAAATGTCTGGATGTAGCTGAATCATGCTTTTCATTTGTAGGCCAAGTCCCAGTTTCATCTTTGGACCCCACTTCCTGTGTTGCAGGCCTACAGGACCCTGTTGGTGTGTAGTGCAAAGCATACTGTATCCTTTGTGTATTTTGTTTATTAATGTGTATCTCTATTAATTTCTAAATGGCAAACCATGAGACCTCACATTGAAAGCTGTATAGTTTTCTAAAAAAAGGTTACTATTTGATCAAACAAGGAAACTGGTAAATACATGAATTTTCTTTTGGTGAGATTATAATTACTTTACATTAACAATACTATGGCAGCTTAAAGTAATAACATTCAAAGCGCGGCTGCTAGGGATGAGGGTAAGAATGTGTGTTATTTTTTTATGTAAGGATGTTGTATCTCATTAAATGTTGTGGGCCTATTGACATTTGGTATGACCCATGTATTTTTAGGGCAAAGCTCTAGTGAAGGGCTAAGTCTGGACATCTCCGATGTGGCGGGTATGTGTGCTTATAAATGTGATTATGATCTATGGCCAGACAATTAGTTGACCTTTATGGTTTAACAATGAGCTTTCTTCCCTAAATATCATACATGTAAAGGGTGTGTGTATTGACCGATTGGTCATATTTTACAGGTATTCAATCTATACAGGTTAGATAAAGTAGACACACAATGCAAACAAAACAAAAATTAAAACTGTTTTTATATTTAGCATATGTGATGTTGCCGCCACTATCGGATGATGATTTGCCCGTTTCTGGCAGCCAGACACCTGTACTATCTGAGGAGGACCACACTCAGGTACCATTGATTAGTTGGTTATGATTGTGAAAAGTTAAAATTTATTTTGCACGCTCATGTAAAACCATGTAACATACAACATACTTTGATCTTAGGAGGAATTCTTGATGGCAATCCAGGATGTGGCCTCCTCACAAGTCCCATGTGCTCAGGCTTCAGAGCCAGCACCAACGGTACATGTTAATCTAACCATAGATGTGGTTGTCAATGTTTTATATGCTAAATACAATCAGTAATATAATATCTTGCTTTTTATTTTAGCCTACTACACAATCAACTGCAAGAGCTGCCCCCACCAGTGCTGACCTCTATGAGTTAGGGAGTCGGATGCTGGAGGCCTACAGTCGCCAACAGCCACGTGATAGACTCCAGGAGCACATTGCCGCATTGGAAACACAATCGCTGGTGGACCAACAACAAATACGTTGACCTGAGGCAAGAAGTACGGGAGCTTCACAACCAACCCCAGCCAGAATTGTTGCATGCCATACACCAATCCATTGAGCGGCAGGATGAAACTTTGTTGTTGTTACATCAGCTAATACAGCAGCAGTCTATTTTTTTACTGCACTGTTGGCCCCCGACGCTGCCCCTACAAATGACTCACCACCAACAAGGCCACCCACGGACTAAAATGTATTGACTTTTTTTAAGGAAATCAAATGATGATAAAATTTGGTTTGCCTTTATTTATTTTAATAAATTTGTGTTGATCTTTACAATTTTGTGTTTGGTACTTAATTACATATAAAGTAACCCATACATTAAGACATGTCTATATCTATATATGTGAATGTGTTTTATAATTAACAACAGTAATAGGTTTGAACACATTAGAATGCTTCTAGAATGTTAGGGGTAACAATGTGTTTCACATTCTAATAACTAATGGGTTAATGTTAACTTGAATAAGGTTTTCAAGGTCATGCTAGTGCACTCAGAAGCGCACAACTTATTGCTTATTCAACAACAGCGACTCTAGGCGTCACAGGGAATAACAGGAAAAAAAAAAAACATGTATCAAAAGTACAGCGCCACAGCCAGCGACAGGTAGCGACTGGTCATAGCGACTGGCCCTCGGCGCTCTAACACAGATTTAACAAGAAATTTATATGAAACAGCGTGGGTGCTGTTTTTTTGCTGACTGTGGGATAGAGCGCCAGACACGGTTAGATTAAAGTAATTTTTTGTTGTGTAAAAAAACATTAAAGTTGTAAAAATAACGGGAATGACATTGGGGTAGGGGTGTGACTTTAAGATTTGAATGGCACACTATAAATTAACTTTTCAGAAAAAAAAAAATAATAAAAAAAACAATACATAAAGTTCAGGAATAATGTCTACCACATTTGTAGTTTGAAAAAAAAAAAGGTGCATGAGAAATGGGATTTGAGCCTCGTCCATAGAAATGTATGGGAGAGCAGCAGGTAGCAAGAGGTAATACGCGGCGCTGTGCAAGGCTGAATGCAGGCGCTGTTCGCTGAGGCTGGGATAATGATGAATATAACGCTACATGGCATTATCCCAGTCGCTAAACAGGTTCGCCTACATAAATGTCTAATTGCATGCTGGAGCCAGCGTTCTCTTGCCGATACCTCTCGCTACCTGTCGCTAAAGAGTCACTACCTGACGCTATCCCTTCATAAATTAGGCCCTAAGTATATTCATTTGGGTAACCCCACAGTTCAGCTTGAAAGTCTTGATTTTATGGGAAGCCACATAGCTCCATTGCTATTCTGTAAGGTTAAACATTCCAAAGAGCACCTTATATAATAATGTCCTGTCCTGAAGACATACAACACATTTTAATTTTTTTATTTTCTGAAAACAATTTCAAAATTTACAAAAATGTATGAGGATTAATTGCATCCCTAAGGTATTTTTCACATATTTTAATGTTATAAATAAATCATGCTGAATCATTCAGCTGTTCTACAAATAATGGGACCTTTCATGGAATGCAAATCCACGGCTAAGTAAATGTTTGTGTCACTGTGGAGAGCCAGGAAAATCACTGTGGATATGTCCTACTTAGAGTTTGTTCTCATTTAGAGACATCATTTTCTAAATAGATTTTTTTGTCATCAGGCATTGAGAATAGTTGTTGTGGTGAATAATTATGTGGAGCTGATAAGAAAAAATATAAATATAATTGTTAGCTTAATATGCCATTTTTGCTTAAAAGTAAGAACTTTGCATACTTGAACTTCCTTGTATTTTATCATAAAATTATTCTTTTGTGTAATGCAGGGCAATATCATATCCCCATTCAGTGGCGGACTGGGGTCAAAAATTAGCCCGGGATTTTACCAGGCCTTGGCTGGCCTGAGGCCCCCCACCATGATGCCGGGGCTATAGCATTGAAGGCTGGGGTTCCTTGGCTTGTGGGCACAGTGGGGGTGGGTTCAGGGGGCTGACATGGAGACTAAGGGGGCAGGGATTGAATGTGTGTTTTAAAAGCAGCAGCCCAACTGGCCCCAAAGCAGTGCGGCCCCCCCAGGCATTGTCCCGGGTCTCCTTATGGTCAGTCCGACAATGTACCCATCTCATATCTATTAATACTTTGTCCATATAGACTATATAGTTTATACACATGACATTGGTCCTAACTTGGTGTGGCATGTTGAAAATTGGTGCTTGGGTGCTTAAAGTGGACCGACACACAGGATTTTGACTATCCTGGGTTTTGGTCCACTTCCCCGGGGCCCCGCTATCGGGGGGGCCTCGCTATGTGAAACTCCCCAGATCGCAACATACAACTCACCTCACCCCGCTCCTATGGCGCATGCGCGGCCGCTCGTCCAATCAGCATGCTTGGAGCAGCTGAGGTATGCGCGTCAATGCACCGTATTACCTCAGCGGCTCCGAACACGCTGGCGGCCACATCTCACGCTTCCCTCTAACAGGGAGCATGCCCGTTCACAAATGGCTGTCGCGGGCACGTGCCCTGCTAGAGAGAAGCAGCCCGCGCATGCGCCTTTGGACCGGGATTAAGGTAAGTGAAGCGGGTGTCCTGGAGGGTTTCACACAGCGGGGCATACCGATTTTGGATGCCCCGGGGGGAGGGATTGGATCGGCCCGGGAATCTTATAGATCCCCGGGCCGATCCCGCTGGGTGTTGGTCCACAGGGAAATGGGACCATGAGAGATATAACTAGAATGGATGGGAAATCGTTAACTTAGGGCTTTATTTATCAAGCGCTAGCACCAGTCAGTGCCACTCTGTGCCAGTATTGAACCTTAGTGTCACTCAGTGCCCGATTTAACAAACAAAAAACAGTCAGCGGCAATGTGTCCGCCAGTGCGACAGTGCCATATAGTTCGCCGTCGGTCTTTTTCAAAGATGCGCCAGTGTATAGCGGTGGTGTCGCTTTAGATCGTATAGACCACAATGGGCAGAAATGTACTTAAAGGAGCACCATTGTTTAATTTGTGGTAAAAGACAGATTTTGATTATATTTCATATGTATACAAGTTATTTTGTGGAAATAAATTGTGTGCCAAAAAAAGGAGTTAAATGCTACAGTTTTTTTTGAATGGTAGCGGTTTAAAAATTGGACGGGTGAACCTCCCTGCTACTTTTCTGTGCGGTGAGCACCGCGCTTCGGGTCCACTCACTGCATCTTACCTACTTGACTTTCTTTCCTCCTTGCCTCTCCACAGCCTGTTAGCAAGAACAGCGAATGCATGCGGAGAGGCAAAGGAATTTCTGAGAGGCACTTAGACCAGCGGGTGCGCATCCATGGTCTCCAGCCAGGGGCAGTCTCGCCATAGGGCATACAGCGCAAAATCACTGTGGGCCGGTACCAGGAAAGATCGTCGCTGAATGACAGATGCTGGAGGGTGGGTGGTGGCTGTGAGCAGCAGAGCGGATGTTGTCCGTGAGCGCCCCCCCCCCAGAACTGAACATTAATAAGGCGGTGGGCAGGATAACCGATTTATGTCTGCCTGTCTGTCAACTGCTCTTGCCCCTGCCATCACTCACACACACACATGCATACATACACATACATACTAACACACCGGCTCTCCACGGTTGTCTCAGCACTAGTTCCAGGCTGCTATTGGGGAACCAGCGCACAACAACCAGGAATCACCGGTAAGCATGAGTGTGTGTGTGTGTGTGTGCGCGAGCAGGGACAAGATGAACAGCAGCAGTAGACAGACAGGCATGAAACGGTTACCCTACCCGCCTGCTGCCCTCTTATTGTGGAACATTGAGGGGGAGAAAGGGGGATGCCACTCACTGGCTGTAATGAGGGACACCCTCAATGCCTGGAATGGAGGGATATCACTCACTGCCTGGAATAGAGGGATGCCACTCACTGGCTGTAATGAGGGAAGCCTCTCACTATCTGTAATGAGAGAGGCCCTTCACTGACTGTAATGGGAGATGCTGCACTCAGCCCGTAATAGGAGATGCTGTACACTGTGTGTAATGGGAGATACCACACAGCCAATGTGGACTGACACACACTGCTAATAATGGGGGATGCCACACACTGGCTGTAATAAGGGATGCCCGCTCACTGCCTACAATGGGGTGATTCTGCACACTCACTGGGGGGATTTGGAGAGGAAGTTTAGCATTCAATTTGGTTCAGAAAATGTGTTTTCCTCATTTTTGTCCTGTAAATAAATAAATAAATATATATATATATATATATATATATATATATATATATATATATAGATTTGGAGAGGAATTTTAGCATTCAATTTGGTTCAGAAAATGTGTTTTCCTCATTTTTGTCCTGGAAATAAATATATATATATATATATATATATATATATATATATATATATATATATATATATATTATACTGGGCCAGGAACAGTACAGCAGGGCCGTCGGCCCTAAAAAGTCCTGGCCCATTTTTTAACCCCAGTCTGCCCCAGCATAAGAGTGGCACTTCTAGCAGCCAGTTCTTGCCTCTCCACTGCGCTAATATCAGCATATAGCGCATGCTGGTGGAGAGGTGCAGGCAAGGCTGTTTTTACTTGGAGTCCAGCGGACTCCCGCACCTACTGACTCGGGTGAAAAACAGTCACTGCTCCTCTCTGCAGTGCTGTTAATAGCATACAGCACATGTATTAGAAGAGGAGCAGATAGGCGGAAAACATCTGTTTATTTTCATGAGACCAGCAAGTAAGTAGGGGGGGGTAGTTGGACAGGAGAGGACCAGGCGGCAGCCCCTAACTGGACTCACTCATGCAAGTAATGGATGCTGAGGCAGTGGTGAGTGCTGAGGCAGTGTTACTCAGCTATTCTTTTAGTTAGCAATAAAAACTGTGCAAGGTTTTTTGAGATTTAAATTTTGGCCTCATTTTACACACCAGTTTACTTGCTATTTTTTAAGACACTTAAAATGTATTTTTTTCCAGCAAATTTCCAATAGTGCCCTTTTAAGTGCTTATAATTAAAATTAAACACATTCATTTGTACAAAACTTGCTTTGGTGACTTGTAAATATTGTAAAGGTGGGACTTAGAAATCGCCAAATGTATTTTTACTAATTTCTCGTAAAATAGTTTTTCAAGGAGTATTTTTCTTACCACCGTGTACTTAGGAGCGCAACAGCACAACAATTTAAATTCAACCTAAACTGTAGAGTTTGTCCCCTTTGTGTACAGCAATAACATCCTGTAACTATAATGAAGAAACACTGACCGGCACCTGTTCCATACTGCAACAATCTTTTCAGCATGCCAAAAATGATTAAATCTGAAGCTCTGCACCTAAAAGTTAGCGATACAGAGCGGCACTTACTGGCACTCTTCTTATTGGCATAAGGGTCCAACAGCCACTAAAAAAGGCAGACCAATACCTAGTGCACCAATCCAAGCTGATTATTTAACATTGTTACTTGCAGCACCATTTTGGAAAAATAACAGCGCCAAAATGTAAATAGATGCCAGTGCGGCAAATCAAACTCGTATGCCTGCAAAATTACGCTAAATAGCGCACTTCATAAATAAGACTCGGGGAGGCCAATTCATTAATAGCGTCAGGTAGCGACAGTTGAGGGACTGTAGCGGCATTTTCAGAGCGCCCGCTAGTAGTCGCTGTGCTTGCCCGTTGTTCGGTAGTTGATAGCGACTCAGTCGGTTTGCCGTAATGTTGAATATTGGGTGAGGAGTCGCTATCTGACAGGTTCCGCGCTGTATGGGAGTGCATGATAGCGACTGGCCATAGCGACCGGCTCCCACCATATTCATTAACAAATCATGCTCAAAAAATTATCGCGCTGTAAAATGCATGTTTGAACCCCAGAGCGCTGGTGGCGATGGGTTAAAAGTAGTTTTTTAACCCCCAAACAACCATATTTTTGGAAACCAAAAAAAACAAGTTTTTTAAAATAATTTTGTAATATGAATACATTAATATCAGACCTGTAATATCAATTCTGTACATTTTTAACTTAAAAAAGTTATTTAAAATGGCAGAAGTGGTCACAGAATTTTTCACATTTAAAAAAAAAAATAATAACAATTAATTATGAATATTTAAAGATTGTTCCATTGAAATGCATTGGAGAGCGCCAGGTAGTGAGAGGTCATACCTGTCGCTGTTCAAGGTCGGACGCTGGCGCTGTGGGCTGAGGCTGGAATAATGATGAATGAGTGGCTATCTGGCGCTATCTCAGTCACTAAGCAGGATTGCCTAGATAAATGTGTGATTGTGGTGGGGAGCCGGCGTTCTCGTGGCGGGGCCCGTCATTACCGGCCGCTCACCAGTCGCTATCCCTTGTTAAATAAGGGCCTAAGAAATATTTGCCCAGAAACATGTCTGTGATAAAATAAAGGAAAGCTTCAGTTAGTGAGTCAGCATTTAGAACATTCTAGTCATGTGCAGTTATCATAATTGGGTGGAGAACAGAGGTTAAATAAACTAGAACCCATGAAACCAGTATCAAAATTGTCTTTATGTGGTCAACACTCATTGATATTTGGAAAGGGGAACCTACAGAAGATCAAGGCCAGGGAAAGTTTGAGAAAGTAAGATGACAGCCAGATCTGAATATGGACATTAATTGAACACCAGTGCAAAGGAGCATGCATAGAGGTGCTAGTATGAGACTATAGTCCTTGCAGATGCATTGGATTGTGCCAGAAGTTTGCCATGATGACAGATGCTGATAAGAACCTGATGTTGTGTGTCAACTGTACTGTAAGCAGAATTAAATATGACAGTAAACCTGCAACTACAAATAAAGTAAGTGGAACTGCCTCAAGAAAGTGGTTGATCTGTGTTGAAGGATCTTGCCTAGGAGAGAGATCTGTATCTCACATATCAAAGAAACCCGCTCCCTGAACGCCTCACCTTCTAGGCAGATTAGATGGGTAGCACTGGCTACGAGTGGCTCAAGAAACACTAAAGACTGATATGTGCACCTACTGTATGTTTCAAGACTTTATTTAAATTGTTTCTAATAATAATAAGACACACCAAAAATAGTAGCCGGCATGGCACCTGCCAGGCTCAGTGGATGCCCTGCCAGTAAAATGACACATTTGGGGCATCGGGTGTGTGGAAGAGCCCCAGGCCAATACCAAAGGGCATAAGGGATTGTAACTTGCAGGAACAGGGGCCACCAATAGTGCGGCCTCTGAGCAGCCCATCTAAATCTGCTCCCCCTGTACCCATCCCCCATCAAGAAATACCACCCCAGGCTCTGCCACAGATTCTATAGCCTCAGCATCATGGGCATACCCACCCCTTACATGCTATAGCCTGAGCTTAAACTGTTCATAGATACCAGATTTGGATGAAATGGCATGCTGGAGCTTCTGTAGGAGTTCCAAGACAATTTAGGCTACCACCATCCTCCCTAGAATTGCAGGATCCACAGCATTCTCTCTGCTTCTGTTTAAAATAAAAGACAGTACATGTTGCAGCTGCATATAGTTCTAGAAAATCTAGGGATATACAGAGATTGAGAAAGTAATAAATACGTGACCATAGACACAGAGAGGTCTCATACAAGTGTATAGATAAACAGTGGTGCATTTCATGCTGCAGTCCATGAGACATACTGTATGCAAGATTGGCAACATGTAAGTGTAAAAATGCTCATCAATGTCATCAATATTCATTTATCAAACTATTTTTCATTATTAATTTGGTTTTCTTAATGCAATTACAGTTTTCCTGTCATACATAATTCATTGGTAAGTAGAAGTATGACTTTTTCTTGACTCTACAAAATGATATTAGTGCTACCTTGGAGCCATCCTAATCATTGTGGCATCAGGAACAGTGTGCTGGTTTGTTAGTATATCCACGCCTGCCAAATCACACATTCATAAAAGCTTTTAAAATGTCAAACTGGCGTTTCAGGTGGTCGGTGTTCTTAATTTTGTTTTTAAAATTGAATTCACAATTTTTTGTCATTGTTCCCATTCTTTCAGCCTTTTATTGCAGTTAATCGTCTTTGAAAAACAATCTGTTTTATTTCTCCTTGCCACCTGTTCACGTTGAAAAAGAATAATAGTTTGGTAGAACATACAAAATATAAGAGCTGCAGCTGGGGCTTTCTGAATGACCATTCATACAGTTTAGTGTTAAGCCGCAACCTTCATTTCAAATTGGTTGATAAAAGATGGTCAGCTGTGTACAAGCACAGTACTTAGCAGAGCCCCATCCTACACCATTGTACTTCTGCTGTGATATTAGAAATGACAGTTTTTGAAATAAAAAATAAAGAAACATTTAGCTACAAAACAACCTATTCCCACAAAATTCTCCAAGGCTTTTAAGCATTTGTCACCATTTGGTAGTCATTTGTCCTGATTTCTTAAACTCTAAAAAAATGATTCAACTTCTATATGAATTAGTTCAAACATTTCAGGTTATTTGAAGCTGCGCCATTATTCTACAATTAGTAGGGAAACAGTGGTGTGAAGAACCTGCGCTACTATCTTAACTCTTAGATTTAAAAACACTATTGTCACTTGAATTAAAAACTGCTCGACGTGTTAAAACCTCTTATCCCAGGTAGAGAGTATGTAACAATTGTAAGTATGTGAACACAGAGCAGAAAAAGTACCTCTATCAGATCTTATTATGGGGCACTGGCCCCGTATTTGGCTCTCGTTCTTAAAACTCTGTACCTTTAGCACTTCAAGTATTAAGGTTCAAAATAAATACAGAGCTACAGAGAAGTATAATTGACAGTATTCTTATCAGGTGACACTGGCTCTTTAAATAGTCCTTGTTTATATAATGGTAGAGCTATAATTCTTCCTCTTCCATTCAGAATAGTGTCAAGCTGTGATTCTTTCTTATACAATGTTCTCAGTGCCCATGAACTTATACAGCCACCACTGTGCCCGTCACCGATACTAGGTACTCTTACCGGCTGGTGGATAGTATGAAGCTGTATGTATTATCTCCTCTTAGGTCTCTCCTCTATGTAGGTATCCAATTAGGAGCTATAGGGGCTGGTTGCACTGGATTTCAGCTCACCAGGATAATGCAGATGTAGGGTAAAACAAAAGAGAGAAAATCTAGTGTATTCCCGCTTTTTAATATTAAAATTTATAAAATGCAACCTACAAATGCGCACTCACATTTAAAAAATGACAAATCGCTTGTATAGAAAATAGGCGAGGCTCTCACCCAACTCCAGTCACCACGGCCGTTGGTGTTACTGTTTAGAGGGGCGGGGTAGCTATCGCAAGTAGATCTTCTTCTATTTCATATGCCTGTCGCCGTCAACGCGTTTCACTGCCAGCGGCAGCTTTATCAAGACTGGCGAGGCGGCATTAAGTTGCTAATGATATAGTTTCAGAGTGTGGCGTCACTCCTATTCGGCCCTATTGGAACAATTAATTAAATACCTGTATACTGCAGCTGATCACATAAGTCCGGATGTGTTTTCCTGGGCGCTCGTCCTTCCTGTGTAGGTGCGTCATCGACGGGGGCGCGCTCACCGTGACCGTGCGCGGTATCGCGTGATTACGCGAGTACGCGTCTCTGGTCTCTTTCCTATTGCGCATGTCACATCTAGAGTGTTTCTTCATTGGTGCAGGCTATTCCTGCTTTACACGTAGTGATAGGTCGGGGATTACTATGTTCCCCTCTCTGTGTCAATTGAGTTCCACCGTATTTATTGTCCTCCGTATTTGGCGAGAGCTGGGGGCTACATTATCAAAGTCCCTCAGCCCGCTAGCAGTCCACTATAGCGTTGCTTCCTATTTTATAACAAGGAATCCAATTATAGAGCCTATTGACAGGAGCAGGATGAGAGTCTCTCCTTTACAGAGAAAAAAACAATTCTGCATAGAAACATGATCATTAAATATCATACACATATTCTTCCCAGACGTGTTACTTATTATTGATTATTGGCTGTTGACATAAACCTTGACTGTACTCACAACAGCTAACATCATTTATGGAACATAGATACTGCTTTTTGGGGTGGGTGCAACGATCTATTTATAATAAGGGCAAATTAAATGAAGTGAATCCCAATACTAAAAAGGCACCAGTTAGCCCTTAAGGGTGTGTAATATTAAATGAAAACTTGCCTATAGCTATGTGTATGTTTAGGTGATTGTGATGAAACCGTGATGAATATCCAATAATAAGTGTGTAGATAAATTAAAGCATGCCTAAACCTATATTACCTCTAGGTGATTAAAGTGAGGTGAACCCTTAGTCATTAACAGATATATAAATATAGTGCATAGAACTAAGAAGTGTCAATGAAACAGTTGAGGTCAAATTCCACATTTAACCCCTTGGGTGCTAAAGTGTCCAACGTATAAATCCAAAAACTCTCCCTATGTGAAATATCCCTAATTAAATGAGAACCTCTCCAGTGTCGTTCTATTTTGTCTATGCCCATAAATGATACTAGACTTGGGTCTTGAGAATGATGTATTTTAAAGTGAGCTGACAAATTGTGGGTTTCTAACCCTTTTCTTATATTGTAAAGGTGCTCTCGTATACGTATCTTGAGGGGCCGGCTAGTTCTGCCTATGTATTGTAGCCCGCAGGGACACGAGATCATGTAAATCACCCCTGCTGAGTTACAAGTTATGAATTTTTTAATTTTGTATTCAGTTACTCCAGTTTTATCCTTAAAAGATCTTAATGATTTTTCAGTAGGTGTGCTTATTTTACATCCTGCACACTTTCCACACTTGAAGAAACCTTCCTGTGTGTTAATTAGCATAGCGGGTTTGTGTGGAGGGTCCAGGTAACTTTTAGTGAGGATATCTTTAAGGTTAGGAGCTCTACGGAATATGATTTTAGGTTTATCTGGCAAAGCTGGTCCCAGCATTGTATCACTTTTTAAAATATGCCAGTGTTTTGCCAGTAAGTGTTTAATTTCCCGATGTTGTACATTATATCCTGTTATGAATGAGAAATCTTGACCTATATCATTCTTATTCCTATTCGATGTTCCTACTGAGGTAGTTCTCTCTTCCTCTCTTATGTTATTCCTTTGTTCTTCTATATCTACTCGTTTATATCCTTTCTCTACAAACCTGGTGACCAGTAGGTCCGATTGGATATCATAATCCGCTATTTTAGTACAGTTACGTCTTATACGCATAAATTGGCCTCTCGGTATAGCTTTAAGCCAGGTGGAGTGATGACAGCTAGTTGCTGGTACATAGCCATTTCTATCCGTTGTCTTAAAGTACGTTGATGTTATTAGCTTGGGGCCCTCTTTTTTGATGTTTAGATCAAGGAAATTAACCGAGATCACACTAGTTTCAGCCGTAAACACTAGATTGAATGAATTATTATTTACCTCCTGGAAGAATTCATCTATCTGTGATTGGGTGCCTTCCCAAACGCACACGATATCGTCTATGTATCGTCTCCAGCACTTTAACTCTGGTCTAGTTTGGCTGTAAATAAATTGCTCCTCCCACCACCCCACATAGAGGTTAGCCATGCTGGGGGCAAATTTGGCCCCCATGGCTACGCCCGTTTTTTGCAAGTAGAATGTCTTGTTGTACCAGAAATAGTTGTGTTGTAATGCAAAATCCAGGCAACTGATTATGAACTCTTCCACGCTTCCACTCCCTTTGTATGGGGTATCACTGTGTAAAGGGACGATACATCTGCTGTTGCTAGCAGGCAGGGTTCATTTAGTTGTAGATTGGCGCATAATTCCAAAACCTGTGTGGAGTCCCTCAGGTAGGCTGGGAGTTGTACTACTAGTTCCTGGAGGTACTTATCCACATATTCCCCAAGCCTGCAGGTAATGGACCCTATTCCGCTTACTATAGGACGTCCCGGGGGTTTCTGTATGTTCTTGTGGATTTTTGGGACTTGATAAATGGTAGGGATACGTGGAATAGCAGGTATTAAGTATTCATATTCTTTTTTCGTTAGTATCCCTGTGTCCATACCTTCCTTTAGTAGTGTGATTAAGGTCTGTTTGTATTGTACCGTCGGGTCCTTACTTAAGGGGATGTACGTGTCCCTGTCTGAGAGCATCCTAGATAATTCTTCTAGGTAGTCCTGTTTATCCAGGACCACCAACCCCCCCCCCCTTTGTCCGCTGGTTTAATTACCACATGGTGCTTATCTTCCAATTCTTTTAATCCCCTAAATAAAGGAGCTGGCCAGTGTTGTTTTCTCATTTTTAGTGATCTCAGGTCCCTTGCCATTACTGTTTTGAATGTCTCTAATGCTGAATTTTCAGTGGACGGAGGGTTGAATAGGGATTTATTCTTAAGAGTAGTGTGTCTATACCCTTCCTGTTCTTGTACACTAGCCAATGGTATCCTGGCCCCCTCTTCTGGGGCTTTAGTCATAAAATATCTCTTAATGTTAAGCTTTCGGACAAGTTTTTGAAGGTCTATATAGGTATGGAATTTGTCCCGGGGTTTCGGGGGGGCGAATTTAAGACCTTTATCCAGAAGGGATAATTCGTTCTGCGTTAAATTAACTGTACTTAGGTTAAAGATTCCTTGGCCTACAGCCATCGGGGCCTTCTGGTGCCTGGTACCTCCTCGTCTGCCTCGCTTGCCCCTTCCTTCCTTTTTCTGGATGTATGTGTCAGTCTGCGTTGTGTATCTCCTTTGTCTCTCTGCGGTGTTACCTCCCAGGGTTTTGGTGATTTTCCCTGCCTCATGTGAAAAGGGGTAGCCGGGGGAGGGGAGGGATATTCCTGAAGGGGTGCAAATCTATTATGTGAGCTCCCTAGGTTTCTTTGAGGGTTGTGCTCCCGTTCTCTTCTATTGTGGAACTCAGTTGTAGGTCCCCTTCTTTGGGTCCCCCTATGTCTGTTAGGTGGATTTCTATCCGGCCCATATGGGGAGTAGTTTTTTACTCTTTCATCTATTCTGCTCTTAAATCAGTCATTGTTAGTCTCTCTATATCCCATATGTCTTCTGTTGGGACTATATCTTGAGAGATAGTTGTTTCTAGGTTCTTCCCTTGTTATGTGTGTAGATTCTTTAGTGGTTTGATTTTGCCATTTAAAAATCCGATTTTGGGCATAGTCCCGTTGGTCCCTCTGTATTTTTCTAATTTTCCTATTTTTGATAGTAATTTCTTCCTTCTCCAGACGTTCCTTAAGAGCCAATGAACGTGTGGAGAAGTCAGAGCCTCCTCCCAGGGGAGTTAGTTTGTCCTTCAATGTATCTTTATAAGTTTTAAGTTGTTTAATCTGTTCTCTTTTCTTATTAACAAGTTTTTCCACCAGCAAAAGGCCACATTCATTAAAGAAATTACTCCATTCTTGGATGGATTCAGTACTTTCATCTCCATCGTATATTTGGAGGGACCATCTGAGTTGCTGTGGAACCATTCTCAGTTTTAGATACTGTTCTAATGTGGCTATATCCCACTTAAGACGTAACTCCCTATTAAGGGCTTTATACAGATTTCTGAATTCTGTGAAACGCGTTGACGGCGACAGGCATATGAAATAGAAGAAGATCTACTTGCGATGGCTACCCCGCCCCTCTAAACAGTAACACCAATGGCCGTGGTGACTGGAGTTGGGTGAGAGCCTTGCCTATTTTCAATACAAGCGATTTGTCATTTTTTAAATTTGAGTGCGCATTTGTAGGTTGCATTTTATAAATTTTAATATTAAAAAGCGGGAATACATTAGATTTTCTCTCTTTTGTTTTACCCTACATCTGCATTATCCTGGTGAGCTGAAATCCAGTGCAACCAGCCCCTATAGCTCCTAATTGGATACCTACATAGAGGAGAGACCTAAGAGGAGATAATACATACAGTTTCATACTATCCACCAGCCGGTAAGAGTACCTAGTATCGGTGACGGGCACAGTGGTGGCTGTATAAGTTCATGGGCACTGAGAACATTGTATAAGAAAGAATCACAGCTTGACACTATTCTGAATGGAAGAGGAAGAATTATAGCTCTACCATTATATAAACAAGGATTATTTAAAGAGCCAGTGTCACCTGATAAGAATACTGTCAATTATACTTCTCTGTAGCTCTGTATTTATTTTGAACCTTAATACTTGAAGTGCTAAAGGTACAGAGTTTTAAGAACGAGAGCCAAATACGGGGCCAGTGCCCCATAATAAGATCTGATAGAGGTACTTTTTCTGCTCTGTGTTCACATACTTACAATTAGTAGGGCCTTCTATTTACAAGGGTTATTGACTAACAGACAACTTATCAACTCTTTTGTAGAACTTTTTAGGTTTACGTGGGGAGAATTTCTATAAGGCTATATTTACATCTGCCCGGTCGTGTTTGAGGCATGTGTTTTGTGGCAGGAATTCTGTTTTGTGTTTTTTTTTTCACGTTTGCATTTGCGCCTGCTTTTAATAGATAGCCCTGTTAAATGGGATGCCTTTGCGGCCAGGACACAGCAGGCAGGACTTTTTGCGGGCACATTTTTCTCCTCTCCGCTGCACCAGAAAGGTGTGAAATGGGCCATAGAGGTGCCATCGATGGATTTTTTTGCAGTACCACTGTGTCTGCCGCAAACGCAGAAACGCATGCGGTACCAGACTGGTGTGAATGAAGGCTAACTCAAAATAGGGAGAGTAATTTATTGCTAACGCCACTGAACGCTACTTGTGCAGCTAAGGAGAGGCACTGACAGCGTCAGTGGCGATATGCTACAGGAAGGCCAATGGTGCTGTTGCCGGTTATCGTTTTTGATGCTGCGTTTCTCAGTCCAACTTTGATAAAAGTCATATACGCTGGGCGGTAATGAGGAGGACTTCTTGTGTTATATCCTGTCTCTGCCTTTTATTGCTGCTGGTTGCTTATAGCCATTCCACAACAGTGTTCTCTACTACACAAAAAAACACTACATGGGGAGAGCCTCTGCTCCCCACAGCCACACAAATGGGACCACCACACCACTACCTAATCTTCATTATTACATTCTTTATTCATGTTTCACATAGAGCTTACAAAAAAAATTAAAACCATTTAAAAACATACAATCTAGACAAAACACCATAAAAATGTGTTGGGCACTGTGCAATTCTCTATTAATACCTGGATATTAATCCCCTCACAAAAACGATCCCTCTTACTAAAATCTCCTATAAAGTGCAATGTGCTAACTCTCAAGAATAGTTAACTGTGCAAACAATATTGTGCAAACCAGGATAATATGATCACTTATACATATCTAGATCACCAGCTCCCCCAGAAAAACAGGGGGACACCCAAGGTGCAATGTGCTAACCTAATCTACCATAAAAAGATATACATATACATTGTGCAAAAACTTTAGTCAGAGGGAATAACCATGACCAAAAGGTGGAATGAGTATATTATAGATTTTTAATTATCAGGATATGTACAGTGCCCGCCTCCCACGCGTTCTGTGATGACGGCGAACAAGCGTCACTTCCTCAGGGCAAGGGGTTGCAAAGATCCACCAAGCAGGCCCCATGTCCCCTCTTTTTATAAGTAAACCCTGACTCACCTAATAAGCAATAGCTGTCCCTCGCTGTCGGTGCACTGATGATTGCACTCTGGCCGGAAGTGCATCATCAGTCTCCTGACAGAACAGCCATCATAACCCTAAGTCCGGCCGAGATTCCATGCTGGAGTGCAAGCCATGATAGTATTAGAAAGCTGGTGCTGCAATCCCTCTGCAGTAGGGGTGCTGCACCAGCACTGTGATCCCCGCGGGACAGTGTTACGGTGAGTATGGGGCTATGGACCTAAAGTGGACAGAAAACGGCTTGTTGTATGTTGTATAATCTAAGCCGGAATGTAGGTCCATATGTAGTTATTCACGTGAGCATTATTATGTTATGTATGCTTTGGTTTTGTTATGTGGTGTATATTCAGCAGGTTTCCACCCGCAGGCCCCATACATATGCCCTGAACGACATTTTCATAATTTGGCTTGTTTTAGCCACATTTATACAAAATAAGTTTGGGTCCACTTTAGGTCCATAGCCCCATACTCACCGTAACACTGTCCCACGGTGATCACAGTACTGGTGCAGATCCCCTACTGCAGAGGGATTGCGGCACCAGCTTTCTATACAATCACGGCTTGCACTCCAGCGTGGAATGCAGGCTGGACTTAGGGTTATGATCACTTCCTGTTTTGTCAGGAGACTGATGATGCACTTCCGTCCGGAGTGCAATCATCAGTGCCCTGACAGCGAGGGACAGCTGTTGCTTATTAGGTGAGTCAGGGTTTACTTATAAAAAGAGGGGACATGGGCCTGCTGGGTGGATCTTTGCAACCCCTTGCCCTGAGGAAGTGACGCTTGTTCTCAGTCGTCACGGAAAACACCTGTGGGAGGTGGGCACTGTACATATCCTTATAATTAATTTAATAATAATAATCTATAATATACTCATTCCATTTTTTGGTCATGGTTATTCCCTATGAATAAAGTTTTTGCACAATGTATATGTGAGGAATAGGGCAAATACAGTATTACATTGCATTTTATCGCTGATGCCGGGCATCCCCCTTTAAGGTTCTCTGTTCTTTAATGTCTGCCATTACAAAGCCAGCAGGAAAAGGAAGTCCATATATGGGCATGGGGTCCTGAGGAAAGGCAGTTTGAGTTTCAAAGCCCCCCCCTGCTGCTCTCCTGCTGACTCTCACACCTCTAGCCTGAGAACCGTGACCCGCGGTTCCCTGACAAAACGTGACCCGCGGTTCCCTGACAAATTGGTGGCAGCGTGTTGGGATAAGGCAAATAGTGTAGGTGAATGTGGGCCCCATACTCATACACTAAAGATTACCAGCAGTGGCTTTTCTGTTGCTGGGATCTTAAGATCAGCTCAACACTAGGCACATTCTGAGAGTGGTTACAGTAGGTTGTCTGATTACAACAGTGTGCAATATCTGTCAGTGACCAGCAGCTGCAGGCATGGCAAGTGGCACCAGGGCCAGAAGCAGGGATGTGGCTGCCGATGTTGCACTGGGTGTGGAGGGGCCCAGCCAGGGCTCTCCCAGAAGCCAGTCACCGACCCTCAGCATCCCAGGACCGAGCCCCACCTGCTGGTCCCCCCAGCCAAGCAGGCTCAGACGCTCTCCTGCACGCTGCTCTGGCAAGTCTACGGGCTGGGGACCGGGCCACCTATAAAGTCCTGATTGAGGCTGCCGAGCGTCAAGCCGAATGCGAGGAACGCCGTGAATGCGAGCCGATTGAGGCTGCACAGCGCCAAGCGGAACGTGAGAAACGCCGGGAGCAAGTTAAACGTGAACTCCAGCTCCAAGTACTGCAGCTAAAGCTTCAGCACCCTCAACCCAGCACAGCTGGTAGCGGGCCCCCTAAGAACCAGGCCCCAAAGTTGCGTTCAGAGGATTTCCTCGTCTTGGACAAAGGTACAGATCTGGACACCTTTCTGCTGGCTTTTGAAACTGTTTGCCATCAATACCATGTACCGGAAGATCAGTGGGTCAGGTACTTAACCCCTAGACTTAGGGGTAAAGCCCTGGAAATCTTTGGGTACCTACCCAGGGAGACCACCCTGAGCTACGAGGGGGTCAAGCAAGCTCTGATCCATCAATATAACCTTATCCCGGAATTTTAGTTTGTGACGGGGCCCCACCCACAGCTGGGCTGACAACATGAGAGCAGTCGAGCAGTGGACCACCGGCTTAGAAATCACCACCATCCAGCAACTGAAGGAGCTGATTGTCACAGAACAGTTCCTCTGGAATTGCCCTGAGGATCTGCAGCAGTTTCTGTGTGACCGGAAGCCGAAGGGGGCCTCAGCAACTGCAGCACTTGAGGTTGAATACCAACACAACAGAGCCCCCGAGGCCTGCTTCCCTCACCACCACTGCAACCAACCAGGACACTTCAAGGCCACATGTCCTCAGCGCCAGCAGGGCCCATCCCAGAACTCCTACACGGTGCTGTATGTGGGTAGGGGTGCTGGGAGGTCCCGGGACAACTTGCAATTCATCACTGTGAGCCAAACTGTGGCCGAGGGACACAGGCACTGAGACGTCTCTTGTGTGCCCTGAGATGGTGTCCCCACCAGACTTCATCCCCGGAAAGACTGTCTCAGTCTCCAGAATTGAGGGAGGTGCATCGGCACTGCCCCTTGCGAAGGTTTATTTGGACTGGGGTGCCGGGCAGGGTGTGTGGGAGGTGGGGGTATCGTCACTTATCCCTGCCAGTGTTTTGCTAGGGACAGACTTGGGGCTGCTAGTGTCTCTGTATGTGGCCGCTGAACCCCCGAGGTCTGGTCCTCCAGAATGTGATACTCCAAGGTGTGCAATTAATATGAGTCATGTGTGTAACCTACCTGCTACAGAGAATGGGGGGGTAGGTAGTATAAAGTGTGCTTCTTCCTCCCAGAGGGAGGAGGGTTACCCAGGAGCTGGGGAGGGAACTGCGACTGAGGTGAGGGCTGTTCCAGGAGAAGTGGGAACCCTAGGTAAGTCCACATCGCAGGGTTTCTCCACCACTGGGTTGTCAGAGGGCCAGGCTGGTCTGTCTGGACTGGCGGCTTGGATGGGAATGGAAGGGGGACAGGCCACAGCGGCTCTGGCCACTATCATGCATAGTGGGAGTGCTGGTAGCCCAGGGGCCCACAGGGGTCTAATGGCTCCCTTCCTCCAAACCAAGTGGCTGCTAGGGCCGACAGAGGTCCAGAGGGAGGTCCTGGGAAACGGTCAGGGGATGGGATAGTCTCTTCTATTCCAACCACCCCATATCCGGGGTTCCTGGCTCCTCAACCCGAGAAGACCAATCCAGGAAAAAGCAGTGGTGGTGGAACCTGCAGGTGGGGTGAGGGCTGTCCATGGAGAGATGGGACCCCTCGGTAAGTCCCCACTGCAGGGGTTCATCACACCCGGGGTGTTAAGGAACCAGGGTGTTCTGCCTGAACCGGCAACTTGGGTGGAAGTAGTGGATGTCTCAGCAGCCTCCCTTCCTCCCAAGAGGCTGCTGAGACAGGCGGAAGCCCAGAGGTGGGTCCCGTGAAACTGACTGAGGACATGGGGTCTCCACAACCCCAACCATGTCTAGGCAGAGATGTGGGGTAGCATCAGACACTGATGACCCCCAGAGAGTTCTCCCTAAACAGGAGGTGCAGCCCCACTTGGGCCCAGACCCCAGACGGGTGGTCTGGAGACAAGTGCGGCTGTACCCAATGACGGTCAAGCCAGGGTCACCAGGAGAGTGGCCTGAGGACCAGCGGTTGGTGGTTCCCTATCTGTCCAGGGCCAAAAAGTGCTATGCCTTAGAGAGCTGGACAATTGGGCACATAGGGATCGCCAAGAAGCAAGTGGGGCCTGACCTGGCTGCCCACTGACATTGGTACCATACCTGTCAGAGGGTGGGGGTGGCAGGGCCAAGTCCCAGCAGCCCACCAAAAACTCTGCCGCACAGAAAGAGGTTTGTACCAATGGCGGTGGACTATGCCACCCAGGGCTCACGTTCAATGGCCTTGTCACCCACCTGGGCTGACAGGGTGGGTACTGCCCTGTGGGAGATCCTTCCCAAGGAAGGTCCCCCCGGGGTAGACTCTCCATCCAGGGGACCCAGTTCATGGTGCTGGAGGTTAGGCAGGCGCCAACTCGAGGCTACCTCCTTAAACAGTATTGGCAACATGCACCGGGCTCGGGTAAAGCAGAAAGGTATGGGTTGCCATCGGCAGACTGTGGACCCGCTGTCCTGGCTATGGGCCACCCTACACGCCTTCCAGGAGTGGTCCAACCATTACTCTGGAGGGATGTGGACCACAGTCTGGCAGATAAACCCTGAAGGAGACCCCCAAAACTATCCATGTATGGTTCAGGCCTCCCTTCTGGGGCAGCAGTGCAAGGCTGGGAGTGGAACCCCCCCCCCCCAAGGTCCCACAGCATTTGGACCTTGCCCAAAATCCTCAACATGAAACAGTGCTATGGCCGTGGTGCTGCAGCGGAGTTCTACAGGCAGGGGTAGTGGGCACATGGGCGCAGGGGCCAGCACAATGAAGTGCTGCGCCTTTGCGCCCTCTTAGAGGGGGAGGTGTGAGGAATAGGGCAAATATTACATTGCATTTTATCGCTGATGCCCTGCATCCCCCTTTAAGGTTCTCTGATCTTAACAATTGTCTGCCATTACAAGGTCAGCAGGAAAAGGAAGTCCATATATGGGCATGGGGTCTTGACACTCAGGAAAGGCAGTTTGAGCTTCAAAGCCCCCCCCCCCCCTGCTGCTCTCCTGCTGACTCTCACACCTCTAGCCTGAGAAGACTCTAGTGGGTCTGCAGCCAGGTACAGAATCAAAACCAGCTCACAAAACTGCACACGGAGGTAGGTTACTCCGGGCTCGACAATAAAGGAAAACCAGGAAAACAGAGATCTAAGGTTCTGACCCACTTAGGGACCCCATTTCTGGACTCATCGGATGCACGGCATCCAACCCAATCCTTTGATGCCGTATCCAAAGCCATATGACCCCCCTGCCCAAAGTTATAACCCCTAAAGGGTTTTAGAGGCTAAAGCACGCTCCAGAACAGTGGGAAGTGACAACCCGTCCCACAGATGGGAGGGGAGGGAGGGTAGACACCCGCTTAAAAGTAAGCCAAGTGGATGAGAACATTGTCTCTTATCTGGAGAGGTCACAATTCACACGTGCTGGAGGTGTCCATCCACCCAGCTTGCCACTTACCTCTTGTGGGAACTCCATCACTACTACTCTGCATCTGCATATTAAGGTAACTGACTATTGTTTCTCTGTGTAACTCACTCTATCCTGTAACCTTCTCAGAACAACATTTTTGTATCATTTGTATCATTTCATATTCCATCATAACCAAATGTTTGTTATCACTTCCTAGTGTGCTTATAGCATTAAACTTAAATTTAACTTGAGCAATCTGTTTGCCTTAAGCCAAGAATCTGTGTGTCCACAGGCTTTGGGCCTGGTGTTTCTGATAGGAGGACTCGGACAAGGCTTTTCTTGGGAACACCATCTGTGTGTCCGGAGGTTCCTGGTTGATAGTGGGATCTTGTGACCCGCGGTTCCCTGACAGTATATGTATATTTTTTTATGGTAGATTAGGTTAGCACATTGCACCTTGGGGATCCCCCTGTTTTTCTGGGGGAGCTGGCGATCTAGATATGTATAAGTGATAATATTATCCTGGTTTGCACAATATTGTTTGCACAGTTAACAATTCGTGAGAGTTAGCACATTGCACTCTTTAGGGGGTTTTAGCAAGAATGATCATTTTTGTGAGGGATTAAGAAGAAGGATATCTTAATTTTGGTTTGTGCAGTGGTTTCCTTGTGTTCAGTGTTCTCTACTACAATGACACACAATACATATACATATTTTAACAACAAATTGAAATGAAAAATAAAAATAGTTCATCTACTTTGTGGTGCTTAGAGGTGAAAGAAAAGAATATGTCAGTTTTTCAAATAATTTCCCCTTTTGCTCCTTTTCCCTGTCAAGGGCTTTACTAACTCTATAAGGGTTATATAGGAATATCTGTTTGGCCACCTTTTGTTTGGGGCAACTATGTTTTTTTAAATAATATTTTTGGCAATGCTTTAGGTCTGCTTTGGCTGGGTACAGATATCACCTTGCTGTTCCTACTGCAGCAATACTAGCCCAATTTCTGTCAGTTACCTGAAACAGGAATTAATAATTTGTGCCTGCAGGACAAACCTGTGGGCATGTCTGGGACTTCAGGAACCAGTTGCATTTCCTCAGGCTCTTCCATTCGATGGAGTATGCAGAGATTGTGTAGCACACAGCAAGCCGAGGATTATCTTGGACACCTTCTCTGTGCTGTACAGCATCTTCCCTCCTGACCTGACCAAACATAGGAAGCATGCTTTTAACAATGCATCTGGTCTTGCGGTGAGCTGCATTGTTGGGCACTTCAGCTGCGGTTCTTGAATACTGAGGTGTTTTGCACCTCTTCTGCAGCTTGAAATGTGCCCCTTACAAGGATATTTAAGGAGGCACATATGAACACTATGCTAACAAACACACACTGACACACATAAGTGCAAATTACATGGAAGCTACACAGCTCAGATAATGTGTCCAATACAATCCTGTCTTGAAGTGTGCTACATAATCTCGGTTTAGAGTGAGGGCACATGTTTGTTGCTCTGTCATCCATTTCTTGAAATGATGGCAGCTACTAGGCGTCACACACATCCACTTGTACATTCCCCTGTAAGTGTTTACATTGTTGTTTTACATGTTTCACATTCCTTGTTTAATGTTCCTGCTCAAATGGTTACTTTGTTTTCTAGCACAGCTGCAGATGCAGGATCAGATTTGGAGGGCCAAGAAAATCCAGAATCACAACCTGATGAGAGCCAATAGATGGAAGTCCTTTTTGAAGCCAGCACAAGTCACCAAGTCAGCACATCCATAGCAAGCTGTTCCTCAAGCCAACAGGGGCCTGTTTGTAAGTGAACTTGTCACTCTGTGGTGATTTTTCTGGTGCAAATTGACATTTTCTGTGCTATCATCTATTGCAATGTATTTGTCCCTTGTTTTCCTTTACTCTGGTTTTTAGGCAACAGTGTTCTACCCTCAACACCCACAGCCAGCTGTTCCTCAAGCCAACCGGAGTCTGTCTGTAAGTTGAATCTTTATTGTCTAAACCCAAATTATCTTCTCAGGTATGCTGGTACCACGGCTGCTTCAGATGTGTTTCCTGACAATGATGTGTTTTATGGCCACAGTGGCCCATGCTAAACCCACGGCACAAGCTTCTGGTTGTAATCGGCTTTTCGTGTTGTTTTGGCTTTGTAATGTATTTCCTATACATAGCTCTACTTTTAGAATAATTTTAGATTAGTCCCTGTCAGCCTAAATTATATATTTTATGTGTGTTTGTATGCAGCATTGAGGTCCACACCACCTATGGCTGTTGGAATCATCCATCCAATTCCAAAGTGTGACTGTCTGTAATTGCTACTTTGCTGGCTACCTGATATTGGTAATTTGTCACAGATTTTTTTGTTCCCCTACTCGGTCAGGGATTTAGTGGTTGCTTTTATCTCGAAAAACTGTGCGGTGTATCCTTGGGACTCTAAATTCTGTTACAGAGTATGGAGGAGAGTATGTGAGCTAACACAGCTGTCTGGAGCATTTCCATTTTGTTATTTTTCCTACTTTATTGCTGAAGTCTCCATTATGTCTCTCATAAAGCTTTTTATGACTGACCACCATTATTTGACGAAGGCCAGCTGTCCACACCACTACATATGTTGGAAGTATCAGGGGATGAGGCAACAAAGGTATGTGAACAGTGAATCTAGAGCTTGACCAAACTAAAAAATCAGCCTTACACTGTGTGCATGTTGCTGGACAACTTTTTCTGCCATCAAATTCTCATTGGATGTGTGTTGATTTCCAGGATGATACAATGTTTCCTCCAGTTACACAAACATCATCTTTAAGGGAGACGTCCGATGATTCAGGTGTACCCTCAACCCAGGTATCTGGATCCGTCTTGGTACTTTGCTTAACTTAAACATTCCCACCAAAGCCCCTTTGCAAATATTGTCAATTGCCCAATAACACTTCAATGAAGTATAGGCTTGGACAGAGATAGAGACATTTTTGTCCCCTTACATGCATCTGGCCAACACAGAACAACACACAGCAAACAATTGTTTAAGCTGATGGGTTCACAGGGACCCAAATACTAATTCAGCCATTTGTGTTATTGACCTTTCTTGTCTCATTTTCAGGCCCCATTGGTGGTAGTTGCGGAGGCTGAAAGGCGACCCACTAGTGTCCAGCTATATGAGCTGGGTACCCAAAAGCTTAATGCATACAATAGGCAACAGCATCATGGCCAACTGGCCAAAAGAGTGGAAAGCATTGAACGTCAACTGCATCAAATTCACATGGAAAGAAATCCTTTCGCTACGTAGACAGCACTGGCACATGAACAATGGGTGGCACTTGAAAAGCAGACAGCACATGTACAGGAACAACATATGGCTATAATTGCAGCCATCCAAGAGATTGGGAGGGAATTCGGAGGCCCTGTGTGGATCAGGGGCAGGGCCTACCCACAACACACCAGTGCACAATGGGCATCCGCTACAAAACCAATACCACTTGTTCCTCCAGGCTGCCAATCCATGAAAGGCCAGCACCATGATGGTCCATCAACATATGACCTTGTGATGGGGCATGGTAATTTAGAAAGTTTATAATTTTCACCTTTGTGGGCAGAGTTTTGCCAATAAATTCTTAGTTTTCACAAGCAATATAGTTGAATGTGTTAATGGCAATGTGATTGTGGTGTTCTTAGTTTGTTTTAAAACGTCAAAGAAGACAATATAAGGCAAACGTTTAGCAAAATGTTAACAATTTACAATAAAAGGTTAAACAAAAAGGCCAATATGGCCGAAAACACACATAAATGCACAGCAGATATCAATTTCTTGCCCCCACCAAGCATCTTCTCACGCCAGCAGCATAGATCATGCCCCCAGCACGTATTTCCAGAGTCTGTGATGTTCCCGTATGCTGTTGGGAAGTGACGCAAGCTGAAATCTGACCACCACTGGCGGATGGACTTGGGCTGGATCTTCACTTTTAAGCTCTGGGGCGAGGTAGCCATTATCTCCTCCACAATGGTACACTTTCAGACGGGCATAGTCATATTCCCACTGGCACATATTCTACATGAGAAAAAACAAATACAAACATTACAGTAACCAACAATAGTATTTAAATAACTATTTGATGAGAATGGGAAAAGACGCATATAGGATACAGTAAAAACGTTCAAAAGTGGCCTTGATGCCTTCCTGGCATGTAATAACATTTCCAGCTATGGCTACTAGACCACTGGAAGGAGTTAAACAGGCTGAACTGGATGGACTAAAGTCTTTATTCAGCCTTACATACTATGTTACTATGTTACTATGTTACTATATCAAAATAGTAAATATGCATGCAAAAATACTAAATGCAATGCTAAAATCTCTGTATTTACAAAAAAACCCACTATGGATAAAAAAGAATGCTACAGTCGGCGAAAGAGGCCTGAGTCTGTATTAATGTAGAAGAGACAACACAAAACCAAATGCACATAGCAAGATTGCATACGGAGAATACAATGACAAAAATGTCAAAGAAAGATCAGAAATAAGTTCAAAAGGGAACAGAAGTAAAGACACATCCACATAAAAATAACATGTGCAGCAAACACACAAAATGCACTTACCTGTGTCGGGGAGGGCTTGATTATGCTTTATTATGCTTGATTTACAAGACAGTTAGGTCCCGCTAGGTGTGAACACTAGAGAAGACCGCCACATTTAACACAGAAAGAAGACTGCACAGGATGAGACATAGCGCCATTGCCGATCACCCGAAACCTGGCGTTCAGGATAAATAAAACATTGTTTAGGACACCCTATAGGGCTTTCAAAAAAACTTTCAAAAAAACATTGTTACCTCATTGGAAAAATAATGCACTTCACCTGTAAAATGCCACAGGTGATTTTTTGAGAAAAATTAGAACACATTTTTTATTATCCTTTTTTGTGTGCTATAGCTAAATATCTGATGGTGCTGAATCAGCCCTATAAGGATCAATTTAGTACAAGGTGCAATAAGTCCACTTTGGAGTAAAAAGTGCACTTTAGGTGAAAAACAGTAATGCTCTTTTTTACACCTGGTGCTAAATCAACATGTTGGTAAAAATAAAAATAAAAGAAGATGGCACTTTTCACTCAAAAAAAATGTAGCTCTGTTCCCTTTTTTGTACCTAGTGGTAAATTCAGAACCAAGTGCAAAAAGTGCACTTTGTAGTAAAAAAATGAAATAGAGAGAGCATTAAAGTTCTCCAAGTTTCGCCTATATGTGGGTGAGTATTTCCTATCATGTTCAAAAATCCAGCAAAGCAAAGTGTTGTGAACACTGAACAAAAAACAAACAACAATAGGTGCAATGAAAGTGACACCTGTGCACCCCGCTCTACTCACCCACAGACCCTCATAAAATAGAACCTAAAAATACCCCCTTCAGATTCTACTAGCAAACCGAAAAGAGCCCCCTGCTTTTACGGGAGCTCAATAGTGTTTTGGACTGGCTGGTTCCTTATTTCCCTCTGTGTGAAATCCTCTGGATCACCTTGTTTACTCACCTCGCTGGCTATCCCACACCACATGTGTGGGACACAGCTGGGAGTCAAGTTATTTTCCCCACATTTTTATCTAGTTGTCCCTACTTTCTATTTGTTATGTTACCTATGTATATTTTTATGTTAGTAAAGTTCACCCCCATCCCTGCATTTTACATGGTTGTAAGCACGACTGTTGTCTCCTAATAGTAGTGGGCAAGTATTTCCTAGTCCCCACCAGTCTTTTGTGAGAACTTAATTGGTGCTTTGGCCGTCAGCATTCACATAAAGGAGCCCCAACTAGGGAGCTGCTGTTTTTCTTCATAAATCCAGCATAGTTCGTCCGGGGGTCCCAAACGACGCAGCCTTTTGCTCGATAGCAGTTTTGTTGGCGCTATTCCAGTGATAAATGCGTCGCAGTTGTTCTTTTGTGCACATTAAACAACATTTCCTAAGTCAGGTTCAAAATACACATTGTAGAGAGTGACATGGCAAAAAGCACTTATTACCTTTTGTAATTAGATTGTAAACTTGTGAGCAGGTCCCTCATTCTTTTTGTTTCAATGGATATCCTTTTCTCTTTTTTGCTAAGTCATTTTTTCAGTTTGTACATAAACCCTCTGATTGTAAAGCACTGCGTAATATGTTGATGCTATATAAATTACATTATTACAGAATATGTTGATGCTATTGCAGAACATGTTGACGCTATATAAATTACATTATTACTCATGCGCATTTACATAGTGTCCACTGGACTTGGCCCAGCCAAGGCGGTATTAGTGTTGCCTTTTTTACCTGCTTGGGTCTGCGTCTCCAGAGTGACAGTAGCTTGTAAGTCCATTTCATGACTGCAGTCTTGGTAACCCTGGGGGAAGGGCCCTCATCCAAGTCGGAACTCAAATCATCATCTTCTATGTATCAACAAACAAAACACATTTTAGGGCACACAAAGCAAATCATCCAATGCTATAGTGTTTTTGTGCACATTGACCCCTTCAGAAAAAAACAAGGGGATCTTGGGTTGCAGCATGAGCTTATATTCCTGGTATTCATTGAGGGGCTGGTCAAGTTCCCCTTGCTGGATTCACAGGCCATCCTTCATCTTATTAATGACTCCCCAGCACAGGGTAAAGAAACGCTTCTTCATGACCTTGCTGGAGGGATGCCCTACACATTGCACACAGGTTTCGTTAGTCAGCATGAAGGCAGTTGAATGTTCATTCGCTAATTAACATCACTCAGGAAGCCAAAGATTTTGTCACAGATGGACCATTTGGGCACCCATATGCAGGCAGCAGATACTTATAAAAGTTGGCTATCTGCCCCCAAAATTTTTTGTGGTTGTTGATAGTGGTATTTGGGTTGACTGTTCAGTAGTTTGTGTTTTGTGAAGGTGTGTGGATTATGATTATTGGTGTTTGGTCATTAGTTTGTGGTGCTTTTTGCAAGTATGTGTATTGTTTTGGTTGTTTTTTTGTGTCTTTGGTGTTTGGGTGGTCAGCAGTTGTGAGCTTTGTGCAGGTGTGTGTAAGTGGGTTGGTGGTGTGTGTATGGTTTTGTGAACTGAGAGGAGTCTTGTGCAGCTGCCGCTGAGGAAGACAATGAGGCTTGCTTGGGCAGACTCTGTGCAGAGTGTTTTCATCAAGGAGTGTGGAGGACTTTTGTGATTAGCAAAGTTGAGCTGCACTGTTGTCCCTCTATGACCAGATTTGTCACAAAAAATACCCAGCCACTGGTCGCAACAAGTTGGTACCAGGCATGGTCTGACTTTGTGCCTCTTTGAATATACTTACAAGCGGCACTTTCCAAAGTACAGCAGCTCTGTTAAGTTGCATAAGCCAACAGCCTATATGCAGCATCTTCTAGGAGGTGATTTTGGCCATATGTGACCTCATGCCAATGTGCTGGGTTGCTGGGGTAGATCGATGGGAAAATGTGCCATTCAGACCCCAATGAGCCAAAGTATTGCACTATAGAAACTGCAAAAACTTTCACTCTAAGAAGGCGATAGTGGAATGCGACCATGAAATGTGATGGGGTGTGTTCAGGCTTCCCTGGCTCATGCCACCATGCATATGTCTGCCCCCAATCTTTAATGTACCGCAAATTTGAGAACCAAGATATCCCTACAGGTTGGCAATTCATAAGCTGAGTTACATTGAAGGGAAGGGTCCCAACATCCTCTAATTTAGGTAGAGCAAGGTTGTGTTAAAATGATTTGTGGTCATACTACTCAAACCTGTCTTATACCTTAGGTGATTCTTGCTACGGCCAGATGACTTGGCTTATGACTCTGGTACACAACCTGCAAGGGACACCTGAAATCAGATACAATGCAGCACACAGAGAAACAAGAGGCGGTGTCAAATAAACTATTGGATTGCTGAAAGCATGCTTTTTATGTCTGTCCAGGCTTGGAGAGGAGATGCTATACAGCCCAGAGAAATTGTCAAAAATAATTCAAGCTTGCTGTTTGATACACAATCTGTGTTTGACACCGACTGAAAGAACCAGAGCATTCCCACAAAAAGTGAAGCAAACAGACAGATGGCTTTGCCCAGCGGGCACAGATGATCACTTTTTTGGGGTGACTGTTACTAAGGTATCATGCATGCAGAACACCAGGGAGACATTTGGCAACACTGAAAATGTTGAAACAACAAATTGCTTTAAAAAACCTTAGATAGCTTAGTCCAAAAATGCCAAAAAATGTTACGCAAATAAAAGAAAAAACATAAAAAACAAAAAACTAACATTCTTTTTATTGTTCTTACAGTCATAAACAGAAGAAAAGAAGACCCAGACACAGAGACGTTTTTTTTTTTTTTTGTTAATTTCTTAAGATTCTTTCATTGGTTTACACTTTTTTCCTAAAAACTAAAATAAATAATAAGAAAAAATAAAAAATCCTAAAAATAAATCTGAAGTGTTTGAGACTCTATTATTTATTAATAAGAATACTTATTATTAATAAGAATACTGATGTAAGATAAAAAAAAAAAAACAACCATAGATTGGCATTCTTGGATATGTGTTCAGCAGCGCCATCAGATTCAGGGCCGGACTGAGCGCTCTCTGTGCCATTTCTGCTCTGCAAACACCGATGGTTTGGCGCTGATATTGCCACTTAGTAGTAATGGCGCTGACCGGCATTCTTCATAAATCAGGCTCTAAGACACTAAAAGATCCCTTAACCTAAGCTTTTAGTTCAACAAAGTTCCAAGTGAAGCATGCCCAACTTTTCAAAAGGTTTCCTACATGAGACACTAAATCCAGGATACAAGGTATGTAACCAAACAGGGAGAAGATAGGGAGAATGCAGATGGGATCCCAATAGTTGGAAACGCCCAACCTTCCTCTCAAATTCCAACAACAGGTCATGTTTTGCAGATCTCCACCAATGCACAGGTGAAGAATTTAGTGCTCAGACATGGAGCCAGATTTGTGGAGATTCACAAAACTTATCCTATTGGTGGCTCTTGAGGTGAGGGTTGTGTACTCCTGGGTTGAAGTAAGGTTCTCTGTGCAATCAGACAGTTCAGCTGGCAAGAGTTGCTTTATTAATAATTATAATGGGGCAAAAAGTGTTGGAGATAATGTGCAACAGTGTACATCATCCTTTCCTCCTGCTTTGTTCTTTGATGAAAGGACAGCTGGCCCAGAAATGTTTGTCAAAACGATTGTACTAGTAAATTGTATATGTCTATTACCCCACTATGTTGCTTTGGCTAAACTCTGTATGCTGAATATTACTGACTACTTGGGCTCTTTATGCCATAATTTTGAAACGCAAAGGCTGTATATATCAGCACTCACTGTGTACCTCCATCTTTCTCAACCTGTTACATTTTGGTCCCGTACGGGAAGCTATGGTAGTTGCCACCCATATCTATTCATGTAGCTACTTGTACATATTAATATATATAATATATTATATATAATTGTATCTTATATGTTATTCACTTGTCCAGGCCAAATTTGACCTGTTGTTACATTTCTTTACAAAGTTACCAGCATATCCTACTACTTTTTTGCCTTATATAGCTATTCTTATTTGCTATATAAATGTGTGCCGGTAACACATTTTGGAAAGCATTTTGTTGTGCAGTACTTATAGATCTTGTATATTTGTATCCTGACTTATAAGCTATCTCACCAGATGGAAAAAGTCAGGATCTATGGCACTGTATGGCCTAATCGGCTCACTGTAACCCTTGGGGTATATATTTATGCTCACATTTTTTTAAATTAATTTTTGATACTTTCATATTGTAATCTATATTTTGGTTCACAAGGGTTACAGAATCCTACATTCCAAAAGAGACAAAGTTACCATTAGCAACAGTATAACGTTTGCTGAAGATTTGAGAGACATTGTGATCACAACAGAGGAAGTAAGAACAGAAAACGAACACTGTTCAGCCATCATCTGTAACTTCTGAACAAACAGTTGAAGTGAGTGCAGAACTTACTAGTACTGAGAGCAGACACAAACAAGCTCAGGCACAGAACCAGGATGCTCAACAAGTGAAAGATAAACTATTTGTACTTCTCTGATACAAGGGAAGCACTGCCAGTGCTAATGAACCTGCTACCTGGGAAGGCATATCTTGGCTTTCAGAAGGGGAAGCCAGTAAATAGATAAAGTTTGCAAAGGAAGAGAGAAAATCCATGACACCAAAAATAGGACACTTACAGAACTGCCACCTGGACGGAAAGTCATATAAATGGACTTTTAAAGTGAAGTACAATGCAGATGGCACAGAGGAGCCATACAAATCAAGACTCGTAGCCAAGGGATAGTCTCAAAAATATGAATAGACTTTTTCTCCAGCAGTCAAACATGCTACAATAAGGACTTTGCTGCCAGCAACCATCACAAGGAAAATGCAAGTGAAATGCAAATCAGTCTTTCTACATGGTGAGTTAACAGAAGACATCTACATGGAACAACCACCAGGATTCAAAGATGATCCAGGCCTAGTATGCACAATTCAGAAGATAAATATGGTATAAAGCAACCCGCCAGAGCATGGGATATGAAAAAAAAGTGGTTACACATGAGGACTTTCAAAGGAGTAATGCAGACACCTGTTTAAAAAACAAAGACGTTGGCAAACAGACGGATCTTTGTGCTTGTTCATGTGGATGAGCTCATAGTTTGTTATCAGCAAGGAGGGAATGAAACAAAAATACTACAAAACCTCAGTGCTTTGAGACCGAGGATCTTCAAAAGCAGGGACTTCTTGAGTGACTTTATTGCCCTACTAAGGATTTGACGGCAGATTTCCTTACCAAACCCCTGACCGCTGAAAGGCACTCAAGGCTTACAAAGAAAATGGCTTTTTACAGACCAAGCCTCAGCTGTCGAGAAGATGTGTGGGAGATACTATGCAACAACTTACAGCTTGTCTCTGTATGTGATCTGCATCTATATTGCTAGGTTAATGCTGTTTACATTTGCGACAATAAATGGCGTTGTCACATAAGTCTATATGCAGTTTCTGTTGTATACTTTCTGCTGCATGTTGTGTTTCCTGTACATTGAGGTGATCTCTATAACTATTTTTTCTTGTCTATGTACTTGACTTCACTTGCTGCACTCCCAGTAAAGCCAGTTCCTTTTACACCACAAATGTCTATCTGGATTTGACTCAGCTGCACTTACACTCTGCAACAGGTTATGGGCCCAGTGACCGAATGAAGCCCAAGAGACATGGCCCAGGCAGAGCAAAGCCCTGAACAAGAGACAGCAGGGGCCGATGTAGAGATCGACATCGAATTTTACAGAGACATTGCCTTTATACAAGTAAGACTGCTCTTATATATAGAGGTGAGAGAATGGCCAGCAGCTCAGAATGGCCAAGCTGAACAATGGCAAGAAGCTTAAAGTTTAAATGCTATTTTACACAGACTACTTGCAGGAGATTATCCCTACACATAGACCATGTCACGGCCACTGCCACCTCCTTACCTGGCCTTCGCTCCCCCGCCGACTCCTCTCGGCGGGATACACGTCTGCTGCAGCCGGCGGCGGGTCGGCGTCGCTCCTGCCCGCCCGCCGCTCGGCTGTCACGAGCAGCTTCTCAGGCGGCTTCCGGCTCGGCGGCGTCGGGAGCGGTCGCGCCGCTCTCTGTGCGGCGCGCTCCCGGCGCGTGTCCACGTACGCGCGCGCACGCGCGTCTCAGGTCCTCCTATGCTCTCCGGCGGCGCTGCGCACAGCGCGCCCGCCGGAGGTGATTTAATTGGGCCAATGAGCCCTAGTTATTTAAGGGCATGTGCCCAAATACAGTCCGCCTCCCTACAGTGAATTGGGCCAATGAGCCCTTGTTATTAAAGAGCATGTGCCCTATAACACAGTCCGCCTCCCTATTCAAACTGGGCAATCAGCCCAGAGATCCCAGTTGCTCCAATCACTACACTCCTCCCCGCAGCCAATCCAGTCAGTCCCCATCCAATATAAGTGTTCACCCTGCAGTCAGTCGTTGCCCGTTATAGCGTGCTACTGGGTGTGATTTGGATTGCTCTTCTCCTTGTGATTTTGCCTTGTTTTGACCATCCCTGATTGCCGCCTGGACCGACCTTGCTTGCCCTTTGACTACGATTCTGCCTGCTCCTTTGTACCGCGAACTTCTGACCTCCCGTTGTGACCCTTGGCTCGCCCCTGACCATTCTTCCGTCTAATCCTTCTGTGCCGTGCCTCCTCGGACTGACCACCCATGTATGACCCTTGTCCGTTTATCGCTACTCAGTCTAGTCCCTGGATTCATCTGCCTTCCCCTGCATAAATCAGCATCCTTTGTGCTAATAAGACCTGGGGGCAACCGTGTCCGGTGAGGCGTGTCTAGCGTCCCGGCAAACGGGGGCTTACTATAGGTGAAGAAAGCAGCGGAGATTGGGGGTTGCTGGTTTATTGGAAGGTGGGTGTCTCCGGGACCTGACATTATAACGGGCCACATAAGAAGAAATACCTTCTAGATGGAAGAACTGATACAACAGGTTCAAGCCATGGCCACTGCCATCAACCAGCTGGCCCAACGAGTGGCCACTCAAGAGAGTCGTCAGATGCCTGCGCCAGCGGATCCTAGTCCGGCCATCGAGCCCAAGATTCCTCTCCCGGAAAAATTTTTGGGGGATCGGGCGAAGTTTTCTAACTTCAAAAATTCTTGTCAGCTCTACTTCCGCCTTCGACCCCACGCATCTGGATCCGAAGCGCAACGTGTTGGCCTGGTCATTTCACTCCTCCAGGGCGACCCACAGACCTGGGCATTTGGTTTAGCTCCAACTGATGAAGCCTTGCAGTCAGTCTCTTCTTTTTTTTCGGCCATGGAACTACTCTATGCTGACCCAGATCGGGCTGCGACAGCGGATTCCAAATTACGGAATCTGAGACAGGCTAAACGTTCTGCTGAAGAATATTGCGCAGAATTTCGGCGATGGGCTATAGATTCGAAGTGGAATGATCCGGCCTTATGTAGCCAATTTAGGATTGGACTCTCTGACAACATCAAGGACACTTTGGTGAATTATCCTTTGCCAAAAAGCCTAGACGAATATATGCAGCTGGCTATCAGGGTGGATCGACGTCTCCGCGAGAGACGCCAGGAAAGAGGCAAGGACCAACCTTGGGGATCCTCACGTCAAGAGCCAAGTTTCAAGGGGGCAGCCGCTTCCTGTCCTTCCTTATCACCAGAGGAACCAATGCAGCTTGGTGTTACCCATCTCTCTCAGGCGGAGAAAGTTCGGCGCAGATCCCAAGGCCTCTGCCTCTATTGTGGTAATCCGGGTCATTTTGCCAAGACCTGCCCGAACAAGGCTCCGGTGGCGGGAAACTTCAACGCCTAGATCCTGCAGAGGGACTTCTTCTAGGCGGTCAGGTATCGTTCCCTCCTGATAATCGGGTACTCCTACCCGTTACACTCTCTTGGGGTCCTTCCCGGACTATTGCCTCCGCCTTCATTGATAGTGGAGCGGCTGGCAATTTCCTAGATAGATCCCTAGCCATCACTCTTGGGATTCCGTTTATTCCATTAGAAAATCCCCTTCGGGTCCTGGCGGTTAACAATAAGCCCATTGAGGGGGGGTTGGTCTCCTACAAGACCCCTTGGGTAAAATTAGTCGTAGGATCTGCCCACTCGGAAGACATAGAATTTCTGGTTATTGAAAGTCCCGTATCCCCTATTGTTTTAGGATTTCCCTGGTTAAAGGTCCATAACCCAGTGATAGATTGGAGGTCTGGGGATCTGGTGAAATGGAGTCCTTCATGCCAAAATCATTGTTTCTCCATATCCCTTAGAACCACACCTATTGTCCTTGATGGGTTACCTCTAGTCTATGCAGATTGGGCAGACGTATTTTCGGAAAAATCCGCCGACATTCTTCCACCCCATAGGGCCTACGACTGTCCTATTGAGTTACTCCCAGGTACTATGCCCCCTAGGGGGAAACTATATAATCTCACTAGATCTGAAGAGCGGGCTATGAAAGATTACATCACCGAAAATCTCCAGAAAGGTTTTATCCGTCCTTCCACCTCCCCTGCCGGTGCTGGATTCTTCTTCGTCGAGAAGAAGGACGGCGGCTTACGCCCCTGTATAGACTATCGAGGGTTAAATAAGATTACTGTAAAGAATAGGTATCCCCTACCATTAATCAATGACCTTTTTAATCAGGTCTCTGGGGCCCAGGTCTTCTCCAAGTTAGACCTTCGAGGGGCATATAACCTTATTCGCATACGGCAGGGGGATGAATGGAAAACGGCCTTCAATGTAAAAGATGGGCATTATGAATACTTAGTGATGCCATTCGGGTTATGTAATGCTCCTGCAGTGTTTCAAGATTTTGTCAATGACATATTTCGTGATTTTTTGGGTCAGTTTCTCGTGGTCTATTTGGATGACATACTGATTTTTTCCCGCTCCCTGGTGGAGCACCGTCAACATGTCAAAGCGGTGTTGCAGAGATTGCGGGAAAATCGTCTGTATGCTAAAATTTCCAAATGTGTTTTTGAAGTGTCTGAAATCCCGTTCCTAGGATTTATAATCTCCAAGCGGGGGTTGGTGATGGATCCTTCCAAGGTCTCTGCTATTCTTGAGTGGGAACAACCTAGAACCCTAAAGGCGCTTCAGAGATTTTTAGGATTTGCTAATTTTTATAGGCAATTCATAAAGGGTTTCTCGTCCATCGTGAGTCCTTTAACAGATCTCACTCGTAAGGGCGCTTTTGTTGAGGAGTGGCCTCCCTCAGCTAAAAACGCCTTTCATGTGTTAAAAGAGACTTTCACCTCCGCTCCCATTTTGATACATCCCGACACCCGGCTTCCATTTCTATTGGAGGTTGACGCCTCGGAGCTGGGAGTAGGAGCTGTTCTTTCTCAGTATGCAGGCAATCCTGAGAAACTACATCCTTGTGCATTTTTCTCTCGAAAATTTTCACCCGCTGAACGCAATTACGATGTTGGGAATAGGGAACTATTGGGTATTAAACTGGCCTTTGAAGAATGGCGTCACTGGCTAGAAGGTTCCCTGCACCCTATCACTGTATATACTGATCACAAGAATCTAGAGTACTTAGAGTCCGCCAAGAGACTCAACTCCCGTCAGGCGCGCTGGGCACTCTTCTTTTCTCGATTCAATTTTATTATCACCTATAAGCCGGGGAAGAAGAATGCCAAAGCAGATGCCCTATCCCGTAATTTCGGGGATAGTAAGGATCAGAGCGGTCCTCCAGAGTCGATTTTGCCTTTAGGTTGTGTTGTGGCTACTCTTCTCCCTGACTTGTCTAGCTCGTTAATGCCATTTCAGGTTGATACTCCTCCTGGTAAACCCTCTGATTGCTTATTTGTCCCACCTCATTTGCGTCTGGCCGTTTTACAGGAACTACATGATGCCAAGTCTGCCGGTCACTTAGGCGTTCGGAAGACCTTGGCTATCGCCAAACGTCATGTCTGGTGGCCCACCATCCGACGCGATACTTCCGCCTTTGTCGAAGCATGTCCGGTATGTGCTCGGAGTAAGGCTACTCATGGGTCTCCTACAGGATTATTAGTTCCTTTAGAAATTCCTACTGAACCATGGTCGCACATATCCATGGATTTTATTGTGGATCTCCCTCCGTCACAAGGGAATTCTGTAATTTGGGTGGTGGTGGACCGCTTCAGTAAAATGGCACACTTCATTCCATTGATAAGACTTCCGTCGGCACCGGATTTAGTACAGTTATTCATTAAACATGTTTTTCGCCTCCATGGTCTACCGCAGAATATTGTTTCAGATCGAGGAGTTCAGTTTGTATCCCGTTTTTGGAAAGCTTTCTGCAATCGTTTAGGTATTAAAGTGTCGCTCTCTACCGCCTATCACCCTCAGTCTAACGGACAGACTGAACGGGTAAATCAATGTTTAGAACAATATCTTCGCTGTTTCGTCTCCGATCGCCAGGAACAATGGGCGGAATTCATCGAATTTGCAGAATTCGCCTTTAACAATGCGCCGAGCGAATCTACTAGGTTTTCGCCTTTCTTTTGTAATTATGGTAGACATCCCAAGGCATCATCTTTTCCTGCTCCTTCCTCCAACTTGCCGGCCTTGGAGGAATGGCTACGAGAAAGGACAAAAGTGTGGTCTGAAATACAGACTAACTTAAAGAAAGCCTCTAGAACTTATAAAATTTTTGCGGACCGACATAGGTCGCTAGAACCACCATTTCAGGTGGGTGATTTGGTCTGGGTCTCTACTAGAAATATTGCCCTTCGGCAACCCTCGTCTAAGCTAGGGCCTAAATTTATCGGTCCGTTTCCTATTATTGATAAACTAAGCGATGTTACCTTTAAGGTCAAGTTACCTTCATCCATGAGAATCCCATCGTCCTTTCATGTTTCTTTGTTAAAATCTGCCAAAAATATTCAGGTGTCATCTCCTCCCCCGATCATAGTGGAAGATGAGCCTGAATATGAAATTAATAGAATACTCGACGCTCGGGTGCTTCAAAATTCTTTACAGTATTTAATAGATTGGAAGGGTTTTGGTCCTGAGGAAAGATGTTGGGTACCGGCCAAGGATGTCCATGCCAAAACCCTTATTAATAGGTTTCACCGGGAGAATCCGGATAAGCCTGGTAAGGGTCCAGAGGCCCCTCGTGAAGGGGGGGGTAGTGTCACGGCCACTGCCACCTCCTTACCTGGCCTTCGCTCCCCCGCCGACTCCTCTCGGCGGGATACACGTCTGCTGCAGCCGGCGGCGGGTCGGCGTCGCTCCTGCCCGCCCGCCGCTCGGCTGTCACGAGCAGCTTCTCAGGCGGCTTCCGGCTCGGCGGCGTCGGGAGCGGTCGCGCCGCTCTCTGTGCGGCGCGCTCCCGGCGCGTGTCCACGTACGCGCGCGCACGCGCGTCTCAGGTCCTCCTATGCTCTCCGGCGGCGCTGCGCACAGCGCGCCCGCCGGAGGTGATTTAATTGGGCCAATGAGCCCTAGTTATTTAAGGGCATGTGCCCAAATACAGTCCGCCTCCCTACAGTGAATTGGGCCAATGAGCCCTTGTTATTAAAGAGCATGTGCCCTATAACACAGTCCGCCTCCCTATTCAAACTGGGCAATCAGCCCAGAGATCCCAGTTGCTCCAATCACTACACTCCTCCCCGCAGCCAATCCAGTCAGTCCCCATCCAATATAAGTGTTCACCCTGCAGTCAGTCGTTGCCCGTTATAGCGTGCTACTGGGTGTGATTTGGATTGCTCTTCTCCTTGTGATTTTGCCTTGTTTTGACCATCCCTGATTGCCGCCTGGACCGACCTTGCTTGCCCTTTGACTACGATTCTGCCTGCTCCTTTGTACCGCGAACTTCTGACCTCCCGTTGTGACCCTTGGCTCGCCCCTGACCATTCTTCCGTCTAATCCTTCTGTACCGTGCCTCCTCGGACTGACCACCCGTGTATGACCCTTGTCCGTTTATCGCTACTCAGTCTAGTCCCTGGATTCATCTGCCTTCCCCTGCATAAATCAGCATCCTTTGTGCTAATAAGACCTGGGGGCAACCGTGTCCGGTGAGGCGTGTCTAGCGTCCCGGCAAACGGGGGCTTACTATAGGTGAAGAAAGCAGCGGAGATTGGGGGTTGCTGGTTTATTGGAAGGTGGGTGTCTCCGGGACCTGACAGACCACAGGACAACAATCAGAATTGGGACAGGAAAAACAGACAGGCCTGGGCCACCATAAACTAACTAGTAGAAGACAATCAGCCTATTCACATATGCAGTGAGAATACAGCTATAGTCATGTGGGATGCACTGAAAAGACTGCATGAAATATCCATCTTACACAGTAAATTGTTTTTGCTGAGGAAACTTTACAAAATGAGGCTTAGCAGAGTAGGACATGCAGAAGCATGTAAAAGCCATGCTGGAAGTGATCACACAACTCAGATCAGTTGGCGAGAATATAATAGACAGTCATGCCGCAGCCATGTTGTTGTGCAGCTTGCCCGATACATACACTGGTCTAATCAATGCACTGTAGACAAGTCCTGAGACAGATCTGACACTAGCATTTATAAAGACCAGGCTCATAGATGAGTATCAGCGATGAAAGGATGTGATGTGGACGCAGTTTTCCCTCAATTAATTATTTGGTTAAAGGAACTATATGCAAACAACAAAAACAAGCTAAATCTGAAAAAGCAAGGTCTCCCAAACAGAACAACATGCATGGGTACTGTCAAGGGATAATTTGCCAAACACCACAAAGTAAAGCATGCATGAAAGGTTAATTTTACTTGAAAATGTCACCTTGCACTTTTTCAACCAAAACAACCCTTTACATTTGCAATACATTTGGAATATTCCCTGAAAGTACATACATTACACTTTCTACATACCCAGCTTGTTGTAGTGGGCTCATCTTTCTGGAAGTAATCCCTCAAATAATTCTTTGGTTGCACAGGGTTTCCCTAAAAACAGTGGCCAGACAGTCTTGTCGGCTATAAACGCTCACAGACTAAATGGCCCTGGGCTCTTCTCCCCCCCCGGCAGGTAATTGGGGGGCTGGGAGAGCCACAGGAGCCTCGGAGGGGATTGGATGCCCCCTGGGTGAAGAGAAGACCTGGCCGGAACGATTGAGGGGTCAGGTGAGTTTTTAACTTTTATACTTTTTTTAGTGAGTCTCACGTAACTGGCACATAACAGTAGGAGAGGCGACTTTGTGATACTCATGTAGCTATTTCCTTTCAACTGGTGAGGTTCCAGATGATTGGAGAATGGCCAAAGTCGTACCAATCCATAAGAAGGGGAGTAGAGAAGAAGCCAGTAATTACAGGCCACATCGATAGCGGTCAAATTAATGGAAACACTCTTACTGATTTCTTTGACAATGTCACTAAAGTTTTAGATGAAGGTGGTGCTGTGGATATTGCCTATGTGGATTTTAGCAAAGCCTTTGACACTGTACCACATAAAGAGCTCATTAGGTTATTACGTTCATTACGCTTTTAAGCTCATTAAGTTATTAAACTCATTCCCTGGATAGTTAATTTTCCAGCTGGCTAAACGAGCAATATCAGAGTGTTGTTGTTAATGATGTGCAATCTGAACAAAGGTGAGTTACAAGTGATGTGCTACAAGGCTCTGTCCTGGGCCTCATTCTTTTTATTATGTTTGTAAGTGACACAGGAGAAGGCTTGGTAGAAAAAGTTTGCATGTTTGCTGATGATACAAAGGTGAGTAATAGGGTGGATATTCCTGGAGGTGTCAACATGGAAAATGATTTAGCTTTACTGAATAAATGGTCAAAACTGTGGAAACTAGAGTTTAATGTCTCTAAATGCAAAATCATGCACTTGGGTAGAAGGGATCCCTGCTCTAAGTACTGTATGGGCAGTACTGTGTTAGCCAGGACCTCGGAGGAGAGAGATTTATGGATACTGATTACTGATAGCTGCAAAATGAGTGGACAGTGTAGCCAGGCAGTGGGAGAAGCAAGCAGGATGCTCTGCTGCATAGCTCAAAGCATCACCAGCAGAAAGAGGGAGGTTGTGATACTGCTTTATAGAGCCCTGGTGAGGCCACAGCTAGAATACTGTGTGCAGTTCTGGAGACCTTACCTGCAAAAAGACATTATTCAAATGGAACGGTTCCAAAGGGGAGCAACACAAATGGTGGAGGACTTAAACTTAAAACTTATCAGGGAAGACTTAAAGAACTTAATTTGTACAGTCTGGAGGAAAGAAGGGAGAGGGGGGGGGGGGGGGCATGATTTTGACCTTTAAATATGTGAAAGGATTCAATAAGGTTGAGGAGGGAAGTGTTTTTAAGAAGAAACTTAGTGATAGAACAAGGGGGCACAGAATCATAGAGGGAGGCACTCAAAAAATGTGTCAAAAAAATACCATTTTGTGATTACTCACCTGTAAAATGGGTATTATAAGTATGTCACACACCTCGCTTCCAATATTCATGTCATATGGGTTATAACCAGTAGAGGGCGAACTTCTGCAGAGATGATAGGAAAAAATGGAGCCCCTCCCGGTCCATAAATACCTGGGACCTCCCACACATTACCCAGTATAGTAAAGCAGTAAAAATATAAACAATAAAAGGTTCACCAAAGGTTCACCATATAAAGGATCCAGAATACAATAAGGACGGGATGAAGCAGGGTGTGTGACATAGTTATAATACCCATTTTACAGGTGAGTAATCACAAAATGGTATTATTCCAAGTATGTCAAACACCCCGCTTCCAATATTCATGACATATGGGACATCCAATAGCAGTGTCCAACAAGGGTGGGGATCCCAAAAAGGCAATAACGCACACATTTAAACCACTGCAGCCTGCAGAACCTTGCGGCCAAAAACAGCATCCGCTGAGGCCCGCACATCAACCTTATAAAATTTGGAAAAAGTATGAACAGAAGACCAGGTAGCAGCCTTACAAACTTGTTCAACAGAGGCCTGGTGCTGAAAAGCCCAGGAAGCCCCAACAGCACGAGTAGAATGAGCAGTGATCTGAAGGAGGAACCTTCCCCTTGGCAGTATAGGCCCCAACAATGGCCTGACGTATCCATTTATTAATGGTAGACTTGGCGGGCGCCAAACCTTTCCTGGGCCCAGAGGGCACCACGAACAAGGCGCCCGTCTTACGAAAGGGAGAAGTAGCCACCAAATAGTACTTCACACAACAAACCACATCCAGAGTGCAGAACCCTCTCCTTGTCATTGCTAGGCCTAGGACACAAGGAAGGGAGAACCACATCCTGATTGAGATGGAAGGAAGAAACCACCTTAGGAAGGAAATCTGGCTTAAAGCGAAAGACCACCTTGTCCCGGTGTCTTTCAAAGTAAGAAGCCTGAATCGACAGAGCCGCCAACTCAGAGACACGTCTAACAGAGGTAATAGCCACCAGAAAGGCAACCTTTTGAGTGAGCATAGAAAGTGCAACATCCTGCACCGGCTCAAAGAGAGGCCCCTGGAGGGCCGACAGAACCAAATTCAAATCCCAAACAGGCAACAAAGGCTTTTGAGGGGGCCGCACATGAGTGACACCCTGGAAAAAGGTCTTAACCAAAGGATGAAGAGCAAAGGACCTTTGAAAGAAGACCGCCAGGGCAGAGACCTGCCCTTTCAAGGTATTAAGCTGGAACCCCAAGTCCAGACCGTGTTGAAGAAAATCCAAAATCCTAGGAATCGAAAACACCCTGCAAGGCAAGGCCCTAGCCTCACACTAATCGATATAGGACCTCCAAGTCCTGTAGTAGATGTTAGAGGAAGATCTCTTCCTAGCCCTGACAAGTGTCTGAATCACAGCATCAGACAAACCTTCTTCCTTTAGAATGGAGGTTTCAGCAGCCACGCCGTCAAAGCCAGTGTTTGTAAATTGGGGTAACGAAGTTGACCTTGAGTGATCAGATCCGGAAACAGGCGCAACCTGTACTGATCTACCGCCAGCCGTACGACGTCTGCGAACCAAAACTGTCTTGGCCACCTTGGGGCCACCAGAATTGCTGGCGCACCCTCTTGGGACAGCTTGCGCACCACCTTGCCTACCATGGAGAAGGGGGTAACAGGTACAGGAACCCCAGATCCCTCCAGGTAAGAGACATGGCGTCCGCTGCCAGGGCCAGAGGATCCTGAGACAGAGACACAAATGCAGGAAGCTTGTGATCGTGACGTGAGGCAAAGAGATCCACCTCCGGAATCCCCCACATGTGACAAAGGGACCGGAATACCATGTGGTCGAGAGACCATTCCCCTCGGCGAGAGGATCCCCTGCTCAGGGAGTCCGCCTCCATGTTTTCCACTCCCGGAATGTACACTGCTGAGATGCATGGGACATTGCTCTCCGCCCATGCAAGAATCAAAGAAACTTCCCTGAAGGCACCCCTGCTGCGAGTCCCTCCTTGGTGATTGATGTAAGCGACCGCAGTCCGATTGTCCGATCGAACCTGAACCGGTAAACCCTGGATGCGTCAAGCGTGACAGTACCAACCGAATAGCTCTCAGCTCCAAGACATTGATGGGGGTGTGAGCCTCCCGAGGACCCCACAGCCCCTGGAACTGATGTTCCTTCCAGAAACCCCCCAGCCCGACAGGCTGGCATCCGTGGTGACCGTCTCCCAACAAGGGGTCAGAAAAGGCCTGCCCCTCAGAAGATTAATTGGTTCCAGCCACCACTGAAGAGACTGCCGAACCAGGGGAGACATCCGAAATGACTGATCCAATGACAGCGGACATCTGTCCCAAGCCAACAATAGATGGAGCTGGAGAGATCTCATGTGAAACTGAGCAAAGGAAACTGCCTCGAAGGAAGCCACCATCAACCCCACCAACCTCATCCCTAGCCAGATAGACGGCCGCGGGTTGGACAGAAGAAGACAGATCAGGTCCAGAATCATCTGCACCTTCGACAGAGGCAAGAACACCCTGGTCTGAATGGTATCCAGATTCATGCCCAAAAAAGAAATCTCCCTTGATGGGGAGAAAGACGACTTGGGGTGGTTGATCACCCAGCTGAACCTCTCCAGCGTTGTCACCACCGTCCTGGTGTCTAGCTCCGCCTGTCTGAGAGAGGATGCCGTAATGAGGTCGTCCAGATACGGCACAATGCGAATACCCTGGGCTCTGAGAAGGGCCATAATCCCCGCCAGCACCTTGGTGAACACCCGTGGTGCCGAGGTCAGTCCGAATGGAAGAGCCACAAACTGAGAATGCTGATCTCCCACCACAAACCTGAGAAATCTCTGGTGTGCTGGGAAGATCGGTACATGGAGATAAGCATCCGTGAGGTCTATGGACGTCATGGCTGAGTGCAGGGTCTCCATGCGGAACTTCTTGGTTCTGATGAACCTGTTGAGAAGCTTCAGATCCAGAATGGGTCTTAAGGAGCCATCCTTTTTGGGTACCGTGAAAAGGTTGAAATAGTAGCCCCGGCCTCTCTCTGAGAAAGGCACCGGGCATATGACTTCCATGTCCAGAAGATTTTGCACTGCCAACAGGAGCCCCTGCGCAGCCCGGGGGTCCGAGGGAACCCGAGAACAGATGAATCTGGGAGGAGGCCGGTACTCGAACTCCAGTTTGTACCCGGAAGAGACCACTTCCAAGATCCATTTGTCTGTGACCTCCCGGGCCCAGACCTGGATGAAGTGCCGTAGCCGTCCCCCCACCCGCAAGGGTGGGGGCGCCCCCTCAATGCTGAGCTGGCTTGGCAGCAGGCTTGGGCGTGGAACCCCAGGCAGGTCCTGGACGGGCCCATCCTCTGCCTCTGCCCCAGGAGTCACCTCTGAAGGTAGAGTAGGTAGCTCCTCTGCCTGCTTTGGCACCACGAAAGGAAGGATTAAAGGAGCCTGCCCCCCGAAAGGAGCGACGCTGCTTCTTACGTTGTGGTAGCCTTCCTCCTTTCGCTACCGAATCCAATTTATCTCCAAAAAGCCTCATACCCAAGAAGGGTAGCCCTGTAAGTGACTTCTTAGCAGCAGTGTCAGCCGCCCACTGGTGCAACCAGACTGATCGGCGTATAGCCACAAGCAATGCCGAGGCTCTGCTACACATGCATATTGTGTCATCCAAGGCTGATAAGACAAAGGTCATGAACAATTCACACCGTGAAAGTGCTGCAAATTCATCACTGGCCGGGTCAAGCTGGGAACCACTCAACAGGCCCCTAATCACAGACCTGGTAGCCACAACCGCGAGTGCCGAAGCACAGCACAAACCTACGCTGGCAAAGGCATGACATGCCATTTGATCAATACATCGATCCTCACCATCCTTTAGCGTGGTGGCGTCTGGAGAGTGCACAACAGATGTGTTGGACAATCCCAGAACGGGCGCATCGACTTCGGGAGGGGATGACCAGTGCTTGACCGCGTCGACCGGAAAGGGATACTTCCTATCCCATCCCTGAGGAACACCGGGAAGCCGGCTAGGCCTTTCCCATTCTTTAAGAATCAGATTGTCAAAATGCTTCTGATTTGGGAACTCCATTCGAGGCTTAGAGGTCCCAAAAAATTCCCCCTTCTGCGGGGGGGACTCCGCCGGAGGAGAAATAGCCAGCACCTCAAATAAATGGGCCAGAATCCTGGGGGTATCCACGGCATCCCCATGCTCCTGCCCAGCATCAGCATTCAAACTGCTGATCCTCAGTATCAGATTCAGCAAACAATTCCCCCTCCTTGAGTGGGGAATAGTCAGACCCGTCAAGGGAATCATAATCCTGAAAACCCAGAACCGGCGCGGCCGGTGACAAATGTCTCCTCTTAGCCGGGGCCTATCTGGCCGCAGAGCTAGAAATCAATTTCTCGATGTTGGCCAATCTAGCACACACATCAGATTGCGACTCCCCGCTAATGACGGTGTCACTTGGGGTACGGATCAGGTGGGGTGGAGGACGCCTGGTGGGTGGACGCCTGGGACCCCGACTGCCGTGTTATGGCCTGCTGAGCTCATGGTATGCAAACCAGTACATTATCCCCCGCAAGGGATACCCCACAACCCACACGCTGCCGGGATTGCCCCAAAGGGAGCCCGAGCCCGGTATCCTGGGAAGCCTCCAAAAGGGTGATTTTAATGGTAGTCGCAAGGACCAGAGGGAATTACGCTAATTAAGCTACCCGGAATGCCCCTTTAAGTCCCTAGTGGGAGGATTTTTAAGACCCCAATTTATCCAAGGGACCCTAGGACCGGGAGAACCCCCTTTTATTATGCGGATAGGGAGTCCTCCTGAAAGACACAATGAGAAGGGACCCCATAAGAAAGGCACATGACAAGCAGAGCCACACACACAAGCAATATAAACATGTCTAATATATATATATATATATATATATATATATATATATATATATATATATAGCACGAAAACCACCCCACCGCATAATAATTGGGAACATAACAGGCAAAGCAATGTATAAATAAAGCCCCGCAGGGCACTCACAGCCCGAGGAATGGAGTCAGTCCACGCAGTCACAAGGACAAGAGGGAGAAGAAGGGCGGGCCAGCGCGGATTGGGCGCCGCGCCTGGCCCCGCCCCCTTCCCAATCAGACAAGGAACGCGGATCCCAGCAAGTGGCTGGGTTCCGCAATGGCGCCAGAACAGGGGGGCGGGCCGCCGCGAGCGCGCCGATCGCCCGGCCCCGCCCCCTGCCCGAGCAGACAGGAGGGGGAGAAGCTCTCCCCGCCGCAATGGCTGCCCAACGTGCGGCCAAGGAAGATCCGCAATGCATACTGTGAACAGTACAGATGCACACACACACTGACAAAATTAGCAAAAGCGAAAAGGGGCCGCACCCCCCCCCCTAGTTGAGGGGAACAGGGAGACCCGGAGAGGGGGGATCCCATACTACATGGTAGAAAAGGGACAACGGGATGGGGCATCCCGAGCCAGGATCACCAAACCTGGATACCGCCTACCCCTTAATATGGGGTCTCACGGGGGAGCATGGCTCCCATAATTACACCTGCTGAGGTGTAGCCTACCCTCGCCCGGACCTACAGCCAAGGCTGGGAGGCTTAGGGGATTCATTAAAAAAGGTCCGGGCGGGGGAGTGGCTTGGCCATGAAGAAGTGAGGAAGCACCTCTGAGAGCTCTGCTGCAGCCCCCTGATCCTATAGCTGATCTGAGCGACATAACCCCCCCAAAACCTGCAAAATGGGGAGCTGTAAGAAGAAGAGAGCCGGGGGACCCACCAAGAAGCCCACTAAGAAGGTTCTTGATTCCTTTTTCAAGCCCCGAGACCCAGCGGGGCAGAGGGCCCCGACTAGCAAGATGGCGCCTGTCAGATTCCGTGGAGGAGAGGAGCACCGAGAGGGACTGGTGGTTGGAGGGGAGGTTGCGGAGCCACGGGCAGCGGGAGATGCCAGTGTGGAGGGCGGCTGTCACTGGGTCGCGAGCCTGCCGCTGAGGTGGGGAAGAGCCGCCGAGAGACACGGCGTGAAGAGCCGAGCCGACCCGACCCTGCCTCGGGTGAACAGCTTTCCCGTGAGGGAGAGCGATCTGCGGTGCCTCACACGGCAGGGCACTCGGAGCCCTCGCAGCCCAGGAGGGAGACTCCCTGTAGCTCCAGGGGCAGCCTGGGTGAAGAGCAGCTTGCGGGGTAGAGGGGAGTAAGACACACTGCCCCGGGGTCTCTGCCAACACACAGTCCCTTGCCCTCTGGGATGGATTTTCAGACCCAATCACGAATTATGAGCCCCACCTGGGGAGACAGCCCTGACTCTAATAAAAGAATTGTGTGGGTGGACGTCCACCAAGATCCTGTGGGGATTACATCTCTGCACACGCCTGCTCAAACGCCCTCCGGGGCCTCACGCTTCGAGTGGTCGCCTGGCTCCAGCTTACACTCACCAAGCGGTTTGAACCCAGTCCCGGGGTCCGCGGGTGGTGGTGAGGGCCTGAGTCCTGCCGGTTCCGCCCGGGCTGATGGGGGTCCCTCCTGCTCCCCGTTCGGGATGCCCTTGTCCCAGCCTCCAGTCAGACAGCTGTTCCCGCAGCCAGCTTTTGACCCCTGTCTCCGAGCTATTTTGCAGTGCCTCCCGACCTTAGGGCGGACCTGGAGGCAGTCGTGACTAGAATCGAACGGGTTCTGTGCAGAGAAATAGAGGACCTGCAACAAAAATCCTCTGCCTTAGACACCAAAGTCGCGTCGCTCGAAGACTCCTGTACAGACCACGAAACGTGCCTGGCGGCCCTGGAAAGTGCTCAAGAGCTTCACCATCAACAACTGATCGACCTCCGGCTTCAAGCAGATGACCAAGAGAATAGAAACAGGCGTAACAACCTGAAGATTCGAGGCATCCCTGAATCGGTCAGTTCGGAGACGCTGCGCCCATTGGCAACAGAGATGTTTAACTTCATGCTGGGGAGACCACCAGACCCTGAACTGCTCATTGATTGTATCCATAGAGTGGCTGGTCGCCCGGCCGGGGACCCCCAGGCCCCCAGAGACGTTTTGTGTAGAATTAATTTTTTTACCATTAAGGAGGACATCCTACGCCTGGCTTGGGAAAGAGGACGTTTCGAATGGAAGGGCTTGCAAATCACGATCCTGCCGGATGTGTCACGCCGCACCCTGCAGATGAGACGCATGCTCCGTCCTCTCCTCGACAAGATAAGGGAGGTCGGGGCCTCCTATAAGTGGGGCCACCCTTTCCATCTGATAGCGCGCAAGGACAACTCCACGTTCGCCCTCAGAAGCAAGGCGGATCTGCCGGGGTTGTTTGTCTTCCTGGGCTCGGATCCTTTCCCGGTTCCGGACTGGCTGGCGGTTGACCACCGCCCCCTCTCCCGCAGCGGGCCCCCCGGAGGCCTCGGTTGGGGTGGAGAGGGATCATGGATCGCTAGCCCCCCTTTTGCCTTTGCCTTGCTCCCCCCTCCGGTGACTACCGCTGTGTTTCCCCGATGCCCCCCCCCGCCCCCGTGCTCCTGCGAACATCCACCGAGGGAGGACATGCTCCAGTTTGACTATGGGGTGCAGTATTGATCAAAGTGTCTTGGTTCTCGGGCTGGGGCGGGGGTTTGGGACATATATGTGGGCCCCCTCCCCTGGTCTGTGTGGCCGGGGGTGGCTCCCCCCCCCCGGGTCCTGCGTGAATCTCTGCGGGCAGTGGGGGGTGGCGCGCCCGTCCGTGCCGTCCGGGGGGGGGGGCTGTTCTGTTGTGTGGTCGCGGTGGGGGGGGGCACCTCCCGGATGTTTGGGGAGTAATAATTGCTGGTGTGGCCCATTTATGGTGTTAGCCCTGAGGTTGTTTGCGGATACAACTCCAGCTTATTTAAGGTACGTTCGAGAGTATGAAGAGGGCTCCCAGGGGAGTTGCAGTTGATGCTCGTTTGGGGGAACTCTCTCTGTTTCTGTGACCCCCTTTGGGTACTAATCTTCCTCCCTACTCCTATCCCTCTATATCACCCCCTTTCCCCGTTCCTCCTTGTGGTCTCGGTCCTTGGTTCGGATCCTGCGCCCCTGGTGACTTAGTTTCTCCACGCCCCTCTGCGGTCCTTTGACTGCTACACCTTGCCCCAAGCCATAATCCCAGACAACCGGCTAACATGGCAACTCTTAAGTTTTGTACCTTTAATGCTAAGGGGTTGAATATTCCTGAAAAGAGGGCTAAAATACTGTACGGATTTCAGAAAGAAAGGGTAGATGTCATCATGTTGCAAGAGACACATTTTTGTCAGGGGAAAATTCCAGAAATCCATAACAGGTACTATGACAGATGGTTTCACAGCCCCCAATCCAGACAACAAGTCTAAAAGAGTGTCCTTTGCACTTCATAAATCCGTCCCCCTAGAGCCTTTAGACTTGAAAGTAGATCCAAATGGTAGGTATTTATTTCTTAAGTTCTCATTACATGAGGCCAGGTATACTCTCGCCAACTTGTATTTACCCAACCAGAACCAGGTGGAGGTAAGCCTGGGGATCTTACGTGTGCTGGAGGAGTTTGCGGAGGGCTCTATAGTGTTGGGGGGTGATTTCAACCTGGTATTGGATCCGAGGTTGGATTCCTCCCAGGGTAAGTCGGCGATATCCCATTCTGGGTTGGGCAGGCTCCGTGGGGCACTCCGCGCCCTCCAGGTTGTAGATACTTGGAGAATTCAACACAGGGGGGCGAGGGACTTTCTTCTCCCATCCTCACAATACCTATAGCAGACTGGATTACATCTTCCTCAGTCACCATGCACTTGTGCGTGACCCGGAAGCCTCCATTGGGCAGATACTCTGGTCGGATCATGCCCCTGTCTTCTTGAGCCTCTCGATCCCGGAAGTGGTCCCTAGGTGCTACAATTGGCGTCTTAACGACAACTTGTTGAAGGATGCCTTGTGTCTAGCGGAAATAAAGGCCACTATAGCTAACTTCCACTCTGACCATGCTGGTGACCCGACCCCGTTGCCATTGCAGTGGGAAGCACTTAAATGCGTACTGCGGGGGGGTCTTCATTAAGCACGGGTCCAGGCTCAAGAGAGAACGGGCGCAGCAGGTCGGGATTGTTCTGGAGCGTATCAAGGACTTAGAGGAGGCGCACAAAACCTCCCCCGCCCAAATAGTTTTGAGAGAGCTTCTGGATGCCAGACAGAGCTTGAAGGGCCTGTATGACCAATGTTTCCTTAAATACAGGGATAGATGTAAGGCCCGTAGCTATGAACATTCAGATAAATGTAGCAGGATGCTGGCCCGGTCTCTTCACCAAAGGCAGGGCTGTGCGTTCATTCCCACCATTAGGGAGGCTGGGGGGTCAGAGGTTCATAAAACACCCCAGATAGCGACCGAGTTCCGGGCCTTCTATTCCAAACTCTACAACATCGAAATCACCCCTGCCTGAGTACCACGACAGGCTGGGACAGACCCACTGGTAGACTACATAAGGGAAACAGCCCTCCCGACGTTACCTCCAGAGGACAGTGATTCACTGGAAGATGGATTCAAGATAGAGGAGGTGGTTCAGGGCATAGGGCATTCCCCTGTAGGTAAGAGTCCGGGCCCGGATGGATTCACTCCCCGGTTTTATAAAGTGCTGGGATCTGTGATTGCCCCCTTCCTTGTCAGGGTGTTTAACTCGATCTCGAGCCGCTGCCCCTTCCCGAGGCAGGCCCTAGAGGCGCACATTGTGGTCATCCTCAAGCCCGGCAGGGATAGCACCGCCGGGAAGCTACAGGCCGATCTCGTTGATCAACGTGGATGTGAAAATATTTGCTAAAATCATCGCTCTTAGAATTCAGCCGCTGCTTCCCTTGTTGGTCGGCCTGGATCAGGTGGGGTTTGTCTCGGGAAGGGAGGCGAGAGATAATACCATTAAGACTAAATCCCTGATGCGCCATGCGCAGTCGCGGGCCATCCCGGCCTGTGTGCTGGCGGTGGACGCGGAGAAAGCCTTCGACAGGGTGCACTGGGGGTTCCTGGGGGCTGCGCTGGCTCAGGTGGGAATGGGTCCGGTCATGTTAGCTAGAATCATGGCCCTATACCATGACCCCACAGCAAAGGTGAAGGTCAATGGCTTCCTGTCGGGCCCCTTCAGTATCCGGAATGGTACTCGTCAGGGGTGCCCCCTATCCCCATTGCTTTATGTGTTGGTGATGGAACACTTGGCCAATGCTCTGAGGGCTAACCCTTCCATCAGGGGGATCTCTTGTGGGGGAAAGGAGCACAAGCTCTCTCTTTTCGCTGATGATTTGCTTATGTATATAACCTCACGGCATATATCTCTGCCCTCGATTTTAACGGAGTTCAAGCGGTTTGGCGAACTTAGTAACTTTAAAGTGAACCTATCTAAAACAGAGATCCTAAATGTCTCACTGGATAAGCGGTCTCAGCAACTCCTACAAGCGAACTTTCCCTTCAGGTGGCAGGGGGAGGCCATAAAATACTTAGGGGTCCGGCTTCCCTCGGATTTGGGGAAACTTTACAAACTTAACTACGCCCCTCTCCTCAACTCTACGGTGACAAACCTAAACCTCTACCATAAAAAACAATACTCATGGCTAGGACGCATAAATATTTTGAAAATGGACATCTTGCCCCGATTTCTCTACCTGTTTCAGGCAATCCCACTGGCTCCGGAGCGTGGCTTCTTTAAGCTGCTCCAGGATGCCTTCTTTAAATTTATTTGGGGCAATAAGAGGCCTAGAGTACGAAGGGCAACACTCTGCAGGGCCAAAAATAGGGGGGGACTTGGAGTCCCAGACCTCAAGCTCTATCATGCCGCTTCAGTGTTGGTACGTCTCTCTGATTGGTTTCACCAAAAAGAAAATAAATGTTGGGTTAGTATTGAGAGGGATACCTCCCCTCTCAGTCTGGTGGCCCTGCCTTGGGTGGATGCCCCACGCCGGCCCAGGAGGCAGGAACTGCCCTATTTGGTGGGCCCGTTATTGACAATTTGGGATAGGTTTTTGAGGCGGGGGGAGCTATCACTCAGACCTGGACCCTTCACCCCGTTGTTCGATAACCCGGCCTTCCCACCGGGGTTGAACTCTAAGACATTCCTCCTTTGGGAGGTGACTCAGGACACTAGACTGGGAGACATAGTGTCCGGTACAGGTCCGTCTTCCCTTTCTGATTTACGGATCCAGGGAGGAGATAGGAGTGTCTCCTGGCTCCTGCATACCCAGCTGGTTGCTTTTATCGAGTCCCATACCCCGGCCTCGAACCTTTCTCGCTCTCTCACGCCCTTGGAGAGGCTTCTGAGGGAACCAACACCCCCTAAACATGTGGTCTCTACCCTATACCAGATCCTCCAGGGAGAAGGGGGGGGTCAGGAACCCCAGTTCTGTAGGAAATGGGAGGAGGATTTGTGGCAAACATTTGAATCTGGGGACTGGGAGAAGTCCTTTGCCCTTACCCTCAAACTGTCTATGGTGTGTAGGGCCCAGGAACGAAATGATAAAATCCTGGCAAGATGGTATAGATGCCCGTCAGACTTGGTAAAATTCGGGGGTGCGGAGTCTGGGGACTGCTGGCGGTGCGGGAGGGCCCTGGGGACCATGATTCACATATGGTGGGAATGCCCAGTAGTGAAGACCTTCTGGGAGGGGGTGCTTAGAATCTATAAGCACTTGACACTTGAAAATGTCCCGAACACACCGCAGGTGACTCTCCTTTCAATGATCCCTGGGTCGGTGTCGTCAAACAAGAAGGGGCTGTTGAGGCACTTGCTTACTGCAGCTAGATCGCCCCAGGCATTGGCGTACTAATGTTGCTCCCTCCCTGGTGGAGTTGTATGGGGAGGTGGAAAACATCAAGAGGACGGAGGAGCTGACGTTAGAAAAGATTGATGAAGGAACCCAGAGGTTCCTTAAGACATGGACTCTTTGGGAGGTGTCACGGGTCTCGCCAGATTTCCTGGAGCGGATGTAGCGATTGGTGGGGCAGGGGGGCCTGACCCACGGTGATGGGGTGCAGTCGGGTGGGGTTGGGGGGGCGGGGTCCGGGTGAGGACGCTGGACTTCAAGGTTCTCTTCTCTCCCTGTTCGCTCTTCTTATTGTTTTCCTTTTTTCCTTTTCTGCACTTTCTCTTTCTGCACTTTCTCCATCCTTTTTGATCGTTGGGAGGAGCGGATACGGCAGCTTATGTGCTAAATGGCCGACCTGAGAAGCGGTCACAAGAAGGGGATGGTCACCCCATAGTGCATGTAGTCCAGTGTGATATGGATGGTAGATGTTGGGCTTTGAATAATAGACCCCACTTGCCCATTGTGAGTGTGTACCCCGATATGAGGAAGAAGTTGGATCGGAACCTGTAGGCCGCATATGTTTGTTAAGCTTTGTATTTGGCTGCCGGGTCGTCTTCGCCCTGTGATCCTTTATTTCCCTGTCTCTACTTATTGTTCTGTATATATTGTTAAAATTCAATAAAGACATATTGGGAAAAAAAAAAAAAAAGGTCCGGACAGAAATAGGGACAAAGTTGGCCGGGTGTGAACACAGCCATCTTCTGACTTGCTTGCCATCCTGCAGAGACGATTACTGGGTAATGTGTGGGAGGTCCCAGGTATTTAGGGACCGGGAGGGGCTCCTTTTTTTCCTGTCATCTCTGCAGAAGTTCACCCTCTACAGGTTATAACCCATATGTCATGAATATTGGAAGCGGGGTGTGTGACATACTTGGAATATATATATTTTATTCCATATCACTAAATGTATCACCACACATGACCACTACACAATTAAAATCCCTTAAAAACATAATGAGACAATACATATAAGACAAACCAACATGGAAGTGTGTAGGCGATGGGGAGAGCACTGGCATGCACAAATATCAATCAGCATCTATATATAAAAACACATAAACACAAGTGATCTAATCAGTGCAAATAACAATGTGCAAATCCTACCTATGATCCGGATCCTACATCAAACAACTGTAAAATGCAAAGTGCAACCAATCAACAGACACAAATACAATATATAATCACAAATTAAACCTACGTAATTACCCAACACCTAAATACCCTATAAGAAATATAAAAATGAACACAAAATACTTCACCAATATAGATGCTAGTATCAATCAACCATTAAATACCAAATACAGTGCAAAAATATATCCAACCAAAATATACTCAAGGTACCACAGGTATGCCAGTAAAGGGTCTCCCCACCGCCTACAGCACCAGGAGCCACGCGTTCCGTGGGTGTATCCCTCACTTCATCAGGCTACCTCAGAACAAGGGGGCACAACCTGAAGCTAGTCGGAGGGAAGATCAGGAGCAATGTTAGAGAATATTATTTTACAGAAAGAGTAGTAGATGCTTGAAACAAACTTCCAGCAGAGATTGCTGTGTAGTGTAGTGTGCCTCCCCGAGGTGTCACTCACCTCCTTTTTCCTGTTTCTCCTGGTTCCCTTAGGGGCACCCCATGTAGTGTGTGTCCCCAGTGAGACTCCCCTTCCTTTTCCTTGTTCTTACCTGCTTCCCCCTAGTGATTTCCACCGCCTTCCCCCACCCCAGCTTTACCTCTGGGACCCTGCATTAATCATGTTTGTAGTAAAAAACATACCACACTGCATAATTATGTAATGACCAAGTCAAAGCTGACGAAACACGTTGGGTGGGGCAGCCGCAGCATGTGAGAGAGGTGATGAGCACACTCCGGGCTGGGGTAAACAGAGAAAGGTGCCACTCGCTAACGTTTTTTTGAGTGAAGTGGATACACAGCACAGGATATACAGCTTATCCTCTTCTCTTCTGGGAAATTTGTTGTGATGTTTGTTTTCTCTGTTTTGTCTGGTAAGCAATTATAAAAACAGCCCAGGAGGGGCGGTTTTTAAAAACGGTATCGCACTATTTTTCTTTCTAATCTTTTTTACTCTATACCAAATGGAGCTTATTTCTTGGTGAACGGAGCTTTCTAAAATGGATTAATTTTATATTTCCAAGTGATTAATAAAATTCAAACCTGGAACATTCCCAAGGCATGATTAAAGAGGACCTGAATTGAACCTATACAAGATGATTTTGAGTTTTTTTTTATCAAATCTGGTGCGTTATTTGATGTTTGGAGCTCGCACGAAGTACATTTTTGGGTGAAGCACTGGTGTTGGAAAAAAATGTTTTGAGGACTGATTTAAATAAGAATTTTTATAAGGACTTTAATTACTAAGATTGCTATTTCTTTGCAGTGTTTTATGGTTTTCTAAACCTTTAGTATTATCCATAATTATGTTGTTTAACATTTGGGAACTCTTTTTTATTACTGATTTTTTTAATTTAGTTGGCATAAAATGCCTAATGAAATGTATAATCAAAAATGTTTTCCATATGTAAAGCTTGAAATTGTAAAAAATGTTTTGCAGACCCGATGGTCCTCGTCCCCTGGCTCTGCTGCATGGCACCTGTAAAGACACAAAATAGGCATGTTACCTGCTTCAACACATGTGTGCTAGTTCTCCCTGGCAAATGCCCCCAAATGCTTGATACTTACTGTATCCCTGTTGTAGGCCATTTTAGGGAGCCATCCCTCCGCCTTGGCACCATGCCTTCAACAGGGTCTGTAAGGACATGAAAGCAGATTTTAGCTGTGGGAGGGTCTGGCGTCGAGTGGCCCCACAGCAGCATACTCTCCCTGGTCAGAGGAGTCTGTAGGGAAAGAGAAACACAAAACACCAGCACTTAGCATACATGTCATTGGGAGTTCCTTGTCCAGAGCTGTGTGGTTTTTGTCTGTTGTTCTACCTGAGTTATCTGGTCCTGGGTGTGACTCCAAGCCCCAAACCAGGGCCTCCTCTTCTTCGGCTGAGTACTGTGGTGGTGGTGGTGGTGTCCAAAGAGGAGAATGAGGATGCTGCCAATCTTTGGGGATGATGCCTTACCTGCACACCCAGCTTTGGCACTGGTCAGACAATTCTGCTCTAGGTGGGCTTTATTCTCAACCAGAACTCTGATGCTAGAAGAGACGCACAATTCAGTCACACAGTTCTGCTTCACCCAGGGCCTCTGCCTTCTTTTGAGGTCCGACCAGTGCTGCAAAATTTGTGTGTGTGTGTGTGTGTGTGTGTGTGTGTGTGTGTGTGTGTGTAAGCTGTTGACCTATGGCCATTCAGATGTGTGCAGCCACCTTCATTGCCAATGTCCTCTTGACATGGGAGTCAGACCTGAAGTCTTAGTGCTCGGTCATAAAAGTCTGCAATGTGAAAACACAATAAAAATGTCACTTTACTTTAGTCTATGTATTGTCCTAGTTTAGGTCCACATGCACACTAACCTTCCCCTTTAAGGACCCATGTCTCACATCTCTCCCATGTGCATCAGGCCAGTGCATATGTTGGCCTACCAATTTGGGCTGGCAAGTGACCTTGCTAGTATGTGCATATGCACCACTGAGTAAGTGCATGATGCCACTCCAAACCAGCATGAGCTCCATTGCTCCTAGCTCGCCAGGCCGCCATTACTCATAGATTGGACTTGCCGATATACCTAGGCAATCTGGCGGACTCAGATCTACAGGCTGCCATTACCAGTGGATTGGAAAGTCTATGGGCTTGCTCTTGTCCTATCCTGCAACATTGTCCCTTACCCTGTGGCCTACACACATCTGAGCCCTCCCAGCATTCCCTACAAACAGGCAAGGGTGGTACATGTTACAGTGGCCACAGAGTATGACTGACACCATGTTCACTAAGGCACATGTGGGGTGGCAGACTAAAGGTGGTGGCCTGTTTCACATCTAGGCCTTCAGCAGGCAGACAGGGTTGTGGTCTGCACATTTTTGCACTTTCAAGTTCACCCAAACCCTGTTTATCTTCGAAAGCCAGGCCTCCGTCATTACTGTGCACCCCGCCATGTGCCTTGGTTTGTATGCCTTTGCTTTGGCGGACAGCGTGTCACCTGTCCACCCATTTGCCTGCTTGTAAAGCGGTAAACATGCATAGACGAAGCATGGCATATCATGGCATGGCATGGGTACTTACCAACATAATGTATTTCTGCTCATTATGGGCAAACAGGGATAGTGCCATGGTGAAGAGGGTATCTTCTGTCTTTTTCAAGCAACATTATGCACCCCTGTGCGAATGCACCACCCGGTCAAGGCACCGCACTCTGAGGGGGTGACTCACAGCAGTGTGGCCCAACACACCCCATCATACTACAGGCACCACTCAGGAAACAGAAGCCCAGTGTGCACGCCAGTGCTGGCCCCACTTTGGAGCCACAGATGTTTCCCTGCCAGCCTGCACACCACTCCTTCCTGGCCTGGGAGTGGCCACAGTGGTTCCGCATGCCCAGTCCACAGATACTGCCTCACAGAACTGGTGGAAACTGACCCTGGGGAAGCTAAGCACCTGGTTCACTGACGCCCAGTTGGAGGCGCTATTGAACAAGGTCTCAAATCATTTTGACAGGCTGGCAGGGAAATGTGGTGCACGATGACATCTGACAACAGATTGCCCGCTTGTTGACTAGTGCAGGGCCAGAGCCCAAGGATGAAGGCCAAAAAATTTGATGACCTAAAAATGGTTGTCCGGAAGAAGATAAACCAGAGACATGCTGAGGGGTTAGTAGGGAGAGCCAAGGGGGGTGCTGCTGGTTTGACGAATCATAAGCTCATCCATTTGTGTCTAGTTTTAGGTTGCAAACTGGTGGAGGATTGCCAAAAACACATGAATTTACAAATGCAGATACTGCATCAGCACCTACCGTCGGCACATGGTAAGAGCTGCCTCGACAATGCTTAATTTGGGAGGGAGAAGGACAAAAAACACAAAACAGTTGGAACAAACATGAGTGACTAGATGCATGCAACAGCACTGAGTGCTTGCCTGGGACACACATGTTTGCAAAACAAGTGCACAGATGGGTTTAGCTACAATTGCAATCCCAAACATACCTTTTAATTGCTGTTGATTGCAGGTGTGGTGGGCACACTTTACTGTGGTGCTCAGTGTGTACCCCATGTTGAGTAGCTTAGGTTCATCTAAGGAATGTGAGTGCATCTAAGAAATGTGTTTAGTTTACATTGTTTCTCCCTTGCCTTGTAGCACCCACCCAGCCACCAGCCCTGTCTCCACCTTCACAGGAGAAAACAGCCAGACCTGGACCATCAACCAGCCCCAGCCACAGTGAGGGGACCCAACCCCTAACTAAGGTAAATGTGGGGCAGCAATGTGCTGGAAAAAGGTACTTGAGGAATGTGTAGGCTCGGGCTAATTAAATTGTCAGTGTCCACTTACCGGTCTCCCGTTCCAGCGGCGTCTCGGGTCCTCAGCCGCCCGCTCCTGCTGCGCAGCCACCTGTCCGGCGGCCGCGGCGAGCGGCAGCCTCTGTTCCGGCTGGCGCGCACGCGCCTCCTAGTTCCTCAGCCGGCGGCTCCAGCGTCTTCACTCGTGCTCTCGCGCGCGAGCACGTTCTGTTTATACCCTCCGGTGGCGCTGCTCTCAGCGCGGCCGCCGGAGGAAGTTTAATTAAAGGCCCAGCTGCAACTAAAGGGAGTGCCCCACAGGGACTGGGCCAATCGGCTTTATTGGATTCTGGGCTGTACGCCCTATGTTGACCAATCTCTTTGAAGTTTATTGTTACACCAATCACCACACTGATTCTCCAGGGCCAATGATGCCTGATCCCTATATAACCTCACCCCAGCCAGTTGGTCATTGCCTGTTATAGCGCCTTGATCCTAGTCTGTTGCTAGCCTCCTGTGAATCGTTGTTATTACCGTTGCCGACCTTCGCCTGTTTTTGACCATCCCCGATCTGGATTCCTGTTGCCGACCTTCACCTGTTTTTGACCATCCCCGATCTGTGTTCCTGTTGCCGACCTTCGCCTGTTTTTGACCATCCCCGATCTGTGTTCCTGTTGCCGACCTTTGCCTGTTTTTGACCATTCCCGATCTGTATTCCTGTTGCCGACCATCGCCCCGAACCTAGACCACGAACTGCCTACTTCTTGGTACTGCTGCCATCTCTGACCTCTCGTTGCCAACCTCCAGCCTGTTCTTGGACTTCCGTCAATCGCTCAGCTAATGGGCTACTCAATACCACTTCCAGCCACGGGTTCTCCAGACCTCTGAACAGTAAGACTCCAATCTTTGAGCCATTGAAGTCCTGGGGGCAACCGATCCCGGGCAGGCGTGTTCTGCGTCCCGGCAAGCGGGGGCTCCTATAGGTGAAGCTGGCTGCGGAGATTGGGGGTTGAGGTCTTACCGAGAGGGCTGGAGTTATCTAAGTGGATTGTTGCAGTACCCAGAGCGTGACATAAATTAAGTAATGTATTTGCTGTGTGGGACCATGGCCCCAAACAAACACTAATGTTTACCTTTATTCACACAGACCCCACTTCTCCTGAAAGCCATACAGGACCTGGAGGAGTCCTAGGGACAACTGAGTCAGCAGGTGTCCCCCAAATAGGTTGCGGACACCAGCAACAATTCCAAGACCCAAAAGAACCTAGGTCGTCTCCCAGCTCCAATGCCCAGACTGTGGACAGGATTGCAGCAACTCCGAGCCCACCCAGCACCCTGGAGGCACCCAGCCACACCATGCAGCCCAATGCCACCTTTCAAAGGCACGGCATTGCCAAATGATGTTGGCAGACTGGTGGGACAAAAGCTTCCCCTTCTGCAGGAACTCAACCTGCTACTTTAGTTGCGCAGAGAACTGTCAGTCTACTCCAAGAGGACCTGGCTGCAGGAGTGGTGGAGCAAGAGCACCTCAATTGTCATTTTGAGGCACTGATTGCCTAAATGGACCCCCAAAACAACATCACGGAACCCAGGGACCCAGTGTGGTAGCTCCACGAATAAAAGACCCTTAAAACCACAACAAATCAAAAACAAAGGGGGTACAACAGCAAATATCAAACAAAACAAAGCAAAACAAAAATAAAGCAGCCACATAACTAAAGGAAGAGTCAACCAGGTGCTGGCAGACTGACTGGCCAGCACGGCTCTAGGTGGCAAAATAAAGATGGCCAGGCACCTCCGGAGCTGCAGCTGGGGTTGCCTGCTCCAGATAAGCCGGCACCTTCTCCAGCAAGGCATAATTGTGGAGGGCAATGCATGCGACAATAATATTCATGCCTTCTCTGGCTTGTACTGGAGTGCTCTGCCAGTATGATCCAGGCAAAGGACAAAGGAGTTAAACAAGGAACAGGGGGAATGGGGACTTAAACAAGGGACATAAGCACACATTACAGAGGTGGGCAGGAAGGCAAATAGGTAACATTAAAAATGAAAAAAAAAACATCCTGCGGGGCCCATCCAACATCGCAAATGCAAGGCGAACAATAGAAACAAACAAAGACAACACTAATACACACTTACCCAAAAGCCAACCACCACTCAGATAGCCAGTCTAAAATCGTGAAAATAGACCGGAGCTCCACAGGATGAAGGTGTCATGGTTGGAGCCGGGGAAGCTTGCCAAATTGCTGAAAAACCATAGATCAGGACCCACCATGCACTGGACATTCAGAGAATGCCCCATCTTAGGATTCCTGTAAGAAAATGACAACAGACGCGTGTTAATACACTAGCAACGTTACAGTAGCAGGCAAACGGCAGGCAGATACATGGGCAACTTGGACACAGTGATTAGGGTGCCCAATTAGCAACAAGGATTAGCTAGTTCAAGGGAGCAGAATATAAGCTAGGCTAAACAGATGAGACTTGGCAAGAAAGAGAACCAATGAGCACCTAAACATACCTATGCATATACTCCTGCCCCACAGGAAGCACCAACGCCATGTGGGTGTAATCGATTGTGCCCATGATGTTGGGCATATTCACGTTGTAATAACACAATTTCACTGCGTTCCAGGCTGCCATGCTGTCAGGAAAAGAGATGTATTTCTCCTGCAGGGCAATCATGCCACTGAGAAGTTTAGTCAGGGCGCGGCTCAGTGAAGGCTGGAACATGCCAACAAACAGTGCCCCAAGCCCCTGTAAGGTGCCATTTGCTAAAAATTGTAGGCAGTCAATTAATTTGGCCATACCATCAATTGTACCTCAAGAGAAAGCTGGTTAAGTCAGGTCCATCGAACACCCGTTGGCTAGACATTTGTTCAATGTCCAGACGATGGCAGGTATGCCTAGGCTCCGGAAGGTGCAAGGTGAGCAGCCCACAGCATTGCAGATACTCATACTCTTCCAGGAATTTATCAAGGGTCTATGTCTCACACGTCCACCAGCAATCCCGCAAGCAAAAAGAAGGTGTTCTTTGGGATTGGTAACCTCTGTTTTTTATTGGCCCACAAAAGGCCAAATCGGGGCTCAGTAAAATACGCAAGTGCAGGCTAAAGCCATAAATTCAAGGAAGCAAAAACATAATTACTTGGTCTGAATACTTGCTTTCATGTGCACAGACTGAAAAGTTGTGGAAAACAGCAAACTCAATAAAAAAATAATGATTTTAAATAGCACGAGCTGGATAAATGGTCAAAACTTAGTTCTAAGCATTTCCACATTCGGCTACATTTTCTCTTTTTGGCACTTGTTGATATTGCTTTCACGGTATGAGTTGGATACTCACTTTTTGTATTTAGTTTTCAGATATATTTGGCACGATGCACGGCCACGGGGTGGATAGATGGAGACACGTAATCCCGGTTATACTGCGTAGAGGATGAACCAGCCACGGACGTGAACAGTGTGCATCCTTATATGGTCGTACCTCTAACAGCTGTGAAACATCTGGACAATCTGAGGATGCCAGTGAAAAGGAGTTTCCACCATTGCAGCTGAGACCGACCCCTACCTGGGATCCCACGTCTCCCTGTCATTCTTGTTGGACTTTAGCCTACCTAGGAGCCCACAATATTGCCTGCTTTACACCCGTTTGAATTTGCGGTTGCCTCCCCTTGACCATATCACGGCGTGTGACATACAGCTCTGATGTGGCTAGTTGTGTGTGCCACAGTTGGAGCAGTACCATGATGTCTCAATTTAGGAACCTTTTCCATTCTGATAAGGCCTATTTGGGCTATGCCCCTCCCCCTTTCCTTGTTTAGGGGTTTTGGCATCCTTTTTATTATGTGTGTAAAGAGTGATCTATGAAACCTTTGGCCTATTACATTCCCCTAAGATTGGGTATCTGCGAATTGACACAATATACATTACCTTATTTGGATCTAATTATAATTGTGAATATATGTATATAGGTATATCAACATAGAAATGAATTTATACTGTTTATATATTTTTTTTTTTTTATATTATCTTGTATAGGTTGTCTGTTATGTGTATTTGCATGTATTTTATTAGGCTCATTTTGACACCACCGCACTGTGTGTGTGGTGCATATGTGCCTCCCAGGGTCCCACTTGCTCTGCATATTAGTGGATTAATTAATCCCTTTTTTGGGTCCCATAGTAGCCCTCGCTTCCTAAGCATGTGGGCTTCCAAATGCCCTCTCTGTGATTCCTCCCTTATTTTTCTCTCCCACCCGCTCTTATGCGCACCGTGTATAGCCTTCTTTTATCCTCATCATTGGTGGCTTCAATCACGGCTGGGCGCATGTCTCTGCTGGCCGTGATTTGGGCTATGTGACCGGGCAGCGCTGCTGTCATCTGCTGCTGTCTGATCACACTACGTGCTGTGGTGTGATCTGCTTTTGTTTATTGTCACTTAGCAATGGGGGCCGGCTTACCACGTGACGTACTTCCGGCCGGAGTACGATGACGTGGGGCCGGCCCACCACATCCCTCTGATTCTGAGTTGGCTACAGGTGCGTTGGGCAGGGTGTGGGAGGGCTGGGAGGACCATGTGGGATTGTTTGTTAACATTGATTGGAGCGGTGGGACCATGCTCTGCATGCACATTTATTGCAGGTGGGGTAGGTGTCTGCACTCACTCGCCCTTGAAGTAGTGCAGGAGACACTACGAACGCGCTCGGCGTTGTTACCTGTGGGGGGTCCACGTCTGGTTGGTCTGTATGCACTTTTGTTCATTTCTTTCTCCTTCACTTTCATCACCACGGCGTGTTTTCCTGCTCAATGGTATGTTATTCTGCTTTATTTTTGTACACTCATGTGGATCTGAATTGATTAATAGGTGGGTTTAGCACATTTTTTGTTGTATTTTTGCACTTTTGCATCTGAGAGCATACTAGTTATAGTATATAGGACTTTGATACACACTTTTAATGGAGAGTATTTTACTTTTTGCACTGAGACAGACCTCCAGCGCCCCCTTGTGGTTTTAAATGTTTATGTCATGTAGTTGTTATTGTATAGTCTTAATGTTCATTGTGATTGTAAATATATGTAATTAGTCAATAAATTTGAATATTTTTTAGACCCTTAAAGTGGTGCAACTGTTTCATCCTTGGCACTTTTTAGAGGGTACTGTGGGTGTCCCTCTTTTCTGGCAGTGTAATCATAATAATAAACTTAGCTCTGCGTTTACAGGCTCTTGCTGGATAATCATTGCCATTTACAGACACCCACAAAATGGATGATTTACTACACTGCAGCTTCATTTACATATATATTGGTAAGAGATGCTGCAATAAGAGCATAGTCAAAAACATCCAGTGGGAAATAAAGTCATAAGAACAAGAAAGAACAAAGGGAGCCATAACATTTAGAACCTATTCCCAGGGAGGTCCTAGGAAAATTTTGTTATATTATATTTCATGTACCAGACTAATAAATAGGTAATATACTAGACATTCTCAATTTCTTTGAGAATATGCATTTACTTAATCTCTTATTTCCATGTGTGTGTATTGCATTTGAAGGTGTTACTGCAACTATTAAATCTAAATTTAAACATGCACAAAGCATACTAAATACTGTAAATTACAGAAATTCACAAACAGTGCTAGAAAGAATCAATGGTGTTTTGGCCGTGTTAGTTTATGTGATATGCAACACAATGAGTAGATGGCAAGAATATAGGTAATTAAATGCACCAAATAAATGAGAAAACGTCCCATAAAGTATTTAACATGCAGGATGCAATGTGGGCTTTTCTTAATCTATGGTAACCCAGGAAGAACTCTTGGGCCCCATGCTATGAGTGAGCCTATATACTGTAGTGCAGGCTGTTCTTCACTTCTTGTTTTGTAATGACTGTTACTACTATCAATAAATATATGAACAGAAAAATGACCCTTTGAGTGGTTTCATCCTGGGGATCTGTATTTAACAGACTTTGTATTGATTCCCCATAGCAGGAGCTGTAGCATATTATGCTTTAATAGAATTTAGGTTCCATTGTAGATTTAAAATCTCTATGGGAAAAGATTTTGGACCTGTATTTTTTGGGGGTAGCAATAATTTGTATGATAGTCTGGGGAGTGCTCCTAAGACTACAGGGAAACTGGGGATGTGACCAGTATGCCAGCCAGCATTCTTGAGATCAGCCAATTGCCGATCTGAAAAGTTCCTGGTGGGTGTGGTTATGGGAGTGGCAGAAAAACATTTATATATATTCTAAATTTAATATACATTTTTATACAAAATACTTAGCAACAATAGAATAAAATATATGGCAATACTATATACATTTAGCAGATTTCATTCTATGAAGAAGGTACATAGACAAGTTTTCACAGGACACAGCTGACAAGTGAGTCCCAACAGATATCGCAAAAGGCTCATGCCTGTTAATATACACAGGGGTTCTACGACAACAGCGGTAATCATGTTCGCCCTTGACTGCATGACACAAAGTAAGTTAAAGAGGTGGAAAGACGTGTAGAATAAATAAGAATGAGTAGGAGGAGATGGAAAAAGGGTAGTGTAGGGGGAGGATCAGATGCCAGAAAATGACCAGTACTCCGATGAAATGGAAAACTTCAATCATGGAAACCAGGTATGTCTCACTATTTCAAAAAAGCTTTTAGAAATGCTGTAAGGTTCTCCATTTTCCATATATCGTTTATCCTCTTGAACCACATAGCAATGGTTGATCTTTAAGTTTCCAGGGCTGGCCATGCTAGGTTTTGTTCTGCTTTAAAGCAGATATCTAGGGAGACATCCAGAGCTGCAAGAAGACCTTAAGTGAGAATATGCCTGCAGAGAAGCCTGTGTGAGACTACAGTACCTGCAGAGGCTTTGGAGTGGTCGTTGTCAGCAGTAAAGGTGTAGGCGGCAGTAGGAACCTGGAATCATGTGTGTCAAATGTACTGCTTAGTTGTACCATAGTGAATACGAATGAGAAGGATAGGGTCTCAGTGTCTTATCTGTGCTTGCTGTTATTTAGCATTATCCTAGTCTTATCCGCAAAGTCCCATCACAGTTCTCCCGAATAGCAAGTGGGGAACAAATGGTTCTTGTAGAGGAACTCTGTAGCAGCAGCCTGACGGGCGTTGGGTGAGGAAGAGACAGTTTGGGTGTAGTGAGTCATTGATAATTTTTCCTGCCCTTGTCCTGAGTATTTGGGTATATTGGCTATCAATAGAGGAAAGTGGGATGCTAATGATCCTTTCAGCTGTCTTTGTATTTCTTTGAAAACAATGTTTGTCCTTCATAGAAGCACCCCCATACCATACTGTAATGGAGGTGCACAAGATAGATTCAATGATTGCAATGTAGAAGGATAATAGTATTTTCTGTGGCATTCTGTATGTCTCTGTTGAGCTTTTTTCAATTTATTATCTCCATTTGAGATCATGTGAAATCACTGTACCCCAAAAATGTTGTACTCTCCACTCTGTCCACTTCTCTTCCTTCAATAGTGAGGGAGCTCTGGTGAGGCATGCCTGAAATCAATCACCATTTCCACTTCCACCCAGTATTCAGGATAAGGTTGTTATTATTTCACCAGCAGCTACTCAGCTATACACTGATTCATCATTGTTGTTGATGGGATGATAATTGATTTCTTGAGGCATTCAGGCATTCAGAGACTACCTGTATTTCTAACGATCTGTTATATATGTTCATCAAGATTGATGCAAGCTGAGCTGAACATGTTTTAGGCACGAGGGGTATAGTTCATCTGCACCCGATGCCTACCATGTGTTCGAAGTTAATAGGAGGCATTTCAAAGAGGATTCTTGGACTCTCAGATGATTTTCTTCCAGGCCAGTGGATAATGTTTGGAAGCAGAATTCTTGCTCTTACTCCAGGATTCTTTCCTGGAGTAAGTAGGGGGTCTGCATGGGTGGAGATTAGGTTATCTCTCTTTCAAACCTACAGTGAAATCTGTTTAAATCCTCCAGCAGGTTTTTAATCAGTATTGCTGCTGGAGAGGTGATCTTATAGTTTGTTGCTTTCTGTCCATGACCTTGTTACCAGAGTTGAAACTTGCTTCCAGTTTGTTGACGTAGGTCTTTTTTGCTGCCTTGATTTCTTTGGTTAATGGGTTTTGCAGATTTTTGAAGCTAGGTATATCTCCTCCTTTGTTTTTTCTTTGCTGTTGATGGTTCCATATTTTTTGCATTGTCTTGTCGGGACCAACAGAAGCTGATGTATGAACACACATGGATTCAGTCCATTCATCTATGTTTGAGTTATCCTGACTGAATACCTCCCAGTTAGTATGTTCAAAGCATTCTTGCAGGTTCACATTTGCTTATTCTGACCATTTCTTGACAGTCTTGACCTATGTTCTTGCTGTTTTTAGATTATGTTTGTAGGTTGGTACTAGGAGGATGAGGCTGTTATCTTAGTATCCCAGAGCTACTCTCATTTTTGATCTGTAGGCTTCTCCCAGTGTGCTCTCTGCTAGGGCCTGGATACAACCTTAGCTCTTGCCTAAGGTTGGCTCTAGTGAAGCACTGTTTCCGTCACTTAAGAGCAAACCAAGTGCTGTGCCAGGGGGGGGGGGGGGGGCAGTGTTGAGGATGGGGCAGTGTTGCTGTATTGTGTGTCATAGTGGGACAATGCGGTGAGAAAAGGGCAGAGTGGACGGGTGTGAATAAGCCATTGAGTGCGTGTGTCATTGCAGGCTGGGCGATGGCTGCTGTGTGTGTGTGTTTGTGTGTTTGCAGGCTGGCTGGCCAAGAGATGGTGTGTGTGTGTTTGTGTGTCTTTGCGAGCTGGCTGCCCGGGACATGAGAAGAGAGACTGCAGGCTGGTCACCTGGGACAGGAGGAGAGAAACTGTAGGCCGGGCACCTGGGACGAGATTAGAGAGACTGTAGGCTGGGAACCTGGGATGAGATTAGAGAGACTGTAGGCTGGGCACCTGGGATGAGAGGAGAGAGACTGTAGGCTGGGCACCTGGAATGAGAGGAGAGAGACTGTAGGGTGGGCATCTGGGACGAGAGAATAGAGACTACAGGCTGGGCACCTGGGACGAGAGGCGAGAGACTGTAGGCTGGGCACCTGGGACAGAAGGAGAGGGACTTCAGGCTGGGCACCTGGGATGAGATTAGAGAGACTGTAGGTTGGGCACCTGGGACAGAAGGAGAGAGACCTCAGGCTGGGCACCTGGAATGAGATTAGAGAGACTGTAGGTTGGGCACCTGGGATGAGAGGAGAGAGACTGTAGGGTGGGCATCTGGGACGAGAGAATAAAGACTACAGGCTGGGCACCTGGGACGAGAGGAGAGAGACTGTAGGCAGGGCCCCTGGGATGAGAGAAAAGAGACTTCAGGCTGGGCAGCTGGGACAAGAGGAGAGAGACTGTAGGCAGGGCCCCTGGGATGAGAGAAAAGAGACTGCAGGCTGAGCAGCTGTGACAAGAGGAGAGAGACTGTAGGCAGGGCCCCTGGGATGAGAGAAAAGAGACTGCAGGCTGGGCAGCTGGGACAAGAGGAGAGAGACTGTAGGCAGGGCCCCTGGGATGAGAGAAAAGAGACTGCAGGCTGGGCAGCTGGGACAAGAGGAGAGAGACTGTAGGCAGGGCACCTTGGACAAGAGCAGAGATATTTCTATTTTCATCCTGTTTTTGTTGCTCTCTAGATGTATTTTACCAGCTTTCTTTCTTTTTACCTCTGCTGCTGTTTGAAGTAAGTGTGTTTGAGGCAGAAGAAAACAGGATTTTCACTATTCACAGTTTTTTTCTTGCCCTGGAGGCATTCCAACTTGGGATGCCCCTCTCTGTAAACTCCCCCAGGTTACCTTTCAAAATGTACCTTTCCCTGCCCCATGGGGCATGCACAGGCTCTCATCCAATCGCACACAGAGCTTGGCGACGAGGACCAGGCGACGAGGACCAGGAGCAGCAGAGTATCTGTGGGAGCATACATCATCCCGGAGATGCTGAGGATGCAGCCACAGCTATTTACATCGCCATGGGAGACAGGGAAAAGGTGGGTATTGTAACCCAGGTGGCATTTCACTGAGCCATTTTCATTTTACAATTTAAAGGTAAGGCATACATTTTTTTATTTTCTGTTGCCACATTATTTATACGCATGTTTGAATCGATTGTGTTTAATTATTTATCTTTTTTAATGCAAATTTTTGCAATAGTGCTCCTTTAAGTACTCTGGGTTTTTTGAACAGCCTTTGCTTAGTATTCCAGCTTTCCTGAACAGATGTCTTTGGGCCATGGTCCGCTATGGTGATGGTGAATCCTGAAAGGTCTCTTTTACGTTTCGTAACGGTGAACCCGTTACTTCATCCGGGCACTCTCTGCCCGGATGAAGTAATGGGTTCACCATTACAAAACTCTTTGGCTGGGTTCCGGGGTACTTAGCGCTGTGGGTGAAGCCCTCATCACGGTCATGTAAGATTTTCATATGCTTTGATGTAATTACTTTTTCCTTCACTCGGCTGTCCTAATTAATAGGATAGGTACTATAGCACTTTATTGCATTCTTTGAACAGTAGTTTAGTTATCACTAGCACTTTATATATAGATTTGGGTTAATAATAGGGATATGGTAGTCCCTGTCATGAATTAATATTGGTGTGTTATGTTAGGCTTGTACTTGATAACAGCGCTCCCTGGTGGTCATTAGTGTTTTGTGTTTTTTATCTGTTTTTAATTTGTGTGTCATTATGTGTTTTGCTACAATAAATGAAGTAAACATTATTTTACTGGGTGGTGCCGTCTTTTCTCCTGGTGGTTGTGGGTTTTTTTTGGGGCCCCCGCTCTGCATATAGCTTTCAATTTCAAATATGGTGTGGAGCGGCGAGTGCCGGACACACTGAGCTGGGGCTACCTATCGCTCACTGCAGCGCTGTCCTCTTGTTAGATGTTGCGTAGCCTTGGGCGCTATGACCTCGGGACCCCACCTAGCAATCGCTGCAGCGTTGTTCTCTTGTTAGATGTAGCATAGGCTTGGGCGCTCTGGCCTCAGGGCGTTCCATAGTGTTCGTACCTTGCCATGGGTTGAAAGGTTTTGCTTTATGCACTTCTGGTTTTCCTCTGCAGAATGATGGCTCCCACCAAGCGCTGCTTCTCACAGTTCCCAGCCAACTCCTCATCCTCAGAGGATGATCTGCCTAGGAGGAAGAGGCAGTGTGTGGACCCCAGAGTGAACGGACAGATTTTGAAGGTATTTATTTTTGTATGGGAGCGCATGGTAGCGACTGCTCATAGCGACCGACTCACAACATATTCAAGAAATAAAAAGCCTCACACAACTCTGGCGCAGAAAAATGCTTATCTGAAGCCCAGAGCGCAGGAGGCTGTGTGTTTAAAGTCTGTTTTTCAGCATCTATCAACTAGTAACAAAGCGAAAACATATGGAATTACATTGTAACAACATTGTAACATGAACGCTTTAATGCCAGACCTGTAATGTAATTTCTGAAGAAATATATAAAAAAAGAATTTGTGATTTAAAAAAAAAACAAAAACAAAAACCCCGTTTAAAGAGAAGAAAATGTTCATCCATTGAAATGTATGGGAGAGTGACAGGTAGCGAGAGGTCATACCTGGTGCTGTGCAAGGCTGAACACCGGCGCTGTTCGCTGAGGCTGTGAAAATGATGAATCAGACGCTACATGGCGCTATCCCAGTCGCTAAACAGATTCTGCTTGATAAATGTGTAATTGTATGCCGTGTCCGGCGTTCACCAGTCACTACCTGTCGCTACCTGTCATTAACCAGCCACTACTTGATGCTATCCCTTCTTAAATAAGGGCCTAAGTATTATAACTTTCTATGAAAAAAGTCAGACTAGCCAGCCATTGTTTTCAACAGGGGCAAACCTTATACTACATGCACATAAGCCTCTAACTGTTATCCTGGTTCTCCAGCATTTTAATTCGTAATATCAAAAACATCAAACATTATCTGTTTATTACCACATTCTCAGAAAGCCTTATAGCTGATGATATCCGCACTGCATTAATTAAAATTAAACATAAAAAACAAGAGGAAGCTAATGAATTTGCTAACAAATCAAGTTTCTTTTAGTATATTATTTTGCACCTTGTATATTTGTCACAAAAAGTTACCTTAAATTATTATTTTTGCTATTTTTTTAGTTTCTGATCCCTGCACCGTACCAAATTTACAATAGACACAGGAAGAAAATCGAAAAAAACCTTTTTCTTGCTTTGCGTCAGAATGATATAGCTATCCATTATTTCCTCATATAGCAAATTGATGAGCAAACAATTTAAAGCCCCTGTTAACACCTATTCCGACAAACTTGCAGATCAGGTGCAGATGTGGTGGCAGATGTTCTGTTAACATTTGGTGACCTTCACACCTATCGTGGTACTACACCTGAGCTGCAACTGGAACAGAAATGACAACTGCATCTGCATAGGTGTGCACATGGGCTAAAGAGGAGCAACCACCTCCCTAGATCCAACTCTTAAGGACTGGCATTCTTTATTTTTGGGGGCATTCTGTATTGTATATCCCCACGAATCTCCCTGTATAGTTATTTTGTCCTTACCACCCGGTCCTCCACCGATTATTCCATTGCTGCAGCTTCTCTGCTGACCCCTTGTCTTTTCTACTAATGATTGTCTTGCTGTACCCATTGCTGCCACTGGTCCTACTAACTGTCTAGTGGTGGCACAAGGAGCTGAAAACATATGGTGAGCACCCTATTCTATAATGAGTCTTAAAAGTATAAATGGAAAACCCAGCATCTACAGACAGGGGCGGACTGGGAATAAAAAACGGCCCAGGACTTTTTGGGGCACACCGGCCCTGCTGCACTTTTCCTGGCCCAGTATAGAATCTTAATGTCACATTATATATACACCTAATTTTTCGTTCCACAACATGCACCCATGGATTAGAGGACAAAAATAAGAAAGAAAATATTCTGAACCAAATGGTGTGATATAATTCCACCACTTTAGGCAGTGTGCAGAATCACTCCATTACAGGCAGTGAGCGGCATCCCTCATTACAACCATTAAGTAGCATCCCTCTCTACAGCCACTGGGGGCATCCCTCAGGACAACCATTAAGTAGCATCCCTCTCTACAGCCACTGAGGGCATCCCTCAGGACAGCCACTGGGGGCATCCCTCAGGACAACCATTAAGTAGCATCCCTCTCTACAGCCACTGAGGGCATCCCTCAGGGCAGCCACTGGGGTCATCCCTCAGTACAGCTTACACACAGTGGGGGCATCCCTCTCTACAGCCACTGGGGGCATCCCTCAGGACAGCCAGTGTGCAGCATCCCTCAGTACAACCCGTGGGGGCATCCATCAGTGTAGTATAGCTTACAGACAGTGGGAGCATCCCTTAGTACAACTATGAAATACATGTCCACTGGATAAATATAAAGTACTATAAAGGAAATGTTCATCTTATTAAGCATGTGATATGCAGAGAACTACAGGGTGGAAAAAACCTGCTGTACCTTATCCAGGCAAACTCCATTCAATTGCTCCAGTGTAATCCTTATAAAATGGCAGAAAACTGATTTTCTGCTTTTGCATTGGCCAGAAAAGTGATTTACAACATTCTCCTCTATACCATACAATTGCACCATGGTAGTTCTTAGGAATAAAAATGTAAGTCCCATTTTTACTTATTACTTAAAAGATAGGGGCTTCGGACTCATGCCAGAGGCTAGGTTCGACCTGGGTCTTGCACTCTCCAGTTCGCCCTATCGTGGATACTAATTATGTAGCATGCATCCTCCTGATGCTGGAAGATGGCCCTGTAAACTGGTATAGAGGTGCTAGTTCACAGACATTAAAAAAATCCCTTTTTCTTTTCAATTAAAGAAAAACTCACCATTGACAGGATGGCATTATGAGGGGGGTAGCCCCTTCCATGTTACTTCCCTCCAGTGATGTAATTACTCTCATGGGGGGATTATTTCACAGAGGCTCCACCTCTGGGGTATAAAACCCTCCCTACCTCAGGTCGTCAAGTAAGCTTGGCAGGACATGAAGGAAGAAGGAGGGGGGACCTTTGTCTCCCCTCACCACAGATGCAGGCACCAGCAGCAAACCAACATCCACCGGACAAGGGAGCCGTTGACCCAGAGGGATTTTCAGAGAGGACACCACCTGCTGGGAGACAGATAAAGGTTGCCACAGTGAGTATTTTTTTTTCTGTCGGAGTGAACTTGTAAGGAACCCATACAGTGTGTGGTGGCCTGAGCTATTGTATCCTGGGGACTATTGGGCCAGAGTTCTAGCAAGCTGGATTTTTCATGCTTCGGCTCATCACTACTTATTAATTTAGGGCACAAATTTCATGTTTTTTTAAATGACTTCACATTCAACCCTTAACTGTCAGCCTACCTAGAGATGTTGTCACTATTGCCAGGTCATTGTCAGAATTTTGATTTATATATGTTTAACTGTGATTTTTGCAGGAATTTTGTTAGTTTTCAGCAGAGTTTGGTTTTATCATGAAATGTTTTGTTTTTTCAGTGTTTTCTCAATATTTTTGGGTGAAATATGTGTAAAAAAATCACCCATTCCTGCCCAGGTGACACCCCAAATTGAAATGAGTGGTTTATGCTACTGTGCACACTATAATTCTTTTTTTTAATCACGTAGGGTCCCTCCTCTCTGGGGGGGACCCCACTTTTTTTGCAGAATTTTGAGCATTAAACCCTTTATAATTTTTCAAAACCATGGGGTCCCCCTCTCCAGCAAAACCAGTCCGGGCACCAGCTGTGGTGGTGGGTAAGCCAGGGCGCAGGGGCTAAGTGGCTGCCCCCCAGCCCTGAAGGATACCAGCCCGCACAGAACACATGGGCTGCAGGCTCTTCTGCATCCCCCTGGGCTTTGGGGATGAAGTACCACCCGGGTGTTCTCTGCCCCCCTGAAGACCCTGCGGGTAGAGGAGACCCTCATCGCCGGATCCTGGGTGAAGGTGAGCATTTTCTTTCTGGCTGGAACTGGGGGGAAAAGACCAAGCATGTAGAATTTACAGGCTTGACCCTTAACGGTAGGAGTGACACATTCTAAGGGCTTGGTTTTTAATGGGTTAATACAGAAAAATTACAAATGACCACAATTATATGGGGCTGTTGTATGCGTTTTTGGTTGCCACTTTATTTTGTGTCCTCAGATCTTCTCTATTTCTTAAACACCTTAAAAAATGTAGAGAACAGAAAGTAGTTTAATAAGAGAGGGGTACATTTAAAAGGTATCTGTGCAAAAGGCCATTGTGGGTTTGAAGGATGCATGTCTTCTTTAGGCAAAACATGAACAGCATGAAAAAAGTGAAAGCAAGCCTTAATTAAAGTCTACCACTGTGCCAGGATTGTAATTAAAGTTCCTGAACATAAACCTAGTTCTATTTTAGTTTAAGCCTAAAAGTTAGAAATACAGAGGAGGCAATCTTCACGGTGTTCTCTCTCTCACAGCAGCATGATGCACATAAGCTTTAAGGCAGCTGTGAGCGATTTACATTTCAATAGCAGCTGATCACAATTTAAACAATTATGATACATCAGCTTCAGCCTAGATATAATAATGTACGACAATGTAACACTCACCATTGAGAGGCAGACTTTTTATAATTACTCATCTTGCTTGTTACATTCACAGCAGGAGATAGAGATAATGAACACATTTTTATAAACTACCAATGTGATTTTTAGCACTGTGAGTGCTTTTGCCCCTCCACAGTAAAATATTTATAATGTACAAGCCTGGTATGAGGCTAGTAACATTAGGATGCCGCTTGCATCTTCTCCCATGTTAGATCCTGGGATCATGCCTCTCAGTTTAAAGATAATGAAACCTTAAACATAATGTGTTTTTTTACATAGTAAGTTATGCATGATTATTTTAACAAAAAGCTTTGACTGTTAACATTTTCACATAATGATTGACTCTATCCCCCATTTCCATCCTGTGTGTTCTGCAATTATTTAAATTGCTGGCAAACTCACAGCATGGTGGCCAGAAATACTTACACTATACAGTTTCTGAAGAAAAACAATTTCTTACCATGCTAGATGTAAAATGATGGATAGTGGCAAGTCAGCCTAAATGCACAAACTGTACTGTATCCTAACGTATCCTGGTGAAAATGTATTTCTAACCCACCTCTAAATGAACTTAATTTAATCAGTAAAGCCATCCCAAAACAAAATGTAGATATCTGCATACAAGAGGGCCTCATTACAATCCCTCTCATTTGCATTTTCTGTCTCTTTTTCTATTGGTCCTATTGGACCCTATGCCATTGCTGTCCCCGCCTTTCTTGTTCTCTTTTGCGAATATCCTCTAACTCCCTTTATTTCTATTTCTTACCCTTTATTTCTTCCTGATCGTTCCACATCCCATCCTTCTCCTACCCATTTCTAACTTACATAAATCCAAGTGAGTAAATAGGCACGGCACTCCAAAGCATAGATTCAAATGCTTGTATTAAATAGTACAAATCAAAAGGTATCCAATTACACTTAAAGTATAGGAAGAGAATAATCCAAATCATGGCCAGAACAAAAGCAACAGTCTCATAATCCAACGTTTCGGGGGTCGGGTGCCCCCTTTCTCAAGGAGGACTGTCAACCGGGACGTGCTGCATCCCCCTTCAATAAATACACATAGCAGAGTGCAGAGGTCAGGAAATTCCCGCCTGACGTCACTGTGACGTCAGCGGGCGCTGTATGGGTCCCCTAACACACAGTAATATACATACAATATTGAAAATAATAAAAATGGGACTGTAACAACTTACCTACATCCACCGGGCCTCCAGACTGTGGAGGACCCGTCACCGCCAGCCGCCGCCCGCCGCACTGGCAGGCAGCGGTTTCCTCGTCTGTCAGCGGGGACAGGGAGCTGGCAGCCGGGCCGCAAATGCTGCCCGGTAACTGATGACGCGGCGGGGGCCGCGATCCGATTGGTTCGCGGCCCCAGTCTCTGTCATCAGCCCGTGAGACAGACAGCGTCTGTCAGGACACTACAGTCTCAAACCAGAGGCTGCAGCGCATAGAAGACAGCTGTCACGGGTACTGGCAGCTCCCTGGGTGGCGGTGAAAGCCCAGGAGGGCTAGTTGGAGTAGGCAGCAATAAAGCTAGTAATTGCAACATACATGATAATATACATAAAGGGGAGAAAACTGGACTTTTGCATAACTTACATAAATGTTATTCTTCCTCTCTTTCTTCTGCATTAGAGTTATATTTTTTGTGTGTCATTCCTTTAATATATTAGTGTTTCCTTTGTTTCTTTCTTGTTTCCGATACCACCCATCTCTCTCTCTGTCTCTTTGAGTGTAAGTGTACAGTATTTGTGTTGGGGGTGGGATGTCCTGAGATCCTCTGGAATCTGTCAACAGTTTGCAAGAGCCAACTATTGGACTGTGTGTTGTAGCGTGCAGCTCTATTCATTGCATATAGAGGGGATTATACATGGAAATGTATTGCTATACTTCCTCTGTGTCAGCTGGGGTTTAATCTACAGTACCATCCCCACATTCAGATTTTTTAAAACAGTTAAATTATTGAAGGCCTTTATTTCAGAAAAAAAACAGTTCCAACTCACATACATGGGTGCAGTAAGATATTATACAGTCATTTCAAGCATTTCCTAAAAGAATCAAAACTTTTATTATTATTCGCTAATCATATATGTTACATACAGTCTATTTCTTGTGACAGTATGGCAAGTTACATCAATAGGGAACAGACATTTATTACCCACTGTATTACCAATCTCTTACCAGACAAATTTTAAATCATCCACCACTGAGCTTGAGCCGCCTATTGAGTACAAGAATGAATGACTGAGAAGTAAACAGCTTTTGCCCAAATGAAGTTAGTAGGTAGCTTTACAATATCTGGATGTCACCACCAGCTTTTGGCACTCGTAACAAATTACATTATTTTACTAACAACATTTGACCATAGGGCATCCCAGTTTAGAATGCCTCTACAGTTAAAGGGGACCTCCAGTAGATAAAATAAAATTTAGTAAATGGCTTGGACAATCTGCATTTGTCTACAGGCTTCAGCCTTGATTCAGTAAATCTCCCATAAAAAATCTAGTAGAAAAAGAGCTATTTTGCACTTTTTACTATTTCAGACTAAGACATAAGAGAAAATTAGGTGTGATTTAAATAAGAGAGAACAATACAGGGGTTTATACAGTAAAGACTCAAAAGTGCACACCTAAAAGCTTTACTACGTGACAGTAAACAGTTCCACTGTCACACCTTTAAAGAGAAACTTAAGATTGTGTCCTCTTACCTGGTGCATCACAATTTGGGATGACCCATTTTGTGTTTCCCCCTGAAAATCACCTTACCTTCCCAAGGCACCAACAAGGGGAGTGTATACCCATGGATACACACAGTAGGTCATTCCAAATTGGTATGTCCCATAAAGATACATTATTTTTTGGGGCGGGGGAGTTTTGGACCTTCTCCCTAGTCCTATGAAATTGGCATGGGGCTCACCAATACAGGCCAACCTCGCCTCAGTACAGATTACATGTAGAGATGAGCAAACTTTTGAAAAATTCGATTAGACTGATTCGCCGAATTTTCGACAAAAATCGTTTCGACACGAATTTATTTGTGACGAATCGCTATTAAAAATGGCTATTCCTGAGCTTCCTAGAGCCTCAATAGGGTTGTAAACCATTCTGCCTTGCTGTAACACGCATAGGATGCGTGCTGGGTTACTGAAATAATACTGTAAATAATTAGGACATGCAGATCAGAGGCATCGCTATTAGAATCGCAGAGCGGCACAATTACAGAGAGTTGAGGTGGCATCACTATGAGGGGCCCCTGTATTGCCTGAAAAACGCACCCTGGAGCTGGCAGCAGCAGGAGCCCAAATATTGGCTGAAACACATCCTGGAGTTGGCAGCAGGAGCCCAAAAATTGGCTGAATGACACCCTGGAGTTCCAAGCAGCAGCAGCAGGAACCCAAACATTACTTTAAAGAGACACTGGAGTTGGCAGCAGGAGCCCAAAAATTGGATGAATCACACCCTGGAGTTGCAAGCAGCTGGAGCCCAACATAGCTTGAAAGACACACTGGAGTTGGCTGCAGGAGGCCAAAAATTGGATGAATCACACCCTGGAGTTGCAAGCAGCAGCAGCAGCCCAAACATAGCTTGAAAGACACACTGGAGTTGGCTTCAGGAGCCCAAAAATTGGATGAATCACACCCTGGAGTTGCAAGCAGCAGCAGCAGGAGCCCAACATTGGCTGAAAGAGACACTGGAGTTGGCTTCAGGAGCCCAAAAATTGGATGAATCATACCCTGGCGTTGCAAGCAGCAGGAGACCAAACATAGCTTGAAAGACACAATAGAGCTGGCTTCAGGAGCCCAAAAATTGGCTGAATCACACCCTGGAGTTGCAAGCAGCAGCAGCAGGAGCCCAACATTGGCTGAAAGAGACACTGGAGTTGGCTTCAGGAGCCCAAAAATTGGATGAATCACACCCTGGAGTTGCAAGTAGCAGGAGCCCAAACATAGCTTGAAAGACACACTGGAGTTGGCTTCAGGAGCCCACAAATTGGATGAATCACACCCTGGAGTTGCAAGCAGCAGCAGCAGCAGGAGCCCAACATTGGCTGAAAGAGACACTGGAGTTGGCTTCAGGTGCCCAAAAATTGGATGAATCACACCCTGGAGTTGCAAGCAGCAGCAGCAGGTGCCCAAACATAGCTTGAAAGACACACTGGAGTTGGCAGCAGGAGCCCAAAAATTGGATGAATCACACCCTGGTGTTGCAAGCAGCAGCAGGAGCCCAAACATTGCTTGAAAGAGAAACTGCAGTTGGCAGCAGCAGCAGCAGGAGGCCAAAATAGCTTGAAAGACACACTGAAGTTGGCAGCAGCAGCAGCAGGAGCCCAAACATTGCTTGAAGGACACACTGGAGTTGGCAGCAGGAGCAGCAGGAGCCCAAACATTGCTTGAAAGACACACTGGAGTTGGCAGCAGGAGCCCACAAATTGGCCTAAAGACACACTGGAGTTGCAAGCAGCAGCAGCAGGAGCCCAAAATTGCCAGAAAGACACACCCTGGAGTTGGCAGCAGCATTAAGAGAACATATACAGATTTTCGGCACAGATATCTTATCCGAAGAATATTAATAAAAAGTAAGAGTAACGTAAAGCAATTTCTCAATAATTACTTGTGGTCTGATGCAGAGGAATGTCTGTAACTGGAGAGCAGCACCTTAAATCTGTTTTGCACGATCTATATTTCTTTAGTGTTGGTCTGGCCCCATGATCAATCTACTCTAATGCATCAGGCATTGGTGGGTGGAAATCTTGGCTGATCCATGCCCTATTCATTTCCACGCAGGCCAGTCTCTGAAAAAAAAAAAAACATTTTTTAAGCATACTGGAGCACATTAAATTGCTCTCATCAGAGCATCACTTACGCACATCTAAGAGTTTCATCATTTTGTTCGTGTTAAAGTCTTCAGGGCCTAGTTACTAAAGACCATATATAGTTACATACCTGCTACTCTTTTCGACAAATCCTGTTTTAAGTGTAGTGTAGCGTTTTGTCCTCCCCTCATATACGCACTAAGTATGTCAGGCAGAGAAGTGGCAGGATGGGCACAGAGAAGTTGCAGAGGCCTAAATTCATCAAGCAGAGGTTGCAGCAGACTAGGGATGAGTGGCAGCAGGAGTCTCAGTGAGAGGACTGATCTCCCGGGATCAGCTAGCGGTCGTGTCTTGACCAGCAACCCATCTGCCATCATCCATTGGTTAACACGATCATCCACTGCATCACAAGTGACATCTGACACCCCCAGTCAACTGTCGGTTATGTCTTATGCTTAGGGTTCAGCTCCACTATTCAGTGAGGACGATCTGATAATCAGAAAAATCAGCAGCTACTGTGAATTAGTGCGGACTGTTGGTAGGAAAAATCAGCTACAAGGCCATGTGGCAGTTTTTCATCAAGCATCCGCAGGAGGTTAACATGGCTATATGAAAGATGTGTAGGCAGAAGGTGAAGTGTGGCCAGGGTCCCAATGTTGGACCCACAGCCCTGCGTCAACATTTGCAGCGTCACCATAAAGTGTCCTGGGAGAGTTGGCTCCAAAGTGGTGGTCCAGCCTGCTGCATTACCCAGTGGCACGCCGCTCTCTGTTCCAGCCAGCCAAGGCTCCACCACCTTCTGTGTGTCATACCCATCCTCTGTCGCTCCAGATGCTCCTCCTCCTCTTAATCTGAGTCAGTCATTCCGCCAGCAATCCATTGGCCAAGCCATGTCCAAGAGACAACAGTATGTGCCCACTCATCCAACGTACAGAAGCTAAATGTGCTCCTGTATAAGTTGCTGGTGCTGCAGTCCCTCCCTTTTGAGTTGGTGGACCTTTCAGAGAACTGATGGCTTGTGCCGAGCCGAGGTGGATAGTCCCATGCTGTCATTTCTTTGCGAAGAAGGCAGTACCAGCCCTGTACAATTTTGTTAAACAGAAGGTGGGCCAGTCCTTTAGCCTGTCAGTGTGTACCAAAGTGCACAGCAGTGCCTACGTCTGGAGCTGTAACTACGGTCAGGGACAATACATATCCTTTAAGGACCACAACAGCAACTTGAACAGGTCCCTCTGCTGTGGCCTCCACGCTCCTAGGCCTTTGTGCCTGTGACAGTGCACTTGCACTTAGCAATGGTGTCACAGAAAAAAGTGGCTAATTGTCAATTACATATTAATAGTTAACATTTATCTTATTTGAACATATTTATAATAATAACATATAATAACATATAACATAGCAACAATAACATCTAACATGATAACAGTAACATATAAAATTTAGCAATTTTTTTTTTTTTTTTTTTGGGATATTTTTTTTTCATATTTTGTATTTTTTAAAAACATATATCTTTTTTTGAATTTTTTTAAAATATTTTTTTCCATTGTCTTTTTTTTAATATTTTGTGAATTTTTGTACAAATTTTTATTTTTTTGTATTTTTTTTTGTATTTTGTTTTTTCTACATTTTTTTTTTTTTTTTCCCAGTGCCCTTCCAGCCTACCATGTGTGCAGGACACAGCGGTTTCACGCTGTTCTTCACATGGTTTGCCTTGAGCCACAGAGCAACACATGGGAGGAACTGCTAAAAATGAGAACTCAATAAATTAAATCATGGCTTACTCCACGAAAACTGCAAATGGGACCCATGGTGACTGACACTGGGAAGAACATCTTGTCTGCGCTGCAACAAGGAAGCCTGAACCATGCGTCCTGCCATGGCACACGTGTTCAATCTAGTTGTCAAGCGTTTTCTGAAGTCTTCCCCCCATCTGCAAGACATCCTAACAACGGGAAGGAAACTTTGCATGCACTTCAGCCACTCCTACTCCGCCAAGCACACCCTTCTTGAGCTTCAGCATCAGAACGGTATCCCCCAACATAGTCTGATTTGCAATGTTTCCACCCCTTGGAATTCCACCCTCCATATGCAGGATCGACTATAGGAACAGAGAAAAGCCATCACAGATTTCTTGATGATCCAAACGGATAGGGGGAATCCCCTGTGTAACTTCAATGTAAACCAGTGGCAGCTCATACGTGACACCTGCCGTTTGCTCAGGCCCTTTGAGGAAGCTACTTTATTAGTCAGTCGCCAGGACTATGAGATGAACGATGAGATTCCACTGCTTCATGTACTACAACACATGTTGGAAACCATGGCTGGTCAGGGCATTAGAGACATGGAGCATACATTTCACAGCCACATGAAGCCTGTGGGGGCTGAAGTGGAGGAGGAGGATGCGGTGGGGCACAGCGAAGCACAGTTTAGGTTTGGCAAAATGACCATTTTATCTAGTCATCTGACAGGAGAGGAGGAGCAGGAGCAGCCAGAGTAGCTACAGGGTTGTGAGGAAGGTGAGACAGAGGACCCAGACACACCGTGGCAGTTGCAGTGGAGATGGAGACAGGTAGTCCCTCCGAGTCACTTGCACAAATGGCACGATGCATGCTCACGTGCTTGCGTAGTGACCACAGAATTGTCTCCATTTGTCAGCGGGATGACTTCTGGCTCTCCACCTTATTGGACTCTCGCTTCCTGCACAAAATGTGGGCATTTTTTACACCCACTGAGAGGGAGGACAAACTGACCTACTACAGAGACATCCTTCGTAGTCAGTTGGGAGATGTCTATCTGCGCCATGGTCCATACTCTCGCAGGTCTGACTCGGGGGGACCTCTGCGCTCACCTTCCACTGCCATGGCTGCCGGGGGGGGGGGGGGGTGGCAGCAGCAGCAGCAGCTCCATCAGCAGCAGCCTCAGTCTTCAGTCGCTAATGAGTAGCTTTCTACACCCGCATAGTGAGTCTACTCATGAGCAGCAGGAAGACCTGGAGCAGGACCTGAACCAGCAGGCCATGTCATACCTTGACGTGACCATGCCAACACACCTTGAGGATCCGCTGGACTTCTGGGAAGCCAAACTTGACTTGTGGCAGCAACTAGCAGAGTTTGCCCTGGAAAAGCTGTCCTGCCCGGCCAGTAGTTGATTTAGATGGCAACTGGGCTGCTCTATTTTATGCTGCAAAATGGCAAATTTACCTCACAATATAAGCTATTGACCCTCAGATTTACACATGGCCTGCTCTATATAATGCTGCAAAATGGCAAATTTACCTCATTATATAAGCTAATGCCCCTCAGATTTACACAGGGGCTGCTCTATATTATGCTGCAAAATGGCAAATTTACCTCACAATATAAGCTATTGCCCCTCAGATTTACACAGGGCCTGCTCTATATAATGCTGCAAAATGGCAAATTTACCTCACAATATAAGCTATTGCCCCTCAGATTTACACAGGGGCTGCTCTATTTTATGCTGCAAAATGGCAAATTTACCTCACTATATAAGCTATTGCCCCTCAGATTTACACAGGGCCTGCTCTATATAATTCTGCAAAATGGCAAATTTACCTCACAGTATAAGCTATTGCCCCTCAGATTTACACAGGGGCTGCTCTATATTATGCTGCAAAATTGCAAATTTACCTCACAATATAAGCTATTGCCCCTCAGATTTACACAGGGCCTGCTCTATAGAATGCTACAAAACCAACAGCGGATTTAACTCACACAATATAACCTATTTCTCAGGTTTATATAGGGACTGCTCTATGTAATGGTGCAAAACCATGAATTTACCTCATACTATAAACTATTGCCCCCCAGGTTTACTCAGGGGCTGCTCCATATAATGGTGCAAAACAGGGCAAATGTATTGTCCAATATAAACTATTGCTGCTCTGATTTACGCAGGAGGGCCACTCTAAAGAATGGTGCAACATGGCGAATTTAGCTCACAATATAACATAGATTGCAAAATGAGATTTTCAGACAGGGCCTGCTCTATAAAATGGCAACTTTACCTCACAATATAAACTATTGCTCCTCAGATTTACACAGGGATTTAGGTTGATATATATAATAGTGCAAAACAGCAAATTTACCTCACAATACTGTATAAACTATTGCTCCTCAGATTTACACAGTGAGCTTCTCTATATAATGGTGCAAAATGGCGAATTTACCTCACTATATAATCTATTACAGCTCTATATAAATAAAAATAAATAAATTAAAAAAAAGGGCCTGTAGAAGCTTATTTAGTATAACAGATAGGGTGACATGTGCTGGTTTGGGATGTCCATATGGGCTAGTGTTTTGACTGCAGGACAAAAACCTCTTCAAAATGCAATGCTCAGATTCAGCTGAGGAAGGATCAACAAGCGTATTTAGTATAACAGATAGGCTGCCTAATGCAGGTTTGGGATGCCCTGCGGCCTGGTGTTTTTTTTGTTAAAGGCAGACCAAAAACCAATTCAAAATGCAATACTTTGATTAAGCTGAGGAAGGATCAACAAGCGTATTTAGTATAACAGATAGGCTGCTAAGTGCAGGTTTGGGATACCCTGGGGCCTAGTGTTTTGGCAGCAGGACAAAAACCAATGCAAAATGCAATAGCTTAATAAAGCTGATGCTGAACAACGCTTATTTAGTATAACAGATGGGGTGCAACATGCAGGTTTGGGATACCCTGCGGCCTGGTGTATTTAAAGCAGACCAAAACCAATTCAAAATGCAATAACTTAATAAAGCTGAGGCTGTAGATGCTTATTTAGTATAAACAGATAGGGTGCAACATGCAGCTTTGGGGTGCCCTGCGGCCTGGTTTATTGAAAGCACTCAAAAAGTAAGGGCAAACTGAAGTAGCTTAATGAAGCTGTTGCTGATCAATGCTTATGTTGTATAACAGATAGGGTGCAAGGTGCAGCTTTGGGGTGCCCTGCAGCCTGGTTTATTGAAAACAGTCAAAAACAAGTGCAAACTGAAGTAGCTTAATAAAGCAGCTGATGCTGATCAACGCTTATGTTGTATAACAGATAGGGTGCAAGGTGCAGCTTTGGGGTGCCCTGCGGCCTGGTTTATTGAAAACAGTCAAAAACAAGTGCAAACTGAAGTAGCTTAATAAAGCAGCTGATGCTGATCAACGCTTATGTTGTATAACAGATAGGGTGCAAGGTGCAGCTTTGGGGTGCCCTGCGGCCTGGTTTATTGAAAGAAGTCAAAAACAAGTGCAAACTGAAGTAGCTTAATGAAGCTGATGCTGATCAACGCTTATGTTGTATAACAGATAGGGTGCAAGGTGCAGCTTTGGGGTGCCCTGCGGCCTGGTTTATTGAAAACAGTCAAAAACAAGTGCAAACTGAAGTAGCTTAATAAAGCAGCTGATGCTGATCAACGCTTATGTTGTATAACAGATAGGGTGCAAGGTGCAGCTTTGGGGTGCCCTGCGGCCTGGTTTATTGAAAACAGTCAAAAACAATTGCAAACTGAAGTAGCTTAATAAAGCTGATGCTGATCAACGCTTATGTTGTATAAAAGATAGGGTGCAAGGTGAAGCTTTGGGGTGCCCTGCGGCCTGGTTTATTGAAAGAAGTCAAAAACAAGTGCAAACTGAAGTAGCTTAATAAAGCAGCTGATGCTGACCAACGCTTATGTTGTATAACAGATAGGGTTCAAGGTGCAGCTTTGGGGTGCCCTGCGGCCTGGTTTATTAAAAGCAGTCAAAAACAAGTGCAAACTGAAGTAGCTTAATAAAGCAGCTGATGCTGATCAACGCTTATGTTGTATAACAGATAGGGTTAAAATAGCATGTGCCTTGGGATGCCCGTGTGGCCTGGTATATTTTAAGCTGAACAAAGGGTAACAATAATCCAAGTATGAGAAATGCTTTAGCTTAACATATAGGGTTAATTAGCATGTGCCTTGGGATGCCCGTGTGGCCTGGTATATTTCAAGCTGAACAAAAAGTAACACTAATCCAAGTATGAGAAATGCTTTTTCTTAACAGATAGGGTTAAATGGCATGTGCCTTGGGATGCCCGTGTGGCCTGGTATATTTCAAGCTGAACAAAAAGTAACACTAATCCAAGTATGAGAAATGATTTTGCTTAACAGATAGGGTTAATTAGCATGTGCCTTGGGATGCCCGTGTGGCCTGGTATATTTCAAGCTGAACAAAAAGTAACACTAATCCAAGTATGAGAAATGCTTTTGCTTAACAGATAGGGTTAAATAGCATGTGCCTTGGGATGCCCGTGTGGCCTGGTATTTTTTAAGCTGAACAGAAAATTTTAACACTAATCCAAGTATGAGAAATGCTTTTGCTTAACAGATAGGGTTAAATAGCATGTGCCTTGGGATGCCCGTGTGGCCTGGTATATTTTAAGCTGAACAGAAACTTTTGACACTAATCCAAGTATGAGAAATGCTTTTGCTTACCAGATAGGGTTAAATAGCATGTGCCTTGGGATGCCCGTGTGGCCTGGTATATTTTAAGCTGAACAAAAAGTAACAATAATCCAAGTATGAGAAATGCTTGTGCTTAACAAATAGGGTTAAATAGCATGTGCCTTGGGATGCCCGTGTGGCCTGGTATATTTTAAGCTGAACAGAAAGTAACACTAATCCAAGTATGAGAAATGCTTTTGCTTAACAGATAGGGTTAATTAGCATGTGCCTTGGGATGCCCGTGTGGCCTGGTATATTTCAAGCTGAACAAAAAGTAACACTAATCCAAGTATGAGAAATGCTTTTGCTTAACAGATAGGGTTAAATAGCATGTGCCTTGGGATGCCCGTGTGGTCTGGTATATTTTAAGCTGAACAAAAAGTAACAATAATCCAAGTATGAGAAATGCATTAGCTTAACATATAGGGTTAATTAGCATGTGCCTTGGGATGCCCGTGTGGCCTGGTATATTTCAAGCTGAACAAAAAGTAACAATAATCCAAGTATGAGAAATGCTTTTGCTTAACAGATAGGGTTAAATAGCATGTGCCTTGAGATGCCCGTGTGGCCTGGTATATTTTAAGCTGAACAGAAAATTTTAACACTAATCCAAGTATGAGAAATGCTTTTGCTTAACAGATAGGGTTAAATAGCATGTGCCTTGGGATGCCCGTGTGGCCTGGTATATTTTAAGCTGAACAAAAACTAACAATAATCCAAGTATGAGAAATGCTTGTTCTTAACAAATAGGGTTAAATAGCATGTGCCTTGGGATGCCCATGTGGCCTGGTATATTTTAAGCTGAACAGAAACTTTTGACACTAATCCAAGTATGAGAAATGCTTTTGCTTAACAGATAGGGTTAAATAGCATGTGCCTTGGGATGCCTGTGTGGCCTGGTATATTTTAAGCTGAACAAAAAGTAACAATAATCTAAGTATGAGAAATGATTGTGCTTTACAAATAGGCTTAAATAGCATGTGCCTTGGGATGCCCATGTGGCCTGGTATATTTTAAGCTGAACAGAAACTTTTGACACTAATCCAAGTATGAGAAATGCTTTTGCTTAACAGATAGGGTTAAATAGCATGTGCCTTGGGATGCCCGTGTGGCCTGGTATATTTCAAGCTGAACAAAAAGTAACACAAATCCAAGTATGAGAAATGCTTTTGCTTAACAGATAGGGTTAAATGGCATGTGCCTTGGGATGCCCGTGTGGCCTGGTATATTTCAAGCTGAACAAAAAGTAACACTAATCCAAGTATGAGAAATGCTTTTGCTTAACAGATAGGGTTAAATAGCATGTGCCTTGGGATGCCCGTGTGGCCTGGTATATTTTAAGCTGAACAAAAAGTAACAATAATCCAAGTATGAGAAATGCATTAGCTTAACATATAGGGTTAATTAGCATGTGCCTTGGGATGCCCGTGTGGCCTGGTATATTTCAAGCTGAACAAAAAGTAACAATAATCCAAGTATGAGAAATGCTTTTGCTTAACAGATAGGGTTAAATAGCATGTGCCTTGAGATGCCCGTGTGGCCTGGTATATTTTAAGCTGAACAGAAAATTTTAACACTAATCCAAGTATGAGAAATGCTTTTGCTTAACAGATAGGGTTAAATAGCATGTGCCTTGGGATGCCCGTGTGGCCTGGTATATTTTAAGCTGAACAAAAACTAACAATAATCCAAGTATGAGAAATGCTTGTTCTTAACAAATAGGGTTAAATAGCATGTGCCTTGGGATGCCCATGTGGCCTGGTATATTTTAAGCTGAACAGAAACTTTTGACACTAATCCAAGTATGAGAAATGCTTTTGCTTAACAGATAGGGTTAAATAGCATGTGCCTTGGGATGCCTGTGTGGCCTGGTATATTTTAAGCTGAACAAAAAGTAACAATAATCTAAGTATGAGAAATGATTGTGCTTTACAAATAGGCTTAAATAGCATGTGCCTTGGGATGCCAATGTGGCCTGGTATATTTTAAGCTGAACAGAAACTTTTGACACTAATCCAAGTATGAGAAATGCTTTTGCTTAACAGATAGGGTTAAATAGCATGTGCCTTGGGATGCCCGTGTGGCCTGGTATATTTCAAGCTGAACAAAAAGTAACACAAATCCAAGTATGAGAAATGCTTTTGCTTAACAGATAGGGTTAAATGGCATGTGCCTTGGGATGCCCGTGTGGCCTGGTATATTTCAAGCTGAACAAAAAGTAACACTAATCCAAGTATGAGAAATGATTTTGCTTAACAGATAGGGTTAATTAGCATGTGCCTTGGGATGCCCGTGTGGCCTGGTATATTTCAAGCTGAACAAAAAGTAACACTAATCCAAGTATGAGAAATGCTTTTGCTTAACAGATAGGGTTAAATAGCATGTGCCTTGGGATGCCCGTGTGGCCTGGTATATTTTAAGCTGAACAGAAAATTTTAACACTAATCCAAGTATGAGAAATGCTTTTGCTTAACAGATAGGGTTAAATAGCATGTGCCTTGGGATGCCCGTGTGGCCTGGTATATTTTAAGCTGAACAAAAAGTAACAATAATCCAAGTATGAGAAATGCTTGTGCTTAACAAATAGGGTTAAATAGCATGTGCCTTGGGATGCCCGTGTGGCCTGGTATATTTTAAGCTGAACAGAAAGTAACACTAATCCAAGTATGAGAAATGCTTTTGCTTAACAGATAGGGTTAAATAGCATGTGCCTTGGGATGCCCGTGTGGCCTGGTATATTTCAAGCTGAACAAAAAGTAACACTAATCCAAGTATGAGAAATGCTTTTGCTTAACAGATAGGGTTAAATAGCATGTGCCTTGGGATGCCCGTGTGGCCTGGTATATTTTAAGCTGAACAAAAAGTAACAATAATTCAAGTATGAGAAATGCATTAGCTTAACATATAGGGTTAGTTAGCATGTGCCTTGGGATGCCCGTGTGGCCTGGTATATTTCAAGCTGAACAAAAAGTAACAATAATCCAAGTATGAGAAATGCTTTTGCTTAACAGATAGGGTTAAATAGCATGTGCCTTGAGATGCCCGTGTGGCCTGGTATATTTTAAGCTGAACAGAAAATTTTGACACTAATCCAAGTATGAGAAATGCTTTTGCTTAACAGATAGGGTTAAATAGCATGTGCCTTGGGATGCCTGTGTGGCCTGGTATATTTTAAGCTGAACAAAAAGTAACAATAATCTATGTATGAGAAATGATTGTGCTTTACAAATAGGCTTAAATAGCATGTGCCTTGGGATGCCCATGTGGCCTGGTATATTTTAAGCTGAACAGAAACTTTTGACACTAATCCAAGTATGAGAAATGCTTTTGCTTAACAGATAGGGTTAAATAGCATGTGCCTTGGGATGCCCGTGTGGCCTGGTATATTTCAAGCTGAACAAAAAGTAACACTAATCCAAGTATGAGAAATGCTTTTGCTTAACAGATAGGGTTAATTAGCATGTGCCTTGGGATGCCCGTGTGGCCTGGTATATTTCAAGCTGAACAAAAAGTAACACTAATCCAAGTATGAGAAATGCTTTTGCTTAACAGATAGGGTTAAATAGCATGTGCCTTGGGATGCCCGTGTGGCCTGGTATATTTTAAGCTGAACAAAAACTAACAATAATCCAAGTATGAGAAATGCTTTAGCTTAACATATAGGGTTAATTAGCATGTGCCTTGGGATGCCCGTGTGGCCTGGTATATTTCAAGCTGAACAAAAAGTAACAATAATCCAAGTATGAGAAATGCTTTTGCTTAACAGATAGGGTTAAAAAGCATGTGCCTTGAGATGCCCGTGTGGCCTGGTATATTTCAAGCTGAACAAAAAGTAACAATAATCCAAGTATGAGAAATGCTTTTGCTTAACAGATAGGGTTAAATAGCATGTGCCTTGAGATGCCCGTGGGGCCTGGTATATTTTAAGCTGAACAGAAAATTTTAACACTAATCCAAGTATGAGAAATGCTTTTGCTTAACAGATAGGGTTAAATAGCATGTGCCTTGAGATGCCCGTGTGGCCTGGTATATTTTAAGCTGAACAGAAAGTAACAATAATCCAAGTATGAGAAATGCTTGTGCTTTACAAATAGGGTTAAATAGCATGTGCCTTGGGATGCCCATGTGGCCTGGTATATTTTAAGCTTAACAGAAACTTTTGACACTAATCCAAGTATGAGAAATGCTTTTGCTTAACAGATAGGGTTAAATAGCATGTGCCTTGGGATGCCCGTGTGGCCTGGTATATTTCAAGCTGAACAACAAGTAACACTAATCCAAGTATGAGAAATGCTTTTGCTTAACAGATAGGGTTAAATAGCATGTGCCTTGGGATGTCCGTGTGGCCTGGTATACTTTAAGCTGAACAAAAAGTAACAATAATCCAAGTATGAGAAATGCTTTAGCTTAACATATAGGGTTAATTAGCATGTGCCTTGGGATGCCCGTGTGGCCTGGTATATTTCAAGCTGAACATAAAGTAACAATATTCCAAGTATGAGAAATGCTTTTGCTTAACAGATAGGGTTAAATAGCACGTGCCTTGAGATGCCCGTGTGGCCTGGTATATTTTAAGCTGAACAGAAAATTTTAACACTAATCCAAGTATGAGAAATGCTTTTGCTTAACAGATAGGGTTAAATAGCATGTGCCTTGAGATGCCCGTGTGGCCTGGTATATTTTAAGCTGAACAGAAAATTTTAACACTAATCCAATTATGAGAAATGCTTTTGCTTAAAAGATAGGGTTAACAGTGTGCAGCTGTATTTAAACCAAACCAAATATATTAACAGTAACCCAGTAATTATGAACTATGAATCATAGCCAGCACTAGGCACCCTGTCAATGTGACTTGTATGCTGCTGGATTGCTCCGGTTTTAAAACTATCTTTGCCCAGCTCTGTCTACCACTCTAAATCTCCCTAACTATCTGTCTCTCTCTTTACCTATCTGTAAATCTCCCTACCTATCTGTAAATCTCCCTACCTATCGCTAACTCTCTCTCTCTCTAGCTGCAGCAGCCACCTTTCTCTCACGAATGCAAGTTTGAAATGCGCACAAGCAAGATGACCGCCGCTTTATATAGCGCTGTGACGTCACCGGGGCTCCTGGCTGCTGATAGGCTGCATGTGACCTTCCCATGATAACTTGCCCCAGGGGATATGTCCAGACATGTCCATCCACCATTTTACAATGCCTGTAATTGAAATAAATGGAGTTTAAAGGAAAACTTCGATCGATCGAATCGCGGGGAAATTCGGATTCGTTCAGAATCGAATTTTTCATGAAATTCGGAACGAATCCGGGTTCGTCTGGATCGATTCGCTCATCCCTATTTACATGACATAGATATAAAATATATCAACATTTTATTTAAACTTACATCATAAAAATGCTTCTTAACATTATAACTGGAAAAGTTTAAAAAAATCCCAGTTGCTCTACGAGTTGTTTGGAGAGACAAAACATATATTTCAATATCCTGCTGGGAAGACTAGTTTCTCCATATCAAGCTTCCTCAGTGCCCGCTTGGATTTGCATAGTCTACTATGTACAATACAGAAAAATATGATGTCACTTCACAAAGACATTTGTACAGATCAGGGATATTGGTTAGTTTATTACAAAAATTACCTGTATGTGAAAGGCAGTTGCTCCCCGTGTGGGAAGATCCAAAAACATTCAGAATATTTGGGTTGGTATGGTAACTCTATTTGTCATTGCGTACCGTATAGTTGACATTCTATTCATATTCCTATTTGTTCTAGGGAAAAAATTATTGTTGAGAAAAAAAAAAATTCTCATTAAATAAAGAATCAGAAAAAGGATTGCATGCAAGAGTAGATACTTGGAGCAGTAGCTACAGCCAAGGGCAATATATGTGTGTCGAGGCCCACTGGGTCAACCTTGTGCAGCACGATGGTCCAACGCAAAAAGGACAGGCATTAGTAACACCTCCACGTTTGTACTGATCCGCTTTGGCTTTGGACACCAGGCACCTATCTTCCTCCTCCTCAACAGATGGGAGACAGCAGAGCTTAACTTACCCTCCTCGTCCCTCATCCTTTCATCACTGCAGGGTGCAGAACTGCCACACTATGTTACATATGCTGAGACTGGACAAGAAAAAACACACTGCCTAGGTTGCTGCCATACATGCTGGCTGTCTCCACGTCAACGTAGATTGGGCAATGTGGTTGTAGATAACGGGATGAATATTGTGGCTGCTCTGCATCTAGGTCACATGACACATTCCCCATGCCTGCTGCACGTGATCAATCTGGTCGTCAAACGCTTCTTAAAAACATGTATTGGTCTGGCTGATGTTCTGGCCATGTCCAGGAGGGTATGTGTTCGCTATAGCCGATCCTATGCCTTCAAACATGCTCTCCTAGACTTGCAGCGCCAGAATTGTCATCCCGAACACCGCTTAATCTGCGATGTCCCCACGTGCTGGGATTCCACCCTACATATGCTGGACCACCTCTACCACCAGTGCGAAGTAGTGAATGATTTATTTATGCAGAAAATGGCCAGCTTTTCCAGCCAGTGTGATTTGAAACATTGCTTGAAAGAGACACTGGAGTTGGCAGCAGGAGCCCAAAAATTGGCCTAAAGACACACTGGAGTTGGCAGCAGCAGCAGCAGGAGCCCAAACATTGGCTGAAGGAGCCCAAAAACTGGCCTAAAGACACACTGGAGTTGGCAGCAGGAGCCCAAACATTGCTTGAAAGAGAAACTGGAGTTGGCAGCAGCAGCCCAAAAATTGGCCTAAAGACACACCCTGGAGTTGGCAGCAGCAGGAGCCCAAACATTGCTTGAAAGAGACACTGGAGTTGGCAGCAGCAGGAGCCCAAACATTGCTTGAAAGAGAAACTGGAGTTGGCAGCAGCAGCCCAAAAATTGGCCTAAAGACACACCCTGGAGTTGGCAGCAGCAGGAGCCCAAACATTGCTTGAAAGAGACACTGGAGTTGGCAGCAGCAGGAGCCCAAACATTGCTTGAAAGAGACACTGGAGTTGGCAGCAGGAGCCCAAAAATTGGCCTAAAGACACAACCTGGAGTTGACAGCAGCAGTAGCAGAAGCCCAAACATTGCTTGAAAGAGACACCCTGGAGTTGTCAGCAGCAGCAGGAGCCCAAACATTGACTGAATGACACCCTGGAGTTGGCAGCAGCAGCCCAAAAATTGGCCTAAAGACACACTGGAGTTGGCAGCAGCAGCAGGAGCCCAAACATTGCTTGAAAGAGACACTGGAGTTGGCATCAGGAGCCCAAAAATTTGCCAAAAGACACACTGGAGTTGGCAGCAGCAGCAGCAGGAGCCCAAAATTTGTTGAAAGAGACACTGGAGTTGCCAGCAGGAGCCCAAAAATTGGCCTAAAGACACAACCTGGAGTTGGCAGCAGCAGCAGGAGCACAAAAATTGGCCTAAAGACACACTGGAGTTGGCAGCAGCAGCAGCAGTAGCCCAAAAATTGGCCTAAAGCCACACTGGAGTTGCCAGCAGCAGCAGGAGCCCAAACATTGGCTGAAAGAGACACTGGAGTTGGCAGCAGCAGCAGCAGGAGCCCAAACAATGGCTGAAAGAGACACTGGAGCTGCCAGCAGGAGCCCAAACATTGGCCTAAAGACACACACTGGAGTTGGCAGCAGAAGCAGGAGCCCAAACATTGCTTGAAAGAGACACTGGAGTTGGCAGCAGGAGCCTAAAAATTGGCCTAAAGACACACTGGAGTTGGCAGCAGCAGCAGGAGCCCAAACATTGGCTGAAAGAGACACTGGAGTTGCCAGCAGGAGGCCAAAAATTGGCCTAAAGACACACTGGAGTTGGCAGCAGCAGCAGCAGGAGCCCAAACATTGGCCTAAAGACACACTGGGGTTGCCAGTAGCAGCAGCAGGAGCCCAAACATTGGCCTAAAGACACACTGGGGTTGCCAGCAGCAGGAACCCAAACATTGGCTGAAAGAGACACTGGAGCTGGCAGCAGGAGCCCAAAAATTGGCATAAAGACACACCCTGGAGTTGGCAGCAGCAGGAGCCCAAACATTGGCCTAAATACACACTGGGGTTGCCAGCAGCAGCAGCAGCAGGAGCCCAAACATTGCTTGAAAGAGACACTGGAGTTGGCAGCAGGAGCACAAAAATTGACCTAAAGACACACCCTGGAGTTGGCAGCAGCAGCGACAGGAGCCCAAAAATTGGCCTAAAGACACACAGAGTTGGCAGCAGCAGCAGCAGGAGCCCAAACATTGGCTGAAAGAGACACTGGAGTTGGCAGCAGCAGCAGCAGGAGTCCAAACATTGGCTGAAAGAGACACTGGAGTTGCCAGCAGGAGCCCAAAAATTGGCCTAAAGACACAACCTGGAGTTGGCAGCAGCAGGAGCCCAAAATTTGGAGTTGGCAGCAGCAGGAGCCCAAACATTGGCTGAAAGAGACACTGAAGTTGGCAGCAGGAGCCCAAAAATTGGCCTAAAGACACACCCTGGAGTTAGCAGCTGCAGGAGCCCAAACATTGGCCTAAAGACACACTGGGGTTGCCAGCAGCAGCAGCAGGAGCCCAGACATTGGCTGAAAGAGACACTGGAGTTGGCAGCAGGAGCACAAAAATTGACCTAAACACACCCTGGAGTTGGCAGCAGCAGCGGCAGGAGCCCAAAAATTGGCCTAAAGACACACGGAGTTGGCAGCAGCAGCAGGAGCCCAAACATTGGCTGAAAGAGACACTGGAGTTGGCAGCAGCAGGAGCCCAAAAATTGGAGTTGGCAGCAGCAGGAGCCCAAACATTGGTTGAAAGAGACACTGGAGTTGGCAGCAGGAGCCCCAAAATTGGCCTAAAGACACACCCTGGAGTTAGCAGCGGCAGGAGCCCAAAAATTGGCCTAAAGACACACTGGAGTTGGCAGCAGCAGCAGCAGTAGCCCAAAAATTGGCTTAAAGCCACACTGGAGTTGCCAGCAGCAGCAGCAGGAGCCCAAACATTGGCTGAAAGAGACACTGGCGTTGGAAGCAGCAGCAGCAGGAGCCCAAACAATGGCTGAGAGAGACACTGGAGCTGCCAGCAGGAGCCCAAACATTGGCCTAAAGACACACACTGGAGTTGGCAGCAGAAGCAGGAGCCCAAACATTGCTTGAAAGAGACACTAGAGTTGGCAGCAGGAGCCTAAAAATTGGCCTAAAGACACACTGGAGTTGGCAGCAGCAGCAGCAGGAGCCCAAACATTAGCTGAAAGAGACACTGGAGTTGCCAGCAGGAGGCCAAAAATTGGCCTAAAGACACACTGGAGTTGGCAGCAGCAGCAGCAGGAGCCCAAACATTGGCCTAAAGACACACTGGGGTTGCCAGTAGCAGCAGCAGGAGCCCAAACATTGGCCTAAAGACACACTGGGGTTGCCAGCAGCAGGAACCCAAACATTGGCTGAAAGAGACACTGGAGTTGGCAGCAGGAGCCCACAAATTGGCCTAAAGACACACCCTGGAGTTGGCAGCAGCAGGAGCCCAAACATTGGCCTAAATACACACTGGGGTTGCCAGCAGCAGCAGCAGCAGGAGCCCAAACATTGCTTGAAAGAGACACTGGAGTTGGCAGCAGGAGACCAAAAATTGGCCTAAACACACACTGAAGTTGGCAGCAGCAGCAGCAGGAGCCCAAAAATTGGCAGAAAGACACACTGGAGTTGGCAGCAGCAGCAGGAGCCCAAACATTGGCTGAAAGAGACACTGGAGTGGGCAGCAGGAGCACAAAAATTGACCTAAAGACACACCCTGGAGTTGGCAGCAGCAGCGACAGGAGCCCAAAAATTGGCCTAAAGACACACAGAGTTGGCAGCAGCAGCAGCAGCAGGAGCCCAAACATTGGCTGAAAGAGACACTGGAGCTGGCAGCAGCAGGAGTCCAAACATTGGCTGAAAGAGACACTGGAGTTGCCAGCAGGAGCCCAAAAATTGGCCTAAAGACACAACCTGGAGTTGGCAGCAGCAGGAGCCCAAAATTTGGAGTTGGCAGCAGCAGGATCCCAAACATTGGCTGAAAGAGGCACTGGAGTTGGCAGCAGGAGCCCAAAAATTGGCCTAAAGACACACCCTGGAGTTAGCAGCGGCAGGAGCCCAAAAATTGGCCTAAAGACACACTGGAGTTGGCAGCAGCAGCAGCAGGAGCCCAAACATTGGCCTAAAGACACACTGGGGTTGCCAGCAGCAGCAGCAGGAGCCCAGACATTGGCTGAAAGAGACACTGGAGTTGGCAGCAGGAGCACAAAAATTGACCTAAACACGCCCTGGAGTTGACAGCAGCAGCGGCAGGAGCCTAAAAATTGGCCTAAAGACACACGGAGTTGGCAGCAGCAGCAGCAGCAGCAGGAGCCCAAACATTGGCTGAAAGAGACACTGGAGTTGGCAGCAGCAGGAGCCCAAAAATTGGAGTTGGCAGCAGCAGGAGCCCAAACATTGGTTGAAAGAGACACTGGAATTGGCAGCAGGAGCCCAAAAATTGGCCTAAAGACACACCCTGGAGTTAGCAGCGGCAGGAGCCCAAAAATTGGCCTAAAGACACACTGGAGTTGGCAGCAGCAGCAGCAGGAGCCCAAACATTGGCCTAAAGACACACTGGGGTTGCCAGCAGCAGCAGCAGGAGCCCAGACATTGGCTGAAAGAGACACTGGAGTTGGCAGCAGGAGCACAAAAATTGACCTAAAGACACACCCTGGAGTTGGCAGCAGCAGCGGCAGGAGCCCAAAAATTGGCCTAAAGACACACGGAGTTGGCAGCAGCAGGAGCCCAAACATTGGCTGAAAGAGACACTGGAGTTGGCAGCAGCAGCAGCAGGAGTCCAAACATTGGCTGAAAGAGACACTGGAGTTGCCAGCAGGAGCCCAAAAATTGGCCTAAAGACACAACCTGGAGTTGGCAGCAGCAGGAGCCCAAAAATTGGAGTTGGCAGCAGCAGGAGCCCAAACATTGGCCGAAAGAGACACTGGAGTTGGCAGCAGGAGCCCAAAAATTGGCCTAAAGGCACACCCTGGAGTTAGCATCGGCAGGAGCCCAAAAATTGGCCTAAAGACACACTGGAGTTGGCAGCAACAGGAGCCCAGACATTGGCTGAAAGAGACACTGGAGTTGGCAGCAGCAGCAGCAGGAGTCCAAACATTGGCTGAAAGAGACACTGGAGTTGCCAGCAGGAGCCCAAAAATTTGCCTAAAGACACAACCTGGAGTTGGCAGCAGCAGCAGCAGGATCCCAAAAATTGGAGTTGGCAGCAGCAGGAGCCCAGACATTGGCTGAAAGAGACACTGGAGGTGGCAGCAGCAGCAGCAGGAGTCCAAACATTGGCTGAAAGAGACACTGGAGTTGCCAGCAGGAGCCCAAACATTGGCCTAAAGACACAACCTGGAGTTGGCAGCAGCAGCAGCAGCAGGAGCTCAAAAATTGGAGTTGGCAGCAGCAGGAGCCCAAACATTGGCTGAAAGAGACACTGGAGTTGGCAGCAGCAGGAACACAAAATTGTCTGAAAGGCATACCCTGAATTTGGCATCAGCAGGAACCCATAAATTGGCTCAAAGGCACACCCTGAAGTTGGCATCAGCAGGAACCCAAAAATTGTCTGAAAGGCATACCCTGAAGTTGGCATCAGTAGGAGCCCAAAAATTGGCCTAAAGACATAAATATGTTTTGCACCATTTGGAAAGTTTAAAACGTGGCACCATGCTGAATCTACTCGCATGCATCAGCCATTGGTGGGTTGAAATCCTGGCTGATCCATCCCTGATTCATTTTCACAAAGGTGAGTCTCTCCACATTTTTAGTTGACAGACGAGTTCTCCTCGGCGTTACTATGGCCCCCGGCGCACTAAACACCCCCTCAGATGGCACGCTACTGTCCGGGCAGGACAGCTTTTCCAGGGCAAACTCTGCTAGTTGCGGCCACAAGTCAAGTTTGGCTGCCCAGAAGTCCAGCGGATTCTCAAGGTGTGTTGGCATGGTCATGTCAAGGTATGACACGACCTGCTGGTTCAGGTCCTGCTCCAGGTCTTCCTGCTGCTCATGAGTAGGCTCACTATGCGGGTGAAGAAAGCTACTCATTAGCGACTGAAGACTGAGGCTGCTGCTGATGAAGCTGCTGCTGCTGCTCCTGCCCCCCCCCAGCTGCCATGGCAGTGGAAGGTGAGCGCAGAGGTCCCCCCAAGTCAGACCTGCGAGAGTATGGACCATGGCGCAGATAGGCATCGGCCAACTGACTACATAGAATGTCTTTGTAGTAGGTCAGTTTGTCCTCCCTCTCGGCGGGTTTAAAAAATGCCCCCATTTTGTGCCGAAAGCGAAGGTCCAATAAGGTGGAGAGCCAGTAGTCATCCCGCAGAAAAATGGAAACAATTCTGGCCTATAGACACATGCCGCGAGCACGTGAGCATGCTTCGTGCCATTTGTGCAAGTGACTCGGAGGGACTACCTGTCTCCATCTCCACTGCATACTGCCACGGTGTGTCTGAGGCCTCTGTTTCGCCTTCCTCACAACCCTCTAGCTCCTCTGGCTGCTCCTGCTCCTCCTCTCCTGTCAGCTGACTAGATAAACCAGCCATTTCGCCAAGCCTAAACTGTGCTTCACTGTGCCCCTCCTCCTCCTCCAGTTAAGCTCCAATGGGGTTCATGTGGCCGTAAGATGTAGACGCCATGTCTCCAGTGCCCTGACCAGCCATGGTTTCCAACATGTATTGTAGTACATGAAGCAGTGGAATCACGTTGTTCATCCCGTAATCCTGGCGACTGACAAATAAAATGGCTTCCTCAAAGAGCCTGAGCAAACGGCAGCTGTCACGTGTGAGTTGCCACTGGTTGACATTGAAGTTACACAGGGAGTCCCCCTATCCTCTTAGATCATAAAGAAATCCGTGATGGCTTTTCTCTGTTCGTATAGTCGGTCCAACATATGTGTGACTCCGTTCGCCAAGTCAAACCATGTGAAGCACAGCGTGACACCTCCGTGCCCTGCACACATGGTAGACTGGAGGGGCACTGAGACTTGACCCTACAGTGGAGGGTGAGGAGATGGCGGAGAATGAGGAGGCCGAGTCGCACGGTGTCAGAGGCACAACGCCCAGGGAGCACGGAGGCCGAAGCGGCGTGACCTGTCCAAGTTGCTGCTGCTGCAAAGGAACCACATTCACCCAGTGGGCAACGACATGTACTGTCCCTGACCGTAGTTACAGCTCCAGACGTCGGCGCTGCCATGCACTTTGGTACACACCGACAGGCTCAAGGACTGGCCCACCTTCTGTCCAACAAAATTGTGCAGCGCTGGTACTGCTTTCTTGGCAAAGAAATGATGGCTTGGGACTCTCCAACTTGGCTTGGCACAAGCCATCAGTTCTCTGAAAGGTGCAGAGTCCACCACCTGGAAAGGGAGTGACTGCAGCACCAGCAACTTGGACAGGAGCACATTCAGCTTCTGCACCGTAGGATGAGTGGGTGCATACTGCTTTCTTGGACATGGCTTCTCTGATGGATTGCTGGCGGGATGCATGACTTGGAGGAGGAGGAGCAGGAGCATCTGGAGCGACAGAGGATGGGTATAACGCACAGCTGCCTTCAGCTGAGGTGCTGGAGCCTTGGCTGGCAGAAATTTGGAGCGGCGTGCCACTTGGTGAGGAAGCAGCCTGGACCACCTCTTCGGAGCCTCGGTTCTCCCGGGCCGCTTTATGGTGATGCAGCATATGCTGATGCAGGGCCGTGGTGCCAACATTTGGGCCCTGGCCACGCTTCACCTTCTGCCTACACATCTTGCATGTGGCCATGTTACCCTCCTGCGGATGCTTGATGAAAAACTGCCACACTGCCGAGTAGCTAATTTTCCCACCAACAGCCCACACTGATTCACTGCTACTGCCGCCAACTCCAGGAACCCCTGCTCCACTACCTCCCAAGAAGGTAGCCTGCCATGCAGCAAGTGATCTACCCCGGCCCCGTTTGGCTCCAGACAATTCTGCCCCGATGCTGACTGCCAGTATGCTGCTAACACCTTGCTGCCTGAGCTGCTGACTCCGGGGCAACCTGTGCCCCTCTTCTCCTGATGATGATGATGAAGCCCCTTCTGCACCCGGCTCCCAAGTGCGATCGGCTTCATCATCATCATCATCGAGTTGTGTCTGCACATCACTGATGTTCTCGGTTTCCTCAACAGTGTCTGGTGCAGGAGCTGGAACGCTTGCCACACCACCTCCACATCACTATTTGTCTGCCTAGCGAAAGAAGCCACCTCCATTTCTTGGCTGGGCAGTAACTGCTGACTGTCCTCTATCTGATCGTCCTCACTAAAGAGTGGAGCTGAACCCAAAGCATAGGATACGTCGCTGGGGGAGGGAACGGCGTAGGACAGAGGCAATGGGAGGCCAGGGACTGCTCCTGGGCCATGCCAACTAAGGGTTGTGTCAGAGGAACCTACCGACTGTAGACTGGGGGTGTCAGATATAACTTGTGATGATGTGGATGACCGCGTTAACCAATCTACGATGGCAGATGCGTTACTGGTGGAGACATGACCGCTAGCAGATACTGGCAGATCAGGTCTCTCCCCACGACTCCTGCTGCCACTCGCCCCTTGTCTGCTGCGACCTCTGCCTGCTGAATCTAGGCCTCTGCCACTCCTCTGTGAACATCCTGGCACTTGTCTGCCTGACATTTTTAGGTATTTGACATGCGCAACAGGCACTTTAAAAAATGTGTTTACTTTAAAAAGCAGAAGGTAAATAAACTGAGGAACTGCTTCTGTGTTACAGATACTATGAAAATATGGCAATATGGGATGCCCAGTAGGGGTTTTTACAGCAGACACAAAAACAATTCAAACTGTAATCTAGTTAGAAGAAATCCCCTTTAACAGCTGCTTGTGTGTAACAGATAGGGTCAAATGTGCTGATATGGGATGCCGAGTGGCCTGGGGTTTTTAGAGCAGACACAAAAACAATTCAAACTGTACTCTAGTTAGAAGAAATCCCCTTTAACAGATGCTTGTGTGTAATAGATAGGGTCAAATGTGCTAATATGAGATGCCCAATGGCCTGGGGTTTTTACAGCAGACTCAAAAACAAGTAAAACTGTAACTTAGTTAGAAGAAATCCCCTTTAACAGCTGCTTGTGTGTAACAGATAGGGTCAAATGTGCTAATACGGGATGCCCATTGGCCTGGGGTTTTTACAGCAGACACAAAAACAATTAAAACTGTAATCTAGTTAGAAGAAATCCCCTTTAACAGCTGCTTGTGTGTAACAGATAGGGTCAAATGTGCTAATATGGGATGCCCTGTGTGCATGGGTTTTTACAGCAGACACAAAAACAATTCAAACTGTAATCTAGTTAGAAGAAATCCCCTTTAACAGATGCTTGTGTGTAACAGATAGGGTCAAATGTGCTAAAATGTGATGCCCAGTGGCCTGGGGTTTTTACAGCAGACACAAAAACAATTCAAACTGTAATCTAGTTAGAAGAAATCCCCTTTAAGAGCTGCTTGTGTGTAACAGATAGGGTCAAATGTGCTAATATGGGATGCCCTGTGGGCAGGGGTTTTTACAGCAGACACAAAAACAATTAAAACTAATCTAGTTAGAAGAAATCCCCTTTAACAGCTGCTTATGTGTAACACATAGGGTCAAATGTGCCACTGCCAACATGGGATGCACAGTGGCCAGGGGTTTTTACAGCAGAAACAAAAGCAATTTAAAACTGTGATCTGGCTATTAAATGAAATGAAATACAAAAAAAGCTTTCCCTGTTACTTTCTCTGCTGTCCCTGCCTCGATCCTTCCCGATCTTTCCCTATCTTTCCCTGGTTCTGTCTGGCACTCTGTGGGTCTCCCTGGCTCTCTGTTAGTCTCTCCCTGGCTCTAAACAGCTCTGTTCTGGCCGCAATACAATGCTGAAATGCGCACAAGCAAGATGGCCGCCGTTTATATAGCACTGTGATGTCACCGGGGTTCCTGGCTGCTGATAGGCTGCATGTGACCTTCCCATGATACCTTGCCCCAGGGGATATGTCCAGACATGTGCATCCACCATTTTACAATGCCTGTAATTGAAGTAAATGGAGTTTAAAGGAAAAATTTGATCGATCAAATCGCGGGGAAATTTGGATTCGTTCAGAATCGAATATTTCCTGAAATTCGGAACGAATTTGGGTTCGTCCGGATCGATTCGCTCATCTCTAATGACGATGATGATGATGATGATGAACAAAATCAGAAATGCTGTAGACGAGTACTGGATCACTATTCTTTTAGACCCTCGGTATAAAGACAAAATTGAGGAATTTTTTACACCTTCCGAAGGAAGGCAAAATGGCTTATTGCCAAGAGATGACATGCAGCCAGTTAGCCATGGCTTTTAAACGGCAGATACCTGACGCAAACATGTCTGACCGGATGTCCACTTTCCACTCCCCGCTGAGTCAATGCAATACCTCTCCAACAGCTGGCAACATCGACAGCAGCGGCACGCAACTCACACTTGAGAATATGATGTACAAGTTTTTACATCCCATAAGCCCACCTGATACACATTATCATGGAAGGGATGTTCATCACCAGCAACACCTGAACAGCTAGGTACACTCCTACCTCGATTGTGCCCTTTCTCCAGCACACTGAGTTCCGACCCCTTGAAATTATGGGTGAGCAGATTGGACTATTGGCCAGAGCTAGCACAGCTTGCCATGGAGGTCCTGTCTTGTTCACCCTCATATGTAGTGTTGGAAAGGGTTTTTAGCGTGGCAGGTGGTATCGTAACCCCTTAGTGGACAAGGTTGTCTGGCAAAAGCGTGGAAAAACTAACTTGTGTAAAGATGAATCAGGCATGGATAGGTGATGATTTTAAAATCCCTGATGCTGCCTGATGCCACTGATTAGCATGCCACTACTACCACCAACAGTGCCTCCACTGCCAGCCTGCCACCCTCTGCTACTGCCGAGCCAACACACATGCAGGTCAACCCTGTGATGCCCAAACTGGGCACATTTTTCAAGGCTTGCAAAAAGGCATTTCTTCTGCTTCAACTAAATTGTCATGATGCCAAACCCTTTGCCACCCCCCTTTACAAGTGGGACAATTTTTTGAGGGCTTGCCCACTACAGCCATGCCTACACAACCACCACAGGTTTCCTGTACCACTACTTAGTCTTTCTTCAACAGCTGCAGCCTCTGCCAATGATGCTACTACTACTACTATCAACAGGGTCTCCGCTACCAACCTGCCACCCTCTGCTACTACCAGACCAACACACATGCAGGTCAACCCTGTAATGTACAAAATGGGCACATTTTTCAGTGCTTGTATAAAGCCATTGCTTCTTCTTCAGCTGAAATGTAAGAGTACCAATCCCTCTGCTTCTCCCCAGTTACAAGTCGGACAATTTTTAAGGACTTGCCCGCTATTTCCAGGCCAACACAACTGCAGCTTAACCCTGTGATGCCCAAAATTGGAAATATTTTCAGCACTTGTAAATAGCCATTGCTTCTTCTGAAGCTAAATGTTAAGGGTGCCAATCCCTTTGCTACCACCCCTAAACAAAAAGGAGATGAAAATGAGGTCATTGGTGATTCAAATGCTAATTAGTACACTAAAACATGTTTTTATACAGCCTTCAGTGTGTTATTAAGGACTTTTAGGTCCACCAGGCATTGTTTTCCATGCATTTTAGACAACAGTTTGTCCAAAACTTTTTGGGAAAAGTTCAACAAACCGGGGAACCAAACTTTTGAAAATTTTGCTCATCTTTACCAAGGACAGGAAATCGGCCAGCCCAGAAATATTTTAGACTTTAGGGCCATTCAATTCCTGATTGTTCTTTTTTAAATGGGAGACAAAAAGAAAAAAGAGGAGTTAGTTTGAAAAAAATGATGCTTTTATAGGCATCAGACAAAAGGCTACAGAATGTATTATCCATGTATTATCCTTTCCTGGTGACCCTTGATGTCAGATTCAGCAGATTCAGGGCCTTATTTATACATTTTGCTGTTTAGCATCTTTCAGGTAGCTATAGAGCCAGTTTTGGAGCACCAGCATCTCTGTCTTTTATGGCACAGCTATTTTGACTAGAATGTCACTGTAAATCACAGCGCCCAATGTTAACTAATTTGCTTTGATTGTCCTCCATTGTAGTGAATGAGTAGGATTGATTTTCATGCTGAAAACTCAGCATAAAGGGGTACAGCCATCTGTATATTTCCCTTTTTTTGTTGTAGCACCAGTAGTAGGGGTTTCATTGCTCTCCTGCCAGAGCTATATCTGTATAGATCTGATCATTGATTCCTCTTACTGCTACCGCAAACATTTTCTTAGACTTCTGAGTAGGCTTTCACAATGATGTCCCTAGGGTGATCATCCCTGCATGAGGCCAAAGGGAAATGGTGCACTTGCTGAAGCCCCAAAAAACCATCAACCTCCTGAGAAAGGGTAACCGTCAGATCTTTAGCGGATGCTCCAGATTCTTTACCGCCCCCAAGACACCTCTGATTCTAAAATGATCCAGCCGGGATCTATTCTCTAAGCTTCTTCTAAGTTCCTTTGTACTGTAGCGCATTAATGATTTAAATTATCATTGACCAAGAAGATGGTTAAATGAATTTTTGTTTTTGTAAGATCAATTTTAATATCACTTCTCAAATTGCCCTTTAATTGAACCGAGTTCATGTAATTTTTTATCCCAGAAGCTTGTCAGTTGGGCCACCCATTCTGGGTTATCCCAAACTGCAGGCACCACTCTGGCATATGCTATTGATGCCTCTCTAGACAAATTGATCAGGGTCAGATTTATAGTCTTTGGAGTGGAGGAACCCAGATGCTCTAAATGAGGTTGTACATCCAAGGGGGTTTACACCGCTTCCACCCCAATAGGATAGAGTTCTTTTTTGATTCAAACGCGCCTCTAGGTCGTAATTCAGGGGCCCCTGAGAATAGGGTAGAGATATTCTCCCTAAGAACAGGGCCAAGTACTTATGCATGGGACCTTGTATTGGCTGCTGGTGCTGCTAAATTGAGGGGTATTCCCCCTGTTCCCTTTCCAAAACTAACTGGGTCCCCTCTCACCTCAACCTCTTCTGGAAACATCTCAGCCCTGTGTGCTGACTTCATGCCAGCCATTGTTACATTATCGGGCATATCTTCTCTGGACTCTCTGGTGTGGAGATTCCATCTTCCTCCTGTCTTCCAGACAGCAGTAGCCATTTGCTCAGCTGAGGAGCTGTATTCTCCCACTATGTTCCCAGAGCGGCCACTGTCTTTACCAATGCCACTATTGCCGCTGCTGCCTTGGCTCCTGCCAGGCATTTATTTTTGTTGTGCATAGCAGGGGCAGCTGCATTAATATGCTCCCGTCTATGAGCAATTCTTGGTGGTTCCAAAAACTGCTTCCTTCTTGGGCTTGCTGCAACATATTCCTCCAGCTTCTCCGGTCACAGCTTTTTCCCTCTCCAGAGTCCCTTCACCTCACAGGCACACAGAAGTCCTGAGCCGAGAAAGAGTGCAAGAGGCTCACGAAGACTACCTGAGGTAGGGGTTGGCTTGCATATGCTTCGGTATCAGGTGGGAGTTCAGCGTGCTCCTCATGCTCCCTCAAAATGAGAATTTTCTGTGAACAAAATGACCAAAATTTTTTTGACACACTGGGATTGATTCAGAGCCCCACAAGATCTTGCCATTTTTTAACATAAAAATAGCATTCTCGCAAATTCTAATTTTTTCCCCTTTTCTGATTCAGCAGTCTTCAAGTTTTTTCGCTGAGAATGTGTTTTGGGATGTTTTTTTCATTTGTTTGCGAGAACTTTAATCTTGAATGTAATAATTTTATCTAACAAAAAAAATGCCTGACGTTTAATTTTAATTTAGTAGTACAGGTTACAAAATTAGTGGTGTTCAGTGCCCATTGGCATGAGCATCGGGTTCTTCCAGGGGATCCCTGGAAAAGTCATGAACCCATACTAAAGTCCAGGGCGGCTTCTGTGTCCATTCTGTTCTTGACCCTAACAAAGACCTGCTTTATATTTCAACTTAGCTAAAGCAAAATTATGTAAGCATGAGTTCTAGTTACTTTTTGAAAGAAACATTTTATGCTTTAACTAAAAGAATACATTTCCCATAACAAAAAATCTATGATTCCTACAGGAAATGGTAAGCTCATTTTATCAAAGGCAAAATGCAATGACATTTTCTGATATGGAGTTCAAATAAAATAATCCACCAAGATTGCCCCAGGAGTAACACTATAAACAGTGCACATCTATAGAAAGATATTATTAACTTCGAATGACTATGACATCCACTTAAATGTGCCTAGTTAGACCAGAAGATTGTGATGCTGCTTTCAAACAATACCATTTGTTTAAACCTTACATTTTGTACTAAATAAAAGAAAAAAAATCAATTTGGGCTAAGTGTGACTTTATTTAAAGTGTTTGTTAGTAACGTGAAACTTTGTTGAAAATGTTTTATATACATAGCAGCAAAAACATAAAGTATAATTATTAAGTAGGTTTCTGGGAAAAAATAAAAACAAATGAAAGAAATAGCAAGCTGCTCTGGGAATTAAATAATTAGTGTGGGAGGCCCTATATGGGCCCACCTTTCAGTCTCATCTAAGTGTTAAGCAACAAACATGGCTATCAGTTTTATAAAAACAGAGGTTCAGTTGCATATATCTGCTGATACATGTTGAAGCCACACCACCGTGACAAGGCACTCTGTGTTTAGTCTGCTCCCTACTCTATATATTTATATATGCCCCATAATAGGGACATGTACTGCAGCTAGTAAAATACAGAGCTGTTCGGAATATGCACTTTGTGGTTACTAGGTTGTTATTGTGGATATTGAGGTAGCGTGCATCTCCTGACCAACAGTACTGTCCACTCGCCTGGCAACAGCTTAAAACACATTCAAATTTGTCCTGACAAAGCTTTTCTGTAGCACTTGATCATGTGTTCTGTCCACACATAACCGGTTAGTGTAAGAGAATATAGAAATATATATGATTTTGTTCAATACTGTTATGAGTCTGTAATTCCTTATTTAATTCTTACTGTACTTGCGTGTTACTTAAAAATGGGGGCTAAGCTTAGAAATGTTTGAATGTTCTGCTGGTTGGGTTGATTAAAGTGTTAGACTAGCCCACAGCTTTATCAAAAGGTAATAATATTTATCAAGAAACATGTAATAGAGAAAACTCGCACTTTGGGGGCAGAATAAGCAGTAACAGAACTTGATAATCTTGTCAATGATCAATACTGAGGTCATATTAGTTTTTTGTCTTATGACCATATATGAACCATACCTTCAAAGTATTAAAAAGGACATATTTTTTCCATGTAATAGTTTAATTGTTGACTAAATATACCACACCACGCAACACCACTTCCCTTAAAGCATAAACGCCAAAAAAAAAAAAAAAATGATTCAGGGAATCTTGATTGCATCGACTTCCTGTCCATGTCATTGTCTTTCAGTTGTTATAGCACTATAAAACTCAATTATTAAATCTCATGTTCCATTGTTCATTGTCAATGTTTATTGTCTTGCTGGCTACAGTCCTGGTTAACACAGTGAGGACAGAGTCACAGAGGGGTAGGAGAAAATGCTAAATTGCTTGTTGAGAATAGTGAGAATAGCAGAGGTTGATTCATTTTAGAGTTGTTGTGTACCATTTTGGCTAAGTTCTAAAAGAGGCAGAGATACGCCCTAGCGGCGGGAAGGGGGCCTGCATGTTCTGTGCTGTGGCACAATGGTAAAGCTGCCTCCGTAGGGGTGCTGTCATTGAAGCCCCTTGTGAAGAATGTTGGTATGTTATAACAGCTTGGGAGGTGTTTCAACAACATGCCGGAAACTGGGCAGTCAAGAGCAAGGAACATTTCAAAGAGGGCAGAACTACAAACGAATGGACGATTGTAAAGTGAACTGTGGGAGGCTCTTGAGAAAGAAAACAAAAAAAATTGGCTGGAGAAAAATAACTAAGTTTCTGTACTCAGGTAATGTCAAAGAATGAATTGCAAAATGAAGTTGCCGAACGTGGGAATAATGATGGCTGGTAATTATGTCTATGATGGGTTCCAGGATGAAAGTACATTAGATAATGAAAAGATAGTGGAAAATGGGATGTTAGTACATTTGTTGAAAAGATAAAGGGAAAGGTTAGGGGAAAAACAAAGTGGAAAAAAACAAATCAGATAAGCTCTCCAGCAAGCACCACGGGAGCCACAATGTCTTCTTCCTCAATTCAAATGCTAGGGCTAAACACACCAAGGCAGTCAGCAAGTTAAAGGGGGAACTATACAGATAGATGACAGTAGTCCACTCTCAGGGGAAGAGGTGGAATAATAAAAACCCAAATAGTAGAATTACATACAACTAAACAATTACCAGAACATACACAAGTAAGTGTTTACTGGAGTTATCATCAGAGATGGCACAGGCTACTTCTTCCATTGAGTCTCCTGCATTATCTGGACCAAGCCTACAAAAACAAAAAGTCTTTTTATGGTCCAGGGTATCTATATCTGCCTCTTAGTCAATCCTCATCCACCTTGGTACTACCTTTACCCCCTTATCCACCTTATGTAGCATCACCAGCAATCATTGGACCTATGACACACAAATTATCCCTCCATTGGGGAAACAGTTACCTTGCACACCCTCATAAATATTCACTGGCCATAGAATTCCTACTTGTGTGTGCCCAGGAAACTTGGAGCATATGCTTGATTGTGACCTCTGCTGTAATAAGAGACCAGCCATGCATGCGCTCCCACCCAAAATTTCCAAGAGAGGGATGAATAAGGGAATGTGTGGCCATAAAATGTATTTCAGAAGTGGCTTATGTTGCCAATTCAAGAAGACTTGCTTGTTGCAAGTCCAGAGTCATAAAAATCACTTTACTATTCACCAAGCATATATATTACATACATACAAGGGATTCCCTGTGGTAGGTTGGTTCATACATAAGGGAATATAATGTACAATAGGAAATAGTTAACATTAGTTCAATAATGGTAATGAATAGCTATAGAGTGCCCGTTGGGCAACGGGCAAAAAGGTGTGGGCGGCACCGACGCAATGTGTGTGAGGTGCACTGCTCTGTGGGCTATTACCCAATCAAACCCAATTTATAGTGTAGGGTGACCTCTAAACACCCTATCATTTACCCACATAGAGACTGACTATTGCACTCAAAGAGTGAATTTACAAATACATTTTATTATGATATCCATTAAAACCAGATTAAAAACAATATTACTGAGCCATATGCATGATTAACCACCAGGGGGCGAGCCTCCTCACATACAGTGTAATTCAAATATACTCTATAGTGATTTTATAAAGATTAAATATACATATTATATACACAACTATACACAACCTACCCAACATATGAATTAATATATCTATTGATTAACCCTAACCTATACCTAATAAAGTGCCAGTGCTTCCATCCCAGTTAGAATCTGTGCAAAAAGTGTTCAAATCCACTCGAGGTAGGAGAGTAGACAGACACAACACATAACAAAAAAAGTGCTTACTGTTTTACCAGTGAGGAAGAGGGCCCCCCCGGGTGGCACCAAGCATAAGGGTTGGTAGCCCAGGACTCAGAGGCTGCTCTAGCCGGCCTCTGGCCCTGCAGGTTTACATGTAATCATGTGGGGGAGATCCCGGAGGATCTCCGCCTCTCTGTATAGAAGGCCACTCCCCTAGTCCTACATGCAGTTTTGCATAATGCAGCATGGTTTTTATAAAAAAAAAAAAAAAAAAAGAACGTCAGTTAGTAAAGCAGGCATTTAGAAATACCTGCTGACAAAAACACTATCTCATTCAATAGAGAAATGGAATCTTGCACCAAGTTGTACCATTGTGTAGTTGCAATCTCTTCTAGGAACAATCTGAGACATCAAAGAAAAGTTGGGAACATCACGTGGGGTGTGATGAAACACGTGTCAGCTAAGCCAGGAGAAGGAGAAGGAACTACAGATATTGGACTCTTGAAGGACAGAGATGAAGTTTTTTATTTTGAATTTTACTCTCTTTTTCTAATAAAATTAGCTGTTTAATTCTTAACCCTGAGTGGCGGCATCACTTAACTGGGAGATAGTACACTGAGGAAACTCTACAACCGGAAGTGCTAAGTAAGAGATCGTCAAGCGATTTAGAGGGACCTGACAGAGCTATGAGGAGGAGAGGGATGAATGGCCCGAAGGGGGAGACTGAAAGCGAACCCAGATCTTCAACGGCTTAGACTCACAAGGGCCATTTTTTGGTGAAAAGCTGTGTGTGGGAAAAATGAAGTATTGTGGTGGTTCACAAGCTCAGTTCCCCACATAGTAATCCAAAGGTAACCATACAGGGACTATTGGGGCCAGCCTGATGACTGGTTTATTGTAGTCCCTGGATTGGGAACATTGTATGGGAGGACTCATTTTTATACAATTTCATATATATCAGCTCGGACACATAGCTCGAGAGTGTTCACAAAGAACTGTCTCACAGAACTACCTTCTAAGTGAGAGGACATCATAACCAAAGTGAGACTTCAAGACAACTATCCTGGCAGTCTGGTTTCCCTGCACGCCACTCCATTTTTCCCTTTCATTACTTCCCAAGACTCCAGCGCTGTTGTGTAGCGTATGTTCAGATATCTGGGCATCCGCCATTCAAATCTCTTGAGCGCCAGAGCAGGCCGCAGATCAGTTCCCTGATTTTTATTAAGTGACAAGATTATTGCTGAAATAGAACTTTCAGGAAGGCTAACTTTTCTAATTGAAACCAAGCTGGTATCTATAAGCGTGGGGGAGCAAACTGAAATGGTCAAAAGGTTTCTAGTCCCTCTGTTTGTTAGAAGCAACTGTTTTAAGATTAATTGGATACATCTATCTCCTACATTGAAGAAGGCATTACAGGCACTTAACCACTTGCACTTATGTGGTAAATCTAATATGTACAATGCTTGCCCTACAGCAGGGTATTTTGAAACCTCAGATGGAAGAATTTAGTGGGAACTTGACCCCACTGTTATCAGTCCCTATAAAATTTTGGGCCCTGGACAAGATTAGTGTAGGTAGACTCCCTGTCCCACCCTGTCTAAAGCAATAACCCCATACCCTTAAGTATGGCCCAGTTGGGAGACCTAAAACCACATGCCTGTAGCATACTACACAATGCATTTTGACTCAATTATTAAGGGGGCTTTAACACGTGTTTGGGCAGTGGCCGCTACTGATTTTCTTGTAGAAAAATTAGCTGAAATCATGACCTGACTGTATGTGATCATCATGCAGGATCTGAAATCCTGCAAGAAATCCAAACAAAAGATCTGTCTGCTGCCAAGCTAACAAGGTTGCCATAAAGTGGTGTTTAGTCTTAATCCCAGCAAACTTCATTCCATTTTATGTACAGGAAGAGAACATTGAGATTAATATAGAAATTCTGTCATATAATGTAGACCATTTGTTAAGGTCACCAGCCTGCATAGCTCCCATGGGCTGTGGGCTCTTCTGCACCCCCCTGGGCTTTGAGGATGCAGGTAATGGGTCAGGGGGGTTGTCGCAAGTAACACACTTGCTGGTGACTTGCCTGCCCCTGCCCTGTGAACTGGTATAGGGGTCTCAAATCTCCCTTTACCAGTTCACAAAGCGTTACCATATTTTCCCCTATAAGGCGCACCCCCCCAAAAGTGCATCTTATAGGGCGAATGCAAAAAATAAAAAACAACAACAAATAAACTTACATTCCCAGCTCCCACGCCTGAGCAGCTGTCTCCTGCTGACATACACACACACACATATAGATTTACCGGCTTCTGCTGCCCTCACCGCTGCCTCCGCTGGCTGACGCCTCAGCAGTTGTCCCCATAGCCACCGCAACCCACCAGCCACTGTATCCAGAAACTCGATTCATACAAACGGGTGGGCGTGCCCTGTTACTCCTGCCAGCTTCATTGAATGCCCACTCGGAGGTCGGAACTGGGGGAAACGTGAGGCGGCAGGTAGCATCGGCTATGGGGACTGGGAAGTGGTGGCAGCTGTGGAGGCGACAATGATGGCGATGACTGATGAGGCAGCTGACGCCTGTAAAGAGAGTGTGTGTGGGAGTGTGCGTGTTTGTGTGTGTGTGTGTGTGTGTGTGTGTGTGTGTGAGAGAGAGAGTATCTGAGATGGCTTATGGGAAATGTAATGTTTTTGGGGGGCATGCTGCACACTGTTTGTTATTGGGATGCCCACACACTGTATTTGGAATGCCCGTACACTTCTTGTAATTAGGATGCCTGCACAGTGCCTGCATTTGGGATGCCTGGACACTGCCTGTATTTGGGATGCCTGGACATTGCCTGCAATTGGGATGCCCGCATGCTGCCGGTAATTGGGGTGCCCCCACACTGCCTGTAATTGGCATGCCCACACCCTGCCTGCAATAGTGATGCCCGCACACTACCTGCAATAGGGATGCCCGCACACTGCGTGTAATTGGGATGCCCGCACACTGCATGGAATTGGGATGCCTACACACTGCCTGCAATTAGGGTGCCTGCACACTGCCTGTAATTGAGATGCCCGCACACTGACTGTAATTGGGATGACTGCACACTGCCTGTAATTGGGATTCCGGCACACTGCCTGTAATTGGGATGCCCGCACACTACCTGCCATAGGGATGCCCGCACAATGTCTATAATTCGGATGCCCCTCACTGATTTTAATGTGGGATACTGCTCACTGCCTGTAATGTAGGGTTTGTAATGGTGTGATTGGGGGTATTCTGCACATTGTCTGTAATAGGGGGATTAAGAGGGGGTATTTTAGCACACTATTTGGTTCAGAATTTTTTTAAATGTTCTCCTCCAAATCCTGAGTGCGTCTTATAGGCTGGTGCTTCTTATAGGGCAAATACACAGCAAATGTAAAAGGCAGACACAGTCAATGAAAAAATATTGTATTGTTTTTTTTCCCACCTACTTACCTGACCAATCAATGGTTTCCCCGTGCTGTCCTCCGCAGCTCTTTCCCATGCCTGGCTTCCAACAATCTCTCCTACAATGGCTGGCTTCCAACAATCTCAACAATCTCTTCTGACCTTTTTATTCCTGCTGCAGGACTGCCCGTATAAAAGCCCCCCCCCCCATGGCGGGGAGCGAGATGCAGGGAGACCAACGGGGCCAGAGGATGTGGGTTCTCTGTCCTGCTGAAGATACCACAGCCAGACAGTGAGGACATTGCCGGATGCTGGAACGGGGACTGAGGTGAGCATATGCTATTATTGTTTTAAAAGCCTTTTCTTAGGAAAATTCAGCGAATCACCTGAAACAAACTCATCATCCCTATGCCTGAGGCTCAGAGGAACAGGTTTCCAGACAGGGCTGCATGAGTGGCAGCTCTGCAACTTTGACTGTAATTGGTTAGCCCCATGGATTAATCAGCATCACCAGTAGACTTGTATCCTAATACAAGAAAAAAATCTCAGGGAAAATGGTAAAGGTCCCCTATAAGTCCGCACTTAGGCCAGAATACCCCTTTTATAGACTGCAAATAGATTAAATCCAGTTGTCTCATGTGGGTGCCTACAAGTATTTCTTGGTATGTGTGGGCGCGTTTTAAGGGTCGCCCGAAGCCTGGCCCATGGGTCGTCCGAAGCCTTAGCAACAGCTAAGGGTACAGCTAAAAAACTCATCTGTGATGTGTTATGCGGATTCTCCCTGACAGAAATAATTGAATTGGATCAAAACAGTCACTTCACTGGGGCAGTTTTGAGGAAAATTCTTGAGGCTTCCACAATTTAGAGCAATGGAAAGCTCTAATGATACTGTAAAACTGAAAATTAAAACAAAAAGCAAGCAACTACTGATGAACCATGAACAGAATGTCTCCCATATTGAATTGGGGTTAGCCTAAATAGGAAAACAACTTTGTCATTATATGAAATCTTGTTTGTGTCATCCCCAGGACTGGGCTGTATTTTTCACAACAATTACAGCGCGGACACTGATATGACTGCATGCAGTGGGGGCTTTGTATGTAGACAACAGAAATTATCCAGTATTAACTGGTATGCATTTGATTTAATCCCAGACTCCATCAATTTGAAGGAAACACATTAATTATAGCCTGGGGACTGGGTAGTGATCAAACAGCACGTGAGATAGGCTTTAGAGCCTAGATATATTAGTCCATTCCAGGGTCAGCTGGTCACACTCACATCTCTGTGCACAAACTGAAAAAATCTTGACACTTGGAAAAAGTAATGATTCATATTGTTCCTCCTGTTCACTAGAAACACCTTTCACTAAATGCAAAATTCCATTGCCACTAAACCTGATTTAATTTAATGATGCATATGCACACATTCACCTGTTTCCTCTAAGACCATGCCTTATTTAGCCATCCCCACCAATGAGACAGAAATACTTGAACTGGCTAGTCAACAGACACTGTTTAACGTGGGTGATAAACCAAATGCCTCTAAACAAGCAGAATTATCCATAAAGGCCCACCATGGGATTTGTGCCTATGCTCTTAATTCACAAGGTCCCAAAGAATGTCCTATTACCTGTGCAATTAAAGGTAATGCTGCAATGTTATCCTCTTATTGGGTACAGTACTCCCAGATTTCTCTGGTGCAGGGTGGAAAGGACACAGCAGCAATGCATGTATGGTTTCCTGCCTCGACTTTCCTGTTTGTGTAAGATGTGTTAAGTGTGAGTCAAAGAGAACTCAGGACTTTTTGCTTTTTTTCCCCCGAGGCACTATGTACCCCCCAAAAGAAGACTGCATGTTAGACACTTACCTTGTCGCCGTTCCGGGTCCCGCGGCGCGCTGTCGGGTGGGCCCCAGCGGGCTGCTGCTCGGCGGTCCCCGGGTCTTCCGTCCCCTCGGCACCGCCGTGGGGTCCAGGGGCTGGCGGCGCAGGACGCGGCTGGTGGCCGCGTCGCAGCCCGCTCCGCGCGGCTGCGCCAGCCTGCTGGTCTTCCGGGTGGCGTGGCGCTGCCTCCTCCAGGCGGGGGCGCGCCTGTCTCACATCGTGCTCGCGCGCGCGCGAGCACGTCTCTCTTATGCCTCCCGGCGGCGCTTTCCCCAGCGCGCCCGCCGGGGGCGAGTTTAAAGTGGCCAATCTGCGGCTGGATCCTGGGATCGGACCCAGGGACTGGTCGGCCTGTCTGGCCTGGGCCGTCCAGCTCCTGGGACCGATCCCATTATTTATGTATGCACCAATCACTGTCCTTCCCTCCAATTGCCCCCTTCCTTAGTGGCCAGTATTCCCTATAAAGTATTACTGCTCCATCATCCCAGTGCCCGTTATAGCCTCTGGGTTCTGGATGTGCGTTACAGTGTCTCCTGTTATTATTCGGCTTTTGGACGTCGACTTCCCTTGCTTGCTGCCTGCCCTGACCTTTCGCTTGCCTGACCACGATTCTGCCTGACCCCTCTGATACCTCGCACCGTGACCTCCTGGATTTGACCTCGGCTCGTTTGACTACCCCTTTGTTACCTCCTTCGGATACCACGCCCTGTGACCTCCTGGTTTGACCTCGGCCTGTATTTGGACTTCTGCCATCCGGCATCCTCATTCGGGATTCCCTGCCATTCATCTGTCTGCACCTTAAGCTGGTATCCTTTTCGCCCTATAAGTCCTGGGGGCAACCGACTGGGAGAGGCATTACCCGCGTCTCCTACAAGCGGGGGCTTGTCTATAGGCAGAAGAGGCGGTGGAGATTGGGGGTTACCAGCTCAAGACAGACGGGTGTTCGGTACAGTCCTGACACTGCATTCTTTGGATGTGCCTCACATTCCAACAGCTTTGTGTAGTGGATTCAGAATATACACCTGTGTTTCTGGTCCATAGGTTTGGGTTGGTTTCTGGGGAAGAGCAACTCATCAGCTCTCCCTATGAAAGGCAAAACTATCAGAGAAGGCACTGATCAACTATGAAGGGGGGTCTGAGGAACTTGAAGTTGCCGCACCTTGTGTATATGTTCATGAGGAAATCCCCTTTATTGTGTATTGCAATATGGACCATAGATTAAGTTAAGACCATCCCTTTCTTAGATTAGAATATACACTCTTTGTTCCTTGGGGAACCTATGTTTTCCCTCCCCTTGTCAAAATCTTTTACTACTGAGGTTCAGCAGTCATGATACATGAGAATAGGCGATGCATTGCACTCATTGTACATCATAGGTTCCTTGGTGGAGGTGTTTTTATATTTGGCTAAGCACCTTCATTTATGCAGTGACAGATTCCAAGAAGAACTATTAGGGCAACTTCCTGCTATATTTTGCAGACATGAAAGATACTTCTATTGGGTAGTCTTGGTCCCATATAGTGCTTGGTCTCATTTTACCTCCACTGTTCTGTATACTACAGGTCTGAACTCCAGGAGTAGGAACAGCCTGAACAAGGATGAGAACCTGTAATGAAGTATATTTATTTCTGAATGGATTTTATTTTATTTGAAAAGTTTGGAAACAACAGCAGCCTGTAGGGTATCTAAAAAGTTTAGAGAGGCTCATTTTATAAATGTTTGGCTTTCCTATAGGATACTGTTTTTCCAAATGTTTAAAATAATATATCTGATTCATCTTGCAAACTCAGGTTCTATAGAAAAACAAGGCACTAGATGAAACACTAGTGATTAGCAGTTATCATACTGAATAATAACGGTATACACATTTAGCAAAGGTTAACTGACTGTAACACCTATAACTTGTCGTAATGGATAATTATTAGTGATGAGCGAGTAGTATTCGACCGAGCCGGTATTCGATCGAATACTACGCTGTTCGTCATACTCGATTTCGATCGAGTACAGTGGCGATGGCGCACGCACAATTCGTTTCCCCTCCCACCTTCCCTGGCGCGTTTTTTACACCAATCACCATGCAGGGGGGTGGGACAGGTCCTGGGAGGACGCTGGCATCGCGAAAACGGCGTCTACACGCATTGGCTGGAAAAACCATGTGACCTCGAATATACAAAACTCAGCACTTCCTCTTCGTCAGCATTAGCAGCTTGAACTTAGTGAGGGACAGACGCTCACAGCAGGGAAAGACAGGCTGTCGCTGGCAGGGCCCCAGAAGCTCGGAATATCGCTTTTACCACCATCTATACCAGCTACCAGAAGACAAGACAGTCCTTAATCCCTTATTAGTGCTGCTATGTTGAACAGTATATAGCTCATTTTCTATGTAGTCAGGCAGGGCCCCAGAAGCTCAGAATATACCTTTTACCACCATATATACCAGCTACCAGAAGACAAGACAGTCCTTAAGAGCCCTTATTAGGGCTACTACGCTGAACAGTATATAGCTCATTTTCTATCTAGTCAGGCAGGGCCCCAGAAGCTCAGAATATACCTTTTACCACCATATATACCAGCTACCAGAAGACAAGAGAGTCCTTAATCCCTTATTAGTGCTGCTATGTTGAACAGTATATAGCTCATTTTCTATGTAGTCAGGCAGGGCCCCAGAAGCTCAGAATATACCTTTTACCACCATATATACCAGCTACCAGAAGACAAGAGAGTCCTTAATCCCTTATTAGTGCTGCTATGTTGAACAGTATATAGCTCATTTTCTATGTAGTCAGGCAGGGCCCCAGAAGCTCAGAATATACCTTTTACCACCATATATACCAGCTACCAGAAGACAAGAGAGTCCTTAAGAGCCCTTATTAGGGCTACTATGCTGAACAGTATATAGCTCATTTTCTATGTAGTCAGGCAGGGCCCCAGAAGCTCAGAATATACCTTTTACCACCATATATACTAGCTACCAGAAGACAAGAGAGTCCTTAAGAGCCCTTATTAGGGCTACTATGTTGAACAGTATATAGCTCATATCCTATGTAGTCAGGCAGGGCCCCAGAAGCTCAGAATATACCTTTTACCACCATATATACCAGCTACCAGAAGACAAGAGAGTCCTTAAGAGCCCTTATTAGGGCTACTATGCTGAACAGTATATAGCTCATTTTCTATGTAGTCAGGCAGGGCCCCAGAAGCTCAGAATATACCTTTTACCACCATATATACCAGCTACCAGAAGACAAGAGAGTCCTTAATCCCTTATTAGTGCTGCTATGTTGAACAGTATATAGCTCATTTTCTATGTAGTCAGGCAGGGCCCCAGAAGCTCAGAATATACCTTTTACCACCATATATACCAGCTACCAGAAGACAAGAGAGTCATTGAGAGCCCTTATTAGGGCTACTATGTTGAACAGTATATAGCTCATATCCTATGTAGTCAGGCAGGGCCCCAGAAGCTCAGAATATACCTTTTACCACCATATATACCAGCTACCAGAAGACAAGAGAGTCCTTAAGAGCCCTTATTAGGGCTACTATGTTGAACAGTATATAGCTCATATCCTATGTAGTCAGGCAGGGCCCCAGAAGCTCAGAATATACCTTTTACCACCATATATACCAGCTACCAGAAGACAAGAGAGTCCTTAATCCCTTATTAGTGCTGCTATGTTGAACAGTATATAGCTCATTTTCTATGTAGTCAGGCAGGGCCCCAGAAGCTCAGAATATACCTTTTACCACCATATATACCAGCTACCAGAAGACAAGAGAGTCCTTAATCCCTTATTAGTGCTGCTATGTTGAACAGTATATAGCTCATTTTCTATGTAGTCAGGCAGGGCCCCAGAAGCTCAGAATATACCTTTTACCACCATATATACCAGCTACCAGAAGACAAGAGAGTCCTTAATCCCTTATTAGTGCTGCTATGTTGAACAGTATATAGCTCATTTTCTATGTAGTCAGGCAGGGCCCCAGAAGCTCAGAATATACCTTTTACCACCATATATACCAGCTACCAGAAGACAAGAGAGTCCTTAATCCCTTATTAGTGCTGCTATGTTGAACAGTATATAGCTCATTTTCTATGTAGTCAGGCAGGCCCCAGAAGCTCAGAATATACCTTTTACCACCATATATACCAGCTACCAGAAGACAAGAGAGTCCTTAATCCCTTATTAGTGCTGCTATGTTGAACAGTATATAGCTCATTTTCTATGTAGTCAGGCAGGGCCCCAGAAGCTCAGAATATACCTTTTACCACCATATATACCAGCTACCAGAAGACAAGAGAGTCCTTAAGAGCCCTTATTAGGGCTACTATGCTGAACAGTATATAGCTCATTTTCTATGTAGTCAGGCAGGGCCCCAGAAGCTCAGGATATACCTTTTACCACCATATATACCAGCTACCAGAAGACAAGAGAGTCCTTAAGAGCCCTTATTAGGGCTACTATGTTGAACAGTATATAGCTCATATCCTATGTAGTCAGGCAGGGCCCCAGAAGCTCAGAATATACCTTTTACCACCATATATACCAGCTACCAGAAGACAAGAGAGTCATTGAGAGCCCTTATTAGGGCTACTATGCTGAACAATATATAGCTCATTTTCTATGTAGTCAGGCAGGGCCCCAGAAGCTCAGAATATACCTTTTACCACCATATATACCAGCTACCAGAAGACAAGAGAGTCCTTAATCCCTTATTAGTGCTGCTATGTTGAACAGTATATAGCTCATTTTCTATGTAGTCAGGCAGGGCCCCAGAAGCTCAGAATATACCTTTTACCACCATATATACCAGCTACCAGAAGACAAGAGAGTCCTTAAGAGCCCTTATTAGGGCTACTATGTTGAACAGTATATAGCTCATATCCTATGTAGTCAGGCAGGGCCCCAGAAGCTCAGAATATACCTTTTACCACCATATATACCAGCTACCAGAAGACAAGAGAGTCCTTAATCCCTTATTAGTGCTGCTATGTTGAACAGTATATAGCTCATTTTCTATGTAGTCAGGCAGGGCCCCAGAAGCTCAGAATATACCTTTTACCACCATATATACCAGCTACCAGAAGACAAGAGAGTCCTTAAGAGCCCTTATTAGGGCTACTATGTTGAACAGTATATAGCTCATATCCTATGTAGTCAGGCAGGGCCCCAGAAGCTCAGAATATACCTTTTACCACCATATATACCAGCTACCAGAAGACAAGAGAGTCATTGAGAGCCCTTATTAGGGCTACTATGCTGAACAATATATAGCTCATTTTCTATGTAGTCAGGCAGGGCCCCAGAAGCTCAGAATATACCTTTTACCACCATATATACCAGCTACCAGAAGACAAGAGAGTCCTTAATCCCTTATTAGTGCTGCTATGTTGAACAGTATATAGCTCATTTTCTATGTAGTCAGGCAGGGCCCCAGAAGCTCAGAATATACCTTTTACCACCATATATACCAGCTACCAGAAGACAAGAGAGTCCTTAAGAGCCCTTATTAGGGCTACTATGTTGAACAGTATATAGCTCATATCCTATGTAGTCAGACAGGGCCCCAGAAGCTCAGAATATACCTTTTACCACCATATATACCAGCTACCAGAAGACAAGAGAGTCCTTAATCCCTTATTAGTGCTGCTATGTTGAACAGTATATAGCTCATTTTCTATGTAGTCAGGCAGGGCCCCAGAAGCTCAGAATATACCTTTTACCACCATATATACCAGCTACCAGAAGACAAGAGAGTCCTTAAAGAGGACCAACACCCAGGGGTGATCGGCCCGGAAATCTATAAGATTCCCGGGCCGATCACCTCCCACCCCGCGGGACATCCGAGATCGGGATGTCCCGCGGGGTGAAACCCCCCAGAAACCCCAAAAACACCTTACCTGATCCGCCGCCGCTTCCGCCGCCGCCGCCTCCCGCGCACCCCTCCAGACGTGCGCGCGCCCGCGCCGGCCCTCTGTGAATGGCCGGCGGGGGCGCGCGCGCGCCGAGAGTGACGCGCGGGAGGCGGCGGCGGCGGAAGCGGCCTGGACGTTCCTGATCCCCGCCTGGACGTTGGCGGGGATTGGCTGCGGCGCTCACGTGGGAGCGTTGAGAGGTGAGTTTTTTGGGGTTTCTGGGGGGTTTCACACAGCGGGGCACCCCCGATCGGGGTGCCCCGCCGAAGTGGACCAAAACCCAGGATAGTCAAAATCCTGGGTGTTGGTCCACTTTAAGAGCCCTTATTAGGGCTACTATGCTGAACAGTATATAGCTCATTTTCTATGTAGTCAGGCAGGGCCCCAGAAGCTCAGAATATACCTTTTACCACCATATATACCAGCTACCAGAAGACAAGAGAGTCCTTAATCCCTTATTAGTGCTGCTATGTTGAACAGTATATAGCTCATTTTCTATGTAGTCAGGCAGGGCCCCAGAAGCTCAGAATATACCTTTTACCACCATATATACCAGCTACCAGAAGACAAGAGAGTCCTTAAGAGCCCTTATTAGGGCTACTATGTTGAACAGTATATAGCTCATATCCTATGTAGTCAGGCAGGGCCCCAGAAGCTCAGAATATACCTTTTACCACCATATATACCAGCTACCAGAAGACAAGAGAGTCCTTAAGAGCCCTTATTAGGGCTACTATGTTGAACAGTATATAGCTCATATCCTATGTAGTCAGGCAGGGCCCCAGAAGCTCAGAATATACCTTTTACCACCATATATACCAGCTACCAGAAGACAAGAGAGTCCTTAATCCCTTATTAGTGCTGCTATGTTGAACAGTATATAGCTCATTTTCTAAGTAGTCAGGCAGGGCCCCAGAAGCTCAGAATATACCTTTTACCACCATATATACCAGCTACCAGAAGACAAGAGAGTCCTTAAGAGCCCTTATTAGGGCTACTATGCTGAACAGTATATAGCTCAATTTCTATGTAGTCAGGCAGGGCCCCAGAAGCTCAGAATATACCTTTTACCACCATATATACCAGCTACCAGAAGACAAGAGAGTCCTTAATCCCTTATTAGTGCTGCTATGTTGAACAGTATATAGCTCATTTTCTATGTAGTCAGGCAGGGCCCCAGAAGCTCAGAATATACCTTTTACCACCATATATACCAGCTACCAGAAGACAAGAGAGTCATTGAGAGCCCTTATTAGGGCTACTATGTTGAACAGTATATAGCTCATATCCTATGTAGCCAGGCAGGGCCCCAGAAGCTCAGAATATACCTTTTACCACCATATATACCAGCTACCAGAAGACAAGAGAGTCCTTAAGAGCCCTTATTAGGGCTACTATGTTGAACAGTATATAGCTCATATCCTATGTAGTCAGGCAGGGCCCCAGAAGCTCAGAATATTGCATTTACCACCATATATACCAGCTACCAGAAGACAAGAGAGTCATTGAGAGCCCTTATTAGGGCTGCTATGTTTTAAAAATTGTGTGGAGGCCCAAGAGCTGAGACCTTTTAAAAATTGTGTGGAGGCCCAAGAGCTGAGACCTTTTAAAAATTGTGTGGAGGCCCAAGAGCTGAGACCTCTTAAAAATTGTGTGGAGGCCCAAGAGCTGAGACCTTTTAAAAATTGTGTGGAGGCCCAAGAGCTGAGACCTTTTAAAAATTGTGTGGAGGCCCACGAACTGAGACCTCTTAAAAATTGTGTAGAGGCCCAAGAGCTGAGACCTTTTAAAAATTGTGTGGAGGCCCAAGAGCTGAGACCTCTTAAAAATTGTGTGGAGGCCCAAGAGCTGAGACCTTTTAAAAATTGTGTGGAGGCCCAAGAGTTGAGACCTCTTAAAAATTGATTGTATTAAGCGTAAGAGGTGAGCCATAATTTTTTTCATTAATACAGCAATTCTACGGCGGTTAAGGAGGAGGAGGAGGAGGAGGAGGAGGAGGAGGAGGAAATGGCACTTCATACAGATGGCACTTCACTCTTGGCTGCTTTCCACTGTTGTACAAGCAAAGTCCGGGTCAATCCACTTGCTGTTCATTTTGATTAGCGTCAGCCTGTCGGCACTGTCGGTTGACAGGCGGCTGCGCTTATCGGTTATAATGCCCCCGGCTGCGCTGAACACACCCTTTCTGATAGCACGCTGGCGGCAGGGCAGGCAAGCACCTCCAAGGCGTACAGGGACAGTTCCAGCCACGTGTCCAACTTGGAGACCCAGTAAGTGTAGGTCGCCGAGGGATCGGGGAGGACAGGGGTGTGGTCTGCCAGGTAGTCCCGCAACATCCACCGATACTTGTCCCTCCTGCTGATAGCGGGCCCCGCAGTGATGGAAGTTGCACGAGGGGGTGACATGAACGTGTCCCACACCTTGGAGAGTGTTCCCCTGGTGGCTGTGGGCCTGATCGATGTTGTCAGACTCTGGGAGACACTCTCCTCTCTGCCGCCAGCGATGCTGGGTGGGAAAATCTGCATCATGTTCTGCAAGAGTTCCCTCTGGTATTCCAGTAATCGATTCGTCCTCTCCTCTACCGGAATAAAAGAGGAGAAGTTATCTTTATACCGGGGGTCCAGGAGTGCGAAGACCCAGTATAGTTTGTTCTCCAATATCCGGACAACACGTATGTCCCGGGAAAAGCAGCCCAGCATGAAGTCAGCCATGTGTGCCAGACTCTGAGTAGGCATGACCTCACTGCCCCCACCAGAAGGATCATTTTCCATTTCCTCCTCTTCCTCCTCCTCTCCGCCCCATCCGCGCTGAACCAATGGGACGCACACAGCCTGACTGCTACCCTCGCCGCCAGCATCCTCTTCCACAGCCACCTCCACGTTGTCCTCCTCCTCCTCATCCTCCTCCTGCAACTGCCACTGAGCAGCAGACAAAAGTGTGGTCTGACTGTCTACCTGCGTTGCGTCTCCTCCTACCCCCGTCTCCTCTGTGTGCAATGCGTTCTCCCTTATTGCGATGAGCGATTCTTTAAGGACGCCTAGGAGCGGGATGGTTACGCTCACTATAGCGTCCTCGCTGCTGACCTTCTTAGTGGACTCCTCAAAGATACGCAATACATCGCATATGTCTGCCATCCATGGCCACTCGTGGTTGGCAAACTGAGGGAGCTGAGTTGGAGGTACTCCATCAATGCTTTCTGCTGCTCACACACCCTGGCCAACATGCAATAGGTGGAATTCCAGCGAGTGGGCAGGTCGCACAACAGCCGATGTTGAGGCAAATGGAGGCGTTGCTGGATTTTTTTTTAAGCTAGCAGCAGCTACAGTTGACTTCCGAAAGTGAGCGCACAAGCGCCGCACTTTGACCAGTAGCTCTGCCAGGTTGGGGTAAGTCTTTAGAAACTTTTGTACTACCAAATTAAAAACGTGGGCCAGGCATGGTACGTGATTGAGTTCTGCAAGCTCCAGAGCCGCCACCAGGTTACGGCCGTTATCGCACACGACCATGCCTGGTCCTAGCTGCAGCGGCGACAGCCACATCTCTGTTTGCTGCAATATGGCGTGCCTCACCTCTGCGGCGCTGTGCTTCCTGTCGCCCAAGCTGATGAGCTTAAGCACCGCCTGCTGACGTCTCCCCGTGCCAGTGCTGCAACGCTTCCAGCTAGGGGCTGAGGGCGATGTTAAGGCAGAGGAGGAGGAGGAGGAGGAGGAGGAAGAGGAGGGGGGTCTATCAGAACCTGTGCTGGCAATCTTGGGCGGGGGTGGTATGTAGGCCGTCCCTGTTTGCGACCCCGTCCCCGCTTCCACAACATTCACCCAGATGTAGCGTCCTTGGCCGCAAGCGCTTGTCCACGAGTCGGTGGTCAAGTGGACCTTTGCGCTGACTGCGTACCTCAGGGTCCGCCTGATGTTACGCGACACGTGCTGGTGCAGGGCGGGGACGCCACACCGGGAAATATAGTGGCGGCTAGGGACGGAATAGCGAGGTGCGGCATCCGCCATCAGGTCGCGGAAGGCCTGCGTCTCCACAAGCCAAAACGGCAACATCTCCAGGGCCAGCAGTTTGGAGATGAGGCAGGTTAAGGCTTGGGCTTGGGGGTGACTGGAGGCGTACTTCCGCCTGCGGTTGAACGCCTGGGAGATGGACAGTTGATGGCACGAGGAGATGGAAGGTGCAGACGAAGATGCGGGGGAAGGGGGGGCTGAAGGAGAAGGCCCCAAAGTAGCCGAGGCAGAGGCAGATGTGGAGGTGTCCTGGCTGGAGGTCTGGACCGCAGTGGCAGCACACAACAAAGGGGAAGAGGCAGTGGCAGCAAGACGGGGCGCAGGTTGTATTGCGTTTGCTCTCTCCCACTCAGCCCAGTGCTTGAATTCCAAGTGACGGCGCATGCCTGAGGTGGTCAGATTGCTCTTCTCAGAGCCCCTACTCAGTTTTGAGTGGCAGATTGCGCAAACCGTGCTCAGTTTGTCATCCGCGCAAACATTATAAAATCTCCACACCACAGAAGTACGAGGCCTCGATGGGGGAGCTTCGCGCGACTGCCTGCTGCCGGGAAGAGCTTCGGCCCTGCTGGCTGTGGCCTGCCTTCTCTGTCTGGACTGTCCTCTGCCTCTGGACTGTCCTCTGCCTCTTGCTGCCTTATTCGGTGATGCGCAGACCTCATCTCCACTGCTTTCCCCGCTGGACATCACCCCTGTCCAAGTGGGGTCGGTCATTTCGTCGTCCACCACCTCCTCTTCCACTTCCTCTCTCTGCTCCTCCTCCTGCCCACTGGACATTCCAACAGCCTCCCTTGATGGCAACTGCGTCTCATCATCATCATCGCTCATGATAGCAGATGCTGGTTCCGGGTCCACATCACTAGCAGATGGCGGATACTCAAGTGTTTGGGCATCACTACAAACAAATTCCTCTGCTAGCTCCTGGGATTCTTGCAGCACATCTGGAAAAGGACCCGAAAAGAGGTCCTGGGAGGGGTCAAGGGTGGGCTGACTCTGTTGGCCAGGTTGGGAGGAAGGAGGGTCAGAGTGAGACTGTGTGGATGACTGGGTGGTGGACAAGTGACTGGAAGCGTTATCGGCCATCCATTGCACCACCTGTTCACGCTGCTCAGGCTTTAACAGAGGTGTACCCCGCCCCCCGCATAACTGTCCCATAAAGGCAGGGAAGCTGGATGAGCGTAATGCTGGCTGCCCCTCACCAGCACGCATTGTATCCCCACTGGCTTCAACGCGGTTTGTGCCCCCACCAGCATTTCCGCGCCCCCGTCCTCGTCCACGTCCCTTTGCGCTAGCCCTCCGCATTTCAGACGTTTTACTTTTTTGGCCACGCGTTATGCCAAATATAAAAATATTTTTAAGAAGAACACCTGGCTATACAGCCGTATACTGCCAGAAGGTGAAATGGTGCCTATACGCACCGGGTATATAACAAGGTTTTGTTGGTAAAGAGGACACAAAACAGTAGTGCCAAATATAAAAAATATTTTTAAGAAAAACACCTGGCTATACAGCCGTATACTGCCAGAAGGTGAAATGGTGCCTATACGCACCGTGTATAAAACAGTGTTTTGTTGGCACAGAGGACACAAAACAGTAGTGCAAAATATAGTTTTGTATATAGGTGCTAATACACCACTGAAGTCTTTCTGTCCCTATTCCAGCATCAGCAGCTACCCCTCACTAAAGCAGCCGTTTTGAGCAGAGTGTATATAGTTTTGTATATAGGTGGTAATTAGGGATGAGCGAATCGATCCGGACGAACCCGGATTCGATCCGAATTTCAGGAAAAATTCGATTCGGATCGAATCCGAATTTCCCCGCGATTCGATCACTCGAAGTTTTCCTTTAACATCCATTCATTTACATTACAGGCATTCTAAGATGGCGGGCGGGACATGTCTGGACATGTATCCCGCGCCAGTGCAAGCTGGGGCAGTCACATGCAGCCTATCAGCAGCCAGCAAGCCCGGTGACGTCACACAGCGGTATTTAACGGCGGCCATCTTGCTTTTCCTCATTTCTCTATTGCATTCGTGACAGACAGACAGAACGCTGTGTAGCTGAGGCAGTTAGACAGGCTGGAGACAGGGACAGACAGGGACAGGCTGGAGACAGGCAGGAGACAGGCAGGAGACAGACAGGAGACAGACAGAAAGCCAGGGAAAGGTAGGAAAAACGGAGCTGGCTGACAGGGAGATTTTTTTTTTTTCATCCAGCCTTTGTTAGCGTTTTCAGGCTGCTTATAGTAACTAACTGTGCATATATACTGAACTGATCTTAAGTCTGCTGTGAGGCATCCCATTCTGTGACTAAAGCAGCCTCTATTTAATAGCATAATAAACATTTGCACTTATTCTCATAGAAATCAGGCCTGATAAAGACACTTTTGCTGTGCATGCTCTCTGGTTTTTGTGGCACTGGCATCCCATTCTGTGACTAAAGCAGCCTCTATTTAATAGCATAATAAACATTTGCACTTATTCTCATAGAAATCAGGCCTGATAAAGACACTTTTGCTGTGCATGCTCTCTGGTTTTTGTGGCACTGGCATCCCATTCTGTGACTAAAGCAGCCTCTATTTAATAGCATAATAAACATTTGCACTTATTCTCATAGAAATCAGGCCTGATAAAGACACTTTTGCTGTGCATGCTCTCTGGTTTTTGTGGCACTGGCATCCCATTCTGTGACTAAAGCAGCCTCTATTTAATAGCATAATAAACATTTGCACTTATTCTCATAGAAATCAGGCCTGATAAAGACACTTTTGCTGTGCATGCTCTCTGGTTTTTGTGGCACTGGCATCCCATTCTGTGACTAAAGCAGCCTCTATTTAATAGCATAATAAACATTTGCACTTATTCTCATAGAAATCAGGCCTGATAAAGACACTTTTGCTGTGCATGCTCTCTGGTTTTTGTGGCACTGGCATCCCATTCTGTGACTAAAGCAGCCTCTATTTAATAGCATAATAAACATTTGCACTTATTCTCATAGAAATCAGGCCTGATAAAGACACTTTTGCTGTGCATGCTCTCTGGTTTTTGTGGCACTGGCATCCCATTCTGTGACTAAAGCAGCCTCTATTTAATAGCATAATAAACATTTGCACTTATTCTCATAGAAATCAGGCCTGATAAAGACACTTTTGCTGTGCATGCTCTCTGGTTTTTGTGGCACTGGCATCCCATTCTGTGACTAAAGCAGCCTCTATTTAATAGCATAATAAACATTTGCACTTATTCTCATAGAAATCAGGCCTGATAAAGACACTTTTGCTGTGCATGCTCTCTGGTTTTTGTGGCACTGGCATCCCATTCTGTGACTAAAGCAGCCTCTATTTAATAGCATAATAAACATTTGCACTTATTCTCATAGAAATCAGGCCTGATAAAGACACTTTTGCTGTGCATGCTCTCTGGTTTTTGTGGCACTGGCATCCCATTCTGTGACTAAAGCAGCCTCTATTTAATAGCATAATAAACATTTGCACTTATTCTCATAGAAATCAGGCCTGATAAAGACACTTTTGCTGTGCATGCTCTCTGGTTTTTGTGGCACTGGCATCCCATTCTGTGACTAAAGCAGCCTCTATTTAATAGCACAATAAACATTTGCACTTATTCTCATAGAAATCAGGCCTGATAAAGACACTTTTGCTGTGCATGCTCTCTGGTTTTTGTGGCACTGGCATCCCATTCTGTGACTAAAGCAGCCTCTATTTAATAGCACAATAAACATTTGCACTTATTCTCATAGAAATCAGGCCTGATAAAGACACTTTTGCTGTGCATGCTCTCTGGTTTTTGTGGCACTGGCATCCCATTCTGTGACTAAAGCAGCCTCTATTTAATAGCACAATAAACATTTGCACTTATTCTCATAGAAATCAGGCCTGATAAAGACACTTTTGCTGTGCATGCTCTCTGGTTTTTGTGGCACTGGCATCCCATTCTGTGACTAAAGCAGCCTCTATTTAATAGCACAATAAACATTTGCACTTATTCTCATAGAAATCAGGCCTGATAAAGACACTTTTGCTGTGCATGCTCTCTGGTTTTTGTGGCACTGGCATCCCATTCTGTGACTAAAGCAGCCTCTATTTAATAGCATAATAAACATTTGCACTTATTCTCATAGAAATCAGGCCTGATAAAGACACTTTTGCTGTGCATGCTCTCTGGTTTTTGTGGCACTGGCATCCCATTCTGTGACTAAAGCAGCCTCTATTTAATAGCATAATAAACATTTGCACTTATTCTCATAGAAATCAGGCCTGATAAAGACACTTTTGCTGTGCATGCTCTCTGGTTTTTGTGGCACTGGCATCCCATTCTGTGACTAAAGCAGCCTCTATTTAATAGCATAATAAACATTTGCACTTATTCTCATAGAAATCAGGCCTGATAAAGACACTTTTGCTGTGCATGCTCTCTGGTTTTTGTGGCACTGGCATCCCATTCTGTGACTAAAGCAGCCTCTATTTAATAGCACAATAAACATTTGCACTTATTCTCATAGAAATCAGGCCTGATAAAGACACTTTTGCTGTGCATGCTCTCTGGTTTTTGTGGCACTGGCATCCCATTCTGTGACTAAAGCAGCCTCTATTTAATAGCACAATAAACATTTGCACTTATTCTCATAGAAATCAGGCCTGATAAAGACACTTTTGCTGTGCATGCTCTCTGGTTTTTGTGGCACTGGCATCCCATTCTGTGACTAAAGCAGCCTCTATTTAATAGCACAATAAACATTTGCACTTATTCTCATAGAAATCAGGCCTGATAAAGACACTTTTGCTGTGCATGCTCTCTGGTTTTTGTGGCACTGGCATCCCATTCTGTGACTAAAGCAGCCTCTATTTAATAGCACAATAAACATTTGCACTTATTCTCATAGAAATCAGGCCTGATAAAGACACTTTTGCTGTGCATGCTCTCTGGTTTTTGTGGCACTGGCATCCCATTCTGTGACTAAAGCAGCCTCTATTTAATAGCATAATAAACATTTGCACTTATTCTCATAGAAATCAGGCCTGATAAAGACACTTTTGCTGTGCATGCTCTCTGGTTTTTGTGGCACTGGCATCCCATTCTGTGACTAAAGCAGCCTCTATTTAATAGCATAATAAACATTTGCACTTATTCTCATAGAAATCAGGCCTGATAAAGACACTTTTGCTGTGCATGCTCTCTGGTTTTTGTGGCACTGGCATCCCATTCTGTGACTAAAGCAGCCTCTATTTAATAGCATAATAAACATTTGCACTTATTCTCATAGAAATCAGGCCTGATAAAGACACTTTTGCTGTGCATGCTCTCTGGTTTTTGTGGCACTGGCATCCCATTCTGTGACTAAAGCAGCCTCTATTTAATAGCACAATAAACATTTGCACTTATTCTCATAGAAATCAGGCCTGATAAAGACACTTTTGCTGTGCATGCTCTCTGGTTTTTGTGGCACTGGCATCCCATTCTGTGACTAAAGCAGCCTCTATTTAATAGCATAATAAACATTTGCACTTATTCTCATAGAAATCAGGCCTGATAAAGACACTTTTGCTGTGCATGCTCTCTGGTTTTTGTGGCACTGGCATCCCATTCTGTGACTAAAGCAGCCTCTATTTAATAGCATAATAAACATTTGCACTTATTCTCATAGAAATCAGGCCTGATAAAGACACTTTTGCTGTGCATGCTCTCTGGTTTTTGTGGCACTGGCATCCCATTCTGTGACTAAAGCAGCCTCTATTTAATAGCATAATAAACATTTGCACTTATTCTCATAGAAATCAGGCCTGATAAAGACACTTTTGCTGTGCATGCTCTCTGGTTTTTGTGGCACTGGCATCCCATTCTGTGACTAAAGCAGCCTCTATTTAATAGCACAATAAACATTTGCACTTATTCTCATAGAAATCAGGCCTGATAAAGACACTTTTGCTGTGCATGCTCTCTGGTTTTTGTGGCACTGGCATCCCATTCTGTGACTAAAGCAGCCTCTATTTAATAGCATAATAAACATTTGCACTTATTCTCATAGAAATCAGGCCTGATAAAGACACTTTTGCTGTGCATGCTCTCTGGTTTTTGTGGCACTGGCATCCCATTCTGTGACTAAAGCAGCCTCTATTTAATAGCACAATAAACATTTGCACTTATTCTCATAGAAATCAGGCCTGATAAAGACACTTTTGCTGTGCATGCTCTCTGGTTTTTGTGGCACTGGCATCCCATTCTGTGACTAAAGCAGCCTCTATTTAATAGCATAATAAACATTTGCACTTATTCTCATAGAAATCAGGCCTGATAAAGACACTTTTGCTGTGCATGCTCTCTGGTTTTTGTGGCACTGGCATCCCATTCTGTGACTAAAGCAGCCTCTATTTAATAGCATAATAAACATTTGCACTTATTCTCATAGAAATCAGGCCTGATAAAGACACTTTTGCTGTGCATGCTCTCTGGTTTTTGTGGCACTGGCATCCCATTCTGTGACTAAAGCAGCCTCTATTTAATAGCATAATAAACATTTGCACTTATTCTCATAGAAATCAGGCCTGATAAAGACACTTTTGCTGTGCATGCTCTCTGGTTTTTGTGGCACTGGCATCCCATTCTGTGACTAAAGCAGCCTCTATTTAATAGCACAATAAACATTTGCACTTATTCTCATAGAAATCAGGCCTGATAAAGACACTTTTGCTGTGCATGCTCTCTGGTTTTTGTGGCACTGGCATCCCATTCTGTGACTAAAGCAGCCTCTATTTAATAGCACAATAAACATTTGCACTTATTCTCATAGAAATCAGGCCTGATAAAGACACTTTTGCTGTGCATGCTCTCTGGTTTTTGTGGCACTGGCATCCCATTCTGTGACTAAAGCAGCCTCTATTTAATAGCACAATAAACATTTGCACTTATTCTCATAGAAATCAGGCCTGATAAAGACACTTTTGCTGTGCATGCTCTCTGGTTTTTGTGGCACTGGCATCCCATTCTGTGACTAAAGCAGCCTCTATTTAATAGCACAATAAACATTTGCACTTATTCTCATAGAAATCAGGCCTGATAAAGACACTTTTGCTGTGCATGCTCTCTGGTTTTTGTGGCACTGGCATCCCATTCTGTGACTAAAGCAGCCTCTATTTAATAGCATAATAAACATTTGCACTTATTCTCATAGAAATCAGGCCTGATAAAGACACTTTTGCTGTGCATGCTCTCTGGTTTTTGTGGCACTGGCATCCCATTCTGTGACTAAAGCAGCCTCTATTTAATAGCATAATAAACATTTGCACTTATTCTCATAGAAATCAGGCCTGATAAAGACACTTTTGCTGTGCATGCTCTCTGGTTTTTGTGGCACTGGCATCCCATTCTGTGACTAAAGCAGCCTCTATTTAATAGCACAATAAACATTTGCACTTATTCTCATAGAAATCAGGCCTGATAAAGACACTTTTGCTGTGCATGCTCTCTGGTTTTTGTGGCAATGGCATCCCATTCTGTGACTAAAGCAGCCTCTATTTAATAGCATAATAAACATTTGCACTTATTCTCATAGAAATCAGGCCTGATAAAGACACTTTTGCTGTGCATGCTCTCTGGTTTTTGTGGCACTGGCATCCCATTCTGTGACTAAAGCAGCCTCTATTTAATAGCATAATAAACATTTGCACTTATTCTCATAGAAATCAGGCCTGATAAAGACACTTTTGCTGGCCAAAGGCCTACTGGACCCTACCAGCTCGATTCCTGCCCGGGGCATCCCATTCTGTGACTAAAGCAGCCTCTGTTTAAGACCATATAAGCATTTGCTCTTATCATATTTGAAATTAGGCCTGATAAAGACACTTTTGCTGGGCATAGCACAACTTGTCCCTGCCAGGTGTACTTACTGCTGGTTTTTAGGGCATCCCATTCTGTGACTACACCAGCCTCTATTTAAGAACCTAACCATTTGCACCTATTCTAATTGAAATTAGGCATGATAAAGACACTTTTGCTGTGCATAGTCTTACTGCTGCCTGCCAGGTGCTCTCTGGTTTTTGGGACATCCCATTCTGTAACATACCATTAGCCTCTGCATTAACTGTAAGCTGCACAGTTATTTAAAGAAATTTGGCCTGTATGAGCCTGCTAACACACTGCTGCTGTGTGCATATATACTGATCTCAAGTCTGCTTTGGGGCATCCCATTCTGTAACATACCATTAGCCTCTGCATTAACTGTAAGCTGCACATTTATTTAAAGAAATTTGGCCTGTATGAGCCTGCTAACACACTGCTGCTGTGTGCATATATACTGATCTCAAGTCTGCTTTGGGGCATCCCATTCTGTAACATACCATTAGCCTCTGCATTAACTGTAAGCTGCACAGTTATTTAAAGAAATTTGGCCTGTATGAGCCTGCTAACACACTGCTGCTGTGTGCATATATACTGATCTCAAGTCTGCTTGGGGCATCCCATTCTGTAACATACCATTAGCCTCTGCATTAACTGTAAGCTGCACAGTTATTTAAAGAAATTTGGCCTGTATGAGCCTGCTAACACACTGCTGCTGTGTGCATATATACTGATCTCAAGTCAGCTTGGGGCATCCCATTCTGTAACATACCATTAGCCTCTGCATTAACTGTAAGCTGCACAGTTATTTAAAGAAATTTGGCCTGTATGAGCCTGCTAACACACTGCTGCTGTGTGCATATATACTGATCTCAAGTCTGCTTTGGGGCATCCCATTCTGTAACATACCATTAGCCTCTGCATTAACTGTAAGCTGCACAGTTATTTAAAGAAATTTGGCCTGTATGAGCCTGCTAACACACTGCTGCTGTGTGCATATATACTGATCTCAAGTCTGCTTGGGGCATCCCATTCTGTAACATACCATTAGCCTCTGCATTAACTGTAAGCTGCACAGTTATTTAAAGAAATTTGGCCTGTATGAGCCTGCTAACACACTGCTGCTGTGTGCATATATACTGATCTCAAGTCTGCTTGGGGCATCCCATTCTGTAACATACCATTAGCCTCTGCATTAACTGTAAGCTGCACAGTTATTTAAAGAAATTTGGCCTGTATGAGCCTGCTAACACACTGCTGCTGTGTGCATATATACTGATCTCAAGTCTGCTTTGGGGCATCCCATTCTGTAACATACCATTAGCCTCTGCATTTACTGTAAGCTGCACATTTATTTAAAGAAATTTGGCCTGTATGAGCCTGCTAACACACTGCTGCTGTGTGCATATATACTGATCTCAAGTCTGCTTTGGGGCATCCCATTCTGTAACATACCATTAGCCTCTGCATTTACTGTAAGCTGCACATTTATTTAAAGAAATTTGGCCTGTATGAGCCTGCTAACACACTGCTGCTGTGTGCATATATACTGATCTCAAGTCTGCTTTGGGGCATCCCATTCTGTAACATACCATTAGCCTCTGCATTTACTGTAAGCTGCACATTTATTTAAAGAAATTTGGCCTGTATGAGCCTGCTAACACACTGCTGCTGTGTGCATATATACTGATCTCAAGTCTGCTTGGGGCATCCCATTCTGTAACATACCATTAGCCTCTGCATTAACTGTAAGCTGCACATTTATTTAAAGAAATTTGGCCTGTATGAGCCTGCTAACACACTGCTGCTGTGTGCATATATACTGATCTCAAGTCAGCTTGGGGCATCCCATTCTGTAACATACCATTAGCCTCTGCATTAACTGTAAGCTGCACAATTATTTAAAGAAATTTGGCCTGTATGAGCCTGCTAACACACTGCTGCTGTGTGCATATATACTGATCTCAAGTCTGCTTGGGGCATCCCATTCTGTAACATAACATAACCTACCTACCATACTAAGCAGCTCTCTTATTTAAACTAAGCAGGCCTCTTGGAGGCTGAGTGTCCACTTTTGGGTGTGCATTTATATTCGGTTTCATATACAGTGGGGTATCCCAATTTGTAAGATAACCTACCCCAACCATGTAAACTAAATAGGCCTGTTGCAGCCTGAGTTTCTCTGCTTGCGTATGGCCTGCATTACAATCTGTCTCTTTCAATGACACTGCTGCCTGTGGTATCCCAATTTGTAAGATAACCTACCCCAACCATGTAAACTAAAGGTTACGTCCTTCCAGAAGGAAAACTTATGCCGAACACTATTTTTGTTAGGGGCATTGACCTTTGGATTGATCGGCATGAAATTAATTTTTTTTTTTCAAAGTATGGCGCTGTGAAGAAGGTCAAAATGATGTCTCATACTTGGATTATTGTTACTTTTTGTTCAGCTTGAAATATAACAGGCCACACGGGCATCCCAAGGCACATGCTATTTTAAACCTATCTGTTATACAACATAAGCGTTGATCAGGCTACTTCAGTTTGCACTTGTTTTTGACTGATTTTAATAAACCAGGCCGCAGGGCACCCCAAAGCTGCACCTTGCACCCTATCTGGTATACAACATAAGCGTTGATCAGCATCAGCTTCATTAAGCTACTTCAGTTTGCACTTCCTTTTTGACTGCTTTCATTTAACCAGGCCGCAGGGCACCCCAAAGCTGCACCTTGCACCCTACCTGTTTATACTAAATAAGCATCTACAGCCTCAGCTTTATTAAGTTATTGCATTTTGAATTGGTTTTGGTCTGCTTTAAATACACCAGGCCGCAGGGCATCCCAAACCTGCATGTTGCACCCCATCTGTTATACTAAATAAGCGTTGATCAGCATCAGCTTTATTAAGCTATTGCATTTTGCATTGGTTTTTGTACTGCTGCCAAAACACTAGCCCATATGGGCATCCCAAACCAGCACATGTCACCCTATCTGTTATACTAAATAAGCTTCTACAGGCCCTTTTTTTATTTATTTATTTTTATTTATATAGAGCTGCAATAGCTTATATTGTGAGGTTAATTTGCCATTTTGCAGCATAATATAGAGCAGCCCCTGTGTAAATCTGAGGGGCAATAGCTTATATAGTGAGGTAAATTTGCCATTTTGCTTCGTTATATAGAGCAGGCCCTGTGTAAATCTGAGGGGCAATAGCTTATATTGTGAGGTAAATTTGCCATTTTGCAGCATAATATAGAGCAGCCCCTGTGTAAATCTGAGGGGCAATAGCTTATATTGTGAGGTAAATTTGCCACTTTGCAGCATAATATAGAGCAGCCCCTGTGTAAATCTGAGGGGCAATAGCTCATATAGTGAGGTAAATTTGCCATTTTGCTTCGTTATATAGAGCAGCCCAGTTGCCATCTAAATCAACTACTGTCCGGCCAGTACAGCTTTTCCAGGGCAAACTCTGCTAGTTGCGGGCACAAGTCAAGTTTGGCTTCCCAGCAAATCCAGTGGATCTTGAAGGTGTGTTGGCATGGTCATGTCAAGGTATGACATGACCTGCTGTTTGAGGTCCAGCTCCAGGTCTTCCTGCTGCTCATGAGTAGACTCACTATGCGGGTGTAGAAAGCTACTCACTAGCGACTGAAGACTGAGGCTGCTGCTGATGGAGCTGCTGCTGCTGCTCCTTCCACCCCCCCAGCAGCCATGGCAGTGGAAGGTGATCGCAGAGGTCCCCCCGAGTCAGACCTGCGGGAGTATGGGCCATGGCGCAGATAGACATCGCCCAACTGACTACGTGGGATGTCTCTGTAGTAGGTCAGTTTGTCCTCCCTCTCAGTGGGCGTAAAAAATGCCCCCATTTTGTGCCGGAAGCGAGGGTCCAATAAGTTGGAGAGCCAGAAGTCTTCCCGCTGACAAATGGAGACAATTCTGCGCTCACTAGTACGCAAGCATGTGAGCATGCATCGTGCCATTTGTGCAAATGACTCGGAGGGACTACCTGTCTCCATCTCCACTGTAAACTGCCACGGTGTGTCTGGGTCCTCTGTCTCACCTTACTCACAACCCTCTAGCTCCTGTGGCTGCTCCTGCTCCTCCTCTTCTGTCAGATGACTAGATAAAATGGTCATTTTGTGAAACCTAAACTGTGGTTTGCTTTGCCCCACCCCCTCCTCCTCCTCCACTTCAGCCCCCACAGGCTTCATGTGGCTGTGAAATGTATGTGCCATGTCTCCAGTGCCCTGACCAGCCATGGTTTCCAACATGTGTTGTAGTACATGAAGCAGTGGAATCTCATCGTTCATCTCATAGTCCTGGCAACTGACTAATAACGTAGCTTCCTCAAAGGGCCTGAGCAAACGGTCGGTGTCACGTATGAGCTGCCAATGGTTTACATTGAATTTACACAGGTGTCCCCCTATCCGTTTGGATCATCCAGAAATCCGTGATGGCTTTTCTCTGTTCCTATAGTGCAGTGGTCCTCAACCCTGTCCTCAAGGCCCACCAACAAGTCATGTTTTTTGGATCTCCAAATAGCCAGCTCTATTGCTCTGCAGCTGCACTAATTACTCCACCTGTGCATCTTTGTGGAGATCTGCAAAACCTGGCCTGTTGGTGGGCCTTGAGGACAGGGTTGGGGACCACTGCTATAGTGGATCCTGCATATGGAGGGTGGAATTCCAACGGGTGGAAACATCGCAAATCAGACTATGGTGGGGTACACCGTTGTGACGCTGAGGCTCAATAGGGTTGTGCTTCGTGGTGTAGGAGTGCCAGAAGTGCATGCTAACTTTCTTTCCTGTTGTTCTTTCAGATGGGGGCAAGACTTAAAAACTAGACTGAACACGTGTGCCATGTGAGGACGCATGACTTTGGCTTCCTTGTCGCAGCGCAAACAAGATGTTCTTCCAAGTGTAATGCAGCAGGCTGGACTTATGGTGACGCTGTCTGAGAGGAGAAATCCCTCAGACATCAAGATTAAAAATTCCAAGAATTTTTGAGGGCTAATTATTCAGAGGCAAATGATAGCTAGTTGTTTCTGATTTAATTACAAGGTGGAAACACACCCTCAAACAAAACTTCACTTTGGCAATACTATTGCATTTGTCTATTCATAATTTTATGTATATACACTAACTAACCTACTTTTTCTCCCCAGGATGCTGCATGAAACACTGCCACATCGCTGAGTAGCTGATTTTTCCGAACAACAGTCCGCAATAATCTGCTGCTGCTGCCGCCGCCACCGCCGCAGACTCCAGGGACCCTCTTCCACTACCTCGGCTTGCAACACCTCCTCCCACGACACTCTCCTCATCACTAATTGCCGGCTACTGGAAGAAGAGGCGAGTGTCTCCTCCACTTCTTGGCTGGGCAGTAGCTGCTGAATTTTATGATTATCAGATCTTCATCAATGGATAGTGGAGCTGAACCCAAAGCATAACAGACAGACAGTTGACTGGGGGTGTCAGATGCCACTTGTGATGCAGTGGACTGCTTTTGCAGCACTTCGAGACAAAGTTGCTTCATTGGCTGACACAATGACTGGTAAATCTGTGGAACATATGGTTTACAAGCAAGAATAACCATTTGTTTTTATATGAAAAAGACCCTGGTTTATACAGACTTTTTTTTTCCAGAGACTGCCCTGCGTGGAAATGAATGGCGCTTGGATCATCCAAGCTTTCCTCCCAACAATGCCTGATGTATTCCAGTAGATTGATGACGGGGCCAGACCTACACTAAAGAAAGATGGATCGTGCAAAACAGATTTAAGGCGCTGCTCTCCAGTTACAGACATTCCTCCGCATCGGACCACAAGTAAGTATTGATAAAAAATCCTTTCCGTTACTCTTACTTTTTATTAATATTCTTCGGATAAGACGGATCAGACATGATTCCAGATTAAAAATTCCAAGAATTTTTGAGGGCTAATTAGTCAGAGGCAATGATACCTTCTTGTTTCTGATTTAATTAAAAGGTGGAAACACACCCTCAAACAAAACTTCACTTTGGCAATAATTTTGCATTTGTTTATTCATAATTTTATGTAGATATTACTAACTAAGCTACTTTTTCTCCACATGACTCTCCACAGGGTGTGATTCATCCAATTTTTGGGCTCCTGAAGCCAACCCCAGTGTCTCTTTAAAGTAATATTTGGGCTCCTGCTGCTGCCAACTCCAGGGTGTGATTCATCAAATTTTTGGGCTCCTGAAGCCAACCCCAGTGTCTCTTTATAGTAATATTTGGGCTCCTGCTGCTGCTGCTGCCAACTTCTGCCAACTCCAGGGTGTGATTCATCCAATTTTTGGGCTCCTGAAGCCAACTCCAGTGTATATTTGGGCTCCTGCTGCTGCTGCTGCCAACTTCTGCCAACTCCAGGGTGTGATTCATCCAATTTTTGGGCTCCTGAAGCCAACTCCAGTGTATATTTGGGCTCCTGCTGCTGCTGCTGCTGCCAACTTCTGCCAACTCCAGGGTGTGATTCATCCAATTTTTGGGCTCCTGAAGCCAACTCCAGTGTATATTTGGGCTCCTGCTGCTACTACTGTCAACTCCTGCCAACTCCAGGGTGTGATTCATCCAATTTTTGGGCTCCTGAGGCCAACTCCAGTGTATATTTGGGCTCCTGCTGCTGCTGCTGCCAACTTCTGCCAACTCCAGGGTGTGATTCATCCAATTTTTGGGCTCCTGAGGCCAACTCCAGTGTATATTTGGGCTCCTGCTGCTGCTACTGTCAACTCCTGCCAACTCCAGGGTGTGATTCATCCAATTTTTGGGCTCCTGAAGCCAACTCCAGTGTATATTTGGGCTCCTGCTGCTACTACTGTCAACTCCTGCCAACTCCAGGGTGTGATTCATCCAATTTTTGGGCTCCTGAAGCCAACTCCAGTGTATATTTGGGCTCCTGCTGCTGCTGCTGCCAACTTCTGCCAACTCCAGGGTGTGATTCATCCAATTTTTGGGCTCCTGAGGCCAACTCCAGTGTATATTTGGGCTCCTGCTGCTGCTACTGTCAACTCCTGCCAACTCCAGGGTGTGATTCATCCAATTTTTGGGCTCCTGAAGCCAACTCCAGTGTATATTTGGGCTCCTGCTGCTGCTACTGCCAACTTCTGCCAACTCCAGGGTGTGATTCATCCAATTTTTGGGCTCCTGAAGCCAACTCCAGTGTATATTTGGGCTCCTGCTGCTACTACTGCCAACTTCTGCCAACTCCAGGGTGTGATTCATCCAATTTTTGGGCTCCTGAGGCCAACTCCAGTGTATATTTGGGCTCCTGCTGCTACTACTGCCAACTTCTGCCAACTCCAGGGTGTGATTCATCCAATTTTTGGGCTCCTGAGGCCAACTCCAGTGTATATTTGGGCTCCTGCTGCTGCTGCTGCCAACTTCTGCCAACTCCAGGGTGTGATTCATCCAATTTTTGGGCTCCTGAAGCCAACTCCAGTGTATATTTGGGCTCCTGCTGCTACTACTGTCAACTCCTGCCAACTCCAGGGTGTGATTCATCCAATTTTTGGGCTCCTGAAGCCAACTCCAGTGTATATTTGGGCTCCTGCTGCTGCTGCTGCCAACTTCTGCCAACTCCAGGGTGTGATTCATCCAATTTTTGGGCTCCTGAGGCCAACTCCAGTGTATATTTGGGCTCCTGCTGCTGCTGCTGCCAACTTCTGCCAACTCCAGGGTGTGATTCATCCAATTTTTGGGCTCCTGAGGCCAACTCCAGTGTATATTTGGGCTCCTGCTGCTACTACTGTCAACTCCTGCCAACTCCAGGGTGTGATTCATCCAATTTTTGGGCTCCTGAGGCCAACTCCAGTGTATATTTGGGCTCCTGCTGCTGCTGCTGCCAACTTCTGCCAACTCCAGGGTGTGATTCATCCAATTTTTGGGCTCCTGAGGCCAACTCCAGTGTATATTTGGGCTCCTGCTCCTGCTGCTGCCAACTTCTGCCAACTCCAGGGTGTGATTCATCCAATTTTTGGGCTCCTGAAGCCAACTCCAGTGTATATTTGGGCTCCTGCTGCTGCTGCCAACTTCTGCCAACTCCAGGGTGTGATTCATCCAATTTTTGGGCTCCTGAGGCCAACTCCAGTGTATATTTGGGCTCCTTCTGCCCCTCATAGTGATGCCACTTCAACTCTCTGCAATTGTGCCGCTCTGCGATTCTATTAGCGATGCCTCTGATCTGCATGTGATATTTCTTCAAAGTATTATTTAACAAACCCAGCACGCATCCTGTGCGTGTTACAGCAAGGCTGAATGGTTTACAACCCTATTGAGGCTGTAGGAGGCTCAGAAATAGCCGTTTTTAATAGCGATTCGTCGCGAATTTATTCGGGTCGAAACGATTTTTGTCGGAAAATTCGGCGAATCAGTCGAATCGAATTTTTCAAAAGTTCGCTCATCTCTAGTGGTAATACACCACTGAAGTCTTTCTGTCCCTATTCCAGCAGCAGCAGCTACCCCTCACTAAAGCAGCCGTAGCTGCAGCACTAATAAGTGCTCAGCTCTTGGGCCTCCACACAATGTTTGAGAGGTCTCAGCTCTTGGGCCTCCACACAATTTTTAAGAGGTCTCAGCTCGTGGGCCTCCACACAATGTTTGAGAGGTCTCAGCTCTTGGGCCTCCACACAATTTTTAAGAGGTCTCAGCTCGTGGGACTCCACACAATGTTTGAGAGGTCTCAGCTCTTGGGCCTCCACACAATTTTTAAAAGGTCTCAGCTCTTGGGCCTCCACACAATTTTTAAAAGGTCTCAGCTCTTGGGCCTCCACACAATTTTTAAGAGGTCTCAGCTCTTGGGCCTCCACACAATTTTTAAGAGGTCTCAGCTCTTGGGCCTCCACACAATTTTTAAAAGGTCTCAGCTCTTGGGCCTCCACACAATTTTTAAGAGGTCTCAGCTCTTGGGCCTCCACACAATTTTTAAAAGGTCTCAGCTCTTGGGCCTCCACACAATGTTTGAGAGGTCTCAGCTCTTGGGCCTCCACACAATTTTTAAAAGGTCTCAGCTCTTGGGCCTCCACACAATGTTTGAGAGGTCTCAGCTCTTGGGCCTCCACACAATTTTTAAAAGGTCTCAGCTCTTGGGCCTCCACACAATTTTTAAAAGGTCTCAGCTCTTGGGCCTCCACACAATTTTTAAGAGGTCTCAGCTCTTGGGCCTCCACACAATTTTTAAAAGGTCTCAGCTCTTGGGCCTCCACACAATGTTTGAGAGGTCTCAGCTCTTGGGCCTCCACACAATTTTTAAAAGGTCTCAGCTCTTGGGCCTCCACACAATGTTTGAGAGGTCTCAGCTCTTGGGCCTCCACACAATTTTTAAGAGGTCTCAGCTCTTGGGCCTCCACACAATTTTTAAAAGGTCTCAGCTCTTGGGCCTCCACACAATTTTTAAGAGGTCTCAGCTCGTGGGACTCAACACAATGTTTGAGAGGTCTCAGCTCTTGGGCCTCCACACAATTTTTAAAAGGTCTCAGCTCTTGGGCCTCCACACAATTTTTAAAAGGTCTCAGCTCTTGGGCCTCCACACAATTTTTAAGAGGTCTCAGCTCTTGGGCCTCCACACAATTTTTAAGAGGTCTCAGCTCTTGGGCCTCCACACAATGTTTGAGAGGTCTCAGCTCTTGGGCCTCCACACAATTTTTAAGAGGTCTCAGCTCGTGGGCCTCCACACAATGTTTGAGAGGTCTCAGCTCTTGGGCCTCCACACAATTTTTAAAAGGTCTCAGCTCGTGGGACTCCACACAATGTTTGAGAGGTCTCAGCTCTTGGGCCTCCACACAATTTTTAAAAGGTCTCAGCTCTTGGGCCTCCACACAATTTTTAAAAGGTCTCAGCTCTTGGGCCTCCACACAATTTTTAAGAGGTCTCAGCTCTTGGGCCTCCACACAATTTTTAAGAGGTCTCAGATCTTGGGCCTCCACACAATTTTTAAAAGGTCTCAGCTCTTGGGACTCCACACAATGTTTGAGAGGTCTCAGCTCTTGGGCCTCCACACAATTTTTAAAAGGTCTCAGCTCGTGGGACTCCACACAATGTTTGAGAGGTCTCAGCTCTTGGGCCTCCACACAATTTTTAAGAGGTCTCAGATCTTGGGCCTCCACACAATTTTTAAGAGGTCTCAGCTCTAAGCTTCCCTTACTGCTGGGGTGACACACTGTAACAAACCTCCTCCTGTAAGCTTCCCTTACTGCTGGGGTGACACACTGTAACAAACCTCCTCCTGTAAGCTTCCCTTACTGCTGGGGTGACACACTGTAACAAACCTCCTCCTTTAAGCTTCCCTTACTGCTGGGGTGACACAATGACACAAGAGGACATGTCTGACCACATCTCACACACACACACACACACACACACACACACAATGACAATTAGGGGTGGGGTCTATTTATTTTCCCCCTTGCCTATGCCATCTGTGGTTGTCATTAGGCAACGTGATTTTAAGGGGTGCAGAATTTTGTTCTTCTTTTTTGTACAGTTTGGCTTGGGGTCCATGGCAATGTAGAGGAAAGAAGGTTTCCTTGTCTTGTCTCACTTTACGTAGAAGTAATATTGTGTTTGGAGTGTATTGTTGAGAGGCTGTGATAGTGGCGTAATAATGCGACTTGGGCGCGTTATATGCACCCAGACATGCTTCCCCTGCTGTCCCAGTTGCATTCCAGCAGTGTTGGCATCATTTTCTGATGTTTCAGGGTGGACTTGGTGACCTCCAAGTGGTCGAATTGAGATTTCCAAGTGTCGAGCATTTTTTTCCCATAGACTATAATGGGATTCGATATTCGGTCGAGTAGTCGAGTAACGCGGTCTATTCGAATCGAAATTCGAAATTTCGAATATTTCACTACTCGCTCATCTCTAATAATTATGTCACAAAAGCCATTGAAAAGCAATGAAAATTTTAAGATAACTGTGCCATTGTTTATTTATTGCACCATGTGTCAAAATCACTGTTGCAGTGGCAACATTTCACATACATGTGCAAAGAAAACACATATACATTACATCAATGCAATGCCTTGGTGCAGCACAATAGGGGCAGTAGATGCAATGCCATTAATAATATGTCATTGTTCTGAAGGTTGTAGGTCCCCTTCAATTTTGTAGATGCAGTGCAAGTGCAGTTACATAGATAAATAAATTGTGTTTGTGAATATCCATGTTTTTTTCTTTTCGTTTTATATTTCATTTAGGCTTCTGCATGATCTCATAAATGAATTAGTTTAATCCTTTATCATAAAAATATGTCCATTAGATATCTATCTTTAGTCTTAAAAACAAAATTAACTTGATGGGTATTAAAGTATCCTGTGCACAACCAGACCTGCCTGTAAAATGGGTTTGTGCAAAGCTTATATTCTGCTTTCCAATATTTCAATTGCTATTAAGTGCAATTGAATTTGTCATCGGTAAATGCTATAAATATGTCCAACATTCATGGAAAATGCAAAAACTTTATTTTGGCACAAAAAATAGATCTACAGTTTTATTATTGTATTTGTGTGGTTACCGTTACAGCACTTTTAAACTTTGCATAATCATTTTTTATATATTTTTAAATAAATGTCACTATCGAACCTGAAATTAAGAAAAGCAACCTATTCTAAGTATGTCACACACCCCGCTTCAAGAAATTCATAACGTGTGGGTAATACTGACCTGTAGAGGGCGATATGCAGAGATGCCAGGAAAAAAGAGAGCCCCTCCCGGTCCATAAATACCTGGGACCTCCCACTCATTACCCAGTCTTCATCTCTGCAGATGGCGAGCAAGTCAGAAGATGTGGTCTCCTCCTTGCACAGGGGGATTTCAGGTAGCCGGGATGCCTCCCGGCCCTTTAGTTATCTATTTCCGCCTGGATCTTTTTTTTTTCTGTTACCTCATGCCTCCCAGCCTAGGCTGACGGTCCGGGTGAGGGTAGAAAATCACCCTTGGTGCTTAAGAGCAAATGCTCCCCCGTGAGACCCTATATAAGAGGGTAGGCGGTCATCCAGGACGGTGACCCCGGTTTGGGATGCCCCGTCCCTTGGCCTTACACTTTGGGTGGTCCCCCCCTTTGGGTAATGCCCCTCTCTCTAGCGGGATAGCGGAGGGTAGGAGCAGGGCCCCTTATTCGGTGTTAGGTCCAAATTTTGCAATCATTAATTCTTAATAATGTTTTAATGTATTAATTTTTTAAATTATTCTCCCAATAGTTTTTAACTTATTTATTTCTTCATAACAGCGTGTATTTCTCTGTCAAAACGGCGCTGTGGCCGCCATTTTTATGCAGGCTTTCTCCCTGAGGTAAAAGGGGCGGGGCCGGGCGTCAGGGTCAAAGCCACGGCCCGCTCCCCTCCTTCTGTCTCTTCTGAGACCGGTGCCGCGGCCGCACATGGCTGCGGTGCCGGCCTTTTTGCATTGTCATGGCGGAGGGGAGCTTCTCCCCTCACGCTTTCACACTTGGGGCCGGGCTTTCCAGCGCTGCGGCCCGCCCCTGTGTCACAGGCACCACTGAGGTGCTTTTCTCTGTGCCTGTTTCCTCAGAAGTAGCTGGCCACGCCCCCCTTCTCTCCTCAGAGCTGCTCTTTACCTCATGGAGAGAGGAAGCTGTCTTCAGGACCACAGTGAGTGGCCCGGTGGGCCCCCCTTCTGTCCCATCACCTATAATTATATATTTTTATGTCATATATATATATATATATATATATATATATATATATATATTTTATACTCCCCTTTTCTTATTAGCCTTTTTTATTATGTCTTTCAGATATAACCTACAGTGGTGTTAGGGGGTTTCTCCTGGTCCTAGGGTCCCTGGGTTCTTAATTGGCTTATTGCAAATCCTCCCACTAAAGGGGCATCCCGGGTTGCTTATATGCGTAATTCCCTCGGTCATTGCGACCAACTATAAGTTCACCTTATGGAGGCATCCCCGGATACTGGGCTCGGGCTCCCCTCGGGGCAATCCCGGAAGTGTATGGGGTGTGGGGCATCCCTTACTGGCGATGATGTATATCTGTGTATACCATGCGCACAGCAGACTATTACACGGCAGTCCGGACCCCGGGCGTCTGGTTCAGCGCCACCGGTCTCTCCTCCCCCCCTCCCAGTTTGATCCGTGCCCAGTCTGACGTTGTCATGGGCGGGCAGTTGCAATCGGAGATGTGTGCCCGATTGGCCAATTTTGAAAAAGAAAACCAGAAAGGCTCCGGCTAAGAGAAAGCACTTGTCGCCGTCTTCACCGGCGGCTGACTTGGATGATGTTGATAATCTGGACTGGTCTGATTACTCCCAACTTGAGGAAGGAGAGGTATATGAAGAATCAGATAATTCAGATGATCAGCAGTTTGTGGGTGCTGATACCGAGTGGGGCTTGGGGAGGTCTTCGGATACTCCTATTGTTCTGGCTCAGATGTTTGAGGTTTTGGCTATTTCTCCTCCTGAGGTGGTTCCACAGAAAAAAGGGGGAATTTTTCGAAGAATCCAGGCCGCGCTTGGAATTTCCTAACCAAAAGCATTTTGATGGGATTATTGCTAAGGAATGGGAGAGGCCTGCCCGGCTCCCAGGTGTCCCTCAGGGTTGGGACAAAAAATATCCCTTTCCCTTGGATACGGTTAAGCGTTGGGCGTCCCCTCCCGAGGTGGATGCACAGATTCTGGGTTTATCCAACACTACTGTTTTAAATTATCCTGATTGCTCCACGCTTAAAGATGGTGAGGATAAACGCATTGACCAAATGGCTTGTCATGATTTTGCCAGTGTTGGGTCAGCCATGAGGCCGGTTTGTGCTTCAGCGCTGCTGGTGGTGGCTACCAGGTCGGTGGTCAGGGACCTGTTGACTTCTTCCGGGTTAGATCCGGATAGTGACGAGTTCCTTGGCCTTAAAAGGTGTGAATTGTTTTTGTCATTTGTACTAGCCGCCTTGGATGACACACTGATGATGTGTGGCCGAACGTCGGCTCTATTGGTGACTATTTGGCGTTCGGTTTGGTTGCGCCAGTGGGCGGCTGATTTTGTGTCTAAAAAGTCGCTGACCGCTCTTCCCTTTGTGGGATTACGGCTCTTTGGTGAGAGGTTGGATTCAGTTGCCAAGGGTGGTAAGTTACCTCAATGCAAAAAACAGCGTCGTCCCTTTCGGGGGGCGGGTTCCTTTGCTCCTTCCTTTCGTGGGGCTAGAGCTGGCAGAGGAATTGTTTTCCCCGCAGCCAGAGGAGATTCCTGGAACAGGGGCAGAGGACGTGCCCGCCCAGGATACAGCTGGGGCTCTAAGCCCAAACCCGCTGCCAAGCCAGCTCAGCAATGAGGGGGCGCCCTCACCCATGTGGGTGGGGGGACGGCTGCAACACTTCTCCCAGATCTGTCTTGGACAGATGGATCCGGGAAGTGGTGACTTCCGGCTACAAGCTGGAGTTCGAGCTCCGGCCCCCTCCCAGATTCCTCAGGTCTCGGGTGCCTTCGGACCTTCTGGCCGCGCAGGAGCTCCAGGCGGCAGTAAAGAGTCTGTTGGATATGGCAGTTATTTGCCCAGTGCCCCCCTCAGACAGGGGTCGGGGCTTTTATTCCAATCTGTTCACGGTGCCCAAGAAGGACGGCTCGGTTCGACCCATTCTGGATCTAAATATCCTCAACAGGTTCGTCCGTCCACGGAAATTTTGCATAGAAACGCTGCGTTCAGCTATCCATTCTCTTCGGCAGGGGGACTTTCTGATGTCCGTAGACATCAAGGACGCCTATCTGCATGTGCCGATTTTTCCAGCGCACCAGAGATTTCTTAGGTTCGTGGTGGAGGATCGGCATTTTCAGTTTGTGGCACTTCCTTTCGGTCTTACCTCGGCTCCAAGGGTTTTCACCAAGGTGCTGGCCGGGGTGATGGCTCTTCTCAGAGCCCAGGGTATTCGCATTGTCCCTTATCTGGACGACCTTCTCATTATGGCATCTTCCTTCAGCCAAGCGGTATTGGGCACCAGAACTGTGGTGTCCACTCTGGAGAGAGGTGGGTGATCAACTACCCCAAGTCCTCCCTTTCTCCGTCCAGGTTAGTGTCTTTTCTGGGAATGTCCCTGGATACTTCCCAGGCCAGGGTGTTTCTTCCTCAGTCCAAGGTTCTCTTGATTCAGGAGTTGGTTCGACTCCTCCTGTCTATCCCTCGTCCGGCCATCAGACTGAGGATGAGGCTGGTGGGATTGATGGTAGCCTCCTTCGAAGCGGTTCCCTTTGCTCAGTTCCACACAAGGACACTCCAGCTCCATCTGTTGGCGGCCTGGGACGGGTCGCCACTGTCGTTGGATCAGTCCTTCCTGATGACCCCCCGAGTTCGGTGCTCCCTTCAGTGGTGGCTGGATCCAATCAATCTGTCGAGGGGCAGATCCTTCTTGGCCCCTTGTTGGGAGACGGTCACCACGGATGCCAGTCTATCAGGATGGGGGGGGTTCTGGAAGGATCATCAGTTTCAGGGACTGTGGGGGCTTCAGGAGGCTCACGAGTCCATCAATGTTCTGGAATTGAGGGCCATCAGGATGGTTCTGTTTCGCTTGACTCATCAGTTGCAAGGATTGCCGGTACAAGTCCGGTCGGACAATCGGACGGCGATCGCCTATATCAATCACCAGGGAGGGACTCGCAGCAGGAGTGCCCTCAAGGAAGTGTCTTTGATTCTTGCCTGGGTGGAGACCCACGTCCCGTGCATTTCAGCAGTTTACATTCCAGGAGCGGAGAACACGGAGGCGGACTCTCTGAGCAGGTTCTCAGCTCGCAGGGGGTATGGTCTCTCAGCCCCAAAGTGTTTCGCTTGATTTGTCTCAGGTGGGGGTCCCCGGTGGTGGACCTCTTTGCCTCTCGTCAAAATCACAAACTTCCGACATTTGTGTCTTTCTCACGGGATCCACTGGCTCTGGCAGTGGATGCCATGTCTCTGAACTGGAGGGATCTGGGGTTTCTGTATCTGTTCCCTCCGTTTCCCTTGGTGGCCAGAGTGGTGCGCAAGCTGGCCCTGGAGGGTGCGTCAGCAATTCTGGTGGCTCCAAGGTGGCCAAGACAGGTTTGGTTCACAGATGTGGTAAGGTTAGCAGAGGATCAGTTCGTTCTGCCCCTGCTGTCGGATCTGCTCACTCAGGGTCAACTACGTTATACCAATTTACCAACGCTGGCTTTGATGGCGTGGCTGCTGAAACCTCCATCTTGAAGGAGGAAGGTCTTTCCGATGCTGTGATTCGAACTCTCATTAGTGCTAGGAAGCGGTCTTCTTCTTATATCTACTATAGGACTTGGAGGTCTTATATTGATTGGTGTGAGATCAGGGCGTTGCCTTGTAGGGAATTTTCCATCTCCAGAATCCTGGAGTTTCTTCAACATGGTCTGGACCTGGGGCTCCAGCTTAGTACTCTGAAGGGGCAGGTTTCTGCCCTGGCGGTGTTCTTTCAAAAGTCATTTGCCCTACATCTTTTGGTTAAGACTTTTTTCCAGGGAGTCATGCACGTGTGGCCTCCTAGAAAACCTTTGCTCCCTGTTTGGGATTTGAATTTGGTTCTTTCTGCTCTTCAGGATTCTCCTTTTGAGCCCTTGAATGATATTGCCTTGTCTTCACTTACACAAAAGGTGGCCTTTTTGGTAGCTATCACTTCGGTTAGGCGTGTCTCTGAGTTGGCGGCTTTGTCCATTCAAGCCCCGTTCTTTGAGGGGCATCAGGACAAGGTGGTTTTTCGTTTCAAGTCCGATTTCCTTCCTAAGGTTGTTTCTGCCTTTCACCTAAGCCAAGACATTGTTCTGCCCTTGGTCTTCTGTTCACACTTTTTCCAGGTTTTACAAGGTTGATGTTCGGGCCTCAGCGGATGCTGTGTTTGGCCGCAAAGTTCTGCAAGCTGCAGTGGTTTAAGTTGTGCCTTGTTGCCTTGTTTTGGATCCACGCCCTTTTATGGAAACTGCTGTTGGATGTCCCACACGTTATGAATTTCTTGAAGCGGGGTGTGTGACATACTTAGAATAATACCATTTTGTGAATACTCACCTGTAAAATGGGTATTATAAGTATGTCACACACCCCGCTTCACCCTGCCCTTTTGTATTCTGGATCCTTTATATGGTGAACTTTGCGTTGTTATGCTTTGTGTTGGGCTCTTCCTGGTCCCTTACCTTACTGCTGTTCTTATACTGGGTAATGAGTGGGAGGTCCCAGGTATTTATGGACCGGGAGGGGCTCTCTTTTTTCCTGGCATCTCTGCATATCGCCCTCTACAGGTCAGTATTACCCACACGTTATGAATTTCTTGAAGCGGGGTGTGTGACATACTTATAATACCCATTTTACAGGTGAGTATTCACAAAATGGTTTTTTTTTGCCACTGATTTACTCATTGACTACCGGATTTTAGAAGGAATATAAAGGTTTCAAGACATTGGAGCTTAGCAATGGGTTAAACATTTGTGGCCCAGCAGCAGTGTGTACTGTAAATGATTCATTGATGGTTGCCCATATTGCAAACCAGATACATTGCGACTCTAAAAATCCCACCCACTGTGACAGACATATCTACATGCTCCTCCTGCAGTAAGCATTCATTACTATTTATTGCTTATTTCTTAAAACTGCAGGATGCATACGGACCTAAAAGAAACAGCAGATGAAAAACACCCACAACCAGGAAAAGAATGAAAGGTTAGTTGCATGTTGGGCTAAAAGCTGGGGCCAGCTGGCCATCACTAACTAGCCTATAGTCAGCTAATGTCCCATTGAGAACAAGCTAGACAAGCATTATGACTAATACACATCCTCTGTTGTGGACAGAGTCAGCTGTGGGACCTCTGTGGCTTGGTGTGCATGCTGAGCTCTGAGGTACAGCGTGTCTGTCAAACCAATACCTACATTTAATCCATTGCCAGTCTCCACAGAAATGCAACGCTGTGTCCCGGTAAATGCCCCTCCCTGCAGCTGGGGGGCAGGGATGTCGGGAGCTCAGTGGGCCGCTGGATGCTGCGGTGACGGACGCAGGCCAAAGGATGAGGACACCACCCAGCGTTGGAATAGGGATGGAGGTTTTTTAAAAGTTCACTCATCTCTAGTAAACATGCCTTTATTTGTAGGCATAAGACCCACATACATAAAAGATTGGATGACAATGTCTATCCTGTTTGGTTACATGTTTTCAAGTATATAGATATTCCTGACTGCAATACTGTTTTCCCTATTGTTACCTTAGCGATCAGCTATGAGCAGTCACCTTTGCTAGAGCGGTTGAGGCCCTCCTCCTCCTCCTGTCTGTCAAGTCTATCGCTTTTTCTTCTGTGCTGGATGATTTTTGGTCAGAAGTCACCTCTGCCAGGAAGGTTGGATCTAGCGGGGCCTAGATTCAATATCTACATCCAGGATCTTATCTATTTCTGGGATTTCTGGAGGTGGTGCAGTAGATTACTGGCTAGGAGAACTTTTTCCACTGTCCCCCGACACCTACTACCTACTGATTCTTGTGTACAGGTTAGTGTCGTCTAAAGGAAGAAAATATAAGTAATATGATATATAGTGACAAACTACTCTAGCCTGCAGTACAGGAAAGGAATACACCCATGTGTTGAGGGACGATAATCAGAAATAGGTTCAGAAATAGATGCTGCACACAGCCAGAATGCCATCATTTAAAAGAACCTCCTGGAAGAACTGCAGCTATAATCAACCACGTTCAGGCAGAGATTGGTGCAATCCATCTGATGTTCACACCTGTCCAGATGCATTTGCGTTTCTGTGTTAGCAGATCTGCAGCAAAAGTCCTGTAATGTATTCTTTATGGCCCCTTTCATGCCTCTCCTTTTTGATACATTACATTGTTGTTGGAATATAGCCAAAAATGTCTTGCTAGCTGCGTTCCAACTAGACTGCATATGCTGATGTATTCTGTGTCTATTCTATGGAATTACAACTGAAAAAAAGTTCAACTGCAAAATGCAGTTCGACTACAAAACGCACCTGATCACCAACTGCATTTGCATCTACATAATGTCAATGTAGCCAAAGGAAACATGTAAAGCAACAGTGTAAATTAGCACTTAGCACACACAGAGGGTGAAAAACAGTTTTGGCTGATGAAGGCCATGCTGACCTGCACCTAGAGTAATCAGGTCTTAAATATATTTTTTTTAAGTTTAAATATAATATATATATATATATATATATATATATATATACACACACACACACACACACACACACACACACACACACACACACCAAAGCAAGACACTTTCATTCAGAACCACACACACACACACACACACACACACACCAAAGCAAGACACTTTCATTCAGAACATTCAGAATAATTTCTATCATGATGTTATCTATAGAACTACTTCTGAGGTTACAGCAATTTACAACTAAAATCATCTGCTTTTCAGAGTACAGATAATAAGTCATTTGAAAATGTTGGATGACTCATAGAAGTATGATTTTATCTTTTGCTCGTTTATTATTATTTAGCTGCAAGGGATAGATTATAAAAAGAAATGTTCATTGGCTGTTATTATATCACATGAAGCAAAGATTTTTCTCATTTCCATGAATAATCCCCCCAGAAGACACACCTAACAATTTAATTAGGGACATAACATGGGAATGGGGTCTCTCTACATCAAATACATTTCCAGCAAAGCCTGTTTCTTCCTTTTCATAGAAGGAAGAAAAATCTGGGGCGACAGGTCTGGGGTGAAGGAACCATTCTTCTTTTACAGGAAATATTCTATTGCAATTATTACCCATCATGCAATAATTTGGGCAGGTAATGCTGCTTCTCCCGAAAAGCAGATCACTCATGTTGGAATAGTATTTTTTCCTACCAGGGGAAGAAGACAAACTTGGCAAGGCTTGGGTGTATAAGTAGCTCCTCCTCCCACTATCTAGCTATTTAGTTTATTTGCATTTTTAATATTGGGAGATTTCCAGATACAGATCATTTAACCCTTTAACTGCCTACTTAAAGATTTTGTCACCCTCTTTTGCAAGACCATTTTTTACCATGTCTGTGCTAAACTGTACTGTTTAATGTGTAACTGTGATTTTTGGAAGGAGAACTATATACTGTTTCTCAGAAGAGTTTGGGCTTTAACATGAAATGCCTTGTTTGACATTTTGTCACTGTTTTCTCAATGTTTTTGTGTAAAATAGGTGGAAAAAATATAATTTTTATGTTTTGTAGCATTTTTAAATAAAAAATGTACGTTTTTAAAGAAAATCATATTGTGTGTAAAAACCCAATTTCTCCCGGTTACAACAGTACCACATATGTATTGGTAGACAGGAGCCCTCCTGCCCAGGAGACACCGCAAAATGAAACATCACTTTAGGAGATTTTTTTAAAGAAAATTCAACTATTATGTGCACCTTGCAGTTTATAAAAAAACAACCCTTTACTTTTGAAATGCCCCCAACAAAAAATATATTCTTGATAATCTTAATAATAATTTATATACTTAGATAATGTATATATCCAGATTTATGTATACATAAGCAGAATAAAAAAACACATTTTCCTAAAATATCAATATGCAAACAAAAAAAAGCTGATTTTTATCAGGAATTCCTAGGAAAATTACATTTTTTTCAGCAAAATCTTTTTTGTTTTGTTTGTAATTTATTCATTGATTTCACAATATTTTTGGGTGAAATATGAAAAAAAGAAAAAATATATACATTAAACATTTTGTTAAGGACAAACTCCCATTCCTTTTGATTACTACACTACCACATATGTACTGGTGTCACGTACCTGCAGTGGATTAGGCGACAGATAAACGCGACCAACTGCGCCCACTGTGACTCACCCAGAAAAAATGGACACGGAGAAATCCACAGCAGAAGAAGCCAGAGAGTCTGGGTACTGGAGCAAACTGAACCCAATGAGTACTGGAGTTGGCTGGAACTGGTGAGTACAGGAACAGCATGAACTGGTGAATACTGAAACAGGTAAGTACAGGAACAGGCTGGAGCTGGTGAAAACTGGAACAGGCTGGAACGGATGACTACTGAACAGACTGGAGCTCAACCATACACCACTCTGGTGCTGGTGTACTGACAGGCCTGGTATTCACTGGAGTCCCTCTCAAGGAAGGACAGACTGGGCTGCTAGGGTCCCACAACCATTATTAATGTAGGTAACTGGAGACAAGAGTGGTTGGACAAAGCCAATCAGTCAGGAGCCAGAGCGGGTAGTCAGACAAAGCCAACGAACAGGAATCAGAGGGGGTAGTCAGGCAAAGCCAAGGATCAGTAATCAGAGCAGGTAGTCAGATGAAGCAAAGGATCAGGAATCACAGCGGGTAGTCAGACAAAGCACAGGTCAGGACCAGAATCGAGTACAGGAACAAGCGAGGCTGGAGTCACCCCGAGAACATCTGCTGGTGGTTTGCTACAGCCACAGGCCTTCCTTAAATGCATATTTTGTTGCGTGTTCCTGTGCATGAACATAAACGCACGAAAGCATGCACAAGCGCATACACCCTCGCATGTGCAATGCGCATAATGCACCACGAACTGTAGTGCTCGTTCATGCACATTCCAGGAGCACAAAACCACATGTACACATGCACAGATGGACGGGGAGACCAAATGGGTGCGATTGAGCAAGTCTAGGGTCATGGCTGCAACCCCTGATCTGCTGCTGTATGTATGTAGTAACAGGAGAGGCTGCAGAAGAGGAGACACAAGTTCCTGGCCAGGAGACAACACAAACTGAGGTGGGAGCTTTGTGAAATTTTCAAATGAAATATAACTACTAACCGCACTATCACAGGTTAAACCTTTTAAATTTAAAAAGATATTTATGTGGGGTCTCCCCTCTCTGGGGGCGGACCCCATGCTTTTTTGTAAAATTGTAATGGTAAAAATGGCGTGGAGTCCCCCCTATCCAAACAAAACCAGCCCAGGTATCAGTATGGGGGCTGGTAGACCACGGCGTGGAGGCCGCGACTTTCCAGCCCCTCCTTTCCTGTGAACTGGTATAGGGGTATCAAGGACCCTTTACCGAATCTCCTGCCCTGGCGTCGGGATGTAGTAACTGCAGATTCCTGAGCTCCTGAGCATCCCTGGGATTTATGTGTCATTGCGAGGCATACTGAGAGTAAAATTCCCCCCATCATGACTGGGAAGAAGGCTAAGAGGAGAGAGAAGGAGAGGAACATCTTACAAGTCGGCGGCAGACCTGGTGGAGGGCCATCGGCTGGCCGGAGCACGAGGATCGGGGAGAGTGGAGCGCCGCCATCATTGCCCCCCTCAACAGGATCATACGTGGCCGAGGAGGACTGCCTACCTGAGGGAGAGCGGAGAGAGGTCAGTCCCGTGGACCCGCCGTCCGTGAGAGCTGAAGCGGCGGAGTCAGCGGTGTCCCACGGGGAGCTGCGATCAGCAGAAGCTCCTCCGTCCAAGATGGCGGCCGGCGCCGGGGGGGCGGACAACCCCCGCCATGCCAGTCGGGCGGGGGGGGTGGCGGATCATGCCCGCGCTGCAGCCAGCGGGCCGGGAGATGCTGCGAGCCTTCCCCTGCTGCTGCACGGGGGAGGAGACCGACGTGACTGCCCAAAGCGCAGGCAGCATCACAGCATCGCTGCGTGAGCCCACAATGATGACAGCAGCAGAGGGAGTGAGGACCGTCCCTATTGTGAACCATGGCATGCTGGAGCAGAGGTATGGGGGGGCACTCAAAGCCTCATAGAGCAGGAGGGAGGCAGTCCCCAGCAATGGAGAGAGCTAGGGGAGGTAACATCACCCTGGAACCTGGTCCCCACACACACCAGGGCTCAAGCTGGAGGGAAGTGGCCATGGACAGGCTTGGGAGGTTTGCATTTACCCCTGAGTTAAGAGACCCCCGGAGGTCAGCGGTCCCAGAATGCGCTGCAGGATCCACCCACTATCATCCCGCCAATCCCAGTTAATGCCATCCCTCAAAGAGCTACGAGATCCAGAAGCCGCTCCGGACCTGACAGAGGGTGGATACCCCACGCCGGCTCACTGTCCAGCACCCCGGCTGTTTATGCATCCAACTCGTTGCAATCTCCCTGTGGCCTCTCCAGGTCTTGGTCGACCCCTGGAGGTTTGGCCACCCTCAGCCCCCCAACCATGCTGTCTTTTGGGCATGAAGAGCCCCCTTCCCTCACAGGGGACCTTTCCCTCACTGGAGTCATTGCCCTTCCATCCCCTTCCTCCTTAGGTTCGCCGACCCTGCCTCATCCCCTGAGTGATGGTACTGGAGACATGACGCCTGCCAACAATATCCACAGAGAAACCCTCTCCTTTCTGAGATCTATTCCCACTAGAGCAGATTTTGAAGCGCTCATAGCAAAATACGAGGCGGCCTACAAGAAAGACATTGCTGAGGTTCGGGGGCCACCTTCAGGCCCTGGATTCCAGAGTCACATCACATCAGTCTGCTAATGAGGTGGTCATTGCCGAGTTGGCTGCCCGGGTCGAGGCGCAGAATTCTCAAATTTTACAGCTTCAACTACAACATGATGACTTGGAAAATAGACATCGCAGAAATAATCTCCGACTACGGGGCATACCGGAGGCCTCCGCCACTGAAGACGTGAAACAAATCATCACCACCATTTTCAATACGCTACTCGAGAAAAGTGTCGATATCCCGATTGAAATTGATAGGGCACGTCGGGCCCTGGGCCCACGCAGCCCTGATCCAGCGCGCCCTAGGGATGTGATCTGCAGGGTGCATTTTTACAAGGTCAAAGAAGAAATTTCTCACAGGGCCTGGAGACACGGTCCAGTGGAATTTGATGGAGTCCAAATTCAAATTCTTCCGGATCTCTCCAGACGCACACTTCAAATGAGAAGAATGTAGAGGCCTATTTTGGACTTTATTAGGGAAGTCGGGGCTTCGTATCACTGGGGCTTCCCCTTTCATCTGATAATCTCCAAGAATCGCGATACTTATCTTCTCAAAACATACCGGGACTTGGATGACCTTTTTTCCTTTCTGAGCTGTGGCCCGACTCCAACTGGCTCCTTCCCACAACGGAGCTCGCTGCACCGAGGCCTTGGAGGAAATCCCTCCGCCGATCGAGAGCTGCCAGACCAAGAGCACGAAATGAGGGGCGTCCTAGACCAACGGACAGCGAGCCCTGAGTGCTTACCTCAGGGTCAAACAGGAGACCGTCCTCTCTCTCTGTTCGCTTAATTCCAGTCCTTAAAAGTTCTTAGTTTTTTTTTTTTAGAGTCTTAAGAGTCTTGTTGTTGGCTGATGTGCCGGGCCGGGTGGGGCTCCGGCGTAGCTACTCCCGACCTTCAACACTAAGGCCTGGTAAGGGTATTGTTACCCAACTAGAGCTTGTGCGTTCTCCCAAGATCTTCGGTCGGTGTGGCTCTTCTGGTGTCTGGAGGGCTCGGACGATTGGCCACTTGTCCCAGTGGACGTTAAAACTCTGGTCCTGAGCAATCTCAGGGAATTGAAGGCGCAAGTGGCTCTCCTCCAGGAGACACATCTCAAGGCCGCAAACCCCCGGTCTCTCAAGAACAAGGTATTCCCAACTTCGTACCATAGCTACTCCCCGGACTCTAGATCTCGGGGGGTTAGTATTCTGCTTGCCAGATCTACTCCATGGGAGGAGGTGGGCGTGCTGAGGGGTGGAGAGGGGAAGTGGTTGTTTGTTAAGGGGAGGATAGGACCCGAGATGTATACTTTTGCAAAAGTATACTCACCTAACGCTGGGCAGGTAACCTTCCTAGTGGAGGTGTTGGATAAGATGTCTGATTTTGCCGAAGGCCGGTTGATAGTGGGTGGAGACTTTAACCTCACCCTGGAACCCCTGGTAGACACATCTAAGGGCCACTCTTATATCTCTTATCCTAAACTTAGGAGAATCAAAAAACGTATGTACTCTCACCAGCTGATCGATCCGTGGCGGGTCCTCAATCCAAGTGAGAGAGACTATTCTTTCTTCTCAGTGCCGCACAACATGTATTCGCGCCTTGACTTTTTATTAATTCCACATTACTTGTTACCGCAGGTCGTAGCCACCACAATCGGTACCATTACTATTTCGGACCACGCACCGGTATCTCTCAAGCTCGTGACACGAGACCAAGCACCTCGGCCCTGGACATGGCAGCTAAATAGTGCACTAATACAAGACCCCATAATCAAGGAGGATGTGGCAAAAAAGCTCCAGGAGTACTTTGCTACTAATACCACCCCGACACCAGTCTCCCCATAATCTGGGAAGCTCATAAATGTGTGGTTCGGGGACTGCTTATTCAGCACGGGGCCAGAGCAAAGAAGGAAAGGAGCAAACAAATAGGCGAACTACTCGGAGAAATCCGTAAATTAGAATCCCTCCACAAGCAGTCGCTGGCGGCAACCCACCTGGCCACCCTGACCTCCCTTAGAGAGCGATTGAAGGAAATATATAACGATAGATATAAACTCCAGCTTGTAAACAGCAGGAAAATCTTTTATGAATCAGGGGACAAATGTGGCCGCCTTTTGGCCTCGGCTTTGCGGGGGGGGGGGGGAAGAGCTAAAACATACATTCCCAGAATTAGGAACAGGGAGAGCAACACGGTGCACAAGGCTAGTGACATTGCAGTTGTCTTTAGGGAATACTACAAATCTCTATATAACATTCCCCCCGCCCATCCAGGCTCTGGTCCGTTAGTGAATATATTCAGCAATCAGAAATGTCCAAACTATCGTGGGATCTGCTGGAGGATTTGGAGGCCCCAATTACGCTGGAGGAATTAGCCCTGGCCATTAAGGGTCCGGCACCGGGGCCGGATGGTCTCCCTCTTCTCTATTATAAAACATTTACAGAAACACTCTCGCCTAGGCTTCTTGGGGTATTCAACTCCTTAAAAGCAGACGATACCCTCCCACTGGATAGTTTACGCGCCCATATATCGGTGATACCTAAGGAAGGGAAAGACCCCACCCTGAGCTCCAGTTTTAGGCCAATCTCCCTTCTTAATTCTGACATTAAGCTCCTTGCTAAAATACTTGCCAGTCGCCTCTCCCCCCCATCTCCACCAAGTTACCAAGAGAAACTTGCCCTCAATCCTCCTTGTGACAGATGCTGAAAAGGCGTTCGACAGGGTACGGTGGGACTTCATGTTTGGAGTCCTGGATCATATTGGTCTGGGGCCCAACATGAGGTCTGGGGCCCAACCTATACCGGGATCCCACGGCCTCAGTGAGAGTTAATGAAACCCTGTCGGAGCCCTTCGGTATCGGAAATGGGAAGAGACAGGGGTGCCCCCTTTCCCCCTTAATTTTTATATTGACACTGGAGCCACTGCTTTGTAGAGTAACAAAAAACCCTAACATTCAGGGGATTTCCCTTACATCCGGCCACTATAAAATAGCGGCGTTCGCTGATGACTTACTGTTCTTTATAACTCTCCCTCACTCCCAAACCTTATGAAAGAATTGGAGGTTTATAGGAACCTGTCCAATTACAAGGTGAACATGCAGAAATCTGAAGTACTTAATTTAAACATTGAGGCAGAGAGGGAAGGGAATCTCAGACAATCTTTCCCCTTTAACCCTTTAAGTGCCAGCCTACCTGGAGTTTTTGTCACACTCTGTTGCCAGACCATTTTGCACTATTTTGCGCTCCCCATGTTCAAATGTGATTTTTGAAGGGATTTCCAGGGATTTCCCAGGAAAATGATATATTGTTTTTTTCAGCAGAGTCTGGGCTTTAACATGAAATGTCTTGTCATTTTTTAGGTGTATTCTCAATATTTTTGGGTGAAATATGTGCAAAAAAAAAAAAAAAAATTTTACATATTGTAGTTTTTTTTTGTAATAAAAAATGTCAGTTTGTCAATGAAATCTTATTGCGTGTGAAATCCCAATTTCTCCCGGTTACAGCGGTACCACATATGTATAGGTAGACACCCTTTCCTGCCCAGGAGACTCCCCCAAACTGAAACAGCGCTTTAGGGGATTTTCAGATAAAATACAACTGTGCTACGGAATATGCGCACCTTGCAGTTTTTCCAGAAAAAAAACCCTTTACATTTGAAATACCCCCAACAAACTATATATTCTCTGGAAGTACACACCTCAGGCTAGGCGTACCAGGCTTGTTGATGTGGCCATAGTTTTCTGGAAGTAATCCCTCAATGGATTCTTTGGTTGCAAAGAGTTCCCATAAAAAAAAGTATAAAAAAGCAGAATCAAACCAACATTTTCCTAAAAAAACTATATACAAACAAGAAAAAACAAGTTTAATCTGAAAACGCAACATCCCCCGAACAGAACAATACCCAACATGCATAGCTACTGTCAAGGGAAGAGTTGCCAAACACCCCAAAGTAAAGCATGTGCGTAACGGTAATTTTACTTGAAAATTTCAGCTCTGCAGACAAAGTGCGCACCTTGCGATTTTTCAACCAAAACAAGCCTTGACATTTGGAATATCCCCCATAAACCATATATTCCCTGAAAGTACACACGTTAGCTTTCTAAGGGTACCCAGCTTGTTCTAGTGGGCTCATCTTTCTGGAATTATTACCTCAAAGAATTCTTTGGTTGCGCAGGGTTTCCCTAAAAAATTTATAAAAAAGCTGAATAAAAAACACCTTTTCCTAAAATATAAATATGCAAACCAGAAAAAACAAGCTAAGTCTGAAAGCACAAGGTCCCCCGAACAGAACAATACCCAACATGCATAGGTACTATTAACCCTTTTAATTGCCAGCCTACTTGAGATTTTGTCACCCTCTGTTGACAGGCCATTTTTCCCCATTTTGCGTCATGTTTTGCGCCATTTTTGCTGGAACTTTCAGGAAAATTATATATATTTTTTTTTGCAGCAGAGTTTAGGCTTTAACATGAAATGTCTTGTTTGTAAATTTTTTTTTTTACAATATTATTAAGTAAAAAAAATAAATAAATTAATAAAAATTTTTTTTAGAAAATTGACTCCTTTATTTTAAATAAAAAATTTATTGCATGCGAAAGCCCCATTTCTACCGATTAGAACGGTACCACATATTTATCGGTAGCCCCCTGTTCGTGCCCAGGAGACCCCTCTAACTGAAACAAGTATTTTCTAACATTCACAAAAAAAATACAAATACCATCCACACTACAAAGGGTTAAATCGAGAAAATGACATAGTGTCCCCCCTCCCAGGGGAGGGAGACCCCATTTTTTTTTTTATTTTTAAGGGTTAAAAACCCTTAAAAATAAAAAAAAAAATTGACGTGGGGTCCCCCTTACCTAAAGTAACCAGCCCGGGACCAGCTATGGGGGCTTGTAGGCACAGAGTGGGGGGGCCAGCTTTTGTGGCCCCCCCACCCTGCAGCCTACGAGCCCACATAGCCTATGTGGGCCGGGGCTCTTCTGCCCCCCCCTGGCCTTTGGGGAGGCAGGTAATGGGGGTGCCGGGGGTTAATGGCAAGCCACCCGCTAGCGCAGGTGGCTTGCCATCCCCCCAGCCTTGTGAACTGGTATAGGGGTCATGGACCCCTTACCAGTTCACAAGGGGTTAAAAGGAAATAATCACACAGACACAAGCAGAGAAAAAAATATTTTATTAATTTTTTTTTTTTTTTTTACACTGTACTCACCTCCCATCCATCCTGGAGCACTCTGTCCCTCGGCGATCACTGGCTTCTGCTCACTTGCTAGAAGCCTTTTATAGCTGCTGGATGACAGAACACAAAGGGTTAATCAAAAAAAAAATGACATAGGGTCCCCCCTCCCAGGGGAGGGGGACCCCATTTTTTTTTTGATTTTCAAGGGTCCTCACCTGAAGACTGCGCAGCCCAGGGGGGGGATCGGACCGCACCCTGGTGAAGAGGAGACCCGACAGAAGGCTCGGGCGCGGAGGTGAGTAAATGACAGTTTGTTTTTTTTTTGTTTTTTTACAGGGTCGATGTCAGCGCTGGAAACGGGGGGGGGGCTGGTGGTTTTGGGCCCCCTCCTGAAGATGGAGGACGACGGGGGGGCGATCGGATGCCCCCTGCAGGAAGAGGGGACCCCAAGCTTCACGGGGATACCGGAGGTAAGTGTTTTTTTCTATTTTTTAACTGTTTGGGGGAAATGCCAGGCACGTAGTTTCTACGTGCTTGGCACTTAAGGGTAGGAGAAGCAACCACGTAGAAACTACGTGCTTGGCATTTAAAGGGTTAAATGGGCTAAGGAGTACATCACGTACCTTGGTACGAAGCTTGGTAGATCTTTGGAAAGAATCTACTCCTTTAACTTTCCCCCCCTGCTTCCTGCTTCAAGCATTCTCGAAGGGCCTAGAGGCCTGGTCTCTCAAAAAACTCTAGTGGTTTGGGAGATGCAAGGCCCTAAAAATGAATATACTCCCCCGTCTTCTTTATGCAATGCAAGCATTTCCGGTGGTGATCCTTAACACGTTCCTGAAAAGGGTTGGGAAGCTGTTTTCTAAATTTATCTGGCTAGGGAAAACACCTAGAATAAACAGGAGGATCTAAATTAGGACAGGGGACAATGGGGGGATAGGCCTTCCAGACCCAAATCTTTATTACGCTGCCACTCACCTAACTAGAATAATAGACTGGTGTAGGCACTGGCAACATAAGCAATGGGTCCAGATAGAGCAGGGTGGATTGTCGTTACCATTGGTTTCACTCCCTTGGCTGCCGCGACAGGCATTAAGTGTAGAAATGAAAGACCCCACAATTGGAGCATCGCTCAAAATTTGCCACAAATACCTCCCATGGAGTGAGATGTCGCTGGCCTTCTCTCCTTTGTTCCCGGTTCTGGGGAACCTGGCTTTTCCCCCCGGGACGAGGGGGGGGACCTGCAGATAGTTGGTTGCGGAAGGGAGTTAACAGGATCAGACACTTCATGGGTCGCGATGGTTGGAAGTCCCTGGATGCTATTGCAGAGTCTGGAGAACTCCCGAGATGGGACAACTGGCAGCAAATGTAATTCGGTCATTTCCTGTCTACCCTGAAGTTACAAGCCCGTCACCTTAGAGAACTCACACTGTTTGAGAGGCTCTGCGAGGAAAGGGGGCCTGCCCAGCACGTGCTGTCTTTCACATATAAACTCTTGGTGAACCACCAGGACCAAGACCCTCTGCCGTCTTTTGCGAGGTGGGAAAGGGATCTGGGGACTACCTTCTCAGCTGAGAACAGGAAGCGAATTGTCCGACTGGCGCAAAAAACAGCTACCTGTACTAGGTACAAGGAGTGTAACTACAAAGTTCTCACAAGATGGTACAGGGTTCCCACGCTACTGCACAGGTGGTTCCCTGATACCTCCCCCTTATGCTGGCGATGTGGCGGGGATGAAGGGGATCTCCTCCATATCTTCTGGTCATGCCCTAGGTTGACTAACTTCTGGGGTACAGTTAGAGATACAATGCGACACATGATGGACTGGGAGGTCCCCGAGGGTCCGGCCTTCTTCCTTCTCCACCACTCGGAGCTGCAACCCCCCCCAGCATCTCTATTTGGCTGCATAAGGTGGCAGAGATCGAGAGGTTTGAAGGCCTAATTGCAGCGCAAAATGAAGCCTTGGAAGATCACCGCCTTAAGTGGACTAACTGGAATGTTTTCACTGCCTCACAGGACTATGAGAGGTTGATAGCGGAGAGTCAATAGTGGTTGTCAGTCCACAGCTTTACCCGGTCTCGTTTTCCCCTGTTCCTATTTACCCACCGCCTCTCTCCCTCTTGTTTCTGTGTTACCCTTGACCCCCCCCCCTCCGCCCTAGTTTCCACGACTTTCTGTTTTGCAGTAGTGGAGCTGGTGACAACCCCCATATAGAGGTGTCAGGTGTTTGGACATCTGGTCCTCCTTGTTCAAGGAGTTTGGACTAGCAGAATGGAACAGTTTATTGGGGGGTGCAGCCTCTGCTGTGGCAATGTCTTCCTAACTACTGTGATTGTCGAAATTTTTATATGTTTGACGATGCTGCGCATCTGCTGTCTGTGGATTACACGTGTTCTCTTCTATGTATGTTGACGATCTTGAAAATGATAAAGAAGATATATATATAAAAAAAGCACCCTTTACCAGTTCACAAAGGGTAAATGTAAAAAAAAAACACAGAAACAGACATTCTTAAAGAAAAAATAATTTATTCCTACTTTTTTCTACTTACCTCCAATCCAATTCAGATTGCTGTGAACGCGCCACGTTGTCACTGACAGCAGGATGTGATTGGCAGAAGCCAGGTGTGAGGGCAGAGGATCGGAGTCCCTGCACCCTCTTCTGCCAATCATCTCTGGCTTCTGCATGCTGGCCTGCTGCTGGGAATGGCCTTTTATACTGTCCGAGTGAGGTGACGCCATCTTAAAAAAGGCGGTAGCCGGTGAGCTGACAGTATCCCCCACGGAGGGCAGGGAATCGGAATTCTCTGCCCCACTGAAGACCCTGGGAAGGGATTGGGGACCCTGCACTTGATCTCTAAAGGAGGTGAGCGCCTTTTTTGCCTGCACATGAGAGAAAACAGCAGGCACATGAAATGGTCTGCTGTTTAGCATTCCGAGAAGCAACCACGTGAATTTCGCATACTTGCCGTTTAAAGGGTTAAGCATGGGCTTGACTGTCAGTTAGTAAACGCATGCTAATTTCTGTCTGCTCTCAGTACTTCTCAGATATGAGATTTTTAGCCAGTCACACAAGATTGTGTGAGTTGTCATCAGTCTGGTTTCAATAGGGGAATAGTGAGGGGCTTTGGATCAGGGCTAAAGCATGATTCAACCCGGGTCTTGCGGATTAGTTGCAGTTCGCTTCATCCTTCAAAGTGGCAATATCCGGGTCAAATCATGTGGTATTTTTTTTATTAATAAAAAAATGTGTCCTCCGTTTTCCCATGGGCTACTAGCCAGGTAAACCAGCCATAAGGGCTGGCAACCCAGGGCTCAAAGGCTGAACAGCCAACCCCTTTGCCCTTTTGTATATATCCATTGCTCACTGGGCCCATACTGATGGGCACCGGCTCTTCCACATGCCAGTGCCCAAAAGAGGGTATGGGTTATTGGTTGGAAGGTATTTGGCATGCCACTCGCCAGTAACAGCAGGTGGCTGACAGCTCTGGTCCTGCCAGAAGCCCTCCAAAGCACCTGGTATGCTGTTTCAGGGGTACCTACTGAGTAATGCTGGGAGCTGGGGGAGGGAAATTTTTACACTACCAGAGACAGAGGGGGGTGACCCAGGAAATCCTCACATCCAGTGACTTAATTAGTCAAATAGGGGGATTATACAGAAGCTCCAATGCTGGCTAGCATTCCCCCTGGCTGGATGCCACAGTAGAAGCACAGGTGACCTGTGTCTCCTGTGCAGACAAATGCTGGGGACAGCAGCTGCTGTTGGGAAAAAGGATAAGTGGCCAATATTTAACTATTTGGCATTCAGGTGTAACTAATGCTGGATGCAGGGGACTATCTGCTGTCTGAAACTATAAATAAATTAGACCCTGGAGCTTGCATACATCCTATATGTGCTGAAAATAAGAGTAAGACGGCACTGAATGCATCTCAACATATGTGGCATGCACTTTTCCATTCACTATACAAGGACCAAGAGAAAAGATGGGGGAGAAAAGAAACCTTTGAAGACTGCTATAGGTGTTTCTGTGGGGACCCGGATAAAGAGTTAAAGAGGGAAATGTCAGCTGAAGAGGAATGTTTACCCAAATGTAGAATTGAAGTCACCTTCAAAAAAATAAGAAACATGCAAATGTATTTGCTGTCTGGCTTGATTTCTGCCAGTAAAATTATACCGGGAAAGCACGACATTTAATCAATTTCAATTTTTCTCATTTTATTAAAATAAAACAGTCAGCAAATACTGCATTTTTGTTTTTGTCTTTCATATTTTAATTTTCTTGATGTATTATAAATGTATGTAACTATTTTCAGTTAAACACTTTTCAGTTTATGCAGTATTGTTTTCTTGTGAAAGAAAGATGGAAAAAAGTTAGATGCATGTTCCTGAATGAATCCAGATTTTCCTTTCTAGTTTTATCTTTTGTTCTGTCACCCAAATAATTTTAGAACAGCTGAGTTAAACGCCTGAATCTTTAGTCATATTTCTGTGCATAATTCTCGTTACAATAACCTCTTTTGCATGAAAATATAAAACTACTGAACAAAGCCTGTGAATTATGCCTCTAACTTCCTTTCTTCTTTGAATCACAGCTCAATTTAGCCCATGCCTTAAATACTGCACCCTTTAAGAAAGGATTGTTGTGTGTTTTGTGTCTGCTGAACTCCTTACTGTCACAGTAAAAATGGATATAACCAATTATTTGGTGAAGCCAGTATGACTTCCGGTGTGCATTGCAGTGTGGATTGCAACCTGCATCCCATGAGCTTTTTTTTGTTTCTCCTACTCTTACTTCTACTCTTTTCCCCTAAAATCACCTATACCTGCGATATACAGGTGAGGTACATCATATATCCTACAATTTTTTTTTTATAATTTTGGACATTACAGCACCCTATGAGCTATGCTAAATAATTTACCACATGTTTCTGCCTAGCCCATAGGATGATGTTGTTTCCAAACCTAAAGCAAAATTTTCTTACCTCTTAGACAAAAAGATGCACCTAACCTGTAAAAATGCCCCATCATATGTACAGGTTTTCTGGCACTTTTTTGTTTCTTTGTTTTTGAAAAGCTCACCGGGATGCAGGTTGGAATCCACACTCAATGCACACCGGAAGTCCCACTGGCTACCAAATAATTAACATGACCCCCTATGTCTCGTACAAATCAAGTTGGGGTATAACAAGGGTTTCTCAAATGTGTTTTAACTCCTTATAAACCCACCTAATTTTAGCAATAAAGTGGACCAAAACCCATGATTTTCATGAAGCCGGGTTTAGATCTGTATACCCGGGGCTTCCCAAACCAGGCTGTAGTTGATTGCCTGTTATACACACCTCACAGTATGAACCCCATCACATAGTCCCTCCCCCACACAATGAATATAAAGAGTGCACCTGTAGAACCCTCTACGCGACAGCTCAAAATACAGACTTAGAGGCTGTTACAGAAGATCACTCTGTGGGGGCTTAAAGTGGACCAACTCATTTTTAATTTTTTTTTTCCTTTAAATGTAAAAAAAACAAAAAAGGTAATTAATAAGCATGCAAACTGCTGCAAGCTTATTAATAACTTACTCGCCTTACCTGCCCATCAGCCCCTGCATTGCCATCTACAACCTGGAGTATGTATCACACAATCTTCCCGGGTGCAGCCTTTGACCCTCCCGGTGAGCCAGCCCCTCACTGAGAGTGGACGAGTTTTCTTTCACTTAGCGCAGCCAGTGGGCGATGCAGGATCGGGTGACAGCATCGAGAGACACAAGTCACAGCTCGATGAGGTAAGAAGCTGCTGACGTCGGCTGCTGACAGGAGTCTGAAGATTGCTGTTCATTCATGGAGTGGTGGATTCGGCCACTCCATGAACCTCGAAGTGGCTTGCAAAAGTAGCTGCAAAGCCGTGTGCGACTGTGTGGCTGCAGGGACATCTGGACCTGCACCGGAAAAGTATTTAAGTCCGCAGCTCTAGGGGGTGACTGGTGCATTTTTAGGCTTAACTATTGGACTAGCATCTCCAGAAGAGGCCTGTAGTATGCTCCAGAATGTAGTATGCCATACAGTGGCAGCTAAGGGTATCCAACTCTCAAGCTGCTTCACCATGGCTGTTCTTCAAAGGGCTTCCCACCTTGTGAGGGACCTGGAGGACAATGAGGACCGAGAGGCAGTTTTGAGTTCCAGATGGCAGCTTCAAGTACCAAACTGCAGGGCAGCCCAAATAATTTATAATCTTTACCTGTGCTGCTCCTAGACTTCCATAGACTTGACTGTGCACTGCATGCAGCACTTGCCAAAAAAAATGCTGCTCATTGGTGTGAAACTTTCCCAAATTTTCCAAAACCCGTTTGTGGCTTTATTTAAGTATTCCTACATTAATGAAAAGCAAGGGGGGGGGGGGGGGCAGATGTGAAAGTGGAGAAAGGGTAACAAGACTGGGTGAGTCCCAACATGTTTGATCTTTTTACATGTTGTCCAACATGTTTGAATGTATTTCCACAATATAAATAATTTGTGAATGTAAATTAATAGGGGTGGATTACCCCCCCCCCCCCCCCAACCTTTACCTGTGACAAAAAAATCATGCATCTTTTACCCTGTCTGCTGGTACCATATGCTTGACCTTTTCTTCAGAAGTCAGTTGTACCAATGTCAAGTACTGTAAATCTGCTATTTTACTCTGCAACAATGCCACCAAAATATTGAATGTACTGTAGATAAACGAGGGGGTGGGGAAGTGGGTTCTGCTCACCACATGTCAAACTACTTAGGTGCACTTCTACTTCAAATACAAGAAAATATTGCCAAAAATCATTGGCTATATGTAAACTGCCATAGATTATACTATGATCTATGATATTTAGTTACACTGTTACTGGTAACCTTGTTCATTTCTACTTTTTGTTTATCTAATGCCTATCATTTTAAACTAATTTTACACAGACAGAAGATCCACATTCATAGTTATATTGAGACCTTAAATTAATGTGTAGTGTCAAACTAGCGTATCATTTAAATAAAGTGCAAATCTGTAATTACACCAGTGGAAACGGTGCCTTTATGCCCTCTCAAGTACCAACAATTAACCATCCTGTCCCTTTACATTTATATCACTGCTAAAGAGTGTGCATAGCAATTGACTAAATTTAGATTTCCAAGATAAACTCTACACGCCACCTGAGACCTATTTGATCAAATTAATCAAAGGGTGGGAAAAAGAGGAGGCTTTCATAAATGTGTGTAAAAGAATATACATTCTCTGCAAATGGTCTTCCTGTTCTATATCAGAAGTTTGCTAATACAAGAAGTTAAGAATCAAAAAGGAATGCTACAGACTATTTTATATTGTGTATAGTTTAAACCTTGTTATGCAGCCAACGTAACATTTCTAAAAATGAATATGACTTTTACACTATAGAAATCACATTTAAAGTAATGCAGAATGAAAGGAACCGTAGTTGGAGTTGCTAAGCCAAAAAAAATTATGAAACTGTTCTGAAACCTTTATGATACTATTAAGTTAGTAGATTCATTGTTAGTAATAGTATATATATATTACTGAACTTATTCAAAAAAGAACTTTACAGTAAAACGGCAATGCCCATCACAGTGGAGGCTTCTTCAAAGTTACCATCTATTAAGCTATTCCAGACCCTGGATTGTGGTGTTGATATAGACTCAATTAGATCGTTGTTTAGGTTCTTGCAACTGCTCGCTGATTACAGGGTTCCTTTTTTTTCCCTGCAAGAACATCACAGACCATTCATAGCTCATCGGACAAACATGCACCTGAAGCAGGAAATAGGCCAGACAGAAGGAATATGAGCCTTCGAGAAGGTAGAATTAAAGATCATAGGGTTGATTAAGCATAATGAGAAGTTTGTTGTTGAGAAAAAAGTAATAAAAAAATAATAATAATGAAAGTTCTGCAAGTCATGACAGTACCAAAGACAGTTACTGCTAGAGATCCAGCAGAAGTCCATGTTACATAGGATAAACACTGTAAAAGTAGAGTAAAGTTTTTCAGATGGTACTGTGTTTTCCCAAAAAGACAGGTCTTATATTAATTTTTGCTCCACAATTAGGTTATAAGGCTGGCTGTGGGGAGGGGGGTGCGAAGGGATTCGTCTGTGTGCCCAGCATGGCGGCAGGCTGGAGTAGAGCCTGCAAGATATTTCACTCCAGACAGACACACTTACTTGATGTGTCCTCACCCTCTACATCCGTTATGAGTCCTTACCCTCTTTTACAGCCGCTCCTGTCCCTCTGCTGAAGCCTGACAGCTGGATTATGAATAGTAACTATGGTTTATTTTTGGGGTAGGGTTTATATTTTTTGCATTAGGAAAAAATGCTGAAAATCTTAGTATAGTTTATATTCAAGGTGGGTCTTATTTTCGGGGAAACAGGGTAATACAGTAACATCGCCATCGCAGATTAAAAAACTAGGCAGAGAGGTGAGCAGCTCAGGGGGACTCAGGACCCTAAAGTTTAGTTTGCAGGCAGTTTGTTCCCTATCATATTTAAAGATTATAAGCGCCCTAGATAGCTTGTAAAATGCAATACATAATGGAAAGTTTAAAATGAATTACAAATATTATTTTGAACATGTATTGCCTAAAACAATAACACCCTTGTATGTATTAACAGGGTAAATGCATTTCCAGAGATAAACAGAATACAGGTGCTGGTTACTCTATGTCAAATACTCATTTAATTAGAACTTCACAAAGCACTATTTGTGCAATTTAATAAACAAATAAACACTGCAAAGACAATAATAATGTAAAATAACGTCATGTTTTTCATATGTTTAGCTACTGTACTCTTGATTTATTACTGCTAAAATGTCAGAAACCAGCAAAAATGATGTTACAACCTCAATCTTTATGATGTATTAAAAAATTCCTTGTGTTGCATAAAAACTGAATCTCTGACACCTCTTTGATGAAAACAGCACCTGAATTTGAAATTCAGCTATCTTGTCTAATGATAAAAGCCTCCAGTTCAAACTTCATAGGAGTAACTAAGAGAATAATTCCATATCCTGGGAGCTGACCTTTTCTTATGTCATGGTATAATGAGGATGGAAAATGCGTTATTCGACTACTGTTATATCTATGTTTTATGCACTGTACATTAGTTTGCACATGACCATTTATTATTTTATGTTGGCAGTGAATGTCTATAGTTACCTGTCTGCATTTTTCTTTGTAATGTAATGAAACTAATGGTAATGGGAAATTAGTCACTGAGGATATAGAAAAGGCAGAGCTGTAATGGATTCTTTAGCTTTGTGATCACAAAAGAGGAGCAAAGTACTAACATACAGATGTAGTAATTGTTAACAGACACATCACAGCTCAGCCAATTGTGATATCTAGAGATGAGCGAACTTTTGAAAAATTCGATTCGACTGATTCGCCGAATTTTCCGACAAAAATCGTTTCGACCCGAATAAATTCGTGACGAATCGCTATTAAAAACGGCTATTTCTGAGCCTCCTACAGCCTCAATAGGGTTGTAAACCATTCAGCCTTGCTGTAACACGCACAGGATGCGTGCTGGGTTAGTTAAATAATACTTTGAAGAAATATCACATGCAGATCAGAGGCATCGCTAATAGAATCGCAGAGCGGCACAATTGCAGAGAGTTGAAGTGGCATCACTATGAGGGGCAGAAGGAGCCCAAATATACACTGGAGTTGGCCTCAGGAGCCCAAAAATTGGATGAATCACACCCTGGAGTTGGCAGAAGTTGGCAGCAGCAGCAGCAGGAGCCCAAATATACACTGGAGTTGGCTTCAGGAGCCCAAAAATTGGATGAATCACACCCTGGAGTTGGCAGGAGTTGACACCAGCAGCAGCAGGAGCCCAAATATACACTGGAGTTGGCTTCAGGAGCCCAAAAATTGGATGAATCACACCCTGGAGTTGGCAGAAGTTGGCAGCAGCAGCAGCAGGAGCCCAAATATACACTGGAGTTGGCCTCAGGAGCCCAAAAATTGGATGAATCACACCCTGGAGTTGGCAGAAGTTGGCAGCAGCAGCAGCAGGAGCCCAAATATACACTGGAGTTGGCCTCAGGAGCCCAAAAATTGGATGAATCACACCCTGGAGTTGGCAGAAGTTGGCAGCAGCAGCAGCAGGAGCCCAAATATACACTGGAGTTGGCTTCAGGAGCCCAAAAATTGGATGAATCACACCCTGGAGTTGGCAGGAGTTGACACCAGCAGCAGCAGGAGCCCAAATATACACTGGAGTTGGCTTCAGGAGCCCAAAAATTGGATGAATCACACCCTGGAGTTGGCAGAAGTTGGCAGCAGCAGCAGCAGGAGCCCAAATATACACTGGAGTTGGCCTCAGGAGCCCAAAAATTGGATGAATCACACCCTGGAGTTGGCAGAAGTTGGCAGCAGCAGCAGCAGGAGCCCAAATATACACTGGAGTTGGCCTCAGGAGCCCAAAAATTGGATGAATCACACCCTGGAGTTTGCAGGAGTTGACAGTAGCAGCAGCAGGAGCCCAAATATACACTGGAGTTGGCCTCAGGAGCCCAAAAATTGGATGAATCACACCCTGGAGTTGGCAGAAGTTGGCAGCAGCAGCAGCAGGAGCCCAAATATACACTGGAGTTGGCTTCAGGAGCCCAAAAATTGGATGAATCACACCCTGGAGTTGGCAGGAGTTGACACCAGCAGCAGCAGGAGCCCAAATATACACTGGAGTTGGCTTCAGGAGCCCAAAAATTGGATGAATCACACCCTGGAGTTGGCAGAAGTTGGCAGCAGCAGCAGCAGGAGCCCAAATATACACTGGAGTTGGCCTCAGGAGCCCAAAAATTGGATGAATCACACCCTGGAGTTGGCAGAAGTTGGCAGCAGCAGCAGCAGGAGCCCAAATATACACTGGAGTTGGCCTCAGGAGCCCAAAAATTGGATGAATCACACCCTGGAGTTGGCAGGAGTTGACAGTAGCAGCAGCAGGAGCCCAAATATACACTGGAGTTGGCCTCAGGAGCCCAAAAATTGGATGAATCACACCCTGGAGTTGGCAGAAGTTGGCAGCAGCAGCAGCAGGAGCCCAAATATACACTGGAGTTGGCTTCAGGAGCCCAAAAATTGGATGAATCACACCCTGGAGTTGGCAGGAGTTGACACCAGCAGCAGCAGGAGCCCAAATATACACTGGAGTTGGCTTCAGGAGCCCAAAAATTGGATGAATCACACCCTGGAGTTGGCAGAAGTTGGCAGCAGCAGCAGCAGGAGCCCAAATATACACTGGAGTTGGCCTCAGGAGCCCAAAAATTGGATGCATCACACCCTGGAGTTGGCAGAAGTTGGCAGCAGCAGCAGCAGGAGCCCAAATATACACTGGAGTTGGCCTCAGGAGCCCAAAAATTGGATGAATCACACCCTGGAGTTGGCAGAAGTTGGCAGCAGCAGCAGCAGGAGCCCAAATATACACTGGAGTTGGCTTCAGGAGCCCAAAAATTGGATGAATCACACCCTGGAGTTGGCAGGAGTTGACACCAGCAGCAGCAGGAGCCCAAATATACACTGGAGTTGGCTTCAGGAGCCCAAAAATTGGATGAATCACACCCTGGAGTTGGCAGAAGTTGGCAGCAGCAGCAGCAGGAGCCCAAATATACACTGGAGTTGGCCTCAGGAGCCCAAAAATTGGATGAATCACACCCTGGAGTTGGCAGGAGTTGACACCAGCAGCAGCAGGAGCCCAAATATACACTGGAGTTGGCCTCAGGAGCCCAAAAATTGGATGAATCACACCCTGGAGTTGGCAGAAGTTGGCAGCAGCAGCAGCAGGAGCCCAAATATACACTGGAGTTGGCTTCAGGAGCCCAAAAATTGGATGAATCACACCCTGGAGTTGGCAGGAGTTGACACCAGCAGCAGCAGGAGCCCAAATATACACTGGAGTTGGCTTCAGGAGCCCAAAAATTGGATGAATCACACCCTGGAGTTGGCAGAAGTTGGCAGCAGCAGCAGCAGGAGCCCAAATATACACTGGAGTTGGCCTCAGGAGCCCAAAAATTGGATGAATCACACCCTGGAGTTGGCAGAAGTTGGCAGCAGCAGCAGCAGGAGCCCAAATATACACTGGAGTTGGCCTCAGGAGCCCAAAAATTGGATGAATCACACCCTGGAGTTGGCAGGAGTTGACAGTAGCAGCAGCAGGAGCCCAAATATACACTGGAGTTGGCCTCAGGAGCCCAAAAATTGGATGAATCACACCCTGGAGTTGGCAGAAGTTGGCAGCAGCAGCAGCAGGAGCCCAAATATACACTGGAGTTGGCTTCAGGAGCCCAAAAATTGGATGAATCACACCCTGGAGTTGGCAGGAGTTGACACCAGCAGCAGCAGGAGCCCAAATATACACTGGAGTTGGCTTCAGGAGCCCAAAAATTGGATGAATCACACCCTGGAGTTGGCAGAAGTTGGCAGCAGCAGCAGCAGGAGCCCAAATATACACTGGAGTTGGCCTCAGGAGCCCAAAAATTGGATGCATCACACCCTGGAGTTGGCAGAAGTTGGCAGCAGCAGCAGCAGGAGCCCAAATATACACTGGAGTTGGCCTCAGGAGCCCAAAAATTGGATGAATCACACCCTGGAGTTGGCAGAAGTTGGCAGCAGCAGCAGCAGGAGCCCAAATATACACTGGAGTTGGCTTCAGGAGCCCAAAAATTGGATGAATCACACCCTGGAGTTGGCAGGAGTTGACACCAGCAGCAGCAGGAGCCCAAATATACACTGGAGTTGGCTTCAGGAGCCCAAAAATTGGATGAATCACACCCTGGAGTTGGCAGAAGTTGGCAGCAGCAGCAGCAGGAGCCCAAATATACACTGGAGTTGGCCTCAGGAGCCCAAAAATTGGATGAATCACACCCTGGAGTTGGCAGGAGTTGACACCAGCAGCAGCAGGAGCCCAAATATACACTGGAGTTGGCTTCAGGAGCCCAAAAATTGGATGAATCACACCCTGGAGTTGGCAGAAGTTGGCAGCAGCAGCAGCAGGAGCCCAAATATACACTGGAGTTGGCCTCAGGAGCCCAAAAATTGGATGAATCACACCCTGGAGTTGGCAGGAGTTGACAGTAGCAGCAGCAGGAGCCCAAATATACACTGGATTTGGCTTCAGGAGCCCAAAAATTGGATGAATCACACCCTGGAGTTGGCAGGAGTTGACACCAGCAGCAGCAGGAGCCCAAATATACACTGGAGTTGGCTTCAGGAGCCCAAAAATTGGATGAATCACACCCTGGAGTTGGCAGAAGTTGGCAGCAGCAGCAGCAGGAGCCCAAATATACACTGGAGTTGGCCTCAGGAGCCCAAAAATTGGATGAATCACACCCTGGAGTTGGCAGAAGTTGGCAGCAGCAGCAGCAGGAGCCCAAATATACACTGGAGTTGGCCTCAGGAGCCCAAAAATTGGATGAATCACACCCTGGAGTTGGCAGGAGTTGACAGTAGCAGCAGCAGGAGCCCAAATATACACTGGAGTTGGCCTCAGGAGCCCAAAAATTGGATGAATCACACCCTGGAGTTGGCAGAAGTTGGCAGCAGCAGCAGCAGGAGCCCAAATATACACTGGAGTTGGCCTCAGGAGCCCAAAAATTGGATGAATCACACCCTGGAGTTGGCAGAAGTTGGCAGCAGCAGCAGCAGGAGCCCAAATATACACTGGAGTTGGCCTCAGGAGCCCAAACATTGGATGAATCACACCCTGGAGTTGGCAGGAGTTGACAGTAGCAGCAGCAGGAGCCCAAATATACACTGGAGTTGGCCTCAGGAGCCCAAAAATTGGATGAATCACACCCTGGAGTTGGCAGGAGTTGGCAGCAGCAGCAGCAGGAGCCCAAAAAATGGCCTAAAGACATAAATATGTTTTGCACCATTTGGAAAGTGTAAAACGTGGCACCATGCTGAATCTAGTCGCATGCATCAGGCATTGGTGGGTGGAAATCCTGGCTGATCCATCCCTGATTCATTTTGACAAAGGTGAGTCTCTCCACATTTTTAGTTGACAGACGAGTTCTCCTCGCCGTAACTATGGCCCCCGCCGCACTAAACACCCGCTCAGATGGCACGCTACTTGCCGGGCAGGACAGCTTTTCCAGGGCAAACTCTGCTAGTTGCGGCCACAAATCAAGTTTGGCTGCCCAGAAGTCCAGCGGATCCTCAAGGTGTGTTGGCATGGTCATGTCAAAGTATGACATGACCTGCTGGTTCAGGTCCTGCTCCAGGTCTTCCTGCTGCTCATGAGTAGCCTCACTATGCGGGTGTAGAAAGCTACTCATTAGCGACTGAAGACTGAGGCTGCTGCTGCTGATGGAGCTTCTGCTGCTGCTGCTGCCAACCCCCCCAGCGGCCATGGCAGTGGAAGGTGAGCGCAGAGGTCCCCTCGAGTCAGACCTGCGAGAGTATGGACCATGGCGCAGATAGGCATCGGCCAACTGCCTACGTAGAATGTCTTTGTAGTAGTTGAGTTTGTCCTCCCTCTCGGTGGGTTTAAAAAATGCCCCCATTTTGTGCCGGAAGCGAGGGTCCAATAAGGTGGACAGCCAGAAGTCATCCCGCCGACAGATGGAAACAATTCTGGGGTCACTACGCAAGCATGTGAGCATGCTTCGTGCCATTTGCGCAAGTGACTCGGATGGACTACCTGTCTCCATCTCCACTGCATACTGCCACGGTGTGCCCGGGTCCTCTGTCTCTCCTTCCTCAAAAACCTCTAGCTCCTCTGGCTGCTCCTGCTCCTCCTCTCCTGTCCGCTGACTAGATAAACCAGCCATTTCGCCAAGCCTAAACTGTGTTTCGCTGGGCAACTCCTCCTCCTCCTCTTCCTCCTCCTCCTCCTCCAGTTCAGCTCCAACGGGGTTCATGTGGCCGTAAGATGTAAACGCCATGTCTCCAGTGCCCTGACCAGCCATGGTTTCCAACATGTGCTGTAGTACATGAAGCAGTGGAATCACGATGTTCATCCCGTAATCCTGCCGACTGACAAATAAAGTGGCTTCCTCAAAGGGCCTGAGCAAACGGCAGGTGTCACGTATGAGCTGCCACTGGTTGACATTGAAGTTACACAGGGGAGTCCCCCTATCTGCTTGGATCATCAGGAAATCCGTGATGGCTTTTCTCTGTTCATATAATCGGTCCAACATGTGAAGGGTGGAATTCCAACGGGTGGAAACATCGCAAATCAGACTATGTTGGGGGATACCATTCTGACGCTGTAGCTCAAGAAGGGTGTGTTTGGCGGTGTAGGAGTGGCTGAAGTGCATGCAAAGTTTCCGTGAAGTTGTTAGGATGTCCTGCAGATGGGGGGAACACTTCAGAAACCGCTTGACAACCAGATTGAAGACGTGAGCCATGCAGGGGGCATGGGTCAGGCTTCCTTGGCGCAGCGCAGACAAAATGTTCTTCCCATTGTCGGTAACCATGATTCCCATTTTAAGTTTTCTCGGAGTAAGCCATGTTTGGATTTCCTGATGAATACATTTAAGCAGTTCCTCCCCTGTGTGACTCCGTTCGCCAAGACAAACCATGTGAAGCACTGCGTGACACCTCCGTGCCCTGCACACATGGTAGACTGGAGGGGCACTGAGACTTGAGCCTACAGTGGAGGGTGAGGAGATGGCGGAGGATGAGGAGGCCGAGTCGCACGGTGTCACAGGCCCAATGGGCAGAGAGCGCGGAGGCCGAAGCGGCGTGACCTGTCCAAGTTGCTGCTGCAAAGGGACCACATTCACCCAGTGGGCCGTAAACGACATGTACTGCCCCTGACCGTAGTTACAGCTCCAGATGTCGGCGCTGCCATGTATTTTGCTACACACCGACAGGCTCAAGGACTGGCCCACCTTCTGTTCAACAAAAGTGTGCAGCGCTGGTACTGCCTTCTTGGCAAAGAAATGACGGCTTGGGACTCTCCACCTCGGCTTGGCACAAGCCATCAGTTCTCTGAAAGGTGCAGATTCCACCACCTGAAAAGGGAGCGACTGCAGCACCAGCAACTTGGACAGGAGCACATTCAGCTTCTGCGCCGTAGGATGAGTGGGCGCATACTGCTGTCTCTTGGACATGGCTTCGCTGATGGATTGCTGGCGGGATGCATGACTTGGAGGAGGAGGAGCAGGAGCGACAGAGGATGGGTATGACGCACAGCTGCCTTCGGCTGAGGTGCTGGAGCCTTGGCTGGCAGAAATTGGGAGCTCACTTGGTGAGGAAGCAGACTGGACCACCCCTTGGGAGCCTCGGTTCTCCCAGGTCGTTTTATGGTGACGCATCATATGTTGACGCAGGGCCGTGGTGCCAACATTTGGACCCTGGCCACGCTTCACCTTTTGCCTACATATCTTGCATGTGGCCATGTTACCCTCCTGCGGATGCCTCAGGAAAAACTGCCACACTGCCGAGTAGCTACTTTTCCCACCCCCTGGCCTCACTGATTCACTGCTGCTGTTGCCAACTCCAGGAACCCCTGCTCCACTACCTCCCGATAAGGTAGACTGCCGCACAGCAGGTGCTCTACCCCGGCCCCGGCCCCGGCCGGCTCCAGCCTTTGGAATTGTGCCCCCATGCTGACTGCTACCACCTTGCTGCCTCAGCTGCTGACTCCGGGGCAACCTGCACCCCTCTTCTCCTGATGATGACGATGAAGCCCCTTCATCACCCGGCTCCCAAGTGCGATCGGCTTCATCGTCATCATCATCATCATCACCGAGTTGTGGCTGTACGTCACTGATGTTCGTGGATTCGTCAACAGTGTCTGGCGCAGGAGCTGGAACGCTCGCAGCACCCACGACACTGTCCACATCACTATTTGTCTGCCTAGCTAAAGAAGCCACCTCCATTTCTTGGCTGGGCAGTAGCTGCTGACTGTCCTCTATCTGATGGTCCTCCTCACTAAAGAGTGGAGCTGAACCCAAAGCATAGGATACGTCGCTGGGGGAGGGAACGGCGTAGGCCAGAGGCAATGGGAGGACAGGGACTGCTCTCGGGGCATGCCAACTCAGGGTTGTGTCAGAGGAACCTACCGACCCTAGACTGGGGGTCTCAGACGTAAGTTGTGATGATGTTGTTGATGAGCGCGTCAACCAATCTACCACGGCAGATGCGTTACTGGTGGAGACCCGACCGCTAGCAGATACTGGCAGATTAGGTCTCTCAGCGTGACTCCTGCTGCTACTGGCCCCCAGTCTGATGCGAGCTCTGCCTGCGGAATCTTGGCCTCTGCCACTCCTCTTTTCACTTCCAGGCACTTGTCTGCCCGACATAGTCTAACTGGCGTGGTAGTAGGTGATATTTAAAAAAACCCCGGGCAGCGGTGGGTCTATATGAAACAGAATATAATGCACACCAAAAGTGAGCAGTAACACTCAGCCTCCAACAGGCCTGCTTAGTGTAAATAAGAGAGCTGCTTAGTGTAAATAAAGAGGGGTATGCTATGTTACAGAATGGGATGCCTCAACAGAAGTGCACCTGGCAGGCAGCAGTAAGCCTATGCCCAGCAAAAGTGTCTTATAATATAAATATAATAAGAGCAAATGCTTATATGGTCTTAAACAGAGGCTGCTTTAGTCACAGAATGGGATGCCCTGGGCAGGAATGGACCTGGCAGGGTCCAGTAGTGCTTTGGCCAGCAAAAGTGTCTTTATCAGGCTAATTTCAAATATGATAAGAGCAAATGCTTATATGGTCTTAAACAGAGGCTGCTGTAGTCACAGAATGGGATGCCCCGGGCAGGAATGGACCTGGCAGGGTCCAGTAGTGCTTTGGCCAGCAAAAGTGTCTTTATCAGGCCTAATTTCAAATATGATAAGAGCAAATGCTTATATGGTCTTAAACAGAGGCTGCTTTAGTCACAGAATGGGATGCCCTGGGCAGGAATGGACCTGGCAGGGTCCAGTAGTGCTTTGGCCAGCAAAAGTGTCTTTATCAGGCTAATTTCAAATATGATAAGAGCAAATGCTTATATGGTCTTAAACAGAGGCTGCTGTAGTCACAGAATGGGATGCCCCGGGCAGGAATGGACCTGGCAGGGTCCAGTAGTGCTTTGGCCAGCAAAAGTGTCTTTATCAGGCCTAATTTCAAATATGATAAGAGCAAATGCTTATATGGTCTTAAACAGAGGCTGCTTTAGTCACAGAATGGGATGCCCTGGGCAGGAATGGACCTGGCAGGGTCCAGTAGTGCTTTGGCCAGCAAAAGTGTCTTTATCAGGCTAATTTCAAATATGATAAGAGCAAATGCTTATATGGTCTTAAACAGAGGCTGCTGTAGTCACAGAATGGGATGCCCCAACAGGAATCGACCTGGCAGGGTCCAGTAGTGCTTTGACCAGCAAAAGTGTCTTTATCAGGCCTAATTTCAAATATGATAAGAGCAAATGCTTATATGGTCTTAAACAGAGGCTGCTTTAGTCACAGAATGGGATGCCCCAACAGGAATCGACCTGGCAGGGTCCAGTAGTGCTTTGGCCAGCAAAAGTGTCTTTATCAGGCCTAATTTCAAATATGATAAGAGCAAATGCTTATATGGTCTTAAACAGAGGCTGCTGTAGTCACAGAATGGGATGCCCCGGGCAGGAATGGACCTGGCAGGGTCCAGTAGTGCTTTGGCCAGCAAAAGTGTCTTTATCAGGCCTAATTTCAAATATGATAAGAGCAAATGCTTATATGGTCTTAAACAGAGGCTGCTTTAGTCACAGAATGGGATGCCCTGGGCAGGAATGGACCTGGCAGGGTCCAGTAGTGCTTTGGCCAGCAAAAGTGTCTTTATCAGGCTAATTTCAAATATGATAAGAGCAAATGCTTATATGGTCTTAAACAGAGGCTGCTGTAGTCACAGAATGGGATGCCCCGGGCAGGAATGGACCTGGCAGGGTCCAGTAGTGCTTTGGCCAGCAAAAGTGTCTTTATCAGGCCTAATTTCAAATATGATAAGAGCAAATGCTTATATGGTCTTAAACAGAGGCTGCTTTAGTCACAGAATGGGATGCCCTGGGCAGGAATGGACCTGGCAGGGTCCAGTAGTGCTTTGGCCAGCAAAAGTGTCTTTATCAGGCTAATTTCAAATATGATAAGAGCAAATGCTTATATGGTCTTAAACAGAGGCTGCTTTAGTCACAGAATGGGATGCCCTGGGCAGGAATGGACCTGGCAGGGTCCAGTAGTGCTTTGGCCAGCAAAAGTGTCTTTATCAGGCTAATTTCAAATATGATAAGAGCAAATGCTTATATGGTCTTAAACAGAGGCTGCTGTAGTCACAGAATGGGATGCCCCGGGCAGGAATCGACCTGGCAGGGTCCAGTAGTGCTTTGGCCAGCAAAAGTGTCTTTATCAGGCCTAATTTCAAATATGATAAGAGCAAATGCTTATATGGTCTTAAACAGAGGCTGCTGTAGTCACAGAATGGGATGCCCTGGGCAGGAATGGACCTGGCAGGGTCCAGTAGTGCTTTGGCCAGCAAAAGTGTCTTTATCAGGCTAATTTCAAATATGATAAGAGCAAATGCTTATATGGTCTTAAACAGAGGCTGCTGTAGTCACAGAATGGGATGCCCTGGGCAGGAATGGACCTGGCAGGGTCCAGTAGTGCTTTGGCCAGCAAAAGTGTCTTTATCAGGCCTAATTTCAAATATGATAAGAGCAAATGCTTATATGGTCTTAAACAGAGGCTGCTTTAGTCACAGAATGGGATGCCCCAACAGGAATCGACCTGGCAGGGTCCAGTAGTGCTTTGGCCAGCAAAAGTGTCTTTATCAGGCCTAATTTCAAATATGATAAGAGCAAATGCTTATATGGTCTTAAACAGAGGCTGCTGTAGTCACAGAATGGGATGCCCTGGGCAGGAATGGACCTGGCAGGGTCCAGTAGTGCTTTGGCCAGCAAAAGTGTCTTTATCAGGCCTAATTTCAAATATGATAAGAGCAAATGCTTATATGGTCTTAAACAGAGGCTGCTGTAGTCACAGAATGGGATGCCCCGGGCAGGAATGGACCTGGCAGGGTCCAGTAGTGCTTTGGCCAGCAAAAGTGTCTTTATCAGGCCTAATTTCAAATATGATAAGAGCAAATGCTTATATGGTCTTAAACAGAGGCTGCTGTAGTCACAGAATGGGATGCCCTGGGCAGGAATGGACCTGGCAGGGTCCAGTAGTGCTTTGGCCAGCAAAAGTGTCTTTATCAGGCCTAATTTCAAATATGATAAGAGCAAATGCTTATATGGTCTTAAACAGAGGCTGCTGTAGTCACAGAATGGGATGCCCTGGGCAGGAATGGACCTGGCAGGGTCCAGTAGTGCTTTGGCCAGCAAAAGTGTCTTTATCAGGCCTAATTTCAAATATGATAAGAGCAAATGCTTATATGGTCTTAAACAGAGGCTGCTTTAGTCACAGAATGGGATGCCCTGGGCAGGAATGGACCTGGCAGGGTCCAGTAGTGCTTTGGCCAGCAAAAGTGTCTTTATCAGGCTAATTTCAAATATGATAAGAGCAAATGCTTATATGGTCTTAAACAGAGGCTGCTGTAGTCACAGAATGGGATGCCCCGGGCAGGAATGGACCTGGCAGGGTCCAGTAGTGCTTTGGCCAGCAAAAGTGTCTTTATCAGGCCTAATTTCAAATATGATAAGAGCAAATGCTTATATGGTCTTAAACAGAGGCTGCTTTAGTCACAGAATGGGATGCCCTGGGCAGGAATGGACCTGGCAGGGTCCAGTAGTGCTTTGGCCAGCAAAAGTGTCTTTATCAGGCTAATTTCAAATATGATAAGAGCAAATGCTTATATGGTCTTAAAAAGAGGCTGCTGTAGTCACAGAATGGGATGCCCTGGGCAGGAATGGACCTGGCAGGGTCCAGTAGTGCTTTGGCCAGCAAAAGTGTCTTTATCAGGCCTAATTTCAAATATGATAAGAGCAAATGCTTATATGGTCTTAAACAGAGGCTGCTTTAGTCACAGAATGGGATGCCCTGGGCAGGAATGGACCTGGCAGGGTCCAGTAGTGCTTTGGCCAGCAAAAGTGTGTTTATCAGGCTAATTTCAAATATGATAAGAGCAAATGCTTATATGGTCTTAAACAGAGGCTGCTGTAGTCACAGAATGGGATGCCCCGGGCAGGAATGGACCTGGCAGGGTCCAGTAGTGCTTTGGCCAGCAAAAGTGTCTTTATCAGGCCTAATTTCAAATATGATAAGAGCAAATGCTTATATGGTCTTAAACAGAGGCTGCTTTAGTCACAGAATGGGATGCCCTGGGCAGGAATGGACCTGGCAGGGTCCAGTAGTGCTTTGGCCAGCAAAAGTGTCTTTATCAGGCTAATTTCAAATATGATAAGAGCAAATGCTTATATGGTCTTAAACAGAGGCTGCTGTAGTCACAGAATGGGATGCCCCAACAGGAATCGACCTGGCAGGGTCCAGTAGTGCTTTGGCCAGCAAAAGTGTCTTTATCAGGCCTAATTTCAAATATGATAAGAGCAAATGCTTATATGGTCTTAAACAGAGGCTGCTTTAGTCACAGAATGGGATGCCCCAACAGGAATCGACCTGGCAGGGTCCAGTAGTGCTTTGGCCAGCAAAAGTGTCTTTATCAGGCCTAATTTCAAATATGATAAGAGCAAATGCTTATATGGTCTTAAACAGAGGCTGCTGTAGTCACAGAATGGGATGCCCTGGGCAGGAATGGACCTGGCAGGGTCCAGTAGTGCTTTGGCCAGCAAAAGTGTCTTTATCAGGCCTAATTTCAAATATGATAAGAGCAAATGCTTATATGGTCTTAAACAGAGGCTGCTGTAGTCACAGAATGGGATGCCCCGGGCAGGAATGGACCTGGCAGGGTCCAGTAGTGCTTTGGCCAGCAAAAGTGTCTTTATCAGGCCTAATTTCAAATATGATAAGAGCAAATGCTTATATGGTCTTAAACAGAGGCTGCTGTAGTCACAGAATGGGATGCCCTGGGCAGGAATGGACCTGGCAGGGTCCAGTAGTGCTTTGGCCAGCAAAAGTGTCTTTATCAGGCCTAATTTCAAATATGATAAGAGCAAATGCTTATATGGTCTTAAACAGAGGCTGCTTTAGTCACAGAATGGGATGCCCTGGGCAGGAATGGACCTGGCAGGGTCCAGTAGTGCTTTGGCCAGCAAAAGTGTCTTTATCAGGCTAATTTCAAATATGATAAGAGCAAATGCTTATATGGTCTTAAACAGAGGCTGCTTTAGTCACAGAATGGGATGCCCTGGGCAGGAATGGACCTGGCAGGGTCCAGTAGTGCTTTGGCCAGCAAAAGTGTCTTTATCAGGCTAATTTCAAATATGATAAGAGCAAATGCTTATATGGTCTTAAACAGAGGCTGCTGTAGTCACAGAATGGGATGCCCCGGGCAGGAATGGACCTGGCAGGGTCCAGTAGTGCTTTGGCCAGCAAAAGTGTCTTTATCAGGCCTAATTTCAAATATGATAAGAGCAAATGCTTATATGGTCTTAAACAGAGGCTGCTTTAGTCACAGAATGGGATGCCCTGGGCAGGAATGGACCTGGCAGGGTCCAGTAGTGCTTTGGCCAGCAAAAGTGTCTTTATCAGGCTAATTTCAAATATGATAAGAGCAAATGCTTATATGGTCTTAAACAGAGGCTGCTGTAGTCACAGAATGGGATGCCCTGGGCAGGAATGGACCTGGCAGGGTCCAGTAGTGCTTTGGCCAGCAAAAGTGTCTTTATCAGGCCTAATTTCAAATATGATAAGAGCAAATGCTTATATGGTCTTAAACAGAGGCTGCTTTAGTCACAGAATGGGATGCCTCACAGCAGACTTAAGATCAGTTCAGTATATATGCACAGTTAGTTACTATAAGCAGCCTGAAAACGCTAACAAAGGCTGGATGAAAAAAAAAAATCTCCCTGTCAGCCAGCTCCGTTTTTCCTACCTTTCCCTGGCTTTCTGTCTGTCTCCTGTCTGTCTCCTGCCTGTCTCCTGCCTGTCCCTGTCTGTCCCTGTCTCCAGCCTGTCTAACTGCCTCAGCTACACAGCGTTCTGTCTGTCTGTCACGAATGCAATAGAGAAATGAGGAAAAGCAAGATGGCCGCCGTTAAATACCGCTGTGTGACGTCACCGGGCTTGCTGGCTGCTGATAGGCTGCATGTGACTGCCCCAGCTTGCACTGGCGCGGGATACATGTCCAGACATGTCCCGTCCGCCATCTTAGAATGCCTGTAAATGTAAATGAATGGATGTTAAAGGAAAACTTCGAGTGATCGAATCGCGGGGAAATTCGGATTCGATCCGAATCGAATTTTTCCTGAAATTCGGATCGAATCCGGGTTCGTCCGGATCGATTCGCTCATCCCTAGTGATATCTCACAAAGAAGCCATTGAAAAGTATTTTACGATTTCAAGATCGCACAGGGAGTTTTAAGGAAAGCTGCAATGTAAACAATGCCCCTGATAGCAATAGCCCAAGTATAATTCTTAACAGGCTAAATATGGATATCATCCAAGAAGGACTAAATAATTTAAATGTGAAGACTGCAGGACCAGATGGACATCACTCGAAAATTCTTGAAGAACTCAGCTCAGTTATTTCATCACCCCTGTTTTTGATCTTTAAAGACTCACTAACAACTGGTATAGTGCCAAGGGACTGGTGCAAGGCAAATGTAGTGCCCATTTTTAAAAAGGGCTCTAGGTCTTCTCCGGGCAATTTCAGACCTGTACGTTTAACATCCATTGTGGAAAAATGCTTGAGGAGCTATTAAGGGACTACACTCATAATAGAGAATATGTAACTTGTATTAATTATAAGTGACAACCAGCACAGTTTTACTAAGGGCAGAATCTGCCAGACTAACCTGATTGGCTTCTATGAGGAGGTGAGTAGAAGCCTGAATAGAGGGGCGGCTGTGGATATAGTTTTTCTAGATTTCGCAAATGCTTTTGGCACTGTCCCCCATAGGTGCTTGCTGGGGAAAATAAGGTCTCTATGTTCTAAATATACAGTTTGTAACTGGATTTAAAACTGGCTGAAGGATTGTGCACAAAGAGTTGTGGCTAAGGATTCCTACTCTGGTTACCGGTTGTAAGCGTTGTACCTCATGGTTCAGTGCTGGGCCCACTATTATTCTACTTAATGATATAGAAGATGGAAATAATGGCACTGTCTCTATTTTTGCAGATGACACCAAGATATGTAGCACAGTGCTTGGTGAGTGTCCAGCCACCGCCTGACTTGAGATGTGTGCAGTGCATCACTGAGAAGTGAGGAGGGATCGGTCAAAGTTTTTGGGATGGAAGTAAGTGATCCAACCTTCCCATGTAGTCAGGAAGGGGGTGAGGTCACCAGGCTCCCACTAGGGATTGTTCTTTTCTTCCATGAGTGTGCTATAATGAGTTTAGCAGCCGTAAAGATGTGTCTAATAAGCTCAAATTGTGACCTTGTACAACCGGGGGGGGGGGGGGTTCAAATTGAGCAGGGCGAGTTGAGGCAAGGGGGTCAAGTGTAACCCTGTTGCTTTCCTTAAGAGCTAATAGACCTTAGCCCAGAAGTGGGGAACCACCCTACATTCCCACCAGGGAGCTGGCATTCTCTAAAGCACTCCGGTGGGTAAGAAGGACAAAATCTGTGGATAGCATCCGGGACAAGAGACCATCGGAGTAGGACTTTAGTATTGACCTCTTGGGCACCGGTGTTCAAGAACCATGAGAATGAGTTCCGCCATGCTACTTTCCATTCGCTTGGCGATAAGCTTATACCAAGATCATTTTCCCACCTGTTTGTGTAGGCTGGGAGGGGCGCCGCCACGTCTTCGCACAGCATCCTATAAACCGTGGCTATCACCCCCTTTCCAAAAGGTTGTGCACCACATGCGAACTCAAATGGTGAGGATGGTCCTGGATCAGCATCTGCCCTGAGTTTGCTGGCTATGTAGTGGGTTATTTGTAAAAAGTGGAGGTATTCCATGCTCGGGATATTTCCCAAGGGATTTGAGCTCAGTGAATGTAAGAATTCCTCTATGCACAACAAAATCTTTAATCCTCGTTAAGTTTTGTGTTATCTCTGGCATGAATAGCAGCCATTTGCGTGATCTGGCATGCGGAGTAGTAGCGGGCTATGTTAGGGACTCCAAGTCCTCCCTGTTGTTTAGATCTGTAAATAGTTGTACGATTAATCCTTGGTTTTTGCTTCCCCCAAATGAAGGAGTTTAACCCTTTAAACGCCAGCCGCATAAAATTTACGTGCCTGATTTTCCCCATTAATAGAAAAAAAAGTAAAAAAAAAAAATCACTTACCTGACCCTTCGTTTGATCCGGCCGGTTCAGCTGTCAGATGCCGGTGACGGCTGGACAGAGAAGGATGAAGGTAGGCGATCCTCCGATCGCCTGCCTCCCCCCTCCTCTGCCCAGCCGTCACCTGCATCTGATCGCCGCGGGACACAGGAGATGAAGATCAGAGGTGAGTAAAGTAAAACATTTTTTTTTTTTTTTAAGTCATTTGAAAAAAGTGTGTTTGTCTTTTTTTTTACTTTTAACCCTTTGTGAACTGGTAAGGGGTCCATGTGACCCCTATACCAGTTCACAGGGCTCAGGGGTCTGGCAAGTCACCTGTGTGACTTGCCATTAACCCCTGGCCCCCCAAATTACTTGCCTCCCCAAAGCCCTGGGGGGGGGGGGGGGGGCAGAAGAGCCATGGCCCTAGGCTATGACGGCTTGTAGCCGGCAGGGCCAGGGGCCACTAAAGCTAAATTAACCCTATGTTATCTGTAACCCAGTAGGTATAAAAGGCTAAAGCTAAATTAACCCTATGTTATCTGTAACCCAGTAGGTATAAAAGGCTTCCAGCAGCAGCAGGAGAGCAGAAGCCTAAGTGATCAGCGTGGGACACAGGGATGGATGGGAGTTAAGTATTAAAAAAAAATATTAAAAAAAAATTATTTTTTTTAATAAAGTTATTTTTAAAAAGTGTGTCTGTGTGTTATTTTTACTTTTAACCCTTTGTGAACTGGTAAGGGGTCCATGTGACCCCTATACCAGTTCACAATGCTCGGTGGGTCTGGCAAGTCACCTGCGGCTAGCGGGTGACTTGCCATTAACCCCTGAGCCCCCCAAATTACCTGCCTAATGAAAGCCCAGGGGGGGGGAGGCAGAAGAGCCGTGGCCCTAGGCTATGCCGGCTTGTAGCCTGCAGGGCCAGGGGCCACTAAAGCTGGCCCCTGCGCCCTGTTCTACAAGCCCCCATAGCTGGTCACAGGCTGGTTACGTTGGGTAGGGGGGACCTCACGCCATTTTTTTTTTTTATTTTTAAGGATTTTAACCCTTAAAAATCCCCCCAAAAAATGGGGTCCCCCTCCCTGGGAGGGGGGACTCTATGTCATTTTTTTTTAAATTAACCCTATGTTATCTGTAACCCAGTAGGTATAAAAGGCTTCCAGCAGCAGCAGGAGAGCAGAAGCCTAAGTGATTAGCGTGGGACACAGGGATGGATGGGAGGTAAGTATTTAAAAAAAATTATTAAAAAAATGTATTATTTTTTAATAAAGTTATTTTTAACCCTTTCGCTGCCAGCCTACCTGGAGTTTTTGTCACCCTTGGTGCCAGACCATTTTGCACTATTTTGCGCTCCCCATGTTCAAATGTGATTTTTGAAGGGATTTCCCAGGAACATGATATATTGTTTTTTTCAGCAGAGTCTGAGCTTTAACATGAAATGTCTTGTTTGTAATTTTTTAGGTGTATTCTCAATACTTTTGGGTTAAATATGTGCAAAAAAATAAAAAAAAATCTATTTTTTGCAATTTGTAGTGTTTTTTGTAATAAAAAATGTAAGTTTGTCAATAAAATCTTATTGCATGTGAAACCCCAATTAATCCTGGTCACAGCGTTACCACATATGTATTGGTAGACACCCTTTCCTGCCCAGGAGACTCCCCCAAACTGAAACAGCGCTTTAGGAGATTTTCAGATAAAATACAACTATGCACCGCGCTAAGCGCACCTTGCTGTCTTTCCAGAAAAATAACCCTTTAAATTTGAAATACCCCCACAAACTATATATTCTCTGGAAGTATACACCTCAGGCTTTCTAGGCGTACCAGGTTTGTTGACATGGGCGCAATTTTCTGGAAGTAATCCCTCAATCAATTCTTTGGTTGCACAGAGTTTCCCTAAAAAAGAATAAAAAAGAAGAATCAAAGCCACATTTTCCTAAAAAAAACTATATGCAAACAGAAAAAAACAAGTAAAATCTGAAAAAGCAACATCCCCCGAACAGAACAATACCCAACATGCATAGGTACTGTCAAGGGAAGAGTTGCCAAACACCCCAAAGTAAAGCATGCGCATAACGGTAATTTTACTTAAAAATTTCAGCTCTGCAGACAAAGTGCGCACCTTGCGATTTTTCAACCAAAACAACCCTTTAAATTTAGAATATCCCCATATATTCCCTGAAAGTACACATGTTAAGCTTTCTAAGAGTACTGAGCTTGTTGTAGTGGGCTCATCTTTCTGGAAGTAATCCATTGAAGAATTCTTAGGTTGCACAGGGTTTCCCTAAAAACAATTATACAAAAAGCAGAATAAAGACCATGTTTTCCTAAAATATCAATATGCAAACAAGAAAAAGCAAGCTAAATCTGAAAGCGCAAGGTCCCCCGAGCAGAACAATACCCAACATGCATAGTTACTATTAACCCTTTTAATTGTCAGCCTACTTGAAGTTTTGTCACCCTCTGTTGACAGGTCATTTTTCCCCATTTTGCGGCATGATTAACCGTGATTTTTGCTGGAATTTCCAGAAAAATTATATACATTACATATACATTTTTTGCAGCAGAGTTTAGGCTTTAACATGAAATGTCTTGTTTGTAATTTCTCTACTGTTTTTTGAATATTTCTGCTTAAAAAAAAAAAAAAAAAATATATATATATTTTGTAGACAATTGTCTCCTTTATTTTAAATAAAACCTTTTTTTTTTTAATGAAAACCCTATTGCATGTGATAGCCCAATTTCTCCCGATTACAACGGTACCACATATGTATCGGTAGCCCCCCCATTCTTGCCCTGGAGGCCCCAAAACTGAAAAGAGCACTTTATTACATTTACAAATAAAATACTATCCACACTATAAACATAGTAAAAATAGTATAAAAAAAATGACATAGGGTCCCCCCTTCTGGGGGGGGGCATTTTTTGGGTAATTTTAAGGGTTTAGGGTTAGGCTAACCCTAACCCTCAAAAATCCCCCCAAAAATGACAAAAATTAAAATTCCCCCCCAAAAATGGGGAGCCCCCTATGTAATTTTTTGGGGGAATTTTAAAGGTTAGGGTTATTCCCAAAAAAATGGGTTTCCCCCCCCCCCCCCCCCGGGAGGGGGACCCTACATCATTTTTATTTTTAAGGGTCAGCCTAACACTTAAAAAAAAAAAAAAAAATATGACGCGGGGGGGGGGGGGGGGGGGAGCCCATTTTTTGGGGGAATTTTAAGGGTTAGGGTTATTAAAAAAAAATGACGTACGGGGACCGTCTTTTTTTTTTTTTTTTAAGGGTTAGGGTTAGCCTAACCCTAACCCTCACCCTTAAAAAAAATTTTGGAATTTTTTTTCTAATTTTAAGGGTTAGGGTTAGGCTAACCCTAACCGTTAAAAATAAAAAAAAATGACGTAGAGGGGAACCCATTTTTTTTTTAATTTTAAGGGTTAGGGTTAAGCTAACCCTAACCCTAACCCTTAAAAATAAAATAAAAATTACGTAAGGTCCCCCCTCCCAGAGGGGGGTACCCATTTTTATTTTAAGGGTTAGGGTTAGGCTAATCCTAACCCTAACCCTAACCCTAACCCTTAAAATTAAAAAAAAAAATGACGTAGGGTCCCCCTTACCCATCATAACCAGCCCGGGACCAGCTATGGGGGCTTGTAGGAACAGAGCGGAGGGGCCAGCTTTTGTGGCCCCCCACCCTGCAGCCTACGAGCCCACATACCCTGTGTGGGCCCGGCTCTTCTGCCCCCCCCGGGCTTTGGGGAGGCAGGTAATTGGGGGTGCGGGGGTTAATGGCAAGCCACCCGCAAGTTGCAGGTGACTTGCCAGCCCCTAGCCTTGTGAACTGGTATAAGGGGTCTCATGGACCCCTTACCAGTTCACAAAGGGTTAACAGTAAAAAAAAAAAGACAGACACAAAATTTTTATTTATTAAAAAAAAAAAACTTTACTCACCTCATCCAATTGTCAGCTCCTGTGTTCATCAGCTGTCAGATGCCCTGGTGATCGCTGGCCAGAGGAGGGGGGGCAGGGGATGCTCCACTGCTCTGCCCAGCGATCACCAGAGTATCTGACAGCTGAGCCGAGGAGAGGCAGCAAGACGCCCGGGAGTGACGTCAGGGCGGGGCTTAACAGCAAGATGGCGGCGCCCGTCGGGAGAGGAGGGGGAGAGCCCTTTCAGGCTGCAGCTGAAGAGGCTGGGGGGGCGATCGGAGGCCTCCCCAGTGAAGAGGAGACCCGGAGGGAGGCAGCGCGACTGCAGGTAAGTAAATGTCATTTTTTTTTTTTTTTTACAGTTAGCAGCTGCTGCTGCCAAACGAGGGGGTGGGCTATTCCGGGGGATCGGATGGCACCAAATTAAAGAGGAGACCCGGCCGGATCCAACGAGGGGTCAGGTGAGTATTTTTGATTTTTATTTTTTTTACTAGCAGGGGGGAAAGTCAAGCACGTAGATTCTACGAGCTTGGCACTTAAGTGGAGTGGAAGCGAGCACGTAGAAACTACGTGCTTGGCACTGAAAGGGTTAAAGTGTGTGGGACACAGGGATGGATGGGAGGTAAGTATTAAAAAAAAATATTAAAACAAATTTATTTTTTTAAATAAAGTTATTTTTAAAAAGTGTGTGTTTTTTTTACTTTTAACCCTTTGTGAACTGGTAAGGGGTCCACGTGACCCCTATACCAGTTCACAAGGCTCGGTGGGTCTGGCAAGTCACCTGCGGCTAGCGGGTGACTTGCCATTAACCCCTGAGCCCCCCAAATGATCTGCCTCCCCAAAGCCCGGGGGGGGGCAGAAGAGCCGTGGCTCTAGGCTATGCCGGCTTGTAGCCTGCAGGGCCAGGGGCCACTAAAGCTGCCCCCTGCGCCCTGTTCTACAAGCCCCCATAGCTGGTCACAGGCTGGTTACGCTGGGTAGGGGGGACCTCACGCCATTTTTTGGGGGGATTTTTAAGGGTTTAGTAGGGGGTATTTCAAAAGTAAAGGGTTGTTTTTCTTGAAAAACTGCAAGGTGCGCATATTGCATAGCATAGTTGTATCCTATCTGAAAATCTCCTAAAGCGTTGTTTCAGTTTGGGGGAGTCTCCTGGGCAGGAAAGGGTGTCTACCTATACATATGTGGTACCGCTGTAAACAGGAGAAATTGGGGTTTCACACGCAATAAGATTTTATTGACAAACTTACATTTTTTTATTACATAAAAACACTACAAATTGTAAAAAACTGTTTTTTTGTACAATTTTCACCCAAAAATATTGAGAATACACTTAGAAAATGACAAACAAGACATTTCATGTTAAAGCCCAGGCTCTGCTGGAAGAAACAATATATCACTTTCCTGGGAAATCCCTGGAAATCCCTTCAAAAATCACAGTTGAACATGGGGAGCACAAAATAGTGCAAAATGGTCTGGCAACAAAGGGTGACAAAATCTCAAGGTAGACTGGCGGTTAAAGGGTTAAAGCGGATTGGAGGCCTTTCAGACATACGGCTGCGATCGGAACTGGCAAAACCTGAAAGAAATAAAGCATTTTGGGAGGGAAGCCATGTCATTTTTACAGTAGCTATTCTTCCAAGCCACAAAAGGTGCAGCTTGGCCCTAGAGGACAAGAGGGAGTGGAGATCCTTAAGCATAGTGGGGTAGTTGGCGGCATAAAGGGATTTGGGGAGGCCGATTCATTAATAGCGCCAGGTAGCGACAGATGAGCGCCAGTAGCGTGATTTTCACAGCGCCAGCTAGTATTCGCAGTGCCTGGCCGGGGTTTGCTTGTTGACAGCGACTCAGTCGGTGTGCGGTAATGTTGAATACGGGCTTAGGGGTCGCTGTTTCACAGGTTCAGCGTTGTATGGGTGCGCCTGACAACGAATGGCCAGAGCGAACGGCTTGCTGCAGATTCATTAACAACTCACGCTCCGAATTTTTTAGTGCTGTGAATTCCTTGTTTAAACCCCAGACCGCTGGCGGCGATGGATTTAAAATAGTTTTTAACCCCCAAACAACCATATTTTTTGATTGTAAAATTATACAAGTTTTTATAAACATTTTGTAATATGAATACATTAATATCAGACCTGTAATATCAATTCTGCACAAAATCATTTTTTTTTTTACCTTAAAAAAAAATCCTAACATTGCAGAAGTGGTCACAGAATTTTGGACATTAAAAAAAAATAAAAAACCATTAATAGCAATTAATTATGATTATTTAAAGATTGCTCCATTGAAATGCATTGGACATCTCCAGGGAGCGACAGGTCATACCTGGTGTCAGGTCCCGGAGACACCCACCTTCCAATAAACCAGCAACCCCCAATCTCCGCTGCTTTCTTCACCTATAGTAAGCCCCCGTTTGCCGGGACGCTAGACACGCCTCACCGGACACGGTTGCCCCCAGGTCTTATTAGCACAAAGGATGCTGATTTATGCAGGGGAAGGTAGATGAATCCAAGGACAAGACTGAGTAGCGAAAACGGACAGGGGTCATACACGGGTGGTCAATCCGAGGTGGCACGGTACAGAAGGGTTAGACGGAAGAATGGTCAGGGGCAAGCCAAGGGTCACAACGGGAGGTCAGAAGTTCGCGGTACAAAGGAGCAGGCAGAATCGTAGTCAAAGGGCAAGCAAGGTCGGTCCAGGCGGCAATCAGGGATGGTCAAAAACGAGGCAAAATCACAATGAGAAGAGCAATCCAAATCACACCCAGTAGCACGCTATAACGGGCAAGGACTGACCGCAGGGTGAAAACCTTTAAATGATGGGGGCTAACAGGATTGGCTGGAAGGGGAATGTGATGATTTGGTGCTACAGGAACTTTGGGCTGATTGCCCAGTAGAATCAGGGGGCGTGCCCAGTACTTTGGGCTAATGGATCCTAAGGAAGAGGGCTCATTGGCCCATGCAAGCAAAGGGCTCATTGGCCCATGTAGATTACCTCCGGCGGGCGCGCTGTGTGTAGCGCCGCCGGAGGGCATATGAATGTGACAGGCGCGCGCGTGCGCGCGTACGGGGCCACGCGCCGGGAGCGCGCCGCACAGAGAGCGGCGCTCCCGCTCCCGGCGCGGCTAGGACGGAAGCCGCCCGAGCGGCTGCTCGTGACAGCCGAGCGGCGGGCGGGCAGGAGCGACGCCGGCCCGCCGCCGGCTGCGAAGGATCGGAGACAGCGGGGGAACGAGGATCAGGTGAGGGGATCGTGACACTACCCCCCCCTTCACGAGGGGCCTCAGGACCCTTACCAGGCTTATCCGGGTTCTCACGATGAAACTTATTGATAAGGGTTTTAGCATGGACATCCTTGGCTGGTACCCAACACCTTTCCTCAGGACCAAAACCCTTCCAATCAATTAAATACTGTAGAGAGTTATGCAACACCCGAGCGTCGAGTATTCTATTAATCTCATATTCAGGCTCATCTTCCACTATGACCGGAGGAGGAGACGACACCTGAATATTCTTGGCAGACTTTAACAAAGAGACATGAAAGGACGACGGAATTCTCATGGATGAAGGTAACTGGACCTTAAAGGTAACGTCGCTTAGTTTATCTGTGATAGGAAACGGACCGATAAATTTAGGTCCTAGCTTAGACGAGGGCTGTCGAAGGGCAATATTTTTAGTAGAGACCCAGACCCAATCACCCACCTGAAATGGTGGTTCAAGTGACCTATGTCGGTCCGCAAAGATTTTGTAAGTTCCAGAGGCTTTCTTTAAGTTAGTCTGTATTTCAGACCATACTTTAGTCCTTTCTCGTAGCCATTCCTCCAAGGCCGGCAAGTTGGAGGAAGGACCAGAAAAAGATGATGCCTTTGGATTTCTACCGTAATTACAAAAAAAAGGCGAAAACCTAGTAGATTCACTCGGCGCATTGTTAAAGGCGAATTCTGCAAATTCGATGAATTCCGCCCATTGTTCTTGGCGATCGGAGACGAAACAGCGTAGATATTGTTCCAAACATTGATTTACCCGTTCGGTCTGTCCATTAGACTGCAGGTGATAGGCGGTAGAGAGCGACACTTTAATACCTAAACGATTGCAGAAAGCTTTCCAAAAACGAGATACAAACTGAACTCCTCGATCCGAAACAATATTCTGAGGTAAACCATGGAGGCGAAAAACATGCTTAATGAATAGTTGTACTAAATCTGGTGCCGACGGAAGTTTTATCAATGGAATAAAGTGTGCCATTTTACTGAAGCGATCCACCACCACCCAAATTACAGAATTCCCCTGTGATGGAGGAAGATCAACAATAAAATCCATGGATATGTGCGACCATGGTTCAGCGGGGATTTCTAAGGGAACTAATAATCCCGCAGGGGACCCATGAGTGGTCTTACTTCGAGCACATACCGGACATGCTTCGACAAAGGCGGAAGTATCGCGTCGGATGGTGGGCCACCAGACATGACGTTTGGCGATAGCTAAAGTCTTACGAACACCTAAGTGACCAGCCGACTTGGCATCATGTAGTTCCTGTAAAACGGCCAGACGCAAATGAGGCGGAACAAATAAACAATCAGAGGGTTTACCCGGAGGAGAATCAACCTGAAATGGTACCAACGAGCTAGACAGGTCAGGGAGAAGAGCAGCCACAACACAACCCAAAGGCAAAATCGATTCTGGAGGACCACTCTGGTCCTTACAATCCCCGAAATTACGGGATAGGGCATCAGCTTTGGCATTCTTCTTCCCCGGCTTATAGGTGATAATAAAATTAAATCGAGAAAAGAAGAGTGCCCATTGCGCCTGACGGGAGTTGAGTCTCTTGGCAGACTCTAAATACTTGTGATCAGTATACACCGTGATGGGGTGTAGGGAACCTTCTAGCCAGTGGCGCCATTCTTCAAAGGCCAGTTTAATACCCAATAGTTCCCTATTCCCAACATCGTAATTGCGTTCAGCAGGTAAAAACTTCCGAGAGAAGAATGCACAGGGATGTAGTTTCTCAGGATTTCCCGCATACTGAGAAAGAACAGCTCCTACTCCCAGTTCCGAGGCGTCAACCTCTAATAGAAATGGAAGCCGGGTGTCGGGATGTATCAAAATGGGAGCGGAGGTGAAAGTCTCCTTTAACACTTGAAAGGCGTTTTTAGCTGAGGGAGGCCACTCCTCAACAAAAGCGCCCTTACGAGTGAGATCTGTTAAAGGACTCACAATGGACGAGAAACCCTTTATAAACTGCCTGTAAAAATTCGCAAATCCTAAAAATCTCTGAAGCGCCTTTAGGGTTCTAGGTTGTTCCCACTCCAAAATAGCAGAAACCTTGGAAGGATCCATCACCAATCCCCGTTTGGAGATTATAAATCCTAGGAACGGGATTTCAGACATTTCAAAAACACATTTGGAGATTTTAGCATACAGACGATTTTCCCGCAATCTCTGCAACACCGCTTTGACATGTTGACGGTGCTCCACCAGAGAGCGGGAAAAAATCAGTATGTCGTCCAAATAGACCACGAGAAACTGACCCAAAAAATCACGGAATATGTCATTGACAAAATCCTGAAACACTGCAGGAGCATTGCATAACCCGAATGGCATCACTAAGTATTCATAATGCCCATCCTTTACATTGAAGGCCGTTTTCCATTCATCCCCCTGCCGTATGCGAATAAGGTTATATGCTCCTCGAAGGTCTAACTTAGTGAAGACCTGGGCCCCAGAGACCTGATTAAAAAGGTCATTGATTAATGGTAGAGGATATCTATTTTTTACAGTAATCTTATTTAACCCACGATAATCTATACAAGGGCGTAAGCCGCCGTCCTTCTTCTCGACGAAGAAGAACCCAGCACCGGCAGGAGAGGTGGAAGGACGGATAAAACCTTTCTGGAGATTTTCGGTGATATAATCTTTCATGGCCTGCTCTTCGGATCTAGTGAGATTATATAGTTTCCCCCTAGGGGGCATAGTACCCGGGAGTAAGTCAATAGGACAGTCGTAGGCCCTATGGGGTGGAAGAATGTCGGCGGATTTCTCCGAAAATACGTCTGCCCAATCTGCATAGACTGGAGGTAACCCATCAAGGACAATAGGTGTGGTCCTAAGGGATATAGAAAAACAACGACTTTGACATGAAGGACTCCACTTCACCAGATCCCCCGATCTCCAATCTATCACGGGGTTATGGACTTTTAACCAGGGAAATCCTAAAACGATAGGGGAGACGGGACTTTCAATAATCAAAAATTCTATTTCTTCCGAGTGGGCATATCCTACGACTAAATTCACCCAAGGGGTCTTGTGGGAGACCAACCCCCCCTCAATGGGTTTATTGTTGACCGCCAGGACCCGGAGGGAATTTTCTAATGGGATTAACGGGATCCCTAGAGTGATGGCTAAGGATCTATCCAGGAAATTGCCAGCCGCTCCACTATCGATGAAGGCGGAGGCAATAGTCCGGGACGGACCCCAAGAGAGTGTAACAGGTAAGAGTACACGATTGTCTGGAGGGAACGATACCTGGTCGCCTAGAAGAGGTCCCTCTGCAAGATCTAGGCGTTGAAGTTTCCCGCCACCGGAGCCTTGTTTGGGCAGGTCTTGGCAAAATGACCCGGATTACCACAATAGAGGCAGAGGCCTTGGGATCTGCACCGAACCTTCTCCGCCTGAGAGAGGTGGGTAACGCCAAGCTGCATCGGTTCCTCATGCGACACGGAAGGAGAGGAAACGGCTGCCCCCTTAAAGCTTGACTCTTGACGCGAGGACCCCCAAGGTTGGTCCTTGCCTCTTTCCTGGCGCCTTTCTCGAAGACGTCGATCCACCCTGATGGCCAGCTGCATATATTCATCTAGGTTTTTAGGCAAAGGATAGTTCACCAGGATGTCCTTGATGTTATCGGAGAGCCCAATTCTAAATTGGCTACATAAAGCCGGATCGTTCCACTGGGAATCTATAGCCCACCGCCGAAATTCTGCGCTATATTCTTCAGCAGAACGTTTGGCCTGTCTCAGGTTCCGCAATTTAGAATCCGCCGTCGCGGCCCGATCTGGGTCAGCATACAGTAGTTCCATGGCCGAAAAAAAAGAAGAGACCGACTGCAAGGCTTCATCAGACGGAGCTAGACCAAACGCCCAGGTCTGTGGGTCGCCCTGGAGGAGTGAAATGACTAGCCCAACGCGTTGCGCTTCGGATCCAGATGCGTGGGGTCGAAGGCGGAAGTAGAGTTCGCAAGAATTCTTAAAGTTAGAAAACTTCGCCCGATCCCCCAAAAATTTCTCGGGGAGAGGGATCTTGGGCTCGACGGTCGGAGAAGGATCCGTTGGCGCAGGCATCTGACGATTCTCTTGCGCGGCCACTCGTTGAGCCAGCTGATTAATGGTAGTGGCCATAGCTTGAACCTGTTGGATCAATTCTTCCATCTAGAAGATATTCTTCTTTTTGGGGCCCGTTATAATGTCAGGTCCCGGAGACACCCACCTTCCAATAAACCAGCAACCCCCAATCTCCGCTGCTTTCTTCACCTATAGTAAGCCCCCGTTTGCCGGGACGCTAGACACGCCTCACCGGACACGGTTGCCCCCAGGTCTTATTAGCACAAAGGATGCTGATTTATGCAGGGGAAGGTAGATGAATCCAAGGACAAGACTGAGTAGCGAAAACGGACAGGGGTCATACACGGGTGGTCAATCCGAGGTGGCACGGTACAGAAGGGTTAGACGGAAGAATGGTCAGGGGCAAGCCAAGGGTCACAACGGGAGGTCAGAAGTTCGCGGTACAAAGGAGCAGGCAGAATCGTAGTCAAAGGGCAAGCAAGGTCGGTCCAGGCGGCAATCAGGGATGGTCAAAAACGAGGCAAAATCACAATGAGAAGAGCAATCCAAATCACACCCAGTAGCACGCTATAACGGGCAAGGACTGACCGCAGGGTGAAAACCTTTAAATGATGGGGGCTAACAGGATTGGCTGGAAGGGGAATGTGATGATTTGGTGCTACAGGAACTTTGGGCTGATTGCCCAGTAGAATCAGGGGGCGTGCCCAGTACTTTGGGCTAATGGATCCTAAGGAAGAGGGCTCATTGGCCCATGCAAGCAAAGGGCTCATTGGCCCATGTAGATTACCTCCGGCGGGCGCGCTGTGTGTAGCGCCGCCGGAGGGCATATGAATGTGACAGGCGCGCGCGTGCGCGCGTACGGGGCCACGCGCCGGGAGCGCGCCGCACAGAGAGCGGCGCGCCCGCTCCCGGCGCGGCTAGGACGGAAGCCGCCCGAGCGGCTGCTCGTGACAGCCGAGCGGCGGGCGGGCAGGAGCGACGCCGGCCCGCCGCCGGCTGCGAAGGATCGGAGACAGCGGGGGAACGAGGATCAGGTGAGGGGATCGTGACACCTGGCGCTGTGATGGGATTAGCAGCGGCGCTGTTCGTTGCAGTCGGCTACATGATGAATCCCGCGCTAGCTGACGCTCTCGCCGGCGCTAGCCTCATTTAGCTTGATAAATGCGTCATTGTGGCCGACGCCGGGCGTACTTGAGTCGGTAGCCGCCGTTAGCTGGCGGGACCTGGCGCTCGTCAGACACTACCTGGCGCTATCGCTTGATGAATAAGGGCAATAGTTTGCTGTCAGGTTGAAACCTAGATAACTGCGTTATGTCAAGAACTGGTCCCAGGGATACCGGCTGAGAGGCTTGAGATGGATCGGGTGCACAGAGCCCTGGGTCCTCGGAGACAGTCCAGTGATCCCCCTGTGATATAATTGCCAAGTTTAATTTTTATAATTCCAAGGAGCTGATCCAGAGAGCGGCGAGGCAACTTCCTGAACTGTCGTTCCAAGGACATAAGTACCAAATTTATTCTGATCTTTCTGCAGGCACTATGGCCAGGAGGCGTGAAATGAAACCCTTGCTGGGTATCCTGCAAGAACACAGGATAAAATATAGATGGGGATTCCCCTTTCGTCTTCCTTTTTCCCATAATGACGCTACTTTCTCCGCAGTCAATGTAGGCTCAACTAGTGGCCGCAGGTCTATCCAGACCGGCCTCAACGAAGTCTCCTAGGATTGGTGAGGACTCTCCCAGATCTCAGCGGGCAGGGAAGCGTCAAAGGCGTGGCGCCCGGCAAGCAAGCTGCAGCACCTCGTTGGTTCATGCTGACACCTGAGTTGTGTTCATTTTTGCTCTTTATTTTAGGTTTGTGCTATACACTAAGGTGGTATTGAAACATTGAACACTTTTTTCCTTTTTGTAGTTGAATGTTCCGTTTTATAGTGCTATTATGGTGCTGGGTACTGAGTGGCTTCTCTCGTGGGAGTACCATAATGTGTTATGTGTTATAGGTACATGACATGGTTAAAATCTGATCCAAGCGAAGATTTTTTTTTACGGTTATTATTGCCCCCCTTGTTTGACAGCTAATGTATGTCGTACTCCTGTTTAATCAAAGGGATTAAACAGGAGAAAGGAAACTCCCTGTGGTTATCGCTTACTATTTATAAGTGATTTCCATTATTGTTGAGTTAGTGGTTAATTTTACAAAATCCTGGTGAGGCCAGGCTGACTGGCAGTCCCTTACTCATCCTGTGTTGGCTGCTAAGGAGTTGTCTGTCAGTGGCATGGAATCCGGCCAGATAGATACTCCAGTGGTGGAGGTGGCAGTGCGATTTAGGGCTGAGTCTCTGTCCGACCAAATTTCTAGCCCATTCCCTAGCTCCCTTACCTAATCTCTCCTTGTCCCTCTTCCCTTTCCCTTCCCTGTTTTTTGTTTTTTTTTTATTATTATTTTATTTTATGCACAGTAACTGAATTTTATTGAGCTATGGTGACGGTGTTATCTTTGAATGTGCAGGGCTTTAGTTCGCCGCACAAACGGTCCACTGCGTTTAGGAGGATTAGGGCCCTGCGTCCTGATGTCATCTGTTTGCAGGAGACACATTTCTCGAGATCTTCTCAGCCACGATTCCTGGACTTGTTATTTCCCCAGGTATTTACTGCGAATACACACACCAAGCAAAAGGGAGTGCTGATTGGGTTCAAGAGGGGGGTTCCATTCCATTGTAGCAAAGAAATAAGGGACACGGAGGGGCGCTATTTGATTCTGGTGGGGTTACTGCAGGAGGTGGAGGTCACTATAGCTAGCTATTATGCACCAAATTCAGGTCAGTTGGCATTCGTCAAAAAAATTTTGATATGGTAAATCTCTACTTGTCCCTCTGATATGGCGCAGGGTAGTGTGATAATCTGTGGGGACTCAAATCTAACCTTGAGCCCTTATTTAGATAGGCAATCTCTGGCTGGGACGGCGGTTAGTGCACAGTATGCTGCTGCTTCTTGGCAATTTCGGGGGTTATTGGATGAGTTTTCCCTGGCGGATAGTTGGCGGGAACTTCATCCGGGTACCAATAATTATACACATTTTTCTCATCCTCATAACGTTTGGACCAGGATTGATCATATATTTCTGTCTCAGAGGGCTTTAACGGCGGCAAAGTCGGTTAGGATTCACTCAATATCATGGTCTGATCATGAATGTGTAGTTTTAAAGATGGACTCTTTGTTCTGTGGGCGATCTGGATTCTCCTGGTCCCTTAATACTTCTATTTTGGCAGATCCTGGGGTGGTCACGGAGATCTCTGAGGCTCTACTGGAATATTTCCAATTTAATAAATCTTCAGGGGTGTCGGCGGTGCTTAGCTGGGAAGCACATAAGCCCTCTATAAGGGGCCGGTTAATTTTGATCGCCTCCAGGATAAAGCAGGAACGAAATGCTCGCATTGATGATTTGGAGAAAAAATATTTAGAACTGGCGGAGGAAGCTAAACAATGTTTGTCTCCTGAAATGCCCTCTAGGCTCTTTGAGGTAACACAGGAGCTTAATTTGGCTCCTGCGGGCAGGGCTGAGAAGGTATTGAAATGGGTGAAACATCAGTACTACTGTAAGGCCAACAAGCCTGACTCTCTACTGACTAGGAATATTTGTCTATTAGATTGAGAAACGAGAGGGGGGAACTCACTAGTAATCCAAATAAGATTGTGGGGGTGTTTAGGGACCAATTGTTAAAGTTGTATTCTAGTCATGATCCGCCCAAGCCTGAAGAGGTGAGTGATTATTTGGATGATGTTGTCCTGCCTAGCCTGCCAGCACAGTTAAGGGAGTCCCTGGAAGAAGGCTTTAGTCTGGAAGAGGTTAAGAATACGATTGATAAACTAAAAGTTAATAAGAGGCCGGGGCCAGATGGCTTTCCGGCGGCTTATTATAAGACTTTCAACGCTATTTTGGTACCCAAATTGGCTAAGTGCTTTAGTGGAGGGCATTCAGGGGGTTCTATTTCCAGGGACTCCCTCACTGCTTCTATAAGTATGATTCCGAAACCGGATTCGGATCATATGGTGTGGTCCAATTTCCGGCCGATTTCGCTTATAAATGTCGACATGAAAATATTGACAAAGATTCTTGCAGATAGGTTGTCAGAGTATTTGACAGAATTGATACATAAGGAACAGGTGGATTTCATTCCTGGTAGGCAGGCCGGGGATAATATTAGAAAAGTGATTCAGCTTGTCCACTTTGCTAAAACCACTCAAACTCCGGCTATGCTTCTCTCATTGGACATTAGGAAGGCATTTGACATGGTGTCCTGGGAATATTTGTCTGGGCTGCTTGAAAAATGGGGATTTAGACCTAAATTTTTAGGGATTTTAAGGAAGATTTATTCGTCTCCAAGGGCGTTTATTAAGTATAATGGCTTTAAATCGGGGGCATTTTTATTACAGAGGGGTACTAGACAGGGGTGTCCATTGTCCCCTCTTTTGTTTGCTTTGGTGATGGAATCCTTGGCACAAAAAATGAGGCTGTCCCCGGATATCTTGGGGCTACAGATAAGATCTGTTCAGCATAAATTGAGCCTTTTTGTAGATGATGTGCTTATGGTGGTCTCGGACCCATGCATATCTCTTCCTGAAACTTTGAGGAAGTTAAAGGAGTTTGAGTCGGTTTCGGGTCTCCAGGTTAATACTGCTAAATCGAAAGCTTTAAATGTCAGTATTCCCTCTGAGGTGTGTGCTAGGCTAAAATGTTCTTTTGATTTCAAGTGGGAAGCAGTAAGGCTTATGTATTTAGGAATTAGATTAACTAGTGATTATCCCTCTCTTTTTGCGGCCAACTACATCCCTCTGAGACAGAACCTTTTCGGATTTTTAGACAAGTGGAAAGGATATGGTTTGTCCTGGCTTGGTAGAATAGCGGCTATTAAAATGTCCTTTTTGCCTAAGTTTCTATATTTAGCACGAACAATACCTGTTAGAGTATCTCGAAGCTATCTACAGGCACTGCAAAATAAAATGTTTGTGTTTATATGGGGTGCTAAGCGTCCGAGGGTGGCTAGGAGTATCATGTTGCGTTCCAGATTCCAGGGGGGCTTAGGGGTTCCTAATCTTACTAAGTATTACCAGGCGGCCCTATTGGCTCAAGTAGTGTCTTATCATGCTAAGTTAAGTTAGATGTTCCTCTATGGGTACAGATTGAGTCTGAGCTATGTCACCCGTTATCTTGTGCTGCTATATTATGGACCCCCACAAAAAGTTAGGAGCAATTTGAATAACCCGATTATATCGCATTCGCTGGAACCCTGGGATAGTCTTAGGAGGTCTCATGGTTTGGCTTCCCCTCATATGCCTTTAATGCATCTATGGGGTAACCCAATGTTTTCCCCAGCACTTACTGATCCGGCCAGGTTCGGAAATTGGAAGAAGGCAGGGGTAAAATGTTTATTGGACTGCATGGAATGCTCCCGGATGGCTGAGTTTCAGGTGTTGCAGCGTAAATATCAGCTACAACCTAGATACCTCTTTGGTTATCTTCAGATTAAACATTTTGTGAGCTCCATGGTGAGGGAGCCGTTGGTGGGGTCTCAGCTCACCTTTTTTGAGAAAAGGTGTAGGCTGGATCCTAGGGGGAGAGGTTTGGTTTCTGAAATCTACGGTGAATTAAATAATGCTACTCAGGAGGTTGCTTTGCCATATAGACAGAAGTGGGAGAGGGACCTGGGAGAGGTCATGGAGCAGAAAGAGTGGTGAAAGATGTGGCTAGCCTCTTTTGGGCCAGCAGCTTCTGTTTGGGCAATTGAAGTCAATGTTAGTTGAGTAAAGTGGCCATGCGGTGGTATATTGTTCCTAATCAAATGGGGCTGTGTTTCAGAGGCTGTGATGAGGAAGGGTCATTCCACCATATTTGGTGGGGTTGTTCCAGAGCTAAGGGATTTTGGAGGAAGGTTTTCTTTGCCCTTAGTAAAGTTTTGGGGAAGCGTATCATCTTGAACCCTTGAACAGCTCTTTTAAACGGATCTATTGGTCCTAGTTCAAGAAACCAGAAACGTTTAGCATACCACATTTTAACGGCAGCTAAGTTGACTATTGCGGGGGCTTGAAAAAATCCGGCTCTGTCATTCAGAGAGTTTAAAAATCGGGTGCATTATATAATGTCTATGGAAAAGATGTCTGCGGTTCAAGCAGGCGAATTAGACAGATTTCGAGAAATGTGGTCTCTGTGGACTCGTGAATTTATGCTGGCTAGTTTTGACGACAATTTACTGACAGTGTAGGGTTTTTTGTTTTTATTTTCTTTCTTATTTTCGTTTTTCTTCCCCCCCTTCTTACCTTCCCTCCTCCTTCCTTGGATTTCCCTTCTTGCGTGGTGCATCTTTGGGGCTGTCCCCCCTGTCGATTTAAGATTCGGATTACTGTTACCCTACTGGAGGATTGCAAATTTAGTTAGTGCTGTATCGCAGTGCTATACCCAGCTGTTCTACTGTATTGAGGTCGGTTTGGGCTTATATCATTTGGGCACTGCTCATCGTGGTGGGGGATGCACCACCTTTTATAGAAGTATTGTATTCTATATTGTGAGATAAGCGATTGTTATGATGACAATTTCTTTTCAATGATAAATACAAATTTTAAGAACGAAGATGTCGGATAGACATCTGGAATATATATACTCCTTTTATTAAAGTGCCTATTACTGTAGGCTATTGTTAGCCGTTTTGAAAATATTCACTTTGGATGCTTATGTCTAGTGATGACAAAGATTCTCTACGTTTCGTTTTATATTATATGCTGAGAATTTCTGACTGATTTTGTATTGTCTCAATGCTGTAGTAAATATGTCACAATAAAAGTTTTAGAACGATAAAAAAAAAAAAAAAAAAATGTCTTCCGTACAGTCTTATGAGCCTCCCAGAGTAAGGCCTCAGAGCTCACCGACCCCGCGTTCTGCAGGAAAAAGTTCTCTATCTCCTTACGGAGGCGTTCAAGGAGCGCCTCATCGGACAACATGGGGTCATAGAGCTTCCAGGACCTCTGGGAGAATCTTTGGGTCAGGGAGATCAACTCGACAGCAACCAAGTAATGATCAGACCATACTATCGGGACAATAGAGGAGCGGGAGAGGTGGGGCAAGGAAGACAGCTGCTAGAAGATGTGATCTATTCTCGTGAAAACCTTGTGTGGGCAAGAATAGTGAGTCCCTCTTAGTGGGGTGGACTTCTCTCCATGCATCCACAAGGTGATAGTGGTTAAGGAGAGAGCAGAATGCTTTTCCTGAGGAGGCATCCCTAGGGCAATCCAAGGGCCGACCCACCGTTTGTCTATCCAAAGTGGGTTGCATAATTTGGTTTCAATCACCTGCCAGTATGAGGAGCCCCTTTACCTGGAGGTCCAGGTAAGAAACTCCTCAAAAATAGCATTCTGGTTCTGGTTGGGGGCATAATATGTAGCAATTGTGACTGCTTGGTCTTGGACCATACCAGTCACGATGAGGAAGCGACCAAGGGTCCAGTATTGTCTGCTCCATAGAGAAAGGGAGAGAGCGCTTGAAAGCAATGAGTACTCCTCTCTGCTTGGTATCTGCAGATGCCGTGAAGAAGAGAGGGTAGTCTGAGCTAAGAAATTTAGGGGTGTTATTCTTAGTGAAGTGAGTCTCTTGGAAGCAGACAATGTCGGCCTGTAGGGCTCTCATTTGACGGAATGACTTTACCCTTTTTTGGGGGGCATTCAGGCCCTGGACATTAAGCAAACAAGTTTAACCGGGGAGGGGGAAGTAGGAGGGAACATTTTAAATCAACAACAAAGAGAAATCCAAAACCTTCCTTAGGAAAAATTCCCACAGGGGTAGAGAGGTCCTCTACCACAGTGGGGAAAGCAATCAGGATGGAGGGACCTCCAGAGAAAATCCCTGAACCAACCTGTGTAGAGACTGACCCTCAACGGGGGTCAGAAGTAAGGCTTCCTGACTCGACGGGTTCCCAGCGAGAAAGGGAACAAGGAGTGTGCAGGCATCGAAACCTGAGTGCCAGGCCCACTTTGCCTGAAAACAAAACAATTAGGCAGCAGTAAGCGGACGTTTCAAATAACATTCTATAACTTGTTAAAGGGAATGTATGTTAAACAACAAGAAATAAACCAAACGGGGCTCAACCAGCAAGAGGACTGTAAGGGTCATGTATAAAAGAGGTAAGTGCATTGGAAGCACCTATGATTTGGAACAGAGAACCAAACAAAAAACAAAGGAGTCCCAACATTATAGAACGAGGACTTCAGAAATGCATCCTATGCGATCACAGCGATGAGAGGGTGAGGGGCAAGATCCCTCGTATAATACACATGGAATCTGAACCTGTGAACAAATGCCCCCACGGCTTTGCTCGTAGACTGGAAGCCCCTTCGCGGTCCGCGCTTGTCCTTGGGTACCGGCAAGAATGAAAGCGCTCTCTTCTTTTGCGGGGGAGCAGCTGTGGTGGCAGTGGGAGCTTTCAAGCTGGCCGAGGCCAGGGCAGCCTCCAGGTCTTGTGGAGTGGACGCCTCATAGCGCTGATCCAGATAATTGAAGGAAATTTTGAAGGGAAACCCCCATTTGTACCTGACCCCTTTTGCTTGCAGGATTTCAAGTGAGGGTTTCATGGCACTTCTGGTGATGGTTTGGCGAGACAGGTCAGCAAAGAGTTGATACTCAAAGTTCTGGAATTTGAGAGTTCCTTGGTCCTGTGCGGGCAGCATAAGCTGTTCTTTCGTGCGGTAGAAGTGGAGTTTCACTAACATGTCCCGCGGAAGACCGTCCACTCTCTTTTTCTGCAAGGTGCGATGGATTCTGTTAAATTCCAGCCTTTCGATAGGGATGGCCGGGGCGAGCTCTTGGAAGAGGGCAGTAACGGTGGACTGTAAATCAGCGACTGCTTCTGGTATACCTGTAATCCTGATGTTGGCCCTACGTGAGTGGTTCTCCATGTCTTCAAGCTTATGATGAAGGATAAGGTTTTCCTCCTTTAAGGCCTCCAGATCCGTCCCGAGGGAAGATAGTTCCAAACCTTGTGCTGTGTATTGCTGCTCAAGTTCGTCAGTTTGCCCAGTTCTTTTATTTCAGCAGTGATGTTAGCAGTAATCTGAGATGTAATATTTAAGGCCCACCGCTCAAGGGCTTTTTCAAGCATGACTTCGTATCTATCGAGTGGTGGCGGTTGTGACTTCGGTGGTGAGCCATGCAAGGAATAGTCCATCCAGGACACGTCCTCAAGTAAAAGGTCCGCGGGGACTTGAGGGACGCTCTGGCACGGTGTGGAGGTTTCCATAATGTTGCCAAGTCTTGATGGCGCTGTTAAGCCAGTCTGTAGGTTTAGATAGTAAGCCGGGGGAGTAGGGCCGACTAAGGCCAGAGGTAGGCCCCAGTGGTCAGCAGGTGGGGCTTTGTTAGTAGCTTGAGTGGGTATATGGGTCAGACTGAGTAAACCGCACTATAAGGAGATGACTCATCAGGATGCAAAAAGGTGTACTACCCATTTAAGAAGGCCGTGTAACTTGGTGGGGGTCTCCGTATAGTAAGCCATATTGGAGGGATAATGTAAAAAGGTTATCAATTTTTGCCGCTTTGTGCCGGAGATGGTATATTAAGGAATCAGTCCAGGAGCCTCAGTATGTGCAGAGAGGGGAGCTTGGTGTGGCACAGCATGTGTGAGCTCCTTATTGTAGCTTGTGGGGGAGAGATTAGAAGGGCTGAGCTGCTTCACCTCTTCCTGTCTTAGCTTGAGGGGAGGAAGGACTCCCAACTGCAAAGCAGATGATCTGGGGGACTCTGCTGGGGCTGCGTTTTCTGTGCAGGAGTGAGGAGGAGCTCCTATACTGTAAGGGAGCCCCCAGGGAAGACATGCTGCTGCTCACTGTGCAGCCAGGGACAAGATGGCAGTCGTCCCTCACCTCCATGCTGCGCTTCTCCTGCTCGATCTGGGGACCGGCACCGATTGCTCAAAGAAGAGGTAAGGGGGGTCCTGGGGTCAGTCCGAGCCTCCCAGGCTCGGAAACGCTGGGCGCTACGCTTTAGGAAGGGCCAGGGCAGCAGGTCTCAGCGGAGCGGGGATTCACCCATCCATCCATGCGCCGCACGCATGCGCACTCAGTCGTCAGATGATGTTTAAATTCAGGCTGGTAGCTGGCAGGATGGTGACGGTATTATTATTATTATTATTATTATTATTATTATTAATGTTTATTTATATAACGCCATCATCTTCCGTAGCAGTTTACAAGGTATGATTACAGACAAAGTAAATCAAATAGTACAGAGAACAATACAACATTAGATGCCACAAGGTTAAACCAAGTGTTTTGAGCACAGGTGACAATAGGAATGAGAGCCCTGCCCTTGCGAGCTTACAGTCTAAAGGGCAGTACACCAGGCCAGCTGGCTGTGGGGGGATGCAGGGGGACTCAGCCCTGTGCCCTGCATGGCAGCAGGCTAGGGTAGAGCAAGCAAAATCAGACATTTTATTCCAGACAGACAGGCTTACCTGTGTGACTTGATGTGACCTACATCAAGCATATGCACCACAAGAGCACTAGTACCCTCATTGTTTTTAGCCAATATGACCTCATTTAGAGTTCACATTCATAGAGTTGCAATTTATCACAGGGTTTAGTGGGTTTTGTGCATAAACTTTGCAGGCCTTTTTATACTCTTACACAACTACAGATGGCTGGTGTTTCCTAATTATATGCCAAACATCTAGGTGGTGAAAAGTGGTGCATCTTGAGTAACGCACATGCACATAGAATGTACTGCTGTTCCCAAGCAGGCCTAAATCAGAACAGAACATTTCCTGCCCCCGTCTCAACCCAAATACCCTGGGCGATGCTGCAGGTTCGACGGTGGCCCGATTAAAAAAAAACTTCCACTTTTTTTTGGGTGTTATACTATTCTTGATTTGCACTTTGGCATTTATATAGTCTCACAAATTTATATTTTGCACTTTCATATTTATACATTCACATGTAGGTGCTTTTAAATTTACTCAGTGGTCTCTTGACCTAGAGAAGATTAGAAAAGCTGAATTGGGTGCGCACCATCAGCTGCATTGCCGCTCACTCTCATGGGCCAAAAAATGGCTGGCAAAGGTTTGCGTCAAGTTAAAAGTACTGTAGGGATGTGGCGTGGGATTGCCGGTGAGCTGAGTGTACAGGGCAAAACCTGGTAATACACAAGGCAGGACATCAGGCATATGGGCTGCTCCATACAGAGGGATACTGAAAGGGGTATGAACCAGTTCAACATTAATTTAGGTCTACATTAGATTGCACTACTTTAGTTGTAGCTTTAACATTTGGTGTAGAAGATCTTACACTTCAGTTTAGACTTAGTAAGGGGTTAACTTCCAGAGCTCACTCTAAGTCTGATTTATAACTAATGTCCTAACTCTTATATATGATTCTATAAACTGAAGGTTAGAGTTCCTCCCAAATGGGAGTCAGATTGATGTATCCATCTCTCAACCTCTTCTGCAGGTGTCAGGATGCATTCACTCTCTGGCTTCCTAAATATGTTACATTAAAACTAAAGTCCTTCCTTTGGCCTTCCACTGACTCAACTTTAGTCTCATCAATATAGTAAAGGGAGTCAGAAGTTTGTGCAGGGGAGAGATAGCAGCCAGAGCAACAGAGGAATCCAGCTAAAGCTTGTGTCTAGCCTTGTAAAGGGGAACAAGAGTCAGAGGAACTCCTTGGAGCTTGAGGAGAAAGACAAGACCCTAACTACCATTGAAAGGGAGTTAGCCTGTTGCAGCCTTGAGTCTACAAAAGGGGAACAGTCTTTGTGAGCTGTGGATAACAAGTGCCTGTTGTGGATTATATCTGTGTCTGTTGGTGATAACCCCAATCAACTAAATAAAGTAACCATTCCCAAGAGACTTGTGTCCTGTTCAGTGAATGTCTATCCTGCATATGTGTCAAGCCTGTCAGCATCCCATTTCCACATGCACCCACGGGACCCCTTTGGCACAGCATCCCGAAATCACTCCCCACACTATACTGAATCCTTGTCAGCACTTACATTTGCTCCTGCATGCCTTCAGAGCTGAAACACTGCCCCACAGATTGTCTCCTGGTAGCGGCCATTTTGGAGCTTCCTTTTCCAGCTCCAGGAGAGGCCATTTTCAGAAGAGCTAAATCACCCTAAGATGTATTGGGAAGGACATATTATATATATAACTGAGCAAGCACTTAAAGCGGAAACACTGCCACTCAGATTGTCTCCTGGTATCTGCAATTTTGGTGCTTCCTTTACCAGCTGTGGTGCTGCCTGGATTCAACAGACGTGGAGGCTAATTCATTACTAACGCCAGGTATCGGCAGATGAGCATCTGAATAGCGGCGCTTAAAGCGACCACTAGTAAACGCTGTAAGTGGGTATCGGGCACTGTAACAGAGTGCCTAAGTCGCTGTAGTAACCTGGCCCGCATTGATGAAAATGATGTATATTGGGCGCTCTAACACCAGTACAGTGCTGCAGGGAGTGAAAGGTAGCACTAGCTCAGTGCGACCGAATCTCAGCGCTCCACACCATACTTCATACTACATCAAAAAAGGACCCACACATACAGCGTAGGCGCTCTAAATCTGGTCGCTGTAGACACTGTGACATTAACTCTTTAGTGCCAGACCTGTAAATACAATTCTGCATAAAAATATAAAACAAAACAAAAAGTTTCTAAAAATGTTTCTAAAAATGTTTGTTTGCATCCAGGAGAGGTCACACTATGATTTGAGCAAAAAAAAAACAATAAAAAAATTGTCAAACACACTGTTTTTACACATGCAAATGAATGCCCATTGAAATGTATGGGAGAGCGACAGTGAGTGAAAGGTAATACCTGGCGTTCTGGAAGCTAGAGCACCGGCACTATACACTAAGCCGCCTGTAATACGCTACCTGGAGCTGTTACAGTCGCTCACTAGATTCGTTTTCATAAATGTGGTTTTGCGTACAGCGCCTGGCATTCACCAGATACTGCCTGCTGCTATCCCTTCTTAAATAACCCCCATAGCTGACTATGCAAAGCAACAGGAAACCCTGTAGTACTTCCTGTTTGCAGGCGGCCTGCAGCTCCAGGAGACGCCATTTCCAGAAAAGCTAAATTTATCACCCTAAAATGTATTGGGAAGGACATATTTTATAGCTAATTGATCACTTGAACCTCAGTGAGTCCTGATTATTTTGCACATACAAAGAATTTGTCTTGGTGGGGCTGTGCATAACACATAAAAAGTTACTAGAAACATATACATGTGATATATATATATATATATATATATATATACACACACACAGTATATATATATATATATATATATATATATATATATACACACACACACACACACACACACACGTGAGCTATATGTAAGTATATACAGCATAAGTGTGAAATGGAGTTGTCTATCATGGCGGGTTTGGTCCCATGTTCATTACAGCAGGTGCAGTGAGAAAGAAAGGTTGGCCGCTATCTTTCTTGCTCGCTTCAGGTTCCTTGCATCAGGCAGATGTTTAAATGCTGACAGATTGCAACCAATCACTTTTTCAGCAGAGTGAATAATGCATTGAAGGCTTTTCTTCTCTGTTTTGGTGGAGGCTGAGTACCAGACTGTAATGGAGCAATAATTAGCATGAATTATCTCAAACGATATATAACATGACATGTTTTGCTACATACTAATCTTGATTATCTTAAACCATCTTCTCCATTAACATTTAGAATTCCTTTTTCCTTGAGATTTTACCCAATGTTCACTAAGAAGTCACCTATGGGCAGACCAGATCACGCACAAAGAAAATGCCAGCTGGTCAGACCAAAGTGTATCACCTATGGGAATACAAGACTGCCTTCCTGAGAAACAGGCTAATTTACAGTATATATACAGTAAAATGCCGTTAAATGCAATGACACAGTGTATCTTAATATTCTTAATCATTTTCAACAGCTGCTTCAGCCAGGATAACCTAATTAGTAAATCCACACTCATTAGATTACGGAATTCTGAATCTGCATGCATACAGGTTTAACTTTTCCTGCTTTAATTCAGCCTCTTTAAATGAGTGGATCATAATATTGGGTTCCAGCAGCTATAGGGTTACTCTCAGTGGTCTCAGCTGGGGAGGACATTACTGCTGCTTGATTTAGCCAAAGCTGTAGTCAGTCATTTTTACTCCCATGTTAGCAACACAGAGCCACAGGAATATAACTTCGAAACATCATGCTGATAAGTAAATCACAGGTCTGGGGGCACAATCCAATTATATTTATTCTACATGCCAGAAATGGACAACAATAAGGTAGAACATAAAGAACCTGGCAGAGGTTTCCTTTAAGCTTATTATGTTGAGTACTATGGCACTATGACATGATAATCTGATTTGTATAAAGAGCGCGGAATTTTCTGCTTTTAAAATGTTAGTTCCCTGGCTGGGTTAGTAAAACTATACACCAAATCCTGATGTTTTTTTACAAACTCAGTTGAATGGATTTCTAGCTGCTGTTTTCAAATCTCTTTTTTTCCCTGTCCCCAGCCTTGCCTTGCTCCTCTTGAACCTAAACCTTGAGACTGTATCTAGCAGTGGCCCTCAGAAAATCACCCTATTCAGTCTCCTGTTGTTGTGGCTGCGTGACAAAGTGTAGCCAATGGGGGTTCCCCAGACAGGTGTGATTGTGTTAGCGCTAGAGATTATCGCAAAGGCATCGCTCCGCTTTGGTGTGTGAAAGGAGCTTAAAGCGGAACAAAACTCAGCCAAATGACATATGACATAATCATAGTAGACGGCACTCATTAGATCAGAGCCCGCACATGCGCCCCTGGGTCCTGGACAGGTACATTTTTATGTGAATAGGGGAGTTTCACACAGTGGGCATCCTAATTCAAAACACGGAAATGTTAAATTCCCTGTTTTTTTCCACTGTAAAGGGTAGGGAACACTACATCCTTGGAAATTGTTTAAGCATTATGTGTGGTGTCTGAATGCCTTATATTCTAGCTCTGTTATCTGTTATGGTGTGTAACTTGGACAAAATGCCCATTTGACTGGGATAAAAAACAGAGGATGAATTTATCAAACTTAAACCTAATTAAACATCATTCATTAATAACCTGTTGGACCCAAAACAGCACGGCTTTACTGAGGGGCGATCATGTCAGACCAATCTTATTGATTTCTTTGACAATGTCAGATGAAGGTGGTGCTGTGGATATCACCTATCTGGATTTTAGCAAAGCCTTTGACACTGTACCACATAAAGACCTCATAGATAAGTTATTGAAGGTAGGACTCAATCCCTGGATAGTTCAATGGATTTCCAGTTGGCTGAGGGATCGGTATCAGAGTGTTGTTGTAAATGGTGTGCAATCTGAACAAAGGCAAGTGGTGTACCACAAGGCTCTGTCCTGGGCCCCATTCTTTTTAATATATTTGTAAGTGACATAGGAGAAGGCTTGGTAGGAAAAGTTTGCCTGTTTGCTGATGATACAAAGGTTAGTAATAGGGTGGATATTCCTGGAGGTGTCTGCAACATGGAAAATGATTTACTGGATAGATGGTTAAAACTGTGTAAACTAGAGTTTAATGTCTCTAAATGTGAAATCATGCACTTGGGTAGAAGGAATCCCTGCTCTGAGTACCGTATGGGCAGTACTGTGTTAGCCAGGACCTCGGAGGAGAGAGATTTAGGGGTACTGATTACTGATGGCTGCAAGATGAGTGGACAGTGTAGCCAGGCAGTGGGAAAAGCAAGCAGGATGCTCGGCTGCATAGCTCGAGGCATCACCAGTAGGAAGAGGGAGGTTGTGATGCCCCTGTATAGAGCCCTGGTAAGGCCACAGCTAGAATACTGTGTGCAGTTCTGGAGACCTTACCTGCAAAAAGACATTATTCAAATAGAACCTGTAAAGGCAGGCAACAAAAATGGTGGAAGGACTTAAACTTAAAACTTATCAGGAGAGACTTAAAGAACTTAATTTGTACAGTTTGGATGAAAGAAGGGAGAGGGGGGACATGATTGAGACCTTTAAATATGTGGAAGGATTGAATAAGGTTCAGGAGGGACGTGTTTTTAAAGTGGACCAACACCCACCGGTGATCGGCCCGGGAATCTATAAGATTCCCGGGCCGATCACCTCCCTCCCCGCGGGACAACCCCCCCAAACTCCTTACCTTATCTTCGGCGGCGGCCGGCCGCCGCCGCCTCCCTCGCGCCCCTCTAGACGATCGGGGGTGCCCCACCGAAGTGGACCAAGACCCAGGATAGTCAAAATCCTGGGTGTTGGTCCACTTTAAGAAGAAACTAAAATGACAGAAACAAGGGGGCACAACCTGAAGCTAGTCGGGGGGGGGGGACAAGAGCAATGTTAGCAAATATTATTTTACAGAAAGAGGTAGTTGAAAAAACAACAGTCACTGAATTTAAACATGTCTGGGATAAGGATACATCTCTCCTAAGATACAGTTACATAAGGGCAGACTAGATGGACCGTATGTTCTCCTTCTTCCGTCAACCTTCTATGTTTCTATGTTTCTGTCTGACCGGTCTCCTAACTCAAAACTACCTCAGCAACACAGCAGCAGCAGCTGGCATTCCTAAGCCATTTCAAACACTGCTGACAGGAAGGGGATCATGGGGCTCAAGAAAGTTTTTACAGCAGTTTGCTCCAGTGCGCTTTAGCCACCCCCCCAAAAGACATTTACTCACATCAGCACGTACTCCCTTCTGCCGGGTCTCCTCATCACCTGGGGGGGGGGGGGGGGGGGGGGGGGGACTCTGATTTGCCAGATGAGTGTGTCAAAGCTTCTATTAATATGCATGGCTAAGAAATCTGATTGGTGGAGACCTAGCGCATGCACCATGGAATCACCAATGGGGTAAGCAAATTGGTCAAATTCGAGGGGTTTCACATAGTGGGCATTACAAATCAGAATGCCCCTTGGAGAGGCAGTTGGCCTCCCTGGTTTGGAGTCTTGATATACAGACCGGGGTTCAGCAAAAATCACCTTCTTCATGTCTCTCTTGCCAATGTAAATGTTGGCCACCACATCCCCTGCATCTTTGGGCTGTGGTGCGCTCCTGCCCCCATAATACTATGCAGGGTTAAGGCCTCTGATTGGATGAGAGTTCATGCATGTGCCATAGGACCGGGAAGCCATCCCACTGTGCATGTGCTGGCCTTCTATTACATCCCTGATATGTGCACTCACGGTAGCCAGACTTGAATTGTTTTCTTTGCCCTAAGTGAAGTCTGCCTGGCATGGCAAGTGCACAGACCAGAGGTGCTGCCAAAGTCCAGTACATGCACCGTGGGATCCCTAGATTGACCTCAGCTTGAGTTCAGGCAAACTGGGGGTTTCACACAGCGCATGGGGGGGGGGGCAAAATCCAGCCTGAGAAACTGACAAGACAGCATTACATTCATACACCACAGGACTGTCCTAGGTACTAATGGACACTGTCAAACTGACAGCCAGAGGCAAGCAGACAATGCTATGCCCCAAAAATCCAAAAAATATATAGACACCACAGGACAGATCTGTGTTGTTTGCTTGTAACACTGGCTGTCAGTTTGACAGGCTGGATTAGGGTCCTGGTATGTTTCTGTTATACTAATAAACACATAATAGTTTACCTGGCTGGATAACAGTATCTTTGAAACTGTCCCAAAGCTGACCATGGCCGATGCCGTTCTGTGTTGCTGATGTCCTGCTGGATACCACTGGCCAACAAGTTCTGCTGCCTGACACCTGCTGCTACACCTAGACTAGCCTCTACTCTGCCTCTTACAATGCTGCTTTCCCCTGACTACACTGTTCAGTTTCTCCCTCACTGTGCTCTCGCCCCCTACTGCCCTATACTGTGCTCCCTGATTGGCTGCAGCTACCGTGTGACAGTCTACAAACAGGAATGTCTGACTGAGGAGGCTGTCACTAATCCCCTTCTCCTGTACTTGTGCTGGCACCAGCTTGGCACACATTTAAAACTAAAATACTTAACTAAGTAGGGAAGGCAGTGTATATTGAGGGGGGCTTGTGTCGTGGATGGCCAGCTCTCCTGGCATACATTTTGATGGATGGGGGGAGTCGCCACTGCACCTGCTTCCCCACCTTGTCTGCTCCCTGTGGGCTGTCCTCTTCTCCCCTCTTTCCATAACTGGTTGGAGGGGGGGGATGTCGGCTTTGATGGGGCAGGGATTGGGGCATGGTTGCTGGACATGGTGCATCTCTTCTTTCCGTCTATTATGACTACTGACCTGGAGTGGGCACTGTTGGTTAAGGGTCCCAATTCCCAATGCTGAAGGTGGCACTCAGCAACTACTACCCAGTACCCAAGCTTGACCCTGCAGGTTTGTAGTCTAAGAACCACCCTTGTCTTCTCTTGAGCCCCCCCACAAGGGATGATAGGTTTGCTGCTTGGGTAGTTCTAGGTTGATCCCCAGGGAGACCAGCGACTGGGCAGACAGCAGTGGTTACCGGACCAGAGGAAGGGGCACACATGAAGGGAAGCTGATGTCATAGGTCACAAGCCACAAAGCCGGATCAGGAAGAAGCTGAGGTCATACACGTGGATAATCCATTGAGACAGAGTCCAAAGAGGCAAGCAGGGACAAACACCTGGTTAGCAGGCAGGCAAGGGTTATTCCAGGAAGTCCAAAGAGGCGAGCTTGGTCATACATGACAGGATCCAAGGTTGCAAGATACCAGAAACAAAGACTGCACAGTAGAGAACCAAGAATCTTCTGACACTGAGGAAGCATTGCTTCCTTAATTACAGGGTGAGTATGCACTGGTCATGCATGGGCAGCAGCACTCACTGGCCACATACGAGTGGGCACGCTCACTGGCCACGTTTGCGCAGGAGACTCTCTTAACTGCAGACCCAGTATGGTGTATGACACCTTCTACCTGGGCTGATCACTTATTACAATCCGAGGTGATGCCACAGAGTCCTGAGGTCATTTTCCGCAGCAGGTGGTTGGACAGCGATGATAGTTGCATTTTCTTTCCAATATAGGATGGATTAACAAGGATGTTCTGCAGGTAAGATTAAGGGGGCGACCCCCCTGAAACGCGTCAAATTCTAAATGACTTGGGACTTTAATGATTGCCTGTGTGATATTTCAAGCACACTATTTTAACTGGTCATGCAAGCCCTGGATCTTCTGTATTACTTTTATAAAGTGCTATGAAATAACTATCAGTGAGTTACTTATCTAGAGCACAGTTCCACAACCTTTTTTCAAGGAGCGCCATCTTCCATTTTGCAGTTATCCCAGATACCACCCCTAGCACCACAGACTTCCATGGGAGGTTGGAAGTTCTATACTGGCTCAACAATGCAAACTCTTCTAACAGCAATGCGGCTATCCCAAGATTCACCATTTATGCAGCTTGTTGACCTGAACTATTGGGGCATTCATTTGTCTGCAGTGCTTCATTTCCCCCAACTTTTATTCCCAGTCACCCTGAGTACCACCAGAGAGAAGCTGGAGTACCACCAGGGATACTAGTACCACTAGTTGTCAAAACCTGATGTAGAAGAAACAAATCTTAAACTAGGTATAGATGGTTTGAATATGCCATTTTAAAAAATGTATAAAGAATAAAAACAAAATGGCCTTTCTTCTGTTTTTATTTCCCCTAACACTGATGGATCTTTTTGGCATTTAAAATAAGCCTCTATTTTTACATTAAATTAAAGTGAATGTGTTTCCATAAAGAAATAAATTATGTAATGTCCATTTACATGCTTTATTATCATAACCAATTTTTCATTTTCTAAAAAGGGTTGTTTAATTGTTAAATGTGTAATGTAATATTTAATTCTTAAGTGTCTTGTTTGTGCCATTTAAAGCCCCAATTTCTAATAAATTTAGTATAATAAATAGTACAACGAGACTAATGGAACTGTATTTTGGAATAGGTTTAACAAGTTACTGAATTGCCCTTTAGAACAGCACTGGCCTTCCCCCTGGGGCATGCCCTGCCATTTGAGCCCCCCCCGGGCGGCGTGAAACTTTACTGGTTTCTGGCTCCCTTGCCGATGAACATTGGGCAGCTGCATACCCGCATCCTTGGGTTGTGAGTGCACTCCCCCACTGCTGGGAATGTGGAAGCTCTGTCATAAACAGAGCCATTTGTCCAACATTTAATATGCTTGGCAAATGGTTCTGATTGAACGAGAGCCTGCACATGCGCCATAGAACCAGGAAGAGGTTACTTTTACTGGGCTTTTTTGGGGGTTTCACACAGCAGGGCATCCCAAATGCCTGGGGGAAAAGAACCTGGTATAGCAAAAATCCCGGGTTTTATTTCGCTTTATGCTGTTATAACAAAACAGTCCTCTCGAGTTAGCTCAAGTTTTTAAGTTGTAGTTGTGAGCTAACTACAACTTTAATAGTCCTGTCCCCTTTTACCAAAACCAACACACACACACAAGGTTACTTGAGGGCTCAGGCTCACTGGGCAACTGTATCCATAATCACACGCGGCTGCAAGTTCCTATTATGAAACACATTCTGGCTGTATGGTTTCTGATGTAGCGCATGAGTGTGAGAGTGGAGGTGTTGACGAGGTGTCTGTGCATGTGCATGGGGGGGCCCCCGAATTTTTAATATCACAACTTTGTGAATTTTTTAACTTTTGGTGTACTATTTTGCTGTTGCTTCCATTGGGGTATGTGCAATATTTCCTTAATAAAGATGTGTTTCATAATAGGAACTTGCAGCCGCGTGTGATTATGGATATAGTTGCCCAGTGAGCCTGAGCCCTCAAGTAACTGTGTGTGTGTGTGTGTGTGTGTGTGTGTGTGTGTGTGTTGGTTTTTGAATCTTGAGTAGGTTAGAGGGACGCCAGCAGTAGGCTGGCAGTGCTCCTGGTGGAATATATTTGGAGTCTCCCTGTTTTTTATTTTTCATTGTGGCTGCCTCCTTTTACCTCCCCATCACAAATAACCCAGACTTGCCCCTGGGTAGGCTGACATCGACCTATCGGGAGTGGTACAGGCGAAAGATGTATTCAATTGGTGCTTTAACTTTTGCACAGCCTAAGGAGAAATTCACACTCTTCCCAACTACAGCACAGACTAGGAGTTAGCATTCTTTAACATTCAACCTCCAAAGTTATTTGATCAAGATTGGGACAATGCCTTAGTTGGAGGCTTTAAAGGGATGGGTCGTTAATGCATCACTCCAAACTGTATTTCATCTGTAGTGTGACACGGGGAGGCCGATTCATCAATAGCGCCAGGTAGCGACAGATGAGCGACTGTAGCGTGATTTTTTCAGCGCCAGCCAGTATTCGCTGTGCTTGGCCGGCGTTAGCTTGATGACAGCGACTCAGTCGGTGTGCGGTAATGTTGAATACGGGCTGGGGGGTCGCTGTTTCACAGGTCCAGCGTTGTATGTGAGCGCCTGACAACGAATGGCCAGAGCGAACGGCTAGCTTCATATTCATCAACAAATCACGCTCCGAATGTGCTGTCGCTGTCCATTCCTTGTTTAAACCCCAGAGCGCTGGCGGCGATGGGTATTAACTAGTTTTTAACCCCTAAACAACCATATTTTTTGAATGTAACATTATACATGTTTTTAGAATCATTTTGTAATATGAATACATTAATCTCAGACCTGTGAGATCAATTCTGCACATATTTTTTTTTTTTTTTTTTTTTTGACTTAAAAATAAATCCTAACATTGCAGAAGTGTTCTCCGATTTTTTGACATTAAAAAAAAAAAAAAAAAAATTATTACCAATTAATTATGAATAATTATAGATTGCTCCATTGAAATGCATTGGACAATGCCAGGGAGCGACAGCTCATACCTGGCGCTGTGAGGGAATTTGCAGCGGCGCTGTTCGGTCCAGGCGGCTTCATGATGAATGCCGCGCTAGCCGTCGCTCTCGCCGGCGCTAGCCTCATTTTGCTTGATAAATGCGTCATTGTGACCGCCGCCGGGCGTACTTGAGTCGGTAGTCGCCGTTAGCTGCCGCTACCTGGCGCTCGTCAGACACTACCTGGCGCTATCGCTTGATGAATAAGGGCCTAAGCTCTACACGGCTGTAGACTAGTCAAAGAATTAAGGTAAGCTGAGCTTAAATCGCAACAAAACCCATCAGTCCCAGTGAATCAGGATGCCCCACTGTGTGAAACCCCCAGGGCACCCACACACACTCACCTTTCCCTGCAATAACATGCATAGTAAAAGTAGGGATGGGGCAGAGATACAACCACATAATTGTGGTTGCCCAAGTTATATAGGCATCACAATTTATGATAACAAGTCTCCATTTTAACAGCTAGCTACAGCTACAGGATTTTCTGTCCAAAATTATATGGGTGCACAGAGGGTTAAAAGTTGTTGCATTTTACAATAATATATTAATACATTTTTTTCCCTCAGCTAATATTAATGAAGAATAGGCAGACTCATCTTCTTCTAGATTTCAGATTGTTCTCTTATGAATATATATATATTTTTTTTTTTTTGGGGGGGGGGGGGGTTACATTAATGTTACGACATTCCACTTTTAGCTAACTATGATTGTCTGCAAAAAGGGGGGGTTGTCAACTATTGCCCTTTGAGTGACCTCTGTTGCATAATGAAAAGGTGTGAGGAAGAGATAGGGTATTTGTTTTTGCTCTATAAGAGGCAACTGAACATAACGCATACTTAGGGTTTATTGTAGAAAAATAAGTGTTCTAATATATCCTCCTTCCAGAATCCCATTAAAGGCAGCTTGCAGAATCCCCCAACCACTCCATAACAGGCAATGTGCAGAACCCTCCCCCCCCCCCCCCGAGATCCCCATAACAGGCAGTGTGCAGAATTCCTGCCAATTACTCCATAACAAGATAGCTTACAGAATGTCCCCCTAAAACACCATGAGAGGCAGCATGCAGAATCCTCCCAGTTGTCCTATAAAACTCAGTGTGCAGAATCCCCCTCAACAAACTCATAACTGGAGTATGCAATATCGCCCCCAGTCACCCCATAACAAGCAGAATCTCCCCCCCAGAGGTAGTGCAGGGAACCCCACTGGGGGGGGGGGGGGGGGGGGACCTTGCATCATGTTTGTGTGGGTGAGGAGGGAGTGCCGTATAGGGGAGGACGGAGAACAGGAATCAGTTACATTTACAAACAGGGTCCAAGACACAATTTGTGTCTAACGAAAAAATATTTATCTTGTCACTTTCACTTGTTTTATTGATTGCCACTCAACCAGCATTCATTAAAGCTGGGAAAGAGACAGTGGGGAATCTATTTTTTTTTTAATGTTTCTTACAAACGCAAAAGCTACCAGCACGGGCACCAAGCATAAGAGCTTGTAACGTAGGGCTCAGAGGCTGCGCTATTGGTGGCCCCTGTTACTGCAAGTTACAAGTCCTTATGCCCACTGCAAGCGACAGAAGTGAGAGCAAGGGAAGCCGGCTTTTATACTTAGAGACGTGACCTCCATGGAATCTTCATGACGCCATTGTTGATGTCACAGGGGGGAAGGGGCCTAGAAGGGATTTTTCCTGTGCCACCCCCTCTAGGCCCTTGCTAAATGCCGCTGGAGTGTCCTTAGACACCCCAGCAGCATATATTTAAAAGAGACTGTGTGGGAGATCGGCATGTAAAAGCGGCATTCAGTAATGCAAAATTATCTTCTGTTAGATAAAAATTGTATCTACCAAAAAATAGTTTGACCCATTTTTTTCACTTTCCCTTGGTTTAATGAACGCCACTTAACTGGCATTCATTAAAGCTAGGAAAGTGACAGCAAGGTTATTTTAAATATGGGGCCCACCTCCAAAGGCTACCAGACCAGGCACCAAGCATAAGAGCTTGCAACTCAGGGGTCAGAAGCCACGCTATTGACTGCCCCAGAAACTCCCATTATCTTCCTTAGCAGACTGTGACAAAGCTCCTCATCTTCCATAGTAGACTGTGACAGAGCCCTGCCTCCTTTTTCCATAGCAGACTGTGACAAAGCCTTTCATGATCTTCCATAGCAGACTGTAGCAGAGACCCCCATCATCTTCCATAGCAGACTGTGACAGAGACCCCCATCATCTTCCATGAAAGACTGTGACAAAGCCCCATATCTTCCATAAACTGTGGCATAGTCCCCCATCTTCTTTCATACCAGACTGTGACCAAGCCTCCTATCTTCCTTAACAGACTGTGACAGGGACCCCCATCTTCCATAGCAGACTGTGACAGAGACCCCATCATCTTCTATAGCAGACTTGTGACAAAGACTGACATCTTCCATGGACTGTGACAAAGTCCCCCATCTTCTTCCTTAGCAGACTGTGACAAAGCCCCACATCTTCCATAAACATAGTCCCCCCATTTCCTTACATAGCAGACTGTAAACAAGCCTCCTATCATCTTCCTTAGAAGACTAGCAGACTACGACAAAGCCACCCATCTTCCATAACAGACTGTGACAGGGAACTCCATCTTCCATAGCAGACTGTGACAAAGCCCTACATCTTCCATAGCAGACAGCTCTGTGTACACCTGCATGCTTGCTGGCCAGGCTGGGAGCTGTCATCCAAGCTTGCAAGCACCCCCCGTCGCAGCCCATCTGGCCTACTCCCCTTCCGGATTTGTTGGGGTGGGGCAGGGCAGGGGCACAGCAAGATGGTTGGCCTGCTGGTTGCTGTTCAGCAGACCATCAACCAGCTTTTCCTGGTTGGGACTGAACCCCGGCACAGAGTACAGGCTAAATTTGTGTTTGGTTTTGGCTGCTCGGGCTCGCTCAGCCCTATTCAGGAGACTTTTTGGGCTATGCATTCAACTTTTGAGATGTTCTTTGGCACAACACTGTTTTTCTATAAAACTACATCTATTTCCGTATTTCCCTGTTGGTTTCAGAAGCAATTCAGCTTTTTTTGCTAAAATATAAATACTGTTGAAATTATTTCCAGTTAAAATATTACTGCTATAGAAATAAGTTGCATCTCTTGAAATAAATGGTAATTTTCCTATCACTCTAACAATACAGAAAAATGATTTCGATCAGTAAATGCAGGCACAGAATAGAATGTTCAGCTCGCTGAAAAGCTGTTCTTGCCTAATGATTTCTAGAGATGGTCATATACAGTTTCTGAATTTGAATGATTCCCTTGAATAAGCCCCAGGTATTATTGAGCCCAGGAACATAGGTAGAATTTAGGCTCATGTCCATTATACAATATTTGCTGCAGTCACAATTTCTTTAAATTGATATAACTGTTTTAGTTCTCATAACTGCATATTAAAACAAAACAAACACTGAAGTCATAGATTTTTGCATTTACCATATAATGCTTTACATTTACATTCGTCAGTCCTTTTACTGGCACCGACATGGTCTGAATATCACGTTTGCACCCTCTTCTTACTTGAAAAAGAAAAAGGCATTGTTGGAGAAAGGTGGTAAAAACTACTAAGTTCTTGTGCCAGGGAGAGGTCTTACAGGGACACTTAAACTAACTTCCCTACCCCTCATGCCATCAAGGATGCCTGCCTTAGATACATACTCACCTTTTCCCAGCAAGAGCTTCATCTGAGTCTAAATGACTCTACGACCAGGTGTACATTCCCGGGGGGGATCCTGGATTGGGATGTCCTGCTGTGTGAAACCCAGTGGAATCACCAACCTTGGGCCTCCATCTCACAGGGCATGCATGGCTCAATCTTAAGGTCTTACAAGAATGCGCTTCTGCCTGCAGACAGAAAAACATTCTTGTAAGACCTTAAGATTGAGGCACAGGGCCTTATTCATCAAAGGGATAGCGTCAGGTAGTGCCTTGTAAACGACAGGTAGCGACAGGTAGCAGCAGGTGAATGCTGGACACGGCACGCAATTACACATTTACCAAGCGGATTCTGGTGAGCGACTGGAACAACGCCATGTAGCGTACAATTCATCATTATCCCAGCCTCAGTGTACAGCGCCGGCGTTCAAACTTTCAGAGCGCCACGTCTTACCTCTCGCTACCTGTCGCTCTCCCATACATTTCAATGGACGTTCTTCAACTTCAACAGGGGGTTTTTATTTTTATTGTTTTTTTTATTCTCAAATAATGTTGTGACCTCTCCTGGACTAGAAAAAGACAATTTTTTTCAATTTTTTATATATTTATGCAGAATTGACATTACAGGTCTGGCATTAATGTGTTCATGTCACAATGTTATAATAATGTAATTCCATATGTTTTCGCTTTGTTACTGGTGGATATGTGTTCAAAAACAGCCTTTAATTACATGGCCTCTGGCGCTCTGGGCTACAGCGAAGCATTTTTGAGCACCGGCGGTGCGTGAGGCTGTTTTTTTGTTGAATATGGTGTGAGTCGGTCGCACTGACCAGTCGCTACCATTCGCTCCCATACAGCATTGTACTGCTCATATAGCGACTCCCCACAAGGTATTCATCAATGCTGCACAGCGACTGAGACGCTCTGAACTAGCGAACCATGGCCAAGCACAGCGACTACTAGCGGTCGCTCTGAAATCCGCTCTACAGACACTCATCTGTCGCTACCTGCCGCTAGTAATGAATCAGTCTGACTGTTTAATTGCGATTGTGATTAAGGGCCTTATTTATGAATTGCGTTGTTTAGCATCTTTCTGGTGGCTATAACGCCAGTTTTGAAGCACTGGGACCTTTTTCTTTTTTGACACTGCTATAATGTATACAAAGGCCCTGTAAGTTGCAACACCTGATGCTAACTGATTTGCTTTGATTTTTTGCAGTAGGTATTGGAACGACCTGTATCAGCACCTGTTGGACCCCAATAACGCTTATACCTGCTGCAGTAAGAGCCACATTGTACCGCCCTCTTTTCGCCGCTGCACAGTGTATTTATGATTTTTTTCCACCCTGAAAAGTTTGGCATTGTATTTTTTCAGTGCTAGTCTGCATTTCATTATTACAGTTACAAGATATCACTGCTAGGGACAAAGGGGACAAACTTTACAGTGCTTTTACGCTGTATTTTAGTTGTTGTTGTCTGAATTACACATTAGTAAGCAAATGAAGCTATGAAAAACCACTTTACAAGCCACAAAGCAAGTTCTGTCCAAAAAAATGTGTGTAATATTAATTATAAACTTAAAACACTTTAGTACAGTTCTGCTCATTGTGCTCTATGGGATCTTGACCCACAGTGCCACTATAAACTGGTGCAGCTTCAGCCAGAACGCCCAACGCTGCAACCTTTTGTATGCTAATGTTAAATAAGACGCTAGCCTGTTTTTTGTTTCTTAAAAAGTACTGCGGGGGCAAAAAAGTGGTGCGGGTGCTTCATAAATAAGGCTCTAAATTGTGATTAAATATTTCCACTGGGTTTCATGAGACTGGGCATGTTGGTTTGGCATTCTCTTAGTTCTCGGGATTCCAGCCAGAAAAAAGAGGTGGGGGACCAACCACGCTACAGTTAAAGAATAGGCAGCGACCACAACCCTCAAGTCAAAAAGCTTGTGAAGACCTCAAAAAGGCCTGTAATCAGACGTAAGTTTTATTCGTTTCTTAAATTTATGATCGATTGATTGAAAAGATCGGAAATGTGTTTATTCTACTTTTTTTATACTATTGAAATGGGGAATGACCGCTAACAGCTCATTCAGTGTTACTTCTGACCGTTTAGTGTGATAAACATTTAGTAACACTACAAATTAAAATGTATACATACCAGTACAGTAATTAAGGCAGAAGTCTATTTCCATAATCTTTCTTATCTTATCATTATTTATATTATTATTATAATATCTTCTCTGGATTTCAGTGAAGCTTTATTTGCTGTATCTAACATTAGGTAGGAATTATAATAAAAAAGCCTACAGCTCATCCAGCGGAGAAATCTTCAAAATGTGCACGGTGCTCACAGATGTGAATCTTGGCAACTCCAGGCAGCTAGTGGCAGGAAAAAATGAACAGTCAGTGCAATCCAGTCATCACATAAAACATAGTATTTATTCAACAGTTAAACGGCATGTGAAAGTACAGAGGTTCCCAGTCTGCAGCCCCCCAAACAGGTGCTGTGTTTCGAAGGATTACCCCCGTAGTCTTACCTACAGCTCCATGGCTGAATTTTTACATGCCTTTTAACTTTTAAATGGTACGCTGTGATGACTGGTTTGCGCTAAATGTTCACTTTTTCCTGCCACTAGAAATAATAATATATATAATATTAAACACAATATATTTCTCTATATTAAAAATGGTAGCCTTACCGAGGTGCAAAGTAAAATTATCCAAACTGGGACCTAATCGTTTAATCTGTCTTAATGTTAATATCAATACCGAGACCGTACAGTACCTAAAACATGACTAGTCTTTACCGCCACAACAGTAAGCTGGCCCTGCACCAAAACTTAAAGGGAAAGTGCTCTTTAGATGGAATTTTTAAAGTGTGTTTTTTGTGTGTCCTTGAGCTGAGCTTATAGAGCATTTTTAGCAAATGTGTGTTTTTCGAAGCAGTTTTTGCTTCTTTCAATCTGTTTCTATTGGCAACTGTACACCGAAAATAGTGAGCCCTGCACACACAGAAGACTGCTGTGGGACATGTGTAAGTGTGAGTGCATCAGCAGCGGCCATAACAGCAGTGTTCTGTGTGTGCAGGACTCACTTTTCTCTTCTTGGTGTACAGACTTGGTGTACAGTATAGGAGGAGTATAGGAGGTAGTAAAAACGGCTTTCATAATACAAACCTTTGGCAATATAAGAAAAAAATGCTACCTCAGCTCAGCAAAAAATGCCTTTGAAAGTGGAATGAGATCTGTTTACACTGGGATTAAAGTATAGAAATGCTGAAAATATTCTAGTGGGGAGGGATCATATGGGCAATTGAAAATGCACCGCCACAAAAAAAAAGATAAACTCACTAATATTGAGAATGTTGCCTATGTATATTTTCAAAAAGAAAGTAGTAAGTATGAGGTTCAGGGTAACACTCACCTAAAGAAATGTTTTTAGACGAGACAAAATAAAAACAAGGGCCTGGAGCTAACTAGAGTAAATAGTTATAGCCATCAAGCACAGAGAGTAGGTCATGTAAATGATAAACTTAAGTAGTGAAGATGAAATAACCACACTCTTGTGTATTATAAGTCAGACAGCAAAATCAATAACATTGCAAAGTATTGGGAAGTGGGGCAAAAGGGGACACAAACATAGTGTAAAGAGGGGCGTAGGTGTATTTTTTTAACGTTGGAACACAAATTAGACTTGGTGCCTTTACGCATTTCATCAGTATGGCTTCATAAGAGGGGCTGGTTCAGTCTAATATCAGAGAAAAATATTTGGCTGAGCATATCTGCTAAATCGTGCTTGAAAATACATGGTAATTTATAGAGTTTGGAGTAATAGTTGATTCTCCCCTTGCAAGGTTCTTGTGGTTATGCCTTAAGTGTCCTGAGAAAGGTTGAAATATGGGGAAGAGAAAACTTGTCAAATAAATTAGGACACTGCATAAAAGTGTTTGAAAAATACCAGCAGTAAGTAGCAAGTCAGAGGGTACCTTGTAATTCATGTCGCAATGGTGGATGTGAGAATTGGTAAATGATTCCCTTAGGTTAGTCTCAGCGAACAGGTGGATGATTTCTTTATGTTAAAAAAGCAAAATCAAATAGTGAAAAGTGGCTGGAGGGACACAAGAGAAAAACTTGGTGTGGGTGAGTGGTAACCCCATGGTTCTAGAACGGGAGTAATAGAGATAGGGAGTGATGGTTTACCTCAAGAAGCATGGTCTGATCATGCAGGTATAGGTTTAGGAGGCCACCAAGATGGGTGTCACTGGTGAGGGCTTTGCTCCTGGTGAAGATTGAGGCCAACTTGAATGGTGTCAGCAGCGCCATGGCCTCTGTGAGCGCTTTAGCAAAAGAGCAGAGGAAGCGGCAGGTGTAGGGGGTGTGTTGATGTCATCCTAAATCCTTGCTTCATTGATGGGTAGTGAGCATGTAAACCTTTGTACCTGTGTCCTGGAGTTGTCCTGGCAACAGGCTGACTTGGCAGGGTGTTTCTGGAGCACACGGCCACAACGAGTAGCGAGCTCATGTGCAGGGCACAGTGCTGAGCTCAAGCACGTGGAAGGCTGTATTATTTTCAGTTTGGGCGTGCAGCCAGCTGTATATACAGTATTACTGTGTGTGGGACAGGGGGTATTCTCATTGGGATTTGCTGAGTAGTTTTCTCAATAATGTAGGTGTTGGGGTGACTGTGGACTAAAAGAATATGGATATAAATGGATTTGGAGAATAGTAAAGCTGACTGGGAAAATGGGGTTGGTATCTACTTGTGAATAAGTGGGTATATGAACCTATAGATGAGGGATCTGGAACAAACAGACATCCATAGAGCATCCGGATGGTGGGGCCATAAAGGTGACATTACATACATGAAAGTTTATTATATTACACACGCTAAGAAAGCTAAAAAAAATAATAGCAGTATAATTACCTCACTGGATAAATTATTTTGGTTCAGACTGCTAGCTGCCAAGCCCCGTGTGGTCGCAATATACTCAAAACCTAAGAAAGGAGCAGCCGACACGCCAATTTAGCTAATGAATATCAACAAAATTGTATTAATAGTTGTCACAGTATCATACATGCAAGGCTTCACAGTAAGTTTTAACAGAGGAAATCCTATACAATTCTGTGTTGACCAAATGCTGCCAATAGAGGTAACTCTAGGGGCTTAACCCTGGCTTAACACCAACACTGCAAGATAGAAACAGCATTCTCGAGTTGCTGAACAGCAATGGAGGAAATCCAAAACCAAGAAGGATTTCCTGTTTTACAAGCAAACCCTTCAGGAACTCAGGACTTTCATCTGCTAAACAGGAATGGAAACCTAAACAGCTTCAACTCCACCCATCCTCCCATCCTCCCAAATAAAAGCAGAGCAATTTGCGACATTCTTTAATAATACAATAGACAACATTTAATGTGGATTCACCCCTCAGAATACCTCTCTCCTCCAAAATCCCCCCACCTCACTCCTTAACTAATTTCACACAGCTAACCGTACAAGGACTCTCCACTCTTGTCTCTAAGGCCCACCTGACTACCTGCTCCCTTGATCTAATCCCACCTTATCCCTCAATTGTCTCCATCTGTCATTCCAGCCTTAAAATCTCCATTCAATGTCACCCTCTCCACTAGTACAATTTGTTCCTCCTATAAGCATGCTGTTATAATGCCACTTAGCAAAAAAAACTTTGTGGACCCCTCTGCCTTCCCCAAATACCGCTTATCTTGCTGCCCTCTTTCTCATCCAAACTTGTACACAAACAGACCCTTGCTTGGGAAAAACAAAGTTGCAAGAGTCACAAGATGAGCTGGCAACCCTATTGAAACCGTAACGTCCACAGAGCTCAGGCTTTTAAAAAAGTTATATCATTTGCAGACAGAGGAGCCATTAACAAAGAGTGCGATAACCATGGAAATGCTTTTGAGGGATTCCAAAATGCCACGTATTCCAAATGAAGCCATGACCCCTTGGAGCGAAATCTCTCAACTTCAAGCTAACAAAGCCCTGGTGGGTACCCTAGAGTTTACTATAAACTGAATGATACTCTGGTGCCCGCATGCTTAAAGAACCAGTCCAGTCTAACTAGCTAATTCTTATTGTTCATGGAACCAGCCTTGATGGAATTACTACATAATGCCTCACCATTGTCTTCTATTGAGATGTATGAGACAAAGCCCTACCCCTCCCTTCTTCTCTCAATAGATGACAATAGTGCGGCATTAAACACCGACTCAAATATTTATGCAAAGGATTTGGTGAATAGACCATCTCTGCATTTTCCTGACCTTATACCAGGCCCAGGTTGAATTTCTACCTGGACATAGTCAGGGCCAACACTATCAAAACTATCAACATACACAGTGGATATTGAAATCTGAAGCTGTTTTCCTATCCACTGATGCAAACAAAGCCTTCAATAGCATGAAGTGGGGCTGCATAGAAAAGGGACGGGGAGGCCGATTCATTAATAGCGCCAGGTAGCGACAGATGAGCGACTGTAGCGTGATTTTTTCAGCGCCAGCCAGTATTCGCTGTGCTTGGCCGGCATTAGCTTGATGACAGCGACTCAATCGGTGTGCGGTAATGCTGAATACGGGCTGGGGGGTCGCTGTTTCACAGGTCCAGCGTTGTATGTGAGCGCCTGACAACGAATGGCCAGAGCGAACGGCTAGCTTCATATTCATCAAAAAATCACGCTCCGAATGTGCTGTCGCTGTCCATTCCTTGTTTAAACCCCAGAGCGCTGGCGGCGATCTGTATTAACTAGTTTTTAACCCCTAAACAACCATATTTTTTGAATGTAACATTATACATGTTTTTAGAATCATTTAGTAATATGAATACATTAATCTCAGACCTGTTAGATCAATTCTGCACATATTTTTTTTTATTTTTTTTTTTACTTAAAAATAAATCCTAACATTGCAGAAGTGGTCTCCGATTTTTTGACATTAAAAAAATAACAAAAAAAAATATTACCAATTAATTAGGAATAATTATAGATTGCTCCATTGAAATGCATTGGACATCGCCAGGGAGCGACAGCTCATACCTGGCGCTGTGAGGGAATTTGCAGCGGCGCTGTTCGGTCCAGGCGGCTTCATGATGAATGCCGCGCTAGCCGTCGCTCTTGCCGGCGCTAGCCTCATTTTGCTTGATAAATGCGTCATTGTGACCGCCGCCGGGCGTACTTGAGTCGGTAGTCGCCGTTAGCTGCCGCTACCTGGCGCTCGTCAGACACTACCTGGCGCTATCGCTTGATGAATAAGGGCCTTAGTAAATTAGTAAATTAGGGTTATGCCCCCAGATGCTTAACATCATTATGGCGTTATCCTGCTGCTAGGGCAGGTGTTTCAGGTACAAGATGAGAGACCTTTACATTAGCTAATGGCATGTGTCATGGGTGAATATGCAAGTGTCAGCACTCCTTAAAATTCCGATGCTTTAATGAAAAAAAGTTAAAATATCTCCAAATCATCAAGACAGCTAAAAACAATATCAGACCCTGGCAGATGTCAAGATTACCATGCTAGCTTACGCGTTTCGGACTGCAGGGATCCTTAATCATAGATGAGTCACATGTGTCATGGGTGCCCTGTGTCGCCCATATGACTTATCTTTTCACTGGAGCCTTTTTTACTCATGGTTAAAGTGCACCCTGATATTCAAGGAATATGCATAGGCCAGTAAGAATACACATTTTCTGCATACGCTGATGATGCACAGTTTATAATTATGATGCCAAAAAATTCCATCCCAGTCTTATTTGAACTGTTTAAACAATTTGGAAATAAATTATAGTAAATCAGCACCGCTAGATATTTTACTGGGAAAAGAAACCTTAGGAATGTGTAAACAGATCTTTCAATTTAATTGGCAGCCCTGTATATCAAGTATTTGAGGATTCATATTTCTGCAAGCCCCAAACTCTATGAATTAAAGCGGACCAAAACCCACGCCCGATTTCCTCCCTGGGGTCATCCTAAAATGGGATTTCCCACTGTGTGGGGGAAAACCCCCTCTCTAAAACCTACCTTCTCTCTATTCCAAATGGGGCATGTGTTGCCATCAGCTATACCTTTAGCATTTGTGAATGGATGGCATGGGTATGCATCCTGTTAGAGGGTAGTGGGGATGTGGCCGCTGGTGCTCTTGGAACTGCTCGGCTCCTTTTGGCTAGACTCAGCTCTTAGCTGTGTCTCAGCCAATATTGATGACTGTAGCCAAGTGTGCTGATTAGACGAGAGCCTGTGAATGTGCCATAGGAGTTTAACTAGGTGACCTGGGGGATTTCACACAGCAGGGAAATCCTGAATCGGGGTGCTTTGGGGACAAAGACCAAAACCCTGGGTTTGGTTCACTTTAAACTCTCTCTGCTCTGCTATATCATTAAATTAGAGAAGATCAGGCAAAATGGCAAAAACATAAGACTTTATTGTTTGGTAGAGTTTCAGTCATCGAAAAGAATATACCTTTTACGACATTATACCTGATGGCAGCCTCTCCCCATTAGGCTTTCCACAAGTTATTTTAGCAAACTGACAGGCAATGTGACCCAATCTATTTGGAGCCACAAAAGCCCATGCCTGAGCTATCAAAATCTATGCAAGTAGAAAGAGAGGTGGACTGAAAACTCCAAATCTGGTCGCATATTATAGATCCAAGGCGTTACATTGATTAATAGACACCTCAACAACAATACAAAAGATTGGGTGATGATTGATATTGCATTTTTAGATCAGATATTGCCTTTAGGATTCTGGGATAGATTTTTATTAAATATGTACACAACCTTAAGTGGGACACTAGCTCAGATTTGGATAATGAGCAAAAACAGTAAGATATTTAGAATTTGTTGATGTGCTCCTGGCCCCAGGTTTTTTTTTTTTGGCTATAGCACCAGTTGCACAGCTCCGGCATTGTAGCATTCTCTAGCACTGTGCTATGGTCTGCATTGGCGCTAAGAGACGCTACACAGAACCCTACTGGTTTAGCTGTAATTGTTGAACTAGGTAGTGCCAGCCTTTATCAGCGCATTCTGTCCCAGCTGCCTATTAGCCCAGTGACAGGTGAGCGCCACTTAGTTTCTGGCATTCTCCAGCATATTTATACATTTTTTGGCCTGATTTATCAATTTTTACCGGCACTGATTTTGACGGCACTGTCATTATATTTACAGTAAATCACTGCCGGGGATAAAGGGGACAAACTTTACATTGGGTTTTTGGAGCATTTTACTTGCTAAGGTTCAAATACACATTATTAAGCCGACGAAGCCATTAAAATACATTTCTAAATGTTTTTAAAAAATAATTTTGGACGATTTAGTCCCAACGCAAGAAAATTTTGGAAAATGAATTATAGCAATAAACTATATAATCCAGTTTGGTGCGTATGTGGATTTCTGCTACAGCACCAGGTTTCATCTGGCACTGCTAGAGCCAGAGAGCCCTTTTTAGCTTTCCATTTAAATAAGAAACTAGCCGCTGGTCGCACCGGCAGTAGCGTTTTTGAAGTTGTTAAATCAGACGCTGGACAAAAAAAGTGGCCCTGAGTGATGCTGAGTGGAACTAAGAGGCCGATTCATTAATAGCGGCAGGTAGCGACAGTTGAGCGACTGTAGCGGCATTTTCAGAGCGCCCGCTAGTATTCGCTGTGCTTGGCCGTTGTTCGGTAGTTGATAGCGACTCAGTCGGTTTGCCGTAATGTTGAATATTGGGTGAGGAGTCGCTATTTGACAGGTTCCGCGCTGTATGGGAGCGCATGAAAACTACTTTTAACCCATCGCCGCCAGCGATCTGGGGTTTAAACATGCATTTCACAGCGCGAGAATTTTTGTAGCGTGATTTGTTAATGAATATGGTGGGAGGCGTTCGCTATGGCCATTCGCTATCATGCGCTCCCATACAGCGCGGAACCTGTCAAATAGCGACTCCTCACCCAATATTCAACATTACCGCACACCGACTGAGTCGCTGTCAACAACCGAACAACGGCCAAGCACAGCGACTACTAGCGGGCGCTCTGAAAATGCCGCTACAGTCGCTCAACTGTCGCTAACTGGCGCTATTAATGAATCGGCCTCTTAGTGAAGCAAGTTCAATTCTGGGTGCACTGAATTGCAGCCTTGTTACAATAAAAAGTATGTGTTCTAATTCCTGCTAAAAGAAACACCTGCACCTGTGATAAGAAATTTTTACAGGCAATGTGCATAATGTTTCCAAGAAGGTAAGAATAATTGTTTAAAGTTTGGAAAGAACAGCACCCTATGGGGTATACAGAAATAATATCATAGCACATACGGTGCCATTGTTTCCAGACTTTCAAAAAAATGTTCTTACCTCATTGGAAAAATGATGCACCTCATCTGTAAAAACGCCTTAGCACATGCGCAGGTGATTTTCCTTAGGAAAATTAGAACAAATATTTTTTATTGCACTTGTTTGTGTGGTAAATATAAAAAGCTCACCAAGATGCGGGTGGCAGTTCACACCCAATTGTGTACCCAGTGTTAAACTTGCTTCACTAAATCTTTAGCTTGATCCCCAATATCCATAATTACTGGTTAATTGTTGCCAATATAACGGTTAACAGGACTTGTTTTGTGTAATGAAAGTAAGTTATTTTTCCTTTTCTCTTTTGCTCTAATATATTGCTAAGTTAAATTTGTTTTTTTACCTGCAACCTCTTTTCCTTAGAAATGTAAATGATCCTCTAAGTGCCAGATGTTTTATAGATAAGTGCTTTCCTTCCTCTGCTGGTTGAATGACACTGAGAGTTATTTGTACTGTCAAATATATAAAAGTATTGATGCTTAGAATCCCTCCTTTTTGGGGGGTGCTTGTTTAGGGTTATGCTATTCCTGGCAGTGTATCGGAATTCATTCGTTGTCTGTTTATCATCCATGAAGTAATGTAATTACAGGAGTAATGAGTTTTACTGTGGTACTGGACTAATTACTATACTAGGACATAGGAGTCAAATACATTAGTTCAGTTGCTGACTGACATTAGATCAGTTATTTGCATTCATAAATATGCACACAGAGAAAGAAGCTTAAAGTGAAAGTCCACTATTGATGGCATTTTTGAAAGTGTAGAGTTGAGTGCCAAAATGATGCCCTTAAAATGCTGAGCATATTAATAGTAGTTTTTTGATTTTTTTTTTTGGCAAATTTGTGTTTTGTGGAAGCATTTTTCCTACCTGCAATATTCTATTGGTAACTGTACACCATGATCTACAAAAAGAAACGTCACCTCTCTACACATAAAACACTACTTCTCAGTATGTGTAAGCATAGGTAAGATCCATCACCTCAGCAACGACCGTAACAGTAGTGCTCTGTAGATTTTGGTGTACAGACTTGCTTTAAAGTTGCAGGTAGTAAAAAAGGCTTCCATAAAACACTTGCTAACATAAGAAATAAAAATATCAGATAAGCTCAGCATTTTGCAATATGAAAGAGTTGTCTATACACTTTAGCAGGCTAGGGCATATTAGTTTTAAATCCAAATGGCATAAACAGACAAATGACAGGAACCTACTTTAGTTCAACAGAGCATTGAGTTCATACTGTGGAAGATTTCAGACATAGTATCAAGCGTCAGAAATAAGGAGGGAGAGGGAGAATGGAAATGAGGAAATAAAAGTGACCTTTTAGCGGACACAGCTCTGAATTCGTTTAAGCAGAACAAAACCGAATGAGAAAAAGAGTGTATTACCCCAATGTAGAAATTCATTTTTTAGGATACATTCCCTTTTTCAAACTATCCTGAGAAACCAAGAAACTCCACAAAAAAACATGTAAAGATTCTGCCCAAATAGTTTTAAAGTGACACCCAAAAGCAATAATAGGACAGCAAGCAGCTCTTCTGATACCACTCCCAATGTGGTTCTCCTCCATTACCTGTAGCACCAGGTAAAAACTATAGCAGAGCTCCAAAGTTTGTCCCGCTTTCAGTTTTATTTCTCTAGACAAAAAAAAAGAGGTCTAACAGCTACTCTGTCCATTGGTGCTCTGTGTGAGAGAGCACAGCAAGCCACAGTAGTCCCGCAGCTGTTTCTATTCACAGTAAAGCATGCTCATGAGCCATAAAGCTGCTGGACTAAGGGTGGAGTATCGGTGCGTGTCTGGACAGGGACTTTAAAATGCTTTTTTGGTCTGAACTGATTCATACAAAAAATCTTAGAAGTGTTCAAAAATGACATATCTCCATAGTCAATAACATTGTGGGGCTGTTCTACAAAGGGTTTCCTGAAGAATTGGCACCCCTCACAGAGCACTGGCCCAATGCTGACAGCAGGGCAGTTTCTAGGCTAAATAGCTCTCAAGGCGAGGGACCCCCCCCACCACCATAGTAGCAAAGGTCACACCACAAACCCAGTAATTGAATGCCAGTGGACCATACATATGCAATCATTGATATACAGAGTACAAGTGGATACCTGTAAAAAACAAAATCAATGCAGTTTGAAGGAGGCAGGGAACTAACCTATGCAGTCATGCTCATCCTGACTCCTGCATTCTACTTCCCATTTTCCGCATCTCAGGCAAATAACATCCCAAGACAGCTTATGTCACTAGTCTACAAGGCAGAGGACAGGAAGCAGCATGCAGGAGCAGGGGGGATATGAAAACATGTTTCCCAACAACACTCCTATCAGCAGGGGCGTAGCTAGGGGGGAGCAGGCGTGACATGTGCCCCGGGTGCAGCGGGTCAGGGGGGGCGCCTGAGCACAAGTGAGGGACACCATTTCGAATCTTTGCCCCAGGTGCCAGAAAGCCTAGCTCCCCTCTGCCTGTCAGTGCTGTGCCTCCCTCCTTCACACACACTCCAGAGGACATGGTAAGGGGAAACTGTCTGCCAGGCTTCATCCCTTTGCTATGTTACAATTATATATTTTTTTGCAATGCACGTTGAAACTGCTAGAAAAGGCAGATGGTGAGAGCATTGCAGAATGGAGAAAGGGCAAGCAATGTAGGTACAGGGCCTTGGTAATGCCAGACTTCAGTTTGCATATGTCCATAGGGGCCTAAGGGCAGGTAACAATCTTTATGTTGCAGTTTATGTACAATACTGGGTTGGATTCCCAAGATGGGCTTGAGCTCAGATAAAAGTAAGAATTAGTAGGGAGTAGAGATGAGCGAACTTTTGAAAAATTCGATTCGACTGATTCGCCGAATTTTCCGACAAAAACCTTTTCGACCCGAATTTATTCGCGACGAATCGCTATTAAAAACGGCTATTTCTGAGCCTCCTAGAGCCTCAATAGGGTTGTAAACCATTCTGCCTTGCTGTAACACGCATAGGATGCGTGCTGGGTTGGTTAAATAATACTTTAAATAAATATCACATGCAGATCAGAGGCATCGCTAATAGAATCGCAGAGTGGCACAATTGCAGATAGTTGAAGTGGCATCACTATGAGGGGCAGGAGCCCAAACATTGCTTTAAAGAGACACTGGAGTTGGCAGCAGCAGGAGCCCAAAAATTGGATGAATCACACCCTGGAGTTGCAACCAGCAGCAGGAGCCCAAACATTGGCTGAAAGACACTGGAGTTGGCAGCAGCAGGAGCCCAAAAATTTACTGACACACCCTGGAGTTTCAAGCAGCAGCAGCAGGAGCCCAAACATAGCTTGAAAGAGACACTGGAGTTGGCTGCAGGAGCCCAAAGATTGGATGAATCACACCCTGGAGTTGCAAGCAGCAGCAGCAGGAGCCCAAATATTACTTTAAAGAGACACTGGGGTTGGCAGCAGGAGCCCAAAATTGGATGAATCACACCCTGGAGTTGGCAGCAGCAGGAGCCCAAACATTACTTTAAAGAGACACTGGGGTTGGCTTCAGGAGCCCAAAAATTATCACACCCTGGAGTTGGCAGCAGCAGCAGCCCAAACATTGGCTGAAAGATACACTGGAGTTGGCAGCAGCAGGAGCCCAAAAATTGACTGACACACCCTGGAGTTTCAAGCAGCAGCAGCAGCAGCAGGAGCCCAAAAATTGACTGACACACCCTGGAGTTTCAAGCAGCAGCAGCAGCAGCAGCAGCAGCAGCAGGAGCCCAAACATAGCTTGAAAGAGACACTGGAGTTGGCTGCAGGAGCCCAAAGATTGGATGAATCACACCCTGGAGTTGCAAGCAGCAGCAGCAGGAGCCCAAATATTACTTTAAAGAGACACTGGGGTTGGCAGCAGGAGCCCAAAATTGGATGAATCACACCCTGGAGTTGGCAGCAGCAGGAGCCCAAACATTACTTTAAAGAGACACTGGGGTTGGCTTCAGGAGCCCAAAAATTATCACACCCTGGAGTTGGCAGCAGCAGCAGCAGGAGCCCAAACATTGGCTGAAAGATACACTGGAGTTGGCAGCAGCAGGAGCCCAAAAATTGACTGACACACCCTGGAGTTTCAAGCAGCAGCAGCAGCAGGAGCCCAAAAATTGACTGACACACCCTGGAGTTTCAAGCAGCAGCAGCAGCAGCAGCAGCAGGAGCCCAAACATAGCTTGAAAGATACACTGGAGTTGGCTGCAGGAGCCCAAAGATTGGATGAATCACACCCTGGAGTTGCAAGCAGCAGCAGCAGGAGCCCAAATATTACTTTAAAGAGACACTGGATTTGGCAGCAGGAGCCCAAAATTGGATGAATCACACCCTGGAGTTGGCAGCAGCAGCAGCAGGAGCCCAAACATTACTTTAACCCTTTAAGTGCCAGCCTACCTGGAGTTTTTGTTACGCTTTGTTGCCAGACCATTTTTCACTATTTTGCACTATGCATGTTCAACTGTGATTTTTGAAGGGATTTCCAGGGATTTCCCAGAAAAATTGTATATTGTTTTTTTCAGCAGAGTCTGGGCTTTAACATGAAATGTCTTGTTTGTCATTTTTTAAGTGTATTCTTAATATTTTGGGGTGAGATATGTGCAAAAAAATAAAAAAAAAACTATTTTTTACAATTTGTAGTGTTTTTTGTAATAAAAAATGTAAGTTTGTCAATAAAATCTTATTGCGTGTGAAATCCCAATTTCTCCTGGTTACAACGGCACCACATATGTATTGGTAGATGCCCTTTCCTGCCCAGGAGACTCCCCCAAGCTGAAACAGCGCTTTAGGGGATTTTCAGATCAAATACAGCTATGCTAAGCACTATGTGCACCTTGCAGTTTTTCAATAAAAACAGCCCTTTACATTTGAAATACCCCCCACAAACTATATATTCTCTGGAGGTACACACCTCAAGCTTTTTAGGCATACCAGGCTTGTTGATGTTGCCACAGTTTTCTGGATGTTCTCCCTCAATGTATTCTTTGGTTACACAGAACTTCCCTAAAAAAGGATAAAAAAGCAGAATCAAAGCCACATTTTTCTAAAGAAAACTATAAGCAAACAAGAAAAAACAGGTTAATCTAAAAAAGCAACATCCCCCGAACAGAACGATACCCAACATGCATAGCTACTGTCAAGGGAAGAGTTGCCAAACACCCCAAAGTAAAGCTTGGGGAGATGGTAATTTTGCTTGAAAATTTCAGCTCTGCAGACAAAGTGGCACCTTGTGCTTTTTCTACCAAAACAACCCTTTAAATTTGGAATACCCGCCACAAACCATATATTTTCTGAAAGTACACATGATAAGCTTTCTAAGCATACCCAGCATGTTGCAGTGGGCCCATCTTTCTGGAAGTAATCCCTCAAAGAATTCGTTGGTCGCACAGGGTTTCCTTAAAAAATGTATAATAAAGCAGAATAAAAAATGAGTTTTCCTAAAATATCAATATGCAAACAAAAAAAAACAAGCTAAATCTGAAAGCGCAAAATCCCCCGAGCAGAACGATACCCAACATGCATAGGTACTACTAACCCTTTTAACTGCCAGCCTACTTTAGGCTTTGTCACCCTCTCTTGACATGTCATTTTTCACCATTTTGCGCTATGCTTAACTGTGATTTTTGCAGGAATTTCCAGGAAAATCATATATTTTTTTTTTGCGGCAGAGTTTAGGCTTTAACATGAAATGTCTTGTTTGTAATTTTTTTACTGTTTTTTTTTTATATTTTTGAGTAAATTAAACAAAATAAAATAAATTTTTTTTTTTTTTTAGAAAATTATCTCCTTTATTTCAAATAAAACATTTGTTTTATTAAAGAAAACCATATTGCATGTGAAAGCCCCATTTCTTCTGATTACAACGGTACCACATATGTATCGGTAGCCCCCTGTTACTGTTCAGAAGACCCCCCAAACTGAAAAAACATTTTATAACATGTAAAAATAAAATACAACTACAATCCACACTATAAAGGGTTAAATCAAGAAAAAAAATTGGTGTGGGGTTCCCCTTCCTGGGGGGGAGGTAACCCCCATTATTTTTTATTTTAAGGCTTAAAAACCCTTAATTCCCATAAAACTGACAGGGGGTCCCCCCTATCCAGCATAAGTAGCCCAGGGATCAGCTATGCAGGGATTGTAGAACATGGCGCAGGGGCCAGCTTTGGTGTCCCCCCGCCCTGCCAAGTACAAGCCAGCACCGCCTAAATCAGCCCGGGCCCTTCTGCCCCCCCTGGGCTTCGGGGAGGCAGGTAATAGGGGTCCGGGGTTAATGGCAAGTCACCCGCTAGCCGCAGGTCACTTGACAGCCCTCGAGCCTTGTGAACTGGTACAGGGGTCTCATGGACTCCTTACAAGTTCACAATGGGTTAAAGTGGACCAACACCCAGGGCTGATCGGCCCAGGAATCTATAAGATTCCTGAACCGTTCTATTCCCTCCCCCTGGGGCATCCAAAATCGGGATGCCCCCCTGTGTGAAACCCCCCGGAACACCTGCTACCACTTACTTGAATCCGGTCCTACGGCGCATGCGCGGGCCGCATCCCCGCTATCCCTCTAGCAGGACGCGTGCCCAGGCCGACTATTTATGAATGGCCGCCGCGGGCACGCTCCCTGTTAGAGGGAAGTGGGGGATGCGGCCGCCAGCGCGCTCAGAGCGGCTGAGCTTAGATGTCTCTTAGACGTCCATAACTCAGCTGCTCTGAGCGCGCTGATTGGACGAGCGGCCGCGCATGCGCCGTAGGACCCGGGTAAGGTGAGTTATTGTGGGTGATCGGGGGGGGGTTTCACGCAGCGGGGCATCCCCAATCGGGATGCCCTAGGGGAAAGGACCAATACCCAGGAAAGTCAAAATCCTGGGTGTTGGTCCACAAAAAACACACCACACCACAAAATGCTGGAAGCATTTATTACCAGCTGGGCGACAGGACATAAAGGGTTAATTAAAAAAAAATTGACATAGGGTCCCCCCTCCCAGGGTGGGGGACCCCTTTTTTTTGGAATTTTAAGGGTTAAAAACCCTTAAAAATCAAAAAAAAAAAAAAAAAGACGTAGGGTCCCCCTTACCCAGCGTTACCGACCCGGGCCAGCTATGGGGGCTTGTAGAACAGGCCCACATAGCCATAGTGGCCCGGGCCCTTCTGCCCCCCCCTGGCCTTTGGGGAGGCAGGTAATGGGGGGCTGGGGGTTAATGGCAAGTCACCCGCTAGCCCGCAGGTGACTTGCCAGACCCAGAGCCTTGTGAGCTGGTACAGGGGTCTGATAGACCCCTTACCAGCTCACAAAGGGTTAACTGTAAAAAAAAAAAAAAAAAACACACACACACACAAAATGATTTTATTAAAAAAAAAAAAAAAATTTTTACTGTACTTACCTCCGATTGCAAGCTCTTGTCCCTCGCCGCTCTGATGACAGATGCCGGTGATCGGCATCCAGAGAAGGGGGGGGCAGGAGATCAGAGGATCTCCTGCCACCTCCTTCCAGTGCGCCGATCACCGGCATCTGACAGCTGAAACAGCTGAAGCCAGTGATCGGGACAGTGGGGGGGGCTTAGCGGCAAGATGGCGGCCGCCATCGAGAAGAAGAGAGGAGAGAGCATCCCGGGCTCTCTCCTGAAGATCGGCAAGCCCTGGGGGGGGATCGGAGGCCAAAGTTTGGATGAATCACACCCTGTGGAGAGTCATGTGAGGAAAAAGTAGCTTAGTTAGTAATATCTACATAAAATTATGAATAAACAAATGCAAAAGTATTGCCAAAGTGAAGTTTTGTTTGAGGGTGTGTTTCCACCTTTTAATTAAATCAGAAACAACAAGGTATCATTGCCTCTGACTAATTAGCCCTCAAAAATTCTTGGAATTTTTAATCTGGATGTGTGATTCGTCTTACCCGAAGAATATTAATAAAAAGTAAGAGTAACGTAAAGGATTTTTTATCAATACTTACTTGTGGTCCGATGCGGAGGAATGTCTGTAACTGGAGAGCAGCGCCTTAAATCTGTTTTGCACGATCCATCTTTCTTTAGTGTTGGTCTGGCCCCGTCATCAATCTACTGGAATACATCAGGCATTGTTGGGAGGAAAGCTTGGCTGATCCATGCGCCATTCATTTCCACGCAGGGCAGTCTCTGGAAAAAAAAAGTATGTATAAACCAGGGTCTTTTTCATATAAAAACAAATGGTTATTCTTGCTTTTCAACCATATGTTCCACAGCTTTACCAGTCATTGTGTCAGCCAATGAAGCAACTTTGTCTCGAAGTGCTGCAAAAGCAGTGCTGCAAAAGCATCACAAGTGGCATCTGACACCCCCAGTCAACTGTCTGTTGTTATGCTTTGGGCTCAGCTCCACTATCCATTGATGAAGATCTGATAATCATAAAATTCAGCAGCTACTGCCCAGCCAAGAAGTGGAGGAGACACTCGCCTCTTCTTCCACTAGCCGGGCAATTAGTGATGAGGAGAGTGTCGTGGGAGGAGGTGTTGCAAGCCGAGGTAGTGGAAGAGGGTCCCTGAAGTCCGCGGCGGTGGCGGCGGCAGCAGCAGCAGCAGTGAATTATTGCGGACTGTTGGTAGGGAAAATCAGCTACTCAGCGATGTGGCAGTTTTTCATACAGCATCCACAATCCTGTGGAGAAAAAGTAGGTTAGTTAGTATATATACATAAAATTATGAATAAACAAATGCAATAGTATTGCCAAAGTGAAGTTTTGTTTGAGGGTGTGTTTCCACCTTGTAATTAAATCAGAAACAACTAGGTATCATTGCCTCTGAATAATTAGCCCTCAAAAATTCTTGGAATTTTTAATCTTGATGTCTGAGGGATTTCTCCTCTCAGACAGCGTCACCATAAGTCCAGCCTGCTGCATTACCCAGAGGTGGACCTTTCAGAGAACTGATGGCTTGTGCCGAGCCGAGGTGGAGAGTCCCATGGTATCATTGCTTTGCGAAGATGGCAGTACCTGCCCTGTAAAATGTTGTTGAACAGAAGGTGGGCCAGTCCTTTAGCCTGTCAGTGTGTACCAAAGTGCACAGTGTTGTCTACGTCTGGAGCTGTAACTATGAACTCATGGTGGACAATATATAACCCTTTTAGGCCCCCTTGGTGATTGTGGTTTCACGCTGTTCTTCACATGGTTTTCCTTGAGTCACACATGGGAGGAACTACTAAAAATGAGAACTCAATCCATGAAATCATTGCTTAATCCAAATTTGGACTCATGGTGACTGATACTTGGAAGAACATCTTGTTTGTGCTGCGACAAGGAAGCCAGAGTCATGCGTCCTGACATGGCACACGTGTTCAGTCTAGTTGTCAAGCGTTTTCTGAAGTCTTCCCCCCATCTGAAAGACATCCGAACAACAGGAAAGAAAGTTAGCATGCACTTCTGGCACTCCTACACCACCAAGCACAACCTTATTGAGCCTCAGCGTCAGAACGGTGTACCCCAACATAGTCTGATTTGCGATGTTTCCACCCATTGGAATTCCACCCTCCATATGCAGGATCCACTATAGGAACAGAGAAAAGCCATCACGGATTTCTGGATGATCCAAATGGATAGGGGGACACCCATGTGTAAATTCAATGTAAACCATTGGCAGCTCATACGTGACACCGGACGTTTGCTCAGGCCCTTTGAGGAAGCTACTTTATTAGTCAGTTGCCAGGACTATGAGATGAACGATGAGATTCCACTGCTTCATGTACTACAACACATGTTGGAAACCATGGCTGGTCAGGGCACTGGAGACATGGCACATGCATTTCACAGCCACATGAAGCCTGTGGGGGCTGAAGTGGAGGAGGAGGAGAGGGTGGGGCACAGCAAACCACAGTTTAGGTTTCACAAAATGACCATTTTATCTAGTCATCTGACAGGAGAGGAGGAGCAGGAGCAGCCACAGGAGCTAGAGGGTTGGGAGGAAGGCGAGACAGAGGACCCAGACACACCGTGGCAGTTTACAGTGGAGATGGAGACAGGTAGTCCCTCCGAGTCACTTGCACAAATGGCACGATGCATGCTCACATGCTTGCGTACTAGTGAGCGCAGAATTGTCTCCCATTTGTCAGCGGGAAGACTTCTGGCTCTCCAACTTATTGGACCCTCGCTTCCGGCACAAAATGGGGGCATTTTTTACGCCCACTGAGAGGGAGGACAAACTGACCTACTACAGAGACATCCCACGTAGTCAGTTGGGCGATGTCTATCTGCGCCATGGTCCATACTCCCGCAGGTCTGACTCGGGGGGACCTCTGTGATCACCTTCCACTGCCATGGCTGCTGGGGGGGGGGGGGAAGGAGCAGCAGCAGCAGCTCCATCAGCAGCAGCCTCAGTCTTCAGTCGCTAGTGAGTAGCTTTCTACACCCGCATAGTGAGTCTACTCATGAGCAGCAGGAAGACCTGGAGCTGGACCTCAAACAGCAGGTCATGTCATACCTTGACATGACCATGCCAACACACCTTCAGGATCCACTGGATTTGCTGGGAAGCCAAACTTGACTTGTGTCTGCAACTAGCAGAGTTTGCCCTGGAAAAGCTGTACTGACAGTAGTTGATTTAGATGGCAACTGGGCTGCTCTATATAATGAAGCAAAATGGCAAATTTACCTCACTATATAAGCTATTGCCCCTCAGATTTACACAGGGGCAGCTCCATATAATTGTGCAAAACCATGAATTTACCTCATAATATAAACTATTGCCCCTCAGATTTACACAGGGGCTGCTCTATATAATGAAGCAAAATGGCAAATTTACCTCACTATATAAGCTATTGCCCCTCAGATTTACACAGGGACTGCTCTATATTATGCTGCAAAATGGCAAATTTACCTCACAATATAAGCTATTGCCCCTCAGATTTACACAGGGGCTGCTCTATATAATGAAGCAAAATGGCAAATTTACCTCACTATATAAGCTATTGCCCCTCAGATTTACACAGGGGCAGCTCCATATAATGGTGCAAAACCATGAATTTACCTCATAATATAAACTATTGCCACTCAGATTTACAGAGGGGGTGCTCTATATAATGAAGAAAAATGGCAAATTTACCTCACTATATAAGCTATTACAGCTCTATACAAATAAAAATAAATAAAAAAAAGGGCCTGTAGAAGCTTATTTAATATAACAGATAGGGTGACATGTGCTGGTTTGGGATGCCCATATGGGCTAGTGTTTTGACTGCAGGACAAAAACCAATGCAAAATGCAACAGCTTAATAAAGCTGATGCTGATCAACGCTTATTTAGTATAACAGATGGGGTGCAACATGCAGGTTTGGGATACCCTGCAGCCTGGTGTATTTAAAGCAGACCAAAACCAATTCAAAATGCAATAACTTAATAAAGCAGAGGCTGTAGATGCTTATTTAGTATAAACAGATAGGGTGCAACGTGCAGCTTTGGGGTGCCCTGCGGCCTGGTTAAATGAAAGCAGTCAAAAAGGAAGTGCAAACTGAAGTATCTTAATGAAGCTGATGCTGATCAACGCTTATGTTGTATACCAGATAGGGTGCAGCTTTTGGGTGCCCTGCGGCCTGGTTTATTAAAAGCAGTCAAAAACAAGTGCAAACTGAAGTAGCTTAATAAAGCAGCTGATGCTGATCAACGCTTATGTTGTATAACAGATAACAGGGTTAAAATAGCATGTGCCTTGGGATGCCCGTGTGGCCTGGTATATTTAAAGCTGAACAAAAAGTAACAATAATCCAAGTATGAGAAATGCTTGTGCTTAACATATAGGGTTAATCAGCATGTGCCTTGGGATGCCCGTGTGGCCTGGTATATTTTAAGCTGAACAAAAAGTAACAATAATCCAAGTATGAGAAATAATTTTGACCTTCTTTACAGCGCCATACTTTGAAAAAAAATCCTTAATTTCATGCCGATCAATCCAAAGGTCAATGCCCCTAACAAAAATAGTGTTCGGCATAAGTTTTCCTTCTGGAAGGACGTAACCTTTAGTTTACATGGTTGGGGTAGGTTATCTTACAAATTGGGATACCCCAGGCAGCAGTGTCATTGAAAGAGACAGATTGTAATGCAGGCCATACGCAAGCAGAGAAACTCAGGCTGCAACAGGCCTCTTTCGTTTACATGGTTGGGGTAGGTTATCTTACAAATTGGGATACCCCAGGCAGCAGTGTCATTGAAAGAGACAGATTGTAATGCAGGCCATACGCAAGCAGAGAAACTCAGGCTGCAACAGGCCTCTTTAGTTTACATGGTTGGGGTAGGTTATCTTACAAATTGGGATACCCCACTGTATATGAAACCGAATAAAAATGCACACCCAAAAGTGGACAATCAGCCTCCAAGAGGCCTGCTTAGTTTAAATAAGAGAGCTGTTTAGCTTAAATAAGAGAGCTGCTTAGTGTAAATACGAGGTCTGCTTAGTTTAAATAAGAGAGCTGCTTAGTTTAAATAAGAGAGGTAGGTGATGTTATGTTACAGAATGGGATGCCCCCACAGCAGACTTGAGATCAGTATATATGCACACAGCAACAGTGTGTAAGCAGGCTCATACAGGCCAAATTACTTTAAATAACTGTGCAGCTTACAGTAAATACAGAGGCTAATGGTATGTTACAGAATGGGATGCCCCAAGCAGACTTGAGATCAGTGCACACAGCAACAGTGGGTAAGCAGGCTCATACAGGCCAAATTACTTTAAATAACTGTGCAGCTTACAGTAAATACAGAGGCTAATGAGATTTTACAAAATGGTAATGTTCCCACAGCAGACTTGAGATCAGTTCAGTATATATGCACAGTAAGTGTATAAGCAGCCTGAAAACGCTAACAAAGCCAGTCAGCCAGCCAGTAACACTCAGGCTGGATGAAAAAAAAAAAAATCTCCCTGTGACTGCCTCCGATTTTTCCTAACTTTCCCTGCTTCTCGCTGACTTCCTGCCTGTCTCTCTAACTGTCTCTCTAACTGTCTCTCTAACTGTCTCTCTAACTGTCTCTCTAACTGTCTCTCTAACTGTCTCTCTAACTGTCTCTCTAACTGTCTCTCTAACTGTCTCTCTAACTGTCTCTCCCTGACTACAGCAGCGTCCTGTCTCTCACGAATGCAATAGAGAAATGAGGAAAAGCAAGATGTCCACCGCCTTAAATAGCGCTGTGATGTCACTGGGCTTGCTGGCTGCTGATAGGCTGCATGTGACTGCCCCAGCATGCACTGGAGCGGGGTAGATGTCTGGACATGTCCCGTCCGCCATCTTAGAATGCCTGTAATGTAAATGAATGGATGTTAAAGGAAAACTTCGAGCGATCGAAGCACGGGGAAATTCGGATTCGATCCGAATCGAATTTTTCATGAAATTCGGATCGAATCCGGGTTTGTCCGGATCGATTCGCTCATCCCTAGTAGGGAGCATTGGGAAGAGGATTATAGGGATATGGGCCAATAATGTCTAAAGAGTGAAAAGAGGAAAACAGATGCCAGAGGTTTATTGAACTACAGGACATTGCCAGTTTATGTTTGGTGCTGATGTAAAAGGTCAGAGGGTGACGGGAGTAATTTGCACCATGAATGTTTATTTTACAGAAAGTGAGTAAATGGTTTATGTGGTTGTGAGTCTGCCCATTAGTGGTGGTAGATTTTTTTATGTTTAGTGAATAGATTTGCTTTTGGGAAAAATTAAGGGGTTACACATAAACTAACAATCTATTATTAAATCTATGTATTTTTAGTGATAGATAGTTTTAGTTAAAGTGGGAATAGTGCCAAAAGCAAATGTACAGTTTTGGGACAGAAGGGCCGGTGAGCTTTTTAGCGTTCAGACACAAAAAAGTGCAAAAATACATTTTTTCCACCTTTTTTACCCAAAAATGTAGCTGTAATACATGATTTTGCTAGCGACGTGTGAACTTCCAGTCTAGACACAGGTGTTCAGGATTCCGCTCATAATGCAGGTGCACCAGTTTAATTCCAAGGTGCATTTGCACCGGAATCCATTTGCAGTAGATACAACCACCTTTGCACAGGATCTAATAGGTGTTGTTTACCTACTGAGCATGTGCCAATTAATCATCCTGCACATTAGTTAATGGGTGCAAATCTATGATCATGCTCAGGGCCCTTTATAAGAAACTTGCGGTGCCAAAATGGTAGCAGAAGATCTTCCCAAATAATTCAATTCAATCACCTGTGCTCTGGTTTTGTGTGCGTGGATTATTGGAAACCATTGCCCGTGTATTATACTAGAAAATGTTACACTGCAAAATGCAAATAAATATGAGTGTGCCAACCTCTTAATCACTAAAAAAATCTAGGTAATAAAAAGGTACAAGCCAAGTAAATTTGCACTGCTTTAGATTGTAAATAAAACAAATTTAATGAAGCAAGACCAAATACATACAGTGTAACAGAAATACAAGGACAAGCCGAAACAGTTTCTAAATAAACAGCAGTAAATTATGATATATGTCTCATGTGATGAGGGCCGCAGTTGGGGGGGGGGGGGGTAAGACTCTGGTACTGGGTGCAAGAGCCAATCCAACTGGCCAATGAAGAACAGAGAATGGCTATCGGGAGGGGCTCCATGCAACACCATTACGGCATTTTATTGTTATTCATTTGTTGTTGCAGTGCGGCTCCTTGCTCATCTTGCCTTCTTGCACAAGAGAGCATGAGTGACAGCCGTCTGAAAAGAAGCACTGTCTCCCAAACGACCAAACGATCCCGCACCACCTTAGATCTGTACTATATGATTGTGCCCGGCCCAAAAGAATCTTTATACCATGCATGAACTGCAGACAATTTTAACTAGAAAAAGTGGTTCCAGTTACCACAGATTTTGAGGCCAGCACAAAAGAATTCAATAAGTTATATAATCAAATCATCATCATTTATTTAGTTAAAAGCATGTATACCTACAATACTCCATCTAAGACATCACATACAAAACATTCCATATTAAAAGCGTTACTTAAAGTGGTCATGTCCCCTTTAAATGTGCAATCAAACATATATATATATATATATATATATATGTCTTCCAATCTCTAATGTGCAAACATATACAAATAAAGTGACCTAGTGCTAAAGTGCTCTTGTATGAAATGATCAAAAACACATGATCAAAAAAAGAGAAAGAAATCAAACAACTAATCAAGCCAATAAGCCATTTTCAGTGGAAAAAAAATATAAATAAAGAACAATATCACCCTAAGGAGACCATGCCGCTGTATCGACCAGAGTATCCCCACGTGTTCAGTGGTGAACCACTTTCTCAAGGTGCCAGTGCCGCTTCCCCTCCACCCCACCATCCTTATATACTAAGGGAATGACAACACCCAACCCCTCCGCACTACGTGCTCCCGCATGCTCGGCGGCCCCGGCTGGCAGCCGCCATAACGTGCGTCGGTGCCGGATATATTCCCACCCCGTATCGAACGCCCCCCTGCCGGCCCCTCTCCCCGCCCGCCCGCGCCACACGGCAGCACAGCGCAACTCACGCTGTCTGTCACCATGGGAACGATCGCTCCGAGGCGGAAGCAGGGGGCCGGCGGTGTCAGGGGCGAACACACAGGTAATGACAAGGTAAGGGGGGGGGGGGGACAAAAAGAAAAAAGGAGGGGAAAGCAGAACCGGTTACATCTAGCCATCACTCATATAAACACATGCACAAGACAAAACAGCTTAAAAACAATGACATTTACATTATCAAATACATTTAATTATATACTTATATCAAAAAGATAAATAATGATAATATAATAAGGCTTCTATACATTGTATGTACAACCATATGTGGAGCATAAAAGGGCATCAAAAAGGATCTACATTAAAATCAATGACATACATGGACATATAAGCACTGCTGACAATAAATTTAGCATGTAAGTGAGATATTTGAAAGCCTCAAAGTGCTTCTCCGCAGGACACAGCCAGACAGGTTGTCCCACACTCCATTTTATGCAGAAAGCCAGTGGGCCGAGGAACCCCCTGCACCACCCAACAGTTCACAGGACCCCACCTCCATACAGGAAGAAAAGGCAGATTCTTTTTTGTAGGTGTTGTCCCTGCTTCATACTGCTGCACTCTAAGAGCCTGATTTATCAAGCCGCTATGCCAGACAATGCCATTGCAGTGAAAACTCGAAAAGTGCAAAATATGATTTATACTTTTTCAGCATGTTGCTGCACCTCTAATGTTTTAGTAAATGTGCTTCTTGCAGTGCAGCAACATGCACAAGTGTGACAAAAATGTATACGTTATATATTGCACCACTCTAATATGCACCGATTTGGCACTGCCTGGTGTTTGATAAATCAGGCCCTTAATCTCCCGGGAAGTGACATCCCTTTCCTCTCACAAGTAATTATTTCCAAGCCTGTCTAAGGGGCTGGGCCAACAGTGGCAAGGTATCTTCCCTCTACATGCAGCGTGGGTGTGTGTATGTGTGTTGTTGGTCTCCCCAGTTTCGTTCCTCATTCCTATTTTGGGATACTCCCCTGTGTGAAACCCCCTGAAAACACTAGTATACTAGCGATCCCACAGTGCACGTGCAGGATTTTCTCTAATCAGCTTTTAATGCCATGAATGTTGTGAGCAGTATAGAATTCTGACTAGAGTAGGATCATCAAGCATCCCCCCAGCCACTTACCTCTGGCTGTGCATACCTGCATCAGCCATTCAGACTGGTGTGAGACCATGCATCAGGTAGAGGGATGCTGCTGGGTGGGATTGCCAGGAATGCAAGTTTTACAGTGATCCATTGGGGTATCCAAAATCAGAATTCTCCAAAAAGAGACCACCATCACTCCTCTTAAAACCAGACCCTGTAGTTTAAAATCGCTGTCAGCCTGGGGGGGGGGGGTGCTCTTAATGCCTGATACTGGCCAATCTACTTACACACTTTCATGTTTTCTCACTAGTCTGGGCCCTAGGCTTGCACATCTCTGAGCATCCATTTATTTGGTGAACCTAATTGTCCACCAGCCGTCATGTACTGCCAGGACGCAGTTGACTCTGGTGCCAGCTGCCCCCAACCCCTCATTCACCTGTTGCTGACATGTATTTGTATGCATATGTATATTGTATGTATATATCAGTACCAGGATTTTGACAGGAAGATATGCATTCCAAGTCATCCAAAATCGGTATGTCTATCCCACTTTGGACTAAGCGGTCTAATAGTCATATTTGAAACTTGGCCTGCTTTAACTGAAGGGTTCCTACATTTACATATAAGTCAGGGTTGGGTGACCCCCCTGTGGGTCTGGCTAACCTCTCTAGATATACCTGTGGCTCTTTTCACACCAGGCGTTTCACACCAAGTCGCCCTGCAATCGCCTGTGAAACACTTTTCATATTAATCTATGGGCACTTTCACGTCCGCATCTGGCTTTTGCAGAGTGATCACATCACTCCCCAAAAGCCTTGTCTGCAGCATCTAGAGTTTGCGACACTCGCAATTTCACTTTGCCCTAGCGATTCCTCCACACGCTGAACATCAGCAACCGCAAGGCATGGTGTGAACTCATCCTGAGTGTATATGGACAGCCTTTATTTCACTATGGCTACGACTATGAATGTATTTCACTATGGACATGCTAGACTGAGGAAGGCTTATGTTAACTGTTATATACTATTTTGGCTAACCTAGTAAAGGAAAAATAGAAACACCTACAATTATGCACCCTGACCAGGGTAAGACATTTCCAAGTATAATGTGAGTGTATTCCTTCCCTGGACAAACTGCAACACCAGCAATGAGTTTAAAGAGACCTTTAGGCTATCTAACAAATCCTCTGGTTGGGTAGGGTGACACAACTTTTACTTACCCTACTGCTGCAATGTCCTTTTGATTACCACAAAACTGGGTTCTTTTATCATTGGGATTCTTGGGATTACACAGGTCCTTAGAAAAGCATGGCTATTACACCATTTGCTGCTTACTGCAATATTCTGATGCATATTTATTAGAAACAAATGTTACAAACTTTAAATGCATCCTAGATGTGCTCAGGGAACTAGAGAAGTAATGATTATAGGTCAGCTTCATTTCTTCTCTACGCTGTATATATTTATAAGACATTTTTAAAGGTACATCAAAAGCTAAGTAGATTTTTGCATGAATATTTGTAGCTTATTGTGTAAATTTTACTTGCAGTTTTCTTTTTACATGACACTTTATATCGGATTATAGATTTAAATAGAACATGTAGTATCAGGGGTGAGAATTATGCACCCATGGCAACACTTTAAGAAAGTTCAGTGTATAAAGAAATATCTGACATAAAGCTAAACTGAATTTAATTTCATCTATAAGACAAAATAGGCTTTAAGAGATTCCTATCACAGCTTGGGTCATTTCAATCTAGCACTGCCAGGTCTTTGTGATCTGATTCCACAGCTCCTTCAGCACTAAGGTAAATATGGCATCTAGTGCCGCTGGTATTTATTTCAGAGGCCTGTCTATCCAGAGTCTGGGATAAGCATTTTATTGATTCAAAATCAGTGGAGACCAGGTAGCTCCAAAGCCATATTTGCCAATAGGCATGCAAAGTCCATAGCCTAGGGTGGCAGGTTGGGGAGGGGGTGGCAGTGATCATCAGGGTCAGCACTAAAATCATCCTGCACAGTGTGTTGGGGCTGTCTCTATGATGAAATTAAATTACTGTTTAGAAGTTGTGTATGCAGCAGCAGACTTTCTCCCTTCTGTTTTAATTTCAGTGAGCCCAAAGTAGATGCAAAACTTGTATACCTTTCCTATTGTTCCTTATGGTGATAGGGATTGTGGTATTCATTTGATGCTTCTGGATGGAGGACGTTCTTTACTTGGTATTGCTGGATGGGGATAGGGGAATGGGGCAGTGAATCATTTGATGTTGGAGGGGGGTTATTTATTTGATTTTACTGCATAGGGGGCGGGGGTGGGGGTATTATGTATTTAATGTTGACAGATATTGGATGGGGGAGGGATGAGGAATATAAATCTGATCTTTCTGGACTGGTTACAACTAGTGTTGGGCAAACCTGAACCCCAAAGTTCAGGTTCATACTAAACACGGTTCCCAAACTGAACTTTTGTTCAAAATTGGGCTGAACTTGTGTAACTAGAACCTCTACTGGAAGTGAGTTAGGAATAGGAACAGGGTTTAATTTTGACCTCTATATTCACTTACAGTGGTGGTTTAAAGACCAACAACCTTCCCCAACCCCCATATCCAGTGTACCTTTTGTGGGTCGACTGGCAGGCACTAGCAGAGTTCTTGTGCAAACACAGGGTTTTTATTGCATCAAACGTCAAACAAATCATGCTTTCTTTAGCAAAAAAAAAAGACAAACACGTAATTACATAGCTCACCCAGTAACAGGCTTTTCAGGCAGACGCTAGCATTCTCCAACTTCCAGCAGAGCAGCAGGATTAGCTCCATTCTGCTGCTCAGTTCACATCTTTTTTGTCTCTGACATCCAGCAGCTATTCTTTCAATATCAACACAGGTACACACCTGAGTGTTCAGCCAGCAGTTTGTGAATCCTGGACTGGAGTACAGGAGTGACTATGCCACCCAGACTCTACAGCCACTTCTAAATCCTGGACCCAGAAGTTCAATTTAAACAAACTGCTTGGCAACCTAGCTGTTAACTTTACCTGGGACTTATGTCACTGAAAACCACAGCCTCAGTGGCACATAAAAGGCAATAAAAAGGCAAAAGGCAACTGTCCTTTTCTGGTGAAATTCTGACATAGTTATATGAAAAGCCAAACCGAATGCCTTTGTTGGGTGACCCCTCGATGAGTTGTCATGGTTGGCAGGTGGCTTGACACCCACTATCCTTTGATCTGATTTAGGGGACCTTGGTTAGTAAAGAAATTAAAAAAAAAAACATCCAGACAAAAATCTAATCCAAATAAAAAAAATACAACTTCGACCCAGACCAACCTGTTTGGGGTCTTCTGCCTATCTAAAGTGATGATCTTTCAGGTGTTTTCTGTCTTTTGTGTCTTGATCTCCATTGTTTTTTTCTGTCAGGGATTCCAAAGATTGGTAAATGGAAACTGAAACAATGAGACAGAACCAGTATGTGTGTGTTCACAGACTGAAAAGCAAACAGAGCAAAAGGCACACAGTGACCATAATAATAATAATCAAAGACAGGGGAACAGAATGGGAGTGCTTGGACAGGATAGAGCTGAATGGGAAGGATTACCAGGGGTACAGGTGTACAGTCGAGTCAAAAATCTAGAGATGTTAATAACATCAATAAATCCAATTTGAAAAGTCCATTCAAAGTCCAGGGAATGTAAAACCCAAATGCAAGCTGGGTTAGTAAAGTCCAGGAAATGCAAGTCTAGGAAGCACAGCCTCTAACCACCAGTCACCAGCAGCTCAGAATGACAATTAATACACAAGCACCTGGGCTGAGGGCTGGCTGGCTAATAAAGGCTCAGCCTTATCTAGTCCAGGTGCTGGCTAACAAGCCCAGGCTCTCAGCTAGAACCTTCTGGTCGACTAGGGAATGGTCTTAGCAGGGACACCTGCTGGCAGCCAGGAGTAAGGCATGCAGTCCTGGAACAATGACCACAGCAGGTGAGCCAGGGAAGCTGCAAGGTTCCAGGCTAAGGTAGAACTCCTGACCATACATTTTCTTTGTGGAAAGGGCAGGTATCTCTGGCTCTGGGATGATATTACTTGGGTAGATGCTTCTATACTCAGGAGGTGTGACTTGCCCATGTCTTCAATCAAGACAGAAAACCCAGAGTGCCCCAGTTAAACCAAGATCCTGGCTTCCATATCAAATAGTCACCTGCTGGTGGCATGGTGTATACCTTTTTCTTGAGGTCATGTGTACTGGTGTCCACAAGCAACTGGCTCACTCAAGCTCTATCATTCTGGTAACAATTCAGCTGTAATAATTATCAGCAGAACAAAACCTGGGATTCAATTCTGTGCCCCAGGACATCCCAATTTGGGACACCATGCTGTGTGCAACCCCCCAGTTGGCCAGTAACAGCTTACCTTCCTAAGAACGGGTGGGTTTTACTCAGCGAGGTATCCAAAATCTGGATGACTCAGGAGAAAGCCAGCAGCAGGCCCTGAAATGCTGTGCTGGGTTTTTGTTCCACTTCCATTGGGCTCCACAGACAAGCCCCAGTGCTTCAGTATCTTGATGGCTTGCTCCACTCCTGCTGTGCTGCATTAAATCCCTGCTAATTGCCAATCCTGATTCTAAGTTATCTCTGTTCTCTGGGGGGGGGGGGGCGGAGGGGCACACCAAATTTTTAAGGGTTTAACATTTTATAAATTTAAAAAAAAAATGACATAGGGCCCCACTTTCTCATGGACTCTTCGCTAGTGCACACAGAGTTAAATGTACAGAAAAAAAAAAAAACCTGATAAAAAATATATATTTCCCCCCAACATTCCAGCTACCTCTGCGCTGTTCGCCCTTTGCTGTTACTGACAGCCAGAGAGATTGGCGCACCCATCTTGATTGCTTCCCATCGCAGAGAGGGGCTATTTATACCAGCAGTTATAAACCAGTATAAAAGCCCCTCCCTGAGGTGGCGAGCGAGATGCTGGGAGCACAGCTTGGGCTTGACTTCTGCAGAGAGCGATGTGGGACAGCGTGAACTGGACGGACCAAAGGACAGCAAGAGAGCAGGACAGTTTTTACTATTGTATTTAACAATCTCAGGAAAACATTTGTTTAGCACAAACCACATGAAATTTGGATTCATGTTGAATTAATGTTTCCCTGAAATTCAGACTGAACTGTGGTTCTAGGAGTCCGGTTTGCTCGGTTTGCTAGTTATATAAAAATGTATATACCCTATTTTTTGCTCATTAATTGGGGGCAGCCTGTGCGTATCATGTAGTGAATGTGACCAACTAAGCTAGTAGAGGGGCGTCAATTAGGGGGGATTGATTGGGGTTGCTCAATGAGTGCAGGGGGGCTTTGACTACCGAGGGTGTGTGCCAAGTGTCGGGAGGGGTGGGAAACAAATATTGTCATAGGTTTGAGAAACAAACCAATACTATCAATTACTGCTGCATGGAAAATGTGGATGAGCATCAGAGACACCAGCATAGTAGTGAAGTGGACCAGTTCAGCCAAAGGGGTAGCCATCCACAATGTATTTTTAAAAAATGGTCAGATATGGGAGCGAGAACATAAAGAGAGACTGTCTGAGAGACTAAACTCAGTTGTGAAAGCCATTAGTCCGGGGCTGCACCTACAAATATGTTAGAAATGAATAACAATCTCACTTTTCTCCAGTGCAACGTTGCAGAGTGTAAGTTCAAATCCAGATAGACATTTGTGGTGTAACAGGAATTGGATTTACTGAAACATGAGTACAGTAAGAGAAGGTCACCTTACAAGATGGATAACATTAACAGGAATAATAAGTCATAGAGATCACCTCAATGTACAGGAAACACAACATGCAATAGCGAATGTACAACAGAGCCTAGATATATGTAACAGTGCCATCTACTGTCATAAGTGTAAACTGCATTAACCTAGCAATATAGATGTAGGTCATATACAACAGACAGACAAGCTGTATCTCCAACATGCAGGACTATCTTAAAGGGGCACTACAAGGAACTGAGTACTGATCTCTACCACAAGCTGATCACCCAACATCACCCAAGATAACAAAGAGTAACCTCGAGAACAGTATAATGAGCATCCAGCAAGAATGTACCAGGGAAGAAGACCCCCCACATTGTCCTCCTGTAGTCACTCAGAAAACACCATTTGAAGAGAAAATGATTTATACCAACTTGAAAGAGGTGGTAAATAAACGCCAGGCTGAGTACGCAGAAGTGAAGAAATTGATTCAACCTGGTTCAGGGCTGAAGCCTATGAGGACACAAAAGTTTTCCTGCAAATAATACCCTGGTAGTAAAGTGTGGTGTGTGGGTAGGGCCTTAGCACTGTTTGTGCCTCAAGATCCTGCCCAGCTTCCAGAAGATGTTGCGGACTCCATTGAATCTTCCTGCTGGAGCTCGAAGACTACCACCAAGTAGAGGCGTTTGTTATGGGGGAGAGATTCCCTGTTTCTGGATGCTGAAAGAATGCTCTGTTACAGGAGAGCAAAGAGAGTGTGAATAGATGCTCTATTACAGGAGAGCTTGAGAGAATGAAAATGAATACATTGGTGGTGCAGTGCAAAATAACTTACTTTAGTGAACAGTAATGTCAGTAATGAAGTCTGAGAAGGAAACATATAGAAAAACATAGAAAGGTGACAGCAGAAGGAGACCATATGGTCCATCTAGTCTGCCCTTATGTGTATACTGTATGTACTCTTTATCTTAGGATAGATGTGTGCTTATCCCAGGCATGTTTAAATTCAGTGACTGATGATTTTTCAACTACCTCTGCTGGAAGTTTGTTCCAAGCATCTACTACTCTTTCTGTAAAATAATATGTTCTAACATTGCTCTTGATCTTTCCCCCCGACTAGCTTCAGGTTGTGCCCCCTCGTTCTATCACTAAGTTTCTTTATAAAAAAACTTCCCTCCTGAACCTTATTGAATCCTTTCACATATTTAAAGGTCTCAATCACATCCCCCCTGTCAGGCCGGAGAGTTCTCCAATATGAACTCTCCGCCCGGGAGCAGAAAGTTTGGCCAGAGCAAAGACACAACAAACCAAAATGTAATTAAAGGTTTTAATAAAGGAAAAGGAAAACAAAAATATCTTATATTCAGATACAAAAATAAGGCTAACTAACAAAATACCTAATAACAAAAACAGAAACCCTAAGCTGCTGGTGCACTCACCCAAGGGCCTTATGAGAGATGCCGGCAGTCTCCAGATACAGGTACAGACTTTGGTTCAGATCACCAGACACAAAACACACAAGCAAACAAACAAAATCCTGCTGCACCAGGTGAAAGGCAGATCCTACTTAAATAGCTCCATACACCAGGTGCAGCAGATGATGGGGAGAGAGCATCCAGGGCTCTGCTGACACCCACTGTTGGCTGATGGGACTGCAGATGGGGTGAGCAGCCAGAGCTCTGCTGAGACCAGCTGGTGGCTACCGGTACCACAGATTGGGTAATTGACCCCAGCCACCAGCTGGGCATCAGCCGAACCCGGGGTTCTAACACCCCCTCTCCCTTCTTTCCTCCAGACTGTACAAATGTAGTTCTTTAAGTTTTAAGTTTAAGTCCTTCCACCATTTTCGTTGCCCGCCTTTGGACACATTCTATTTGAATAATGTCTTTTTGCAGGTGAGGTCTCCAGAACTGCACATAGTATTCTAGCTGTGGCCTCACCAGGGCTCTATACAGCGGCATCACAACCTCCCTCTTCCTACTGGTGGTGCCTCGAGCTATGCAGCCGAGCATCCTGCTTGCTTTTCCCACTGCCTGGCTACACTGTCCACTCATCTTGCAGCCATCAGTAATCAGTGTCCCTAAATCTCTCTCCTCAGTGGTCCTGGCTAAGACAGTACTGTCCATATGGTACTCAGAGCAGGGATTCCTTCTACCCAAGTGCATGATTTTACATTTAGAGACATTAAACTCTAGTTTCCACAGTTTTGACCATCTATCCAGTAAAGCTAAATGTTTTATTTTAAAAAGGTTTGTGCAAGGACATCCATCCACCCATGCATGTTTGTGTTTTTCTTTTTTTGAAGGTGATAAAGTTTGGCTGGACTTGTCCTTTAAGTTTAGAACAGCAAGAAAGTCCTTCAATGTTATCCTGCTACATAGTAGTTTCAATCCCTTTGTCACACAAGAAAACATAAAAGATGGCAAACCTTGCATGGCCTGGAAGTGCTCACTCCTTCATTGTAAGTCCAGAAATACAAAGTCGAGGCCATTATAAATCCAATAAAATCATCATGCCATACATGGTATCCATAATATAAAGTGCAGCATAGCCTGCTGTACTTCAGCACGCACGTTGCATTCAACCTGCCTGCCACCCGGATCCCAATTGTCCGCCCATCCACCCGCCGGAGTCCATCTGCCTGCCGAAAAGCTGGAAGAGCCTGCTGTTACTTCATACTTCGACCACCTTCTGTTTTGGTGTACTGTTTTACTGTTTTACACTGCTGTTTGGTTTGCGTCTTTTTGTAGCTGCATAGAAAACATGCCACCACACAACATATAACTTTAAAAAACTTTAAAACGCTAAAAAACTTTAAAACTCTTGGTTTATGAAAAACATTTTTGGTTTTTGGTATTAACTTTTTTTTATTTATTTACATTAAACAATAAATGAACTATAATATGTTTTTTTACCAACATGGCAATTACCTGCAAAGAGAAAAAAATATACCTTACCACTAGTTTGTCCACATGTGTGCATGTACGTACACACACATTTTTTCATACTTAGCCAAACTGGTTGAGGCATAGTTTTAGGGGGCCACCATCCTTCATGGCGTCATCCATTCTTCAGGATCTGTAGAGGGAAAAAACCTGAGTTAGAATTTAAGGAATTTGGTATTGGCCTACCAGAGTGTGCAGAAGCTGTGGGCGACTCCAAGCCCAGCAGCGGGCTCTTCAGCGGGCTCTATGGCTGGTGGTGGTGCTGCTTCAGAGGAGGAAGAGGACATTGTCAGGGTTTGGGGCCGCCACCTTACACCCTGTCTTCTTGGCCCCACTGGTCGCTGGTCACCTCTGGGTGGGCTTGATCCACAGCCAAAACTCCCCAGCTACAAAAGAAAATATAATTTTGTAAAACATGTAACTCATTACCCTGATAGCTCACCTTCTCTGTTGTACATCCAGCTACCTCGGAAGTTCTGGCTGTAGAGCCTCCACATTTTAGGATATTAGATGTCCTCTTATCTTTGTTTTACACCCTTGTTAAAGCCGCAGGACACGGCGAAACGCGTTGGGACTATTGTATTGTACCTTTTAACAGGTGTGAGCGATTGGGGCGAACGGCAGTGACACGGACAACAGTTCTTCCCCAGCAAAACAGGTTTATTGAGAAAAATAAAGTGTTCAAAAGCAAAATATCTCTCACTTCAGAGGTTGCAGCAAGAACGCAATAAATCAAAAGTGTTTAATTCACCCAAATCAATGTAAGTCCAGGGCTGGGTACTTCAGCAAGCTGTAATTCCAAGGTAAGTCAGGTCCACTTTGCAGGGCGTACCAGCCCTCCGCTGCTCATCCCCACAAGTCCAAGTTTAGGGGCGCAAAAGCCAAGTCCTTCAGCTTACGTTCAGTCCTTTTGCTCACCACTTGTGCAATGCAGCCTGGGCTCCCCCCTTCAGGCTGGTCAATAGACAACTGACAGACTCAGCGGCCCCTTTTTATTCAGGCTTTCTCCTGCAATCACTCTGATCACCTGTGCAAGGCCAGAGATCAGGGAACAAACCTGAAAAGGATTGGGGAAAGTGACCTGGGTCCTGAAAACCCGGCACGGATCGTGCCTGATACATTCTAGCAGGGGAGAAATACACACCATTTATGACATTTTTATACACTTTACCACACAGGGCAGGAGTTCTTATTGACCTTTCTGAGCATTGAACATTGAGGAAATCTGGAAGTCTGATACGCTGTTCATCTACCTACACTTGTGAGTGTTTTATCTACTTTTATTATACAAATAAATTTGGTTCAGCATTATTCCACTAGATTCCTCTTTGTGCTTCTCTTGCATGCTCAGTTTGTCTGTGGGGATTTTAACCATACCCCTGCTGGAAACAACGTTTGAGCATTGAAAGGAATAGTGGATTTGGCTTTCTATATATCATCCTCTGAGTCTTAAAGTAACAACTAGAGTAGATATATCTTATGCTTAAGCTGATGAGCGTGTGATCAACGTTGGATTTTAGTATAAATGTCATTTACCCTCTGCCGTCTGGTAAGAGTTTGAGCCTTCTGGTGGTGGGAACACTTGCTATAAAGATTGCTCTTTGTGCTTCTATTGCATGCTCAATTTGTTTGTGGGGATTTTAACCATACCCCTGCTGGAAACAACGGACTAGCGGATTTGATTTCCCATATATCATCCTTTGAGCCTTAAAGGAACAACCAGAGTATATATAATTTATGCTTAAACTGATGAGCGTGTGATCAACGTTGGATTTTATTAAATATGTCATTTACCCTCCACCGTCTAGTAAGAGTTTGAGCCTTTTGGTGCTGGAAACACTTGCTATAAAGTTTGATGCATGCACTTTGGGACGCTCTAATTCGGCTGTCTCGCGCTTGAGGTCGAAAGGCCTATCAAGAAAAGCTATGTGTTCTTACAATTACGCTATACCAGGATTCGGACTTCCTTACACATTGAGCTGTTTTTAAGCATTTTTTGTTTAATGTCTGTGTGTGCGGTATCTGTATAATCTTTACTCTAAGTATTATACCTGTTAACGTTGTTCTGTAAATGTCTGCAAACATCAAAAGGATATGCATGGTTAACTTATGTCCTCTGTTTGGGACTACTTTAGCTCCCCATGCACTCCCCTGTCTCTTTAAAGTGGACCAACACCTAGGATTTTCACTATCCTGGGTTTTGGTCCACTTCGGTGGGGCACCCCGATCAGGGGTGCCCCGCTGTGTGAAACCCCCCAGAACGCCCGGAAACACTAACCTCACCACGATCCTATGCGGGCGCTCGTCCAATCAGAGCGCTAAGAGCCGCTGTGGTATGCACGTACAAGCTGCGTCCAACCACAGCGGCTCTGAGCGCTGGAGGCCGCGTCTCGCGCTTCCCTCTAACAGGGAGTGTGCCCTGCTAGAGGGAAGCGCGAGACGCGGCCGCGGCCCGCGCATGCGCCGTTGGAACGGAGTTAAGGTAAGGTTTCTGGGCTTCCTGGGGGGTTTCACCCCGCGGGACATCCCGATTTCGGATGCCTCGCGGGGAGGGATCTGGATGCCTCAGCATACAATTAATCAAGTCTAGAAGAGTAGTTTTGGTCTTTTAAGCAAACTATTTTATTTAATCAATTTACAAAATATATATTAAACACAATAAGATGCCAACTTTTTGTGAAGAGCAACACTTCAGGACCATACATTACCATATTCTATATCCAGCCCCCAATCAGATCGACTGGAATGTCCTAATCAGTTGGGCTGGAGTTTTACCATCGGAAATTCCAGGCAGCAGGCACCTTCTTGCATGGATAAGCAATAATTCAACCAATTAAGGGACCCAAATCTGTGACAGCACACATGAGTGGGTTACCAAGACACAATAAATATTAAGTGGAAGTGCAAAGGTTCCAATGTGTACATCCTTAGAGTAGGGTTCTACCCTCCTCCTGTTGTCCTCAACTTTCTTTGGTCCTGATGGCACTGCCTTCAAGGTATCCTGGTGCTGTTGCCTCCTCCTCCCGCTGCTGCCACTGCCACGAGAACCCGACGGGTATCCTTTCAGGTGCAGAAAACAGAGGGGAGGCACTGTTCAGCACACAATCATGTTCTGCACAGCATTTAGGTGTTTATATTGCAATGCATTGGAAAGGTGCCGTATGAAAGGGGCCTCAGACCAATATAAGTGTTTGCTCTGTTTCAGACTTAGGCCCTTATTTATGAAGGAATAGCGACAGGTAGCGACGGGTGAGCGACCGGTAATGACGGGCACCGACACAAGAACGCTGGCTCCCCACCACAATTATCAAGCGATCCTGCTTAGCGACTGAGATAGCGCCAGATAGCCACTCATTCATCATTATTCCAGCCTCAGCCCATAGCGCCAGCGTCCGACCTTGAACAGCCTGGCGCTCTCCAATGCATTTCAATGGAACAATCTTTAAATATTCATAATTAATTGTTATTATTTTTTTATTTTTTTTTTTAAATTCTGTGACCACTTCTGCCATGTTAGATAATTTTTTTAAGGTAAAAAAAAAAAAAAATGTGCAGAATTGATATTACAGGTCTGATGTTATTTTATTCATATTACTAAATTCTTAAAAAATTTTTTTTTTTTTTGGTTACCAAAAATATGGTGGTTTGGGGGTTAAAAAACTACTTTTAACACATCGCTGCCAGCGCTCTGGGGTTTAAGCATGCATTTCACAGCGCGAGAATTTTTTGAGCGTGTTTTTTTGATGAATATGGTGGGAGCCGGACGCTCTGACCAGTCGCTATCATGCGCACCCATACATCGTGGAACCTGTCAAATAGCGACTCATCACCCCATATTCAACATTACTGCACACCGACTCAGTCGCTATCAACAACCGAACAATGGGCAAGCACAGCGACTACTAGCGGGCGCTCTGAAAATACTGCTACAGTCGCTCAACTGTCGCTACCTGCTGCTATTAATGAATCGGCCTACTAGTAGAAGTATGAGGTATTCTGCGTGTGATGATAACATTAGGGATCAATTTGAGCTACTGAGACAGAAGTGCTAAGAGTTACAAAACTCTTTCCCTCACACTGCCTTTTCCCCCCACACTGTACAATGTAACAAGTGGGATACAGTCCTGCTGTTAAATTGTAAGAAATCCGCTTTCATCCCACTGTGATACCTAGTGGAGCGTATGGCTACTGTTACAATGGAGCAGCATCCTATCTTGTTACATTGTATAGGCAGGCACACACCCTGCAGTTACAATGTAATCCACTCACAATTGATTGCTATGTCCTAGGGATCTTCACAGCACAACAGATCTGCATCTCTCTGTATTTTGTTGAATGATCTTTTTGGGCATCCAGCAAACTAACAATAAAAGGTTATGCATGAAACCCAACCCCGTAAGCTTTAAGCCAGCTTGCTGTAAAAAATTCAAACCTTCGGTAAAAAATGAAATTGGAGTTTTTTCGAGAGACCGTCTGGGTATGAAGTCTTATGCATATTGGTCCCACACACAATACAGCTGAGGCATTACCATTCCTTCTATAGTGATAGTTCTGCAAATGATGCCAGTCCTAGCAGGAAGACACAAAAGAAAATAGCTCATCTTGTATTATTAGCATAAATATTTCAAGAGCAAGTTGCTTTCTGGAACACAAGAGTGTGTCTTTGGCTATATAACTTAACACAAATATATTGAGTGGATGCAAAACATAATGTCAGATTTTCAAATTGAACATGAGAAGGAACACAATGTTTTATCAGGAAATAAAAGGAGAAAACTCACCCCTGCTGTTTTATTCTAGTAGATTTCAAATGCCTACAATTTTTATTTATCATGTCCCCATTGCAATTATGTCATATTACCGGAAGCTCCTTGGCACATTGGCAGAAATGTTGTCATATGATAATAGAAGTAACACTATGGGAAATTTAGTTATATACAAATATATATGTGGCTATATATCTTTCTCTAAATAAAACAGCAGTAGAGCCATTCATCGTCAGACATCTGCAGGCGACAAATGTTCTCTTTTATAAAAAAAAAATATATGGTTGAACTTAAAAATGCGCTATGCAAACTTTGTGTGGGCTCATATTTCATATTACCTGTACTTGATGTACAAGCTGCATTAATAAAAGAACATATTAAAATTAATACCATAAAACTTAAAGAAGCTCTATTGCAAAATTGTCTTGTATAAGAATACACATACATATTATGTAACGTAAAGGAGTTAGTGATACTGAAAAAAATCAAAACAAGCTTGTGACTTTATTATATTGTTGGTAAAAAAACCCTGGGGTGACAGGTTTTTGCAATACAAGGGGTGAACTGTGCTGCTATAACTTCTTGTCTCCTGAGCTAGCCTGTGATAAATAGCAGCATTAATTGTTTAACATCTGCTAAATGCATAGCATGAGGGGCAAAGGAGCCCCTTCCAGTAAAATAAACAAGTGTGGCTGAATTTTTCCTAATGCAGGCTGGATAGGCATCCCCTAACCTTTCTCCCTCTCGGAATCTATAAAACTCTTGTGGGTTTTGGTCTACATACTTACTGGGCATTCTAAGGCCCTTATTTAACAAGGGATAGCGCCAGGTAGCGAATGGTGAGCGAACGGTAATGACTGTCACCGCCACGAGTACGCTGGCTCCCCTCCGCAATCACACATTTATCAAGCCGATCCTGCTTAGCGACTGACAGAGCGCCAGATAGCGAATCATTCATCATTATTCCAGCCTCACCCCACAGCGCCGGCGAGCGACCTTGAACAGCGACAGGCATGACCTCTCGCTACCTGGCGCTCTCCAATGCATTTCAATGGAGCAATCTTTAAATATTCTTAATTAATTGCTATTGTTTTTTTTTTTTTTTTTTTTTTTTAAATGTCAAAAATTCTGTGACCACTTCTGCAATGTTAGATATTTTTTTTAAGGTTAAAAAAAAAAAAAAAAATTTGTGCAGAATTGATATTACAGGTCTGATATTAATGTATTCATATTACAAAATGTTTTGAAAAACATGTTATTTTTATTTTTTTTTCAAAAAATATGGTTGTTTGGGGGTTAAAAAACTACTTTTAACCCATCGCTGCCAGCGCTCTGGGGTTTAAACAAGCATTTCACAGCGCGATAATTTTTTGAGCGTGATTTGTTAATGACTATGCTGGGAGCCGTTCGCTATGGCCGTTCGCTGTCATGCGCTCCCATACAGCGTGGAACCTGTCAAACAGCGACTCCTAACCCCGTATTCAACATTACCGCACACCGACTGAGTCGCTGTCAACAGCCGAACAACGGCCAAGCACAGCGAATACTAGCGTGCGCTGTGAAAATAACGCTACTGTCGCTCATCTGTCGCTACCTGGCGCTATTAATGAATCGGCCTCTAAATATAGAGGGTGGCTGTGTGGAGGAGTTACATTTTTCTCCTGAGCCCGCCTGTGATGAATAGTAGGATTAAAGTGCACCTATACTCTGAGGAAAGTTTATGTCATCCTCTTCTATGCACGGCCCAGTGCCCCAAAACAGGCCGTGTTTCTTTTTTTACCTCAGATTTTGCCCAATATTCAAAATATAAACTGAATCCATATTAAACTGAGCCATATTGCTTCCTAGCCAAGCAGCCCCGCCCCCAGCAATGAGGTGTTCAGTCACAGCACACGCAGCTCAGCAATGGGAAGCACTTCAACCTAACTGCCATTATGGCTGATTCAGCACTGTGAGATTTTTTTCCTTTTTTATTGTGAGAAAAAAATGATCTTGATTTTTTTTTCTCTGTGCAATTCAGTGCCATGTTAGCTGTGCAAATGTTTTATAAATTTGCTCAGCTATAAAGATGCTGAATTGCACTGTGGGGAAAAATCAAGATCACATTTTTTTTTTTCATTTCTTTGTGAGAATTGTTATTTAATTATTTTTTCCAGTGCAATTCAGCATTATTGTTAGCTGTGCAAATAATTTAAAAATGTGCACAGCTGAAATGGTGCTATATTTCACTAAGAAGAAATCATTATAAAAATGTTTTTCTCACAAAATGTTAGAAATAAATTGTCATGGTTTTGAATCAACCTTGATGTGACAGATTGGTTGTAACTGAACTACTTCCTGTTAGTCTTTATTTCAACAGTGAACAAATGCTTTAGTAAAAAAAGAAACACAGGCTATTTTTGGGCACTGGGCTGGGGATGAATGGTGACCACATAAACTTCCCTGTGAGTATAGATGCACTTTAATACATTTAAAAATATTTTTATTTTAACTTATACTCACCTGTCCCAGTCTTCCATCTTCTGCCCCCTGCCAGTGCTGTTTTCCTCCTCCAGAGGGTCTTTTGCATCCTGCACCATCTCTTCATCCTTCTTCAGGGCCCCCTCCAGCCTGTAAATGTAGCGGTGCAGGCTATCAGAAGCTAATGGCTGCACTGCCATTTGGAAGAAGGGGAAACGCAGGTTATCCTCCTGTTGTTCCTCCTGGTTCCTGGCCAGGGACTCCATAAAAAAACATGTGCTTCCCTCCTTTCTGGAACTCTGTGGCGTTTCAGCCTATGTAAGAGCAGCTTGACATAAGTGCAGCAGGACAGAAGTGTGTAGTTTTACAAACTGCAGTAGTTTGAAAATAGCAAAGATTAAAAACAGGACTTCATTGTGGTGAGTAGAGCATTTACTTATTATCCATACCTGTACTAATTATCTAGAATGTCTGGTTTGGTTCAGTGTAACTCTTATCTGGCTGCTGTTTTTCATAGTACTATGTGGAACTTGAGATTCTGTCCAATTTGTGGGGTTATATGACAAGATTTCAAGATTACAGTCTTTAGTTTCTACTCTTCAGTCTGAAGTTGTGAAGTTATCCCAGCCAGTAAAGCAGCTTTGTCTACAGCCACCCCTCCCTCAAAGAGAGGGGCAGAGTGGGAAACTGTTGGCTCTGGAAGATTGCACAATATAGAACAGAATCATGCATAATTTGGACTAAGCCAGTGTAAACCCTATGCCATTCTTTCTGTCTCGCTGAAGTAAGCAATGATCAGTTTGTGCAGGCTTTGGAATGTTCAAAGGAAGTGGACATAAATAAAAGACGGGCAGGCTGATTCATTAATAGCGCCAGGTAGCGACAGATGAGCGACAGTAGCGTTATTTTCACAGCGCACGCTAGTATTCGCTGTGCTTGGCCGTTGTTCGGCTGTTGACAGCGACTCAGTCGGTTTGCCGTAATGTTGAATACGGGGTTAGGAGTCGCTGTTTGACAGGTTCCGCGCTGTATGGGAGCGCATGACAGCGAACGGCCATAGCGAACGGCTCCCAGCATATTCATTAACAAATCACGCTCCAAAAATTCTCGCGCTGTGAAATGCTTGTTTAAACCCCAGAGCGCTGGCGGCGATGGGTTAAAAGTAGTTTTTTAACCCCCAAACAACCATATTTTTAGTAAAAAAAAACATGTTTTTCAAAACAGTTTGTAATATGAATACATTAATATCAGACCTGTAATATCAATTCTGCACAAATCTTTTTTTTTTTTTTTTAAGCTTAAAAAAAACATCTAACATTGCAGAAGTGGTCAAAGAATTTTTGACATTAAAATTAAAAAAAAAATTGCAATTAATTATGAATATTTAAAGATTGCTCCATTGAAATGCATTGGAGAGCGCCAGGTAGCGAGAGGTCATACCTGTCGCTTTTCAAGGCCGCTCACTTGCGCTGTGGGGTGAGGCTGGAATAATGATGAATGATTCGCTATCTGGCGCTCTGTCAGTCGCTAAGCAGGATCGGCTTGATAAATGTGTGATTGCGGAGGGGAGCCGGCGTTCTCGTGGCGGTGACCGTCATTACCGTTCGCTCACCATTCGCTACCTGGCGCTATCCCTTGTTAAATAAGGGCCTAAATAAAATGAGTTCAAAGGGGGCAGCAAGGTGCAGTTACCAAAACAACCAATAGGATAAGGCATATTCTGGTTGGTGACTCAACAATTAGAGGTCTGTACTTTGGACACAATATAGATGAGCTAAAGGAGGTGACGTGTCTCCCAGGTTAATAGGGATAAGAGACGTATTCTGAATATTATCAAGGCTGCAGGCAAAAATTACAGAGTGGACATTAGGCTACATCTTGGTTGATTTATCTCAAAAAGATTTGTCACAAAGATTTGTCTTCTGTACAAAGGGACTATCACATTCTATCACATTTTCTGGAGTTTTGCCAGTTTGTAATCAGGAAATAATGGATCTCTGCATTGCCAAGTTAATTGTGTGGTTACGTCAGGGGTTTGAAGAAAAAGGCGTTGGATTTATTAGTCATGATGTTAGAAGGTGGTCAAACAACAAGAGTTCTACAAGACTGGTTTGCATCCTTCGCAAAAAGGCATGGAAGAACTTGTAATGAAACTCAGAACATTTCTTGATAGAGATTTAAACTAGAACAAATATTAGGCAATAGTGTGTGCACTGGGAACCTTTGTTATAAATAAGCAGCAAAGTCTCACTTGCGGTCTGTCAAGCACTAACAATTATGATCAGACAATACATGCTAGCTATAGTCACAGTCAGTATATCTTGTTTGCACTCTGCGCTTGTTAGCAAGGAGGAGAAAGTCCATTAATAATACTTCTACTTCTACTACATCTCTCAATATAGTCCCTTTTACTTCTGATTCATCCAGTGTACAGTGACATATGCAGGAGTCTCCTGGTTATACACACAACCAGAACACCTCTGCTTGTCACTCTTAGAGCGTTATTTCCAACAGCCCCTTTTAAAAACTTCACAGATTACGGAAGAAAACAAAAAAGATGATGTTAAGATACACTTATCCTTGTTCCGGGCCCCCTGGAGTCCTAGACTCGTATAAAACAGCTTCTAATGATACTCCTTTGGGCCCACTGGTCCTGCAGTTTTTGTACCGGTAAACACTACCCAGTATCATATAGTCCACATGAACAAGTGTGTTGAAAGTTTCCACTGCATTTTTATTCAAATCACAACTCCCAAGCTAAAACTTTAAATATTCACAAGGCAAGTGAAAAGCCTTTAAAATCAATCCTCAGTGGTTTGGTGACAGTGTTTCATCATAGTGAAATAATCAAAAGCCTACATGTTCCTTCCGTTGTGTGCGTTTATTAATTGCCACTCCTCTTATGCAAATCACCAAGCAGGACTAGGGATTCTTGCGGAACATATTCTTTTCCTCCTTCTTCCTTCTCCTCAGCATCAAAGTTCATTAAGTATACATCCTTTAGTAAAATAATAATTAAAACATGCATAATTGATTGTAACTATGTTGAAATATACGCTATATAGCAGCAATTATCCATTAGCACGTATGCCAGGTGACTCTCTCTAATGTAGAATTTCTAAGAGATATCAGCATATATAATTGCAAGAGACGTCTGACACCTAGCGGTCACCTGGCGCAATAGCAGCCTCATCCCAATTCCAAACACTATCAGCAAAAGGCCAAACTCCAGGGACCAGTCCAGGTGCCTCCAGCTACCCCATCACCCCCATACAGCATAATACGTATATAAATAGATAAAATAACTCCACATGGTTATAGAACACAAATATATTAAAAATTATTAATAAAAACTGTGATACTATACGGGGAGGCCTATTCATTAATAGCGGCAGGTAGCGACAGTTGAACGACTCTCGCGGCATTTTCAGAGCGCCCGCTAGTAGTCGCTGTGCTTGCCCGTTGTTCGGTAGTTGATAGCGACTCAGTCGGTTTGCCGTAATGTTGAATATTGGGTGAGGAGTCGCTATTTGACAGGTTCCGCGCTGTATGGGAGCGCATGATAGCGACCGGCTCCCACCATATTCATTACCAATTCACGCTCAAAAAATTTTCACGCTGTAAAATGCATGTTTAAACCCCAGAGCGATGGCGGCGATGGGTTAAAAGTAGTTTTTTAACCCCCAAAAAAACATATTTTTGCAAACTAAAAAAAACAAGTTTTTAAAATAATTTTGTAATATGAATACATTAATATCAGACCTGTAATATCAATTCTGTACATTGTTTTAAATTTTTTTTATTTAAAAAAATTATTTAAAATGGCAGAAGTGGTCACAGAATTTTTCACATTTAAAAAAAAAAAATTAATAACCATTAATTATGAATATTTAAAGATTGTTCCATTGAAATGCATTGGAGAGCACCAGGTAGCGAGAAGTCCTACCTGTCGCTGTTCAAGGTCGGACGCTGGCGCTGTGGGCTGAGGCTGGAATAATGATGAATGAGTCGCTATATGGCGCTATCTCAGTCGCTAAGCAGGATTGGCTTGATAAATGTGTGATTGTGGTGGGGAGCCGGCGTTCTCGTGGCGGGGCCCGTCATTAGCGGCCGCTCACCAGTCGCTACCTGGCGCTATCCCTTGTTAAATAAGGGCCTAAGTATTTCTGATAAAACAATTAAGAACTATATCAATGTTTAGCACTTCTGGTTCAAGCAGAACTTTCTTTATACTTCTTATAGGCAGACTTTTGTATAGTGCTGACTACCGCAGTAAAACATTTGTGGTTTCTTCTTCCTTTCATTTTTGTTAGTTTCACATATTGCTTAGTGACCACTGGGCACTCATGTCTGCTCTTCTCTCCACGCACTTCCCTTTCTACACAGTCCACCAGTTCCTTAATGTTTGTTTATCTAAAGTCTAGCACTTTGGTTTGGTTTGGTGAGGGATTGCACACTGTCTGTTTCCCCCCCCCCCTCCCTTAATCAGACATCAGATCATAAGATGATAAGAGAAAATGTGGACACTGTGGATTAGAAATGACTGTTGTGTATAAACTGATTCTAACCAATGTATAATAACACTATCAACAGGAAGAGAGAGAGCCATTAAGCATAATATCAGGCTCATACAGAGCCTGCCTATTATGTTGATTATTAAGCAGCATCACTGTTCATCAAGCGCCATGCCCCCTTTTTCAGACTATAAATGTTAAGGTGAAACTGTAAAACTTGATATCTCATCCATTTTTTTTCAATTTAAAAGCGGAAAACAGTTTAGTGTAGCCCAACACGATGGTTCAACAATTGCCTTTGTCTGCTGTATCCCTTTAAGTCCTCATTTCATCCATTGCATGTAATATGCCTATATTCAGCATTCATTCATGCATGTGCAGACCCTGACGGCATCCTTGCCATCCTTTCGGCCATGTTCTTTAGTGCCAGGCCTATCTGAATGGCTGATACGCTTGCTGCTCTTCTTCCATTCAGCATTCTATGCCACTAATTAATATGATTGGCATTGAACGCTTATTGGAGGAAAGCCTGTATATATGCTGTTGCATCTCTGGAAAGGTAAGCACAGTGGGCATTCCTGTAGGTTTCGCACAGCAGGGCAACCACAATTGGGATGCCTCTAAAAGGAACCAAGCCCAGGAGAGCAAAACTTGCAGATGTTCCTCTTTAAATGTCTTTTTCAGAGGTGATCAGTGTGGGGAAGCAGGAGTCAAGTCGGTTGGCGATTGAGTGCTGACAGTTGATGGTTTGGACAGCCAGTTTTATCGAGTCTGCAGGAGGTTAAGTGAGTATTTGTTTTTTTTTGTACCGCATATGGCAAAGGAAACTAGATGTTTTCTATCACAAAACATCTCATGGACTGCCATACAGAATGACATTTAAGAGCAGACAGTGGTAGACTGGCTGTTTCTAAAGACATTAATGGGCTCCTATTTTTCTTGCAGGAAGCAATCTCTTGTTTCTCAGCATGAATCAATTTAGTAACCTCCATGTACCTCTGTTTATCTCTGGGGATCTGTGAGGTAAATAGAATCCCATATGCCATATTTGTTTTGCTACTGCAGAGAAACAACATGTTTTGAGATCTGCCTACACTGGGCTAAATACACCATCTAAGAGTAAAAAAGTAAATATGCCACACCACTAATGGGAAATAAATTATTTCGTTCACAAATAAAATGAATTTATATCTGACAGTTGGCAGTTGCTTTGTGTTCATAAAATAATTTATCGAGTGGCACTTACTCCCCTGTAGGTTTTACAGTTCTTTGTAATAGCAGTGCACCTGAGGATCTTGGGTCATTTCTCATTGCAGATTATCCATAACATTCAGTAAAGCCCTTTATTAAACTGTATTAATCATTTATTAAACTTAATAAATGATTGAAGCATTTTCAACAATGCAAAAACTGCCAATGCTGGAATCCTGGATGCCCATCAAGAGTCAGGGTTGCTCAAAAAGCCAAAAAATCCAGTATATACCTAAAAAAGCAAATGTTTAGAGTTGTTATATGTTCAATTAATTTGATTTGATTAAATTATGATTTTATAAAAGAAAGGTGTAGCTTTAGGCTGTCTGCCTTGTAATATTTAGCAAAAAGTCAGTCTAATAAGTAGTTTTCTGTATGTAGTTGCTAAAAGAATAATACCTTATATTGATAACCTTACGTCAATGGAAACATTTTGTACTTCACCTGTAAAAATATCCCATCACTCGTGCGGGTGTTTTTTTTAAACAAAAACTTAGAACAAACATTTTTATTGCACTTTTTGGCAAAGTTAAAAAGTTCACCAAGATGCAATCCACACCCAAATTTGTACCTAGAGTTGAACTTGCTTCACTAAATATTTAGTTGACCCCCAATGTAATTTTTCAAAAGCCTAAAAACAGGGCTGTCAAACTAATTTTCACCGAGGGCCACACCAGGACTGCATCTACACAGAAGCACCTTGGCGTTTGATGGTGCAGCTTTAGCATACTTCCAAGACCTCTGTTTTTAATCAGATTTAGAGACAGATTATAGGACTGACTGCAAGCTAACAGAGTTGAGTGCTTTGGCCCCTTTAAGATCATTGGTATATATCAGTAGGAATAAATTAGGGAAAGTGGACTTGCTGTGTTATTTTCTTACAGACTTTCACTAGTCATCCGACTCGGTTTCTCAATTCAGCGTGAATAGAGAAAGCCTGTCGGATGACTACTGAAACATCTTTAAAGGAGCACTATTGCGAAATTGTGTAATATTAAACATCCATATAAACACTTTGGCTAATGAGAGGAGGGATCACTTATAAACCAGAACTGAATAAAACTCCTGCCAAGCTTGTGGTTTTCTTCTCCTGGTAGGAATAATATCCAGGGGTGACAAGTTTAGTGTATTATGGGTGACAGAACCTGTTACCTGATTGCCTCTCCCTTCCACTAATAAAAATAAAAAACAAGCCTGGCTTGATATTTCTTGATGCGGGGTGTATAAGTGACCTCTCCTACCGCCATCCAGCATATTTATATGAATTTTTATTATTGGCCCATTTTTTCGAGATAGTGCTTCTTTAAGAAAATAACATAGTAGGTACAGTTGCTTTAATTTATTCCTACAGAAATACCATGACTGAATGAATGAGAGCCTTCACAGATTTTTTGGCGCTGCAGTTGCCATCATCAAGAGAAGATAATGCACTCAAATTTGCACTGATGCCTGGAAGAGCCTGTCACAAACATCTTTACACATTATTCTGTTTCCTCGGCATGTGCCAGATCAAACCTCCTTATGGTGCCTTCAAAGGACTTCTCTGTTCTCATTTTCCAAAAATGAATCAAGCTGCAAGGCAGGCCTTGGAACTCCCCCTGAACATTTATACACTTAGGTTTGAAGGTTGCAAAAATAAGAAGGCCTTTGCAGGGCCCCTCCTAACACAAACCTTAGCCATATACTAACGGCAGAGGCCTACTGTAATTAGGTTGATTGTACTGACAAGATTAATACATTTAGGTTTTAAAAATTGCAAGAGAAAACACCTTCATGGGCCTTCATTATAACAAAAAGAGGGATTTTGCTCTTTGTGGAAATCTTTAAAATGTTTTGGCTGGAGAGGGAGTAAAAAGTTGGAGAAGGACAGGAAAGTGGTCTTTTTGCCAGGGCAGAATATATATATATGCAAGACAAAGGCATTGTGCTTGCTGGCTAAGTACTATAATTGTAAGTAGGGCCGGATTAAGTGTGGTGGAGGCCCCATGGACACAAAATCTGGTGGTAGCCCCAGATACAGTATTTTTTTTCTTTTAAATAGTCCAGCCAAGTAACTGATTGCTGGTTCTCTGGCACCCGCCTATTTACTTAAATGTCAGATCAAATCCCTTGTGCCACCCTTGTACAGGTGCGTGCTGATCGGCAACTCCTGCATTGCCATTCTGGAAGGGGGGGGGGTAGTGTAGTCACCCAGCTGGTCCAGCAGAAAACGTTCCCTGCATTGAGCTGCCAGCGGCTGTGCTTGGTGGCTTATGTGCAGTGAGCAGCCGCCGATTGACAGCTCTGCACCCACCCATCACTGTAGTGTTGCTAATGGTGGTTTTGCTGCACTAGACTCTCTACCCTGCCCTGTGGGGGCTTGGGCTGCAGATTTGCAAAAACAAAAAATGGCTTGCCCAGGTGCTGGGGGCCCCCACTGCTGCCGAAAGCTTTGTTGCTGGTCTTGCGGCCCATCAGACCAAAGACTGAAAAGCCTCCTGGACTAGACCATAACCCAAAGGTTGGTGGAGGCCCCCATTGCAGGGCAGTTGGTGGAGGCCCCAGAACCGCACCCCTTGCCCCTTAGCTAGTGCTTACATCCGGCCCTCATTGTAAGCACTAGCTAAGTGACAGCTAAGCACTATAATTGTATTATTCCAAGTACATACTAGTGTTCCACTGAGCAGCAGCTGAACTCACCATCAATTTGAGTGGGTGACTGTTATAGTTTTATGCTTTTCCATATACTGAAGGACTCAATGGAATAAGCAAGTGGGGGTCTGAAAGTTAGCTCATATTTGATACCTGGTTTATTGAATACGTTTTTTTTAATAGTGTAATAACAGCAGGGCAGGTGAGGCCTTCTAATGCATATTGTGCATGTTCCAGCTCCTGGTACTGCTTGGATGAAAAAAGTTCTGATAGTGAAGCATTTTGACTTTTCTCTCTGCTTTGTAGCGTGGATTCAGGAGTATGTCTACCCATTAATCATCCTTGGTTTTTATATGAAATATGCAAAGAGTCTTTATCTAATCACAGCGACATAAAAACAAAACAACAAAAAAGATATACTTACAAAAGCCTTGCGCTGCTGCCCCCGCTCTAGCCGTTGACAGTTTTTCACGGGCCGGTGTGCACACACACCTGGTTCATTCCCGCCGGGACGCAGGTGCAGGCCTTGCGCACTGGCTGCATGGATCGGGGGTGCGCATGCTGACTCTAGAAATATTGGCGGTTTTAGCAGCAGCTGGAGTGGGGACAGTGGGCGGAGTTTAGTTACCCTGCCCTCTCCCTGCCCGCCGCTCTTTCATCGGCTGGTGGCCGCAGCGCGGTATATTGCCACACTGCATATGGAAAATGGGATGGGGGTGTACTACACTGCATATGGGGAATGGAATGGGGGTATTCCACACTGCCTATATGGGAAATAGGATGAGGGAAGGCCACAATGCCTATGGGGATGGGATGAGAGGAATGCCACACTGCCTATGGGATGGGGGGGAATGCCACACTGCCTATGGGAAATAGGAGTGGGGGTGCCATGCTGCCTATATGGGAATGGGAGGGGGGAATGCCACACTGCCTATATGGGGAATACTACACTGCCTATGGCCTAGAGTCCATTGGCTGTTCACTGCTTTGTTGGAGTAAAATCCTGTCTAGCGCTGTAACTAGCACATAAGCCTCTTTACCTCCAGCAGAGCAAGGCACCAGCAGAGCCAGCTACAAGTCCCACTCCACCTTTATTTAGAAGCAGCAGAGGGTTTTTACAAACAGGGAGGGAGGTGGAGGAAAGGCCGCTGAAGCAGTTGGAAAGGGAGTAGGGTGAGGCAGATGTTTTTCTGCTTTTGCTTCTAAACCAGGTGGATTCTCCAAGCTATTGGGTGGTAGCTATAAATGAGGTAGCTTAAGCACAAGTGGCCTGATGCAGAGCCTCCTCGTTCAGCTATCCCGTACGTTTTCCCGTTGGTTTTGGGCTGTGATCGGGGCATGAAAGGGTGCTCCGTTGCTTTTTGTGTGCGTGTGTGCGCTCAGGTGTTTCGGCATGCGCCTTTATGATTGTCGGCTCGCAAGAGGCAGGACTCTGTGAAAACGGACTTGTCGTTAATAGGTCCGTTTTTTTTAATGATTCAGAGCCTTGATTTCTGATTGAAAGCAGCCCATTATAACGAGGGTGTGGGCGCTCAACTTACGGCCAGTGTTAGCAGCCGTATTTGTGCTCCGTCACTTTGGAATGCATTCTGCTGCTATGCGCAAGCATCAAAGGCGTCAGCTACGCGGCCTGGTTCTTTTGAGCATGGCAGATACCAGGCTGCACCGAACATGTCTGGACATCGATGGCATGCATGACCTTGAGCTATTCGAGCTCACCCGCCTTAACCGTGTTTCTCTCCAGGACTTGTATAGGCAACTGCGGCCATGGTTAGCCCGCACTACAAGGAAGGGGCATGCAATTGCAGGTATGACCAAATTGGTTGGCTGCCTGCAGTTTTTGGCAAACGGCTCGTTCCAGAGACTGGGTGCCTTCTCCGTGGGGATGTCCCAGTCTACGCTGAGCCGCAGCCTTAACAAGTTTTTGGATGGCATGGCTACCCTGGCACCAAAATATATATTTTTCCCTGACACAGCGGAAGCCTGGAATGCGGTTAAGCTGGGCTTTTATAATATAGCCGACATGCCCAACATCATGGGTGCCATCGATTGTACCCAAGTTGCGTTAATTCCGCCAGCTGCGCAGGAATATCTGTTCAGGTATGTGGTTTAGGTCAGCATGTGTCTGCAATGTAGCACATACATTTACATTTTTGCAATGTGGAGTATTTTTCAATGGCTGAAAGCAGACCTACATCCTGTGTATACCAAACATCCAGTGGTTTGAAATGTTGCATATGTGAATGTATCTTTTTAATTGTGTTTTGCCTTTTGTGCCCACTAATTCCTGTTATATTTTGCTTTTGCAGGAACAGGAAGATGGGCCACTCTATAAATGTGCAGGCAGTGTCAGGCCCAGATATGCAATTTTTTAGTATGTTTGCAGCCTTCCCTGGGTCCACACACGACTCGCACATTTTGAGGAACTCCAGCCTCTTTGTGCGCTTTCAATCTGGAGATCTGTCTGGCGGCTGGCTACTGGGTATGTGTTTAAAAATAGTTGTTGCCGTCCAGCATGATTTTTCTGATTGGTCTGTGCCTGTACCCCACTAATCTGTTAGAGACTCCAATTAAACAGTAGAAGTTTACACTCACTTACTTACCAGTATTTCCTCCTATGGCTTTGTTTGTGATTCTCCACTATACCTTTCTGTCCTGGCCCTCTTAGCTATGTTGCATCCCAGAGTCATTGTACAGGAGTGTGCTGGGTGGATGTGCATGTTGCCTCATCAGAACTGTGCTTTGCACTGACACTGCACATCTGACCTATTGTCCCTGTTCACTAATGTTTGAATGCTAAGCAGCACATTTTGAGCCTCTTCCCCTTAGGCCTCTGTCTGTTGTTCCCTGTTCTTAGCAGTTTAAAGTAACCTAACATGCCGTATTTGTAAGTAGCATGTAAGGTACTTGTGGCTCTTCGTTAGTAGCATTATGGTACTTGTTTAGATACACTTTAGGTGTTTGTTGTTTAGGTTTCTATCTGCTAGTTATGGGGGCTGCCACTACATATGTGGCAAAGGGGCCCATTTGTAATGTGTTTTTTGTATTATGGGGTGTGCTTATTTTTTGTTTATTTTTTGGCAGGTGATTCTGGCTATCCATTGCTCCCCTGGTTACTCACCCCCATCCTCCACCCATCCTCGCAGGCCCAGGAGCGGTATAACACTGCACATAGGAGGACTTGCTCAGTGGTGGAACGTGCCTTTGGCTTGTTGAAGATGCGCTTCCGTTGTCTGGACCAGACTGGGGGTGCCTTGCAGTATGAGTCAGCCAAGGTCCTCAAAATAATTGTTGCGTGTGGGGTCCTGCACAACCTCACCATCCGTAGCTGGGTTCCCAGATACAGTGACCTGGCTGAGGACGCTTTAGTCATTTCAGAAGATGTAACACCTCCCTACTCTGGAACACAAAGTGGGTCGGCATAGGCGATCCGTTCCCAGCTTGTGGACAATGTTTTTGCTTAATTTTCATGCATTTTGGCCAATGTGTGCCTTTTTTATTTTGTGTGCTAAAAAACAAAAAATAATGTGACAAACATTGTTGAATAATTTTTTGGCTGTTAATGTGGGGTTGTGGAAGAGCATATGTTTTGGGTTACGGCAGTCTTGTGTCCTGCTCCCCAGAATCAATACATAAACACATGCCTTCAGTGGTAGGTAGAGTAGGAGGTGGAAGTTGATGGATGGGGTTGCTGCACGTTAGCGGCAATATGAGCAAGGCTCTGATTCATTAACTGCCATTGCTGGACCATTTCCGCCATATGCCTGCTTTGTTGTCTGCAAGCAGGCCGGACACATTTTGATTCAAAACCTCTAGTTGTTGTGACATAGAGGTGATTTGTGAACACACTGTCTCATTAAACCTCTGTGTGTTAGCTGCAAACTGCACGTTCTCGTGGTGCCATGCTTCCTCCATTATCTGCAGATATCTCCTCTGCCTGATATGGCGACGTTGCTGGGTCCCGCCACTGCCACGGGTGGGTGCGTCTGGTACTGATTGAGTGGCTGCAGGTGGCTGGCTGGGCGCAGAGTCTGTTGTGCGCCCAATGTCCACGACAGAAGAGGTTTGGGCCACTGAGGTATGGGTAGTGGAGACCAGGGGCAGCACTTGCTGGGCCTGTTGTGTTGGATGTTGTTCCCCAGGTTCTGGTGGCCTTGGCTACAGCAGACTTGTGTCCTCCTCCTCCAAATCACGAATAACTTTGATAATGGGTGGGATGGTTCGGGTCTGCCAAGAAAGGTAGCAGGTAGTGAGGGCACTATTTTAATATAAATGTAGGCAAGTGCAATTTCATTTGTCTACACAGTGGTCCATTGACTTACCTCATCCGTACACTCAGGTTGGTTGGTGTTTACACAAGGCTGTTGTGGCGTGCTCCTCGGGGACAATGCAGGGGTAGCTTGGCCTTGTGGCGTGGCATCAGTTGGTTCTTGGACGAGAAAATGTACTTTTTGAGGTTCAGCAAAGACCAGTGTGTTGTAAGGAGAATACAACTGTTTTGGTCCCCATTCAAAAGTCTCAATGTAAAAATATACTCACCTCCGGACCTGACATTCCTGTCTGTGTCTTGGCCCCCTTGCAGGCCCTGAAGGGTTGCCGGGTGAATATAGGTCAACACATGCTCTTCCACTGGTGATTTTAGTAGGGATACCACCCCCTGTCTGCAGGCTGGGGAAGAGTAAAGCACACATGTGTTACATACTGCTACAAAGCCGCCGTCCATTCAGTTACACTCGAAATGGGCTTTACCTCTGCTGGCGGCGCATGTCCATTTTTTTTTCCCATAATATTTAAGGTCCCCAAATTTTCGTTTAATTTGCTCCACATCCCTCCTCACAGAACCTACACTATTCACTTGCCGGCAAATGTTCTCCCAAATCTCCTGCTTGGCCTGCTTTGGGGTTGACTTTGAATAACGCCCAAATAGGGCATCATAGTGCTCACAAACACCAGTGGCTACAGCCATGCTTTGGACATCACAGAAACGGGCTGTAAGTGAGCCACGGCGCAGCTGGCGCCCACATGGGTGTGTGGTGTCCCCGGCAGCAGACGACATTGATGGCTGGCTGTCTGGGGAGTAGTTTAGGTTTCTTGGGCTGATGGGTGACTGTGATGGAGTGTGGGGGGTGCTAGGTGATAATGGCTGGGTGCCTGTCAAGCTGTCACCTGTGGAGCTCTCTATTGACTCTGTGCTTGTGGTAGTTGGGGACACAGAGTGTCGAGGAGGAGGGGTGGTTGGCCTGGGTGGGCTAGTGGTTTTGGACCTATGCTTCCCCTTGGTGGTGTGGCTGGATTTACCCACATGCTTTGTGGGTGGAGGAGGTGGAGGCTGCAGGGTTTGAAGAGATTTGTGGCCCTTGTGAGCCCTTGCTGATTTAGCAGGTGGGGGCGACTGTGCCAAGGGCTCCTTGCTACTGCGTTTTTTCCAAGAAGCCTGTGTGGCTGGCTTATCCACCCTTTGACTATGGCCATGTCCCTCCCGGCCCTTGTGCCTGCTCTTGTGTGGGTGTTCGTGATGTCTATCTGTGCGGCTAGTATGTGGCTCTGGGCTTTTTGGGTTCTTACGGCTCCCTTTTGGCCTGGGCATAGTGATATGGTAACCAACACAGAGCTGAGTGCATTGAGCTTTAAATAGTTTTCCCGTGAGGGCGTGTTCGGCAGCGTGCACGCCACCGCGGGGGCACGTCATAACCAGACCCGGAAGGCAGAGAAAGATGTCACCCGCAATATATACGGAGGAGCAGAACAACATAATCATGGATGTGAGTAAGCGAGCGTGCGTTTATGTGCGCGCACAAGCCGCTAAACAAATATTATCCATGGCAGGGCCATATTAGTGAGGACAAACTGTCTTGTTAAACGAAACAACTAGAACAGGTTAGTTTTAACCATGTGCACAGCAGCACACTAGCCTAGAGGCAGATAGACTAAGTAGGCCCATGTGAGTAGGAATGAGGCTCAGAAACTGGCTTTGGATAGTGCATGAGAGTGGGTCATCTATTTGTGTCACTAATGCTCTGCCATTGTGTTTTTTTATACAGATGATGCTGCGAAACCGTTATGACTACCTGCCGTGCGACTATGACAAGAGGACGTTGGCACTGGCGGTGGTGGACGCAATATCCAGGAACACTGGAACCACCTACACTTTCACACAGATCGCCCAGCACTGGTCGGATTTGAAGAGGAGGCATAGGCCCCGGGTAAGGCGGTACTTTGTGAAGCACTTTCAAGGTAAGTCTTGGTACATGACATGCAAAAACACACTGCCCTTGCCTGGGCCTGTGTTTATGATTCTGTTTATATTGCAGTGCATGAATGGAATTTGCGGTTCCGCCCCACCCGGACCAGAACACGAAGCCCAGTGTTGGGAGGTACTGGTGAAAGTGTAGGTGGTGCCACGCCAGTGCCAATGCCCACCCCCTCCTCTGCCAGTGAGTATGAGGAGGCACTGGACCTCACTATACAGGGGGGGGGGGGACAGTCGCACGGCAGGGAGTCCAATCAGCCACAGCTCCAACCTGACTCCGGTAAGACTCTGAAACCTACACATGTCCAGATACATGCAAAAAATACATATACTAATGTGCACGATTGTTATTTTTAGATGATGACGTCGCAGGACCATCCAAAGGGATAGTGGAAGAACCAGCACAACATCAAGAGGTGCCTGGGGAAGGTGAGTGATTTGATGCATAGAAGCCTAGAAGCACGGCAGGGAGTCCAACCAGCCACAGCTCCAACCTGACTCCGGTAAGACTCTGAAACCTACACATGTCCAGATACATGCAAAAAATACATATACTAATGTGCACTATTGTTATTTTTAGATGATGACGTCGCAGGACCATCCAAAGGGATAGTGGAGGAACCAGCACAACATCAAGAGGTGCCTGGGGAAGGTGAGTGATTTGATGCATAGAAGCCTAACCAAATCTGACATTCAGGAGGCACAAAGAGTCAATAATATCCTTGTGTTTTTGATTCCAACAGCTTCACAGCCAGACAATCTCGTGGACCGAGGGAGGAGGCTGCGCCCCAGACGCCCTGTTGGCCGCAAGCCTTGTAAGTTTGTTCAATATATCATACATGTAGTTTAAACTCCTAGCCCAAAAAAAACAAACATGGTCCAAGACACATTAATAAAATAACTTTGGCCCACATTAACCCTAAAAATGGGCCAAACCAAAACCCCTAGATAAGCAAGAAATACTTACAAGGCAAAACTGATGATGTTTTTCATTCACAGATCAAAGACAAGGGCCAAAATGAAGAACAAGAAGACCCTCCTGGGTGGCTGAGCCCTATTTTATTTTTTATTACATTTAAAACATTTACAGTTTTATTAAAAAAAAAAATTGTGTGGTGTGTTCTCTTTCCTGGCACTGTACGTTCTCACAACATAACCATACAGTTACATGTCCCAAAAGGTAAGTATATGGGACAAGGAATAGGAAGAAGAAGAATAAGAAGAAGAAAAAGAATATATTAAGGTAAGCATTAAAGACAGGGAAGAAGAAGAGATTAAGGTAAGCATTAAAGACAGGGAAGAAGAAGAAGAGATTAAGGTAAGCATTAAAGACAGGGAAGAAGAAGAAGAAGAAGACATTAAGATAAGCATTAAACACAGGGAGGAGGAAGAAGAATATATTAAGGTAAGCATTAAACACAGGGAAGAAGAAGAAGAGATTAAGGTAAGCATTAAAGACAGGGAAGAAGAAGAAGACATTAAGGTAAGCATTAAACACAGGGAGGAGGAAGAAGAAGAAGAAGGAGGAGAAGGCATTAAGGTAAGCATTAAACACAGGGAGGAGGAAGAAGAAGATGAAGAAGGATATTAGTTTAAGGTAAGTTTTGGTGTTGCTAAAAGTGTCAGTTTGTTGTATGTTGTATGTTGTATGAGGACCCAGATTGTCAACAGGAAATCCATGGAAATGTAAGTATACATGGAAAAACAGTCGGAATCGGGGTGAAAACGGAAACAGATGGCAAGAAGCTAAGTTTGGAAACACATTAAAAAGGACCCAAAAACGGATCGTCCGTGTGAACGGCAACGGAACCCACGACCACACGGAAAGCACCCGAGAGGGGAAAAAACACTTCCCGAATGAAGACACGTAAACGGATCATTAACATAGCTCGCCCGAACCCAGCTCTGCATCACATTTGAACCCCGGGACAAATGGAAGCAAAGCGGGACTTAGGAAAAATGGAACAAAATAAGGTCAGATGGGGGAGGCTCTGCATCAGGCCAAAGGTGCCTAGGCTGCCCAAATTCTTGCATTGTTTCTAGTGCTGACCACAAATGTTGCAGACAGTAGGGCCTCCTATTTGTAAATCAGAGTGTGGCCATTTGTGAGCTAATTGAGGTCTTTAGATTTCTGCCAACAACCAAGATGGAGCCACATTTGATCTAATGGCATGACACTGTGGTTGCCCATTGATTGCTCTGATCAGAGCAACACTAGTTGTAGGAAAAACTAGAGTACAAAGACATAACTGCAAAAAGATCTACTTCCAATTGTTTGTTTTACCAGACAAAATGATAAAGCTGACCATTTATCTGACTTTACTTGTCATTGACTCCTTGTCTTGTCTGCTACTAATGCTAATGTAATGATTAATGACTGTCGTACAATAGCTACAGGGAGTTAGTTCGCATGTAGAAGTTCAAGAGAGGACAGTGAATGTGTTTTTAACGTTACAAGTGACCTCTGACACAGTACAAAACTAAGAAATCATTTTACATTAACCACATTATAAAATAATACAACATAACATAATATAACACATTTAGTCAGTGAGTGTGATGTTTGTAAATACTCTGGCCTATAAAAGTATGTAACTACACTAAGTGAAAAGACTTAAAGGAGCCGCAGCACTCAACCCTGTTAGCTTGCAGACCAATCTATAATCTGTCTCTAAATCTGGTATAAACATAGATTAGAGTTAGGACTGCACCCATAGAGACACCTTGGCGCGGTGGTGCAGCTTAGCATACTTCTGCAGATGTGTGTGACGAAGCCTCTGTTTTTACCAGATTTAGAGACAGATTATAGGTTGGTCTGCAAGCTAACAGGGTTGAGTGCTGTGGCTCCTTTAAGTCCTTAGTAACCTAATTGCCCTGCTGACTTGCACCTCCCAGGTTAGTTATAAAATGGTCTGAGCAGCTGCCACTCCCCCTTTGTTCATTTTGAATTTGTGCAAGCACATGGGGTGTGGGGTCTAGGCTGTATTGCTGCGGCTCCTTTAAGTCCTTAGTAACCTTATTGCCCTGGTGACTTGCACCTCCCAGGTTAGTTATAAAATGGTCTGAGCAGCTGCCACTCCCCCTTTGTACAGAAACAAGAAAAAAAGGGTGCACACTTAAACGGCAACAATACCTTGGGTGCGGTATCCTGGGTTCTCAAGTCCCAATAATCCAATAGACGATGAAGCAAAGAATAGGGGGGTCCGCACTCCTAAAATATCACTTTTATTTCCATCCAATAAAATGATCAACAATCGAAAAGCAGCGTTTTAAAAGCATGAAAGCAATCCTAGTCCATCTTACGCGTTTCGGGCTAGGCGCCCTTAGTCATAGATAGTGCATATATTGAACTTATGCTGTATAAATAGTAAATAAATAATGAGAGTCTTACCTCACCACCTGGTGCCGCCGCCCTTTGTACGCTAAGTGAAAAATTAGCCAAGGGTTTGTTTGTAGTAGAAAAGTTGGGAAAATGTAGGCATGTACAGGAGTGCAACTACTGTACACCTCACAAGACTCTAAAGCAAAGGTAATAGCAAAGGTAACAACAGGGCCGCCTTTTGGGCAAAAGAGCCAGGACCAGTGTACTGGATGCAAGGTCCCAGGTGCCAACCATGGGGCTGGGTGCTAGCTGGTCTGCACTGATGGTGGCTGTTCTGTCCTTTCAGCTACAGTATATAGTGTGAAGAATGTCTTTCTTTTGTATAATTTTGGTGTTATTATTACAAAAGGCCACTAGATGGTGCCAGCATGTATTTTGTTATATATAGATATGTTAGTTTCAGGAAATGTTTACATATGCATACTGTATTTCCCCTTCCAGATGAAGCAGTGCTTAAAGGGAAGGAGAAAGGCAGTCCTTATTACTACATGAAGTGGCAGGAGCCATTACATCTGAATGTAAATGATGAGTGCATCACTGGTAAATACACACTTACTGTTTCTAGCTGACCTAAGAACATGACTGCCGTACTGTATTAAAGCCGACCAAAACTTTAACTAGCATCCACTGAATAGCTCCCCTCATGAAGAGTACCTTTTGCCAATTTCCAGATAATGGCCTTTGTTTTAGCTGTAAAGCTCCGCCTCCTCCATTCATTGCCATTGTTGTGCGTGGCAATGATGTCATTGCCACACCTATGCAATGACTGATAGCCTGCCATCTTACAAAAAAAAGTGTTTGAAAGTGTTCAAAAAGTGAAAATATCCATTTCTAGTTCTACACCCTAAGAGGAGAATATCGGCAGGGACTTTGGCCAAATGTATTTCAAAAGTTTGTGGGTTTTGGTCTGCTTTAAGTGTATTTACTTATTCTGATTACAATCTTTGTTTTCCTCAGTTTTACTCCATCCCTACAATCCCTTACAGACTTCAACTTGGTCTTGGTTAATAACCTGTAGGAAGGTGTTATCTGCCTGCAAAGCTACACATAGGCCCTTATTTAACAAGGGATAGCGCCAGGTAGCGAATGGTGAGCGAATGGTAATGACGCTCACCGCCACGAGAACGCCGGCTCCCCTCCGCAATCACACATTTATCAAGCCGATCCTGCTTAGCGACTGACAGAGCGCCAGATAGCGAATCATTCATCATTATTCCAGCCTCACCCCACAGCGCCAGCGAGCGACGTTGAACAGCGACAGGTATGACCTCTCGCTACCTGGCGGTCTCCAATGCATTTCAATGGAGCAATCTTTAAATATTCTTAATTAATTGCTATTAATGTTTTTTTTTTTTTTTTTTTTTAAATGGCAAAAATTCTGTGACCACTTCTGCAATGTTTTTTTTTTTTTAAGGTTAAAAAAAAAAAAAAAAAAAATTGTGCAGAATTGATATTACAGGTCTGATATTAATGTATTCATATTACAAAATGTTTGTAAAACATGTTTTTTTTTTTTTCCAAAAATATGGTTGTTTGGGGGTTAAAAAACTACTTTTAACCCATCGCCGCCAGCGCTCTGGGGTTTAAACAAGCATTTCACAGCGCGAGAATATTTTGAGCGTGATTTGTTCATGAATATGATGGGAGCCGTTCGCTATGGCCATTCGCTGTCATGCGCTCCCATACAGCACGGAACCTGTCAAACAGCGACTCCTAACCCCGTATTCAACATTACCGCACACCGACTGAGTCGCTGTCAACAGCCGAACAACGGCCAAGCACAGCGAATACTAGCGTGCGCTGTGAAAATAACGCTACTGGCGCTCATCTGTCGCTACCTGGCGCTATTAATGAATCGGCCTCCCCGATTCTGGGAATATGTGTAGTGGGAGCAGGATAGCGGCCCTGCATCTGCAACGCTGCCTTTTTCCTATTATTGCTGCTGCTCCATTTACGCTGTTGATTTACCAATAGTAGGGCCTTGCCCCCCCCAAACTTTGTGCACAGGGCCCAGCTGCAAAAATCGCATGCCCCCTGTAACAGCAGCAGGTGTGTTTTGCAAGAAACAGTATGTATTTTTTAACATTTTTATGTGCCTTGTCATTACCTTGTTATGTGTTTTTTTTTTTTGGGGGGGGGGGGGGGCGCAGAGCATATTACTGGCCAGTAGCTTATTAGGGGGTCCAATAAATGAAGCCCAATATAAGTTTCAGGTTGTATATTCTGGGCCCCCCATATAACCTATGTTACGTATGTGCCCCATAAATTTGAGCATAATCAGGTTTGTTCGCCATGGGGCCCAGTTATCACATTACAGGTTGTGGGGGCCCAGACACTATAGGCTACACTATTGTAGTGTAATGCAGACCAAAACCGAGGTAAGCAAGATACCTGGGTTTTGGTCTGCTTGAATGCAGAGCCCTCAAACCATACAATTAAGATCACTTAATTTCTCCAAACTTGGTCATTCTGGGCAGATACTGTAGAGTGGAACCTACAGCACAAAAACCTTGGCTGCTGTAGTTTGTGTGTTGTGTGTTCAGAGGGTCCAAGTCTGAAGCAGGTAAGTTACATTAATCATGGCTGCTGGGGGTGAGGTATGAGAGCATTGATAAAATCCACCCTCATGGGCGCTGCAGTGCAGGGTGCTTGGGTGCAGGTAAAATAACCTCCCCGGTGCGGCTGTCGGCAGGGTGCGGGGGATGCCAGTAAGTTTGAGTTTGCAGGTAGGCTCTTATACAGACAGCTCAGCGCTTGCACACCTCCCTCCCCAGCCTCTGTTAGCCTCTACTTCATGACATAAGCTTTTATGTGATGCTGTGTAATCATGCCAAGGCCGGGAGACACGTGAGAGAGCTGAGTTGTCTGTCAGTATAACAGACCTTGGTCCCCTATGCCTGCATACACTGTTTCAGGCGCCCCTCAAGGCAGCAAATATAAGCAAAGAGGCTAGTAAATCAAGCCCTACTGTATATGGATGAAATAATTTGGGCACACCTCTTAATCATTAAATTTAGGCATTTCATTTTCTTACCACAGGTTTTTAAAATCAAGAACCAAGCCATGCAATCAGCCTTTATAAGTGCTTGTACACTGCATGCTGCTGTAATAGGATGACCCCTTTGAAACAAGTTAGTTCACAAAGGGGTTTATTTATCAAGGGCTAGCGCCAGGTAGTGTCTGACTAGCTCCAGGTACCGCCAGCTATCGCCGGCTACCGACTCCAGAACGCCCGCGGCGGACACAATGACGCATTTATCACGCTAAATGAGGCTAGCGCCGGCGAGAGCGGCAGCTAGCGCGGGATTCATCATGTTGCCGACTGCAACGAACAGCGCCGCTGCTAATCCCATCACAGCGCCAGGTATGACCTGTCGCTCCCTGGCGCTCTCCAATGCATTTCAATGGAGCAATCTTTAAATATTCATAATTAATTGATAATATTTTTTTTTTAATTTTTGTAAATGGCAAACATTCTGTGACCACTTCTGCAATGTTATATTTTTTTTTTAAGGAAAAAAAAAATTAAATAAATTTGTGCAGAATTGATATTACAGGTCTGATATTAATGTATTCATATTACAAAATGTTTATAAAAACTTGTTTAATTTTTTAAACAAAAAATATGCTTGTTTGGGGGTTAAAAACTACTTTACACCCATCGCCGCCAGCGCTCTGGGGTTTCAACAAGGATTTCACAGCGCGAGAAATTTTTGAGCGTGATTTGTTAATGAATATGCTGGAAGCCGTTCGCTCTGGCCATTCGCTGTCAGGAGCACCCATACAGCGTGGAACCTGTCAAACAGCGACTCTTAACCCCGTATTCAACATTAACGCACACCGACTGAGTCGCTGTCAACAAGCGAACAACGGCCAAGCACAGCGAATACTAGCTGGCGCTGTGAAAATCACGCTACTGGCGCTCATCTGTCGCTACCTGGCGCTATTAATGAATTGGCCTCAAAGTGCCATTCAATTCCGCAGATGAGCCTCGATTCAAAGACACATTCGTCCGGACTTCCGTAGCTGTCTGTGAAAGTTTTGGTGCGTGTTAGTCTTTTTTTTGCTTTTTTTCGTCCATTTTCTACTCGCACGAACGTTCGGGAAAATTTGTATATGCTTATGTTATGTGGAGGAGTCTGCGCGCCTTTAGCACCAAGGCATTGCATGTATCAGCATGGCCGAGGCCATAAATTGTATAGCAATGCATACCTGAATTAATACATTTCATGTATGCCTTATAGAAGCATTTTAATGCTGACCTTAATTAGTCCTTAGCATGTAAACATTTATTTTCCCACACATCCATATAATTGCTATATTTTTTTAGACTTATGTCCTTTGTGAATTATATTAGGATTGTTGAACTTGAAACTTTATTTGTTGTAGGAGTTATTGTTTTAGTTGGTTACCTTTGCTTTGTGTAATTATTTTATATTTGGTTGCAGGAACCGCAAGATGTGCCACTCGCCCTTGCTCCTGATGCCCGTTCTTTGCCTGCAGAATGCGGGCCAGGGGTTCTCTAATTGGGCACTATGCAAAACCCGGGCCGTGGTGGCAAGGGCCCTCTGGCTTTTGAAGTCCAGATTTAGGTGTTTGGACCATACAGGGGGGGAAGGGGGGCACTGCAGTATGACCCCAACAAGGTTATACCAAAATTTTAATTTACGTTTTTTAACAGGGACCACACGTGCCAGAGTGGCACAACTGAGTGTCAGGGTCCTTCAGTTGGTGGGCGAGATGCAGGAGCTGCGCAACCCGTTGGGGACCACAGATGAAGAATAATGTTCAGTGGCCTGCCATTGCTATGTATTTTGTTTTTTATAGTTGTCAAAATTTTACATTTTCAATTTTTTTTTTAATTTTATATTTTATGATGGTATAAAAAAAAATGTTACATTGTCATTTCATTTACAAGATACATTAACACAAAACGAATGGGCCCAGAAATATTTTAAGATGAATCTTCACATGACCGAGAAGTGATTTTGGTAAGTTTTAGGGGGCATATTTTGTTATGCATAATTAATACATAATATGTAAAAGGATTTGTGTTAATAATGTGTTACAAGTACCCTTGGGAATTATATCAAAGCATAGTTAAATATGCTTCATTCAGCCGAACCCAGAAAATCTGGTTGATGGGCTACTGATCAGAGTGTGCAGCAGCAGGAAGCAGCTGTACAATTATACCTGAGCTCCGTGATTGGTTGGTGAGCAGTGTTCTTTCCAAAGTCAAAATGGCTATGGCGGGGGGTAAAAAAAAGTTTGCAGACCCCAAGAGTGAGGTCACTGGCAGCAGCTACCAGCACTTCTAGTGCCAGCTGTCGGGTCCTTACTCATGGGGGTTGCCATCTTTTTGTAGCCTCGGACGTGGCTTTTTTTACAGAGAAAAGATTGACGACCACTGGCTTATGTAAGTTGTACAGCCACTTTCTGCTGCTGCACATTCTGCAGTGGGGCCATTTTCGAGTCCCTATTGATTTTTAATAGGGACCATGTTCAGGTTCGGGTCAAGTTCAATACCCAAATCAAAACTTTTGCTCAAAGTTTGGCCAAACTTGCCAAACCTAAACTTTGAGGGGCTCACTCAACCCCAGTAATTAGATAACATTTCAGATGCCCAGGAGAGTTTAGGATGACTAAACGGATGGTTTCATTAAAAGGACGTAGTCTCACACACGTCTGTTTTCCAGTATAGCTGCTGGTGTTACACCATTTTCTTTACAATACTAGGACTATTTATTTGATCACACAAAGGGATTTAGAATTGAATAAAGTGCCTGTAGTCTAAAAGAGTTCTTACCTTTACAAACTAGGCACCTAGCCAAATTGGCCTAGGTAAATGAGAGCATCTTGCCCACAGGAGACTGGTTGGAAAGGACCATGTTCATTGCATAATGCAATATTGGAACCAACATTCAAACATATGACCTGATTAAACAAAGTGATTGACAAATGAGAAATCACCTTATCTAAAAACGGTGGATATATGCACACCATACTCTTAAGTTTCTTGCAATTAAAAGGGTATTTATATATGCAATATACAAGAAATCAGAACAACATATATGATTACAGGCTATGCAAAAAGGATACAATAAAGGTATTCTGGTATGTGAATATATGTACAGTCTCCAGGATCGTGGACCACCTCAAAATAAAGAGAAATGCATGGTACAATACTAATATATACAGATCCTAATGTGACTATAGTAGGGTAAAACATTACCAGTGAAAGGGCTATTGAGGGGTCTTTTTACAGGTCCTGAAGAATAGAACAATGAATTTGCTGACCAGGATATACGTAGTTAAGGAAGACAATATATAAAGGCATATGTTATACAGAATAGCATTCTATTCCTGGTCAGCTTGTAATTGTAAATTCATTACATCGTACCAAGAATAACACAGTGGTTATCATCATAAGTATACATATATATATATGCATCAACCAAATATTGGATCATTAAGGTGTGCTGTAAGCCTAAAATATGTATATTCTGTATATTTTTCTCATCACAGGCCTAAGCACCCTATTATCAAAATTAGAGTAAGCTTAAGCGTATCTTGTGTGTAAGACGGCTATGCAGCATATACCCTTCCATGAGATTAGCTCACTTACTGACACTCAGGCAAGCACTCTAACGTACACACAGGCTGAGCATAATCAATTGATTAATAAATACGGGAAAACTTCAAACCCATTTTCAAATGATCATATATCCCTTAAGAGACAATATGAAGGTACAAAAAAGAAGCTAATACAATACCAGCTTCACTCACAAACTTTAGTCGAATACCTAAGGGTAAAAAGAATCCCAAGGGGGTTGCGCCTATCGATACGTCCGCCCTTTTGTAGGGAGGACAAGGAGTTCTGTTCAAAATGGTTTAGAATACTAAATAAATGCAGTCTGGACCTTATTGCATTAACCATAGAAGGAATTCAGTCAGATAAATAGTATAGAAGCATCAATAAGGGATTCCCAGACTCAATTAGAGCACCATATTAATACTTTCAGACCTTAAACAATTTGTTCAGTATGAGACTGATACACTGAACTTCAAATTGAACAAGTTCAGGAGAGACACATAGGATTACAGAGAAGATCAAGTATACACTTGGAGGGAGGTCCGTCAGGCCAAAAGAAATACCTATAATCGACCAAGGCAAGTAGAGAGTGATTCCAGCAGTAGCAGTGACTCGCAAAGACCTCATTTTTTAGAGGCAACCAGACCTACAATCACCGAGGTGGATGAAAAGGCAGAGGAGGGGCAAGAGAAAACCCAAGCCACATGACCACTCGGAGTCAAGTTCAACAGAGAACTTAGTAGCCAACCTATCCAGCCAAGAACTTACACCCAAGGAGATAGAGGTACTTAATAAGGGACTAGGGTTTGTCCCCGTTTATACAGGTGACCCAATTGATACTGATATTGAATTAAATAGATTCTGTAGAACAATTTGATTAAAGTCTTTTTTTCGCCACAGCAGCAAAGTATTTCGTCTCTACAGACTCCTCCCTACGACCAGACGCCCCCTCAACTACAACACATCCCGACCTATCCAAGTGTAAACCAAAGAGCAGGTGGGTACCACCAACATCCCCAGCTAACATAGAGACATTTGTGAAGATGGTACAGAGAGATGTCCAACGACTACAGTGGACCCCCCTCAAACAGAGGTACAGTAAAACCAATTTCTCTAGAACTGAACAACTAGCACTTAAGTCATTGACACAAGATTCCTCCATTGTCATCAAACCAGCTGACAAAGGGGGAGCCACTGTAGTCTTGGACAAAACTTACTATCACACCACAATCCTGGCTCAACTTAATGATGGTACAGTCTACAGAAAATTGGACGGATACCCATTACCCAGCATCAAATCTGAAATTGACTCCCTCTTACGCAGTGCCTTGAACAACTCTACCATAGATAAAAAAACTACATGACTATATGGTTACTGACTTTCCCATTACACCAGTGTTCTACACGTTTCCCAAAATACATAAACATCCCACATGCCCACCAGGATGCCCAATAGTGGCCGGGACCAAATCAGTGTTTCAGAGTATAGCAACCTTTCTAGATTAAATTTTACAACCTATGGCCACTAAATCATACCTTCTGTACACAGGTGATTTCCTCACTAAAATAGGTAACCTGGACCACCTCCCTGACCAAACAATCCTCTGCAGTATGGATGTCTCCTTATTATATACATCAATACCACATACAGCAGGAATAGCAGCAGTTACACGAGCCCTGGAGAACACTGACAATACCTTTGAGTTCAAACAACTTTGTATTGATCTACTAACAGTTGTACTAACCAAAAATTACTTTCGATACAATATACATTATTACTTACAGCTCCAGGGAACCGCCATGGGATCCAATGTAGCACCAACATATACGAATCTTTTCATGAATCAATTTGAAAAACATGTGTATACAGATCCAGATTTTTCAACCAAAGTCCTACAGTGGGTTAGATATATCGATGATATATTTTGCCTATGGCATGGTTCCCTGGAGGCTGTACAGCAATTTGTAAACCGCTTGAACAAAGCGGAACCAACAATTGAGTTCACATTGGAATGTAGTAGTACCAAAGTCCATTTCCTGGATGTATGTGTCTCCATGGAAAACATTTGCATTATGACTGACTTATTCAAAAAGGAGACAGACAAAAACACTTTTCTTCACTTCAACAGCTTCCATCCCAATGGGATGAAGCAGGGACTTCCCTACAGTCAATATATTAGGCTCAGGAGAATCATCTCAAGCGATGAGGCCTATCTAGAATGAGCAAACACACTCACACAAGATCTCCTCACAAGAGGCTATCCACAACATCTTTTGGAAACCGCCAAACAAAAAGCATTCAGTCAATCTCGGTCTAACTTACTTCAACACCGACCTAGACAGACAGCCAACAGAGTACCCTTGATTTTGACATATTCAAGAATGACCCCACGAATCGAGTAAAATTATTAAGAAACATTGGCACATCCTGGCTAACGACGATCGCCTAACTGAAGTCTTTGGTAATCCCCCACTGTTTGTTAAAAAACGCCCTAATAATTTGAGGGATAAACTTATTAAGGCTGAGTTTACTTTGACCCCAACCACTACACCATCTACTAATTGGCTTACCTCACTACCTCCGGTCAAGGGCATGCACCCATGTGGGCACTGTGCCCAATGTGGGTTTGTGTCCAAGGGTGACCATTTCACTCACCCCCTGACAGGTAGGCGTTTTCCCATCAAGACCTTCCTAAACTGTAGCTCTAACTTTGTCATTTACTTGATTAAATGCCCATGCGGACTATCATACAGTATGTGGGAAAAACTACCCGAGAAGTTAGTGTGCGCATCAGCGAACACCGGAGTGCCATACGAAGAGCTGACCTAGACTCCCCAATTACGAGTGTCAGAACTAACTCACCTGCATCCCGGTCCCACGCTGTCTCCAGGCGGCCGGACGCAGCACTTCCTGTTCAGCGGCCGTGCCGGCTCGTGCGGCTCTGTTGCCGACCCTTGCCTGAATCGACTACTCTCTCTAATTCATCCCTGTTGCCGACCTTTGCTATCCACGACCATCCTGTCCGCTGCCAGTCTTGACCCCTGCTTCGTACCCCAACCTCTGCCTCATCCTACTGTACCATCGCGATCTCTGCTTACCCGGTGTTGACCTCTGGCATGTCTTTGAACTTCCTAGTAATTCCTGCTTCATCAGTTGGACTCACTGTGATCCCGCTCTTCGTTAATGGTTCTTCAGACCTCCAACCAGTAAGCTCCCATCCTTTGAGCCATTGAAGTCCTGGGGGCAACTGATCCCGGGCAGTCATGTACTGTATCCCGACAAGAGGGGGCTCCTACAGGTGAAGCTGGCTGCGGAGATTGGGGGTTGAGGGCTTACCTGGAGGGCTGGAGTTATCTGAGCGTGACATTATCACAGGCCCCACACCATGGATGAACTGGTACAGTGAGTACAGGCCATGGCCACTGCTATAAATCAACTTGCTCAAAGAGTGGCCACACAAGAAACCAGACAGATTCCTGCATCTTCTGTACCACCTCATGTGTCCGAGCCAAAGGTCCCGCTACCGGAGAAATTTTATGGAGATCGTGCCAAGTTCTCCAATTTCAAGAACTCATGCAAACTTTATTTCAAGTTGAGGCCCGTATCTTCAGGCACTGAGACCCAGCGGGTGGGTTTGGTAATCTCCCTGTTACAAGGAGACCCTCAGTCTTGGGCATTCAGTTTGCCTCCCAATTATGCCGCCCTGCATTCTGTTTCGGCTCTTTTTTTAGCTATGGACGTATTATATGCTGACCCGGACCAACAATCTACAGCCGAAAACAGGCTTCGGGCCCTGAAGCAAGGGCGGAATATGGCGGAAGACTATAGCGCTGAGTTCCGCCGTTGGGCGGTAGAATCCAGGTGGAGTGACCCTGCTTTGTGTAGCCAATAGCGAATGGGCCTTTCTGAGAGCATCAAAGATGCACTAGTGAATTTCCCTCCACCTTCAGATCTAGACCAGTAAATGCAGGTCACCATCAAGATAGACCGTCGCCTTAGGGAAAGAGCTAGGGAGAGAGCTAGGGTTCCAACGTCCTCCAGACCCTTTCAAAACCCTAACCCACCGCCTTCTCTTAGGGAAAATACAGCTTCTTCCTCTCAGGAGGAACTAATGCAGGTTGGGAGAACTCACCTTTCCCAAGATGAGAAGCAACGTAGACGCTCCTTGGGGTTATGTTTATATTGCGGGAACCCGGGACATATTGCGAGATCCTGTCCTAACAAGGGGAACTCGACGGGAAACTTTCACGCCTAGATCAGGGGGAGAGTGCTGGTCTAGGTGGGTCTATTTGCAACTCTCGCCTGAATAAATTGTTAATCCCTGTAGACCTCTCCTGGGGCTCTTCCAGAAAGTCAGTTTCAGCTTTTGTTGACAGTGGAGCTGCAGGCAACTTCCTGGATAGAAGCATGGTCTCCATCTTGGGGATTCCATTAGTGCCCCTTGAGAAGTCTCTTTAGGCTCTGGCCATTAATGGAAAGGCCATTCAGGGGGGTCTGGTCAATAATAAGACTCCACCTCTCAAATTAGTTGTTGGGTCCTCCCATTCTGAGTTTATTGAATTTTTCATCTTTGATTGCCCAGAAACACCGGTGGTTTTGGGATACCCTTGGTTGAAACTCCACAACCCCACTTTAGACTGGCAGACTGGGGAATTAGTTAAATGGAGTAACTTTTGTATGGGTCATTGTTTTTCCACCGCCCTTAGAAGTTTTTAGATGCTTCCCCAAGGGTTACCCCAGCCATACGCTGAGTGGGCTGACCTTTTTTCTGAACGTTCTGCTGACACCCTCCCCCCACATAGGGCCTATGACTGCCCCATTGACTTGCTCCCTGGAACCATTCCTCCTAGAGGTAAAATCTACAACCTTACCCGGCCTGAGGAGCAAGCAATGAGGGATTACGTTTCTGAGAATTTGAGTAAGGGCTTTATCCGCCCCTCCACTTCGCCTGCGGGGGCTGGGTTCTTTTTTGTGGAAAAAAAAGGCGGGTTGAGGCCTTGTATAGATTACAGAGCTTTGAACAAGATTACTATAAAAAAACGGTATTCCTTACCTTTGGTTGAGGATTTATTTAATCAAGTTGTTGGCGCTCAAATCTTCTCCAAATTTGATTTAAAAGGGGCCTACAACTTGATTCGTATCCGGCAAGGGGATGAGTGGAAAACAGCGTTTAACGTAAAGGACGGCTATTATGAGTACCAGGTTATGCCCTTTGGCCTTTGTAATGCTCCAGCCCTATTCCAAGACTTCGTAAACGATGTCTTTCGAGATTATTTAGGTAGATTCGTGGTCATTTACTTAGACGATATCCTCATTTTTTTCTGATTCATTGTCTGAGCATAGACATCATGTAAAATTGGTTCTTCAAAAATTAAGAGAGAATAATTTGTACGCCAAGATTTCTAAATGCATGTTTGAGGTCACTACTGTTCCCTTCTTGGGGTATGTAATATCTAACCAGGGTCTAGAGATGGATGCTGTTAAGATTTCGGCAGTACGGGATTGGGTTCAACCCAAGACATTGAAAGAGTTACAGCGTTTCTTAGGCTTCGCAAATTTCTATCGGCGCTTTATCAGGGGCTTTTGCCATGTTGTGGCACCCCTTACTAACCTTACCCGTAAGGGCACCTTTACTGAAACCTGGTCACCGTCCATCAATAAGGCCTTCCTGACTTTGAAACAGGCTTTTACCTCAGCGCCGGTCTTGATTCGCCCTAACTTAAACAAGCCTTTTGTCATTGAAGTAGATGCTTCCGAGTTGGGCGTGGGGGCAGTTTTATCACAATACTCTGGCCATCCTGAGCTTCTCGCGGAAGTTCAGCGCCGCTGAGCAGAACTACGATGTGGGAAACAGAGAATTATTGGCAATAAAACTGGCCTTTGATGAATGGCGCCACTGGCTGGAGGGTTCACTGCATCCAATCACGGTCTATACCGATCACAAAAACCTTGAATACATCAGTTCAGCAAAAAGACTAAACTCTCGCCAGGTGCGTTGGGCATTTTTCTTGTGGTTCAATTTCATAATTACATTTAAGCCGGGAGCTAAAAATACTAAAGCTGACGCCCTGTCTCGCATGTTCGGGGAATGTAAAGATAGGGGTGATATGGGTGAACCAATTTTGCGTCTTAGTTGAGTGGTGGGGGCATTACTTCCTGATCTGTCAGATACTTTGTCGCCATTCCAGAACGAATCTCCTGTGAATGTTCCATTGGGGTGTCAGTTTGTTCTGCCGCATTTGCGTACCGATGTTATCCGCGAGTTCCATGATGCAAAAACTGCCGGTCACCTGGGGAATCGGAAAACGTTTACTCTAGCCCGACGCCATGTATGGTGGCCTACTATGCGGCGCGATATATCTACCTTTATCGATGCATGTTCTGTGTGTGCGCGGAGTAAAGGGATACACAAGGCCCCTAGTGGGTATTTGGTTCCTTTAAAGATTCCTGAAGAACCCTGGACGCATATCTCTATGGACTTCATAGTTGATTTGCCACAATCACATGGGAACACTGCTGTTGTAGTAAGATGGCACATTTTATTCCTTTACCTAAACTCCCGTCGGCTCCTGAGCTTTCGCGACTATTTATTTCACATATTTTTCGTATCTATGGCATACCGTCTAATATAGTCTCCGATCGAGGTGTACAATTCACTTCGCGTTTCAGGAAGAACTTCTGTTCACGATTGGGCATTCAGTTATCCTTATCGTCTGCATACCATCCTCAAACCAATGGTCAGACTGAACGAACCAAAGTCTTGCTGAATTTGCATACAATAATGCGCCGAGTGAAAGTACCAAAGTGTCCCCGTTTTTTTCTGCAATTTTGGAAAAAATCCAAGAGCTTCTTCTCTCTCAGGGTCCCCTTACGATTTACCGGCATTGGAAGAGTGGCTTCAAGAGCAAAAGAATATCTGGACCCGCGTCCAGGAGACTCTGAAAGAGACTGTTTTGAAATACAAAAGATTCGCCGATCGAGCCGCAGGTCTCGAGAACCCGCACTTCAGGTTGGGGACCTCGTTTGGGTTTCTACTAAAAACATTTCTCTCCGGCAACTTTCCAGTAAGTTAGGTCCCAAGATTATTGGTCCATTCCCTATTACTCAGAAAGTAAGCGATGTAACCTTTAAGGTCTAACTTCCACAAACCATGAGAATCCCAAACTCTTTTCATGTGTCGCTGCTAAAACCAGCTAAGAATGCACCTCTTCCGTCCTCGTCACCAATTCTAGTTGATAACGAACCAGTATGAAGTTAACAAGATTCTTGACTCGCGTAAGGTCCATAATTCGTTGCAATATTTGATTGACTGGGTTGGCTATGGTCCAGAGGAGAGATGTTGGGTTGCAGCAAAAGATGTGCATGCTAAGATTCTTATTAAGAAATTCCATTGTGACAATCCAAACCTGGTAAGGGTCCAGAGGCCCCTCGTGAAGGGGGGGTAGTGTCAGAACTAACTTACCTGCGTCCCAGTCCCGCGCTGTCTCCGGGCGGCCGGCCGCAGCACTTCCTGTTCGGCGGCTGCGCCGAGCGGCGGCCATGGCAGCTCGTGCAGCGCCGAGCACGGGCGCTCTCCTTCCTCTCCCCCGCGTCCCTGCCTCCCGTGCTCGCGCACGCGATTTATATTTTTATGCCCTCTGGCGGCGCTGCATACAGCGCGCCCGCCGTAGGCTTAGTTAAAGGGCCAATGGCCCAAGGTGTGTGGGGGGAAACGCCCCTAGTTCTGGGTTGGGGCCAATGAGCCCAAAGGAGGGTTTTGGCTATACGCCCTTTTTGTGGTTCAGAGGCAATGATTGTGGAACTTCTAGAAAGCACCAATCACTCACTCACTTCCCTCATTTCCAATCATATCTGGATCCTATAAAGTCTTCACCCTGTCAGTTACTCAGTGCCTGTGATAGAGCCTTGTCGTACCTAGTTCGTCTACTAAATTTTTCTCTGATTGATCTTCGTTGCCGACCCCTCCCTGAAACGACCATTCTCTGTTTGATCTCCATTGCCGACCCTTGCCTGAATCGACTACTCTCTCTGATTGATTCCTGTTGCCGACCTTTTCTATCCACGACCATCCTGTCCACTGACAGTCTTGACCCCTGCTTCGTACCCCGACCTCGAACAGCCTCATCCTACTGTACCGTCGCAATCTCTGCTTACCCGGTGCTGACCTCTGGCCTGCCTTTGGACTTTCTAGTAATTCCTGCTTCATCAATTGGACTCACTGTGATCCCGCTCTTCGTTAATTGTTCTCCAGACTTCCAACCAGTAAGCTCCCATCCTTTGAGTCATTGAAGTCCTGGGGGCAACCGATCCCGGGCAGGCGTGTACTGCGTCCTGGCAAGCGGGGGCTCCTACAGGTGAAGCTGGCTGCGGAGATTGGGGGTTGAGGGCTTACCTGGAGGGCTGGAGTTACCTGAGCGTGAGACATTTTATAGAACAAGACATTTTATAGAAGCAGGACACCAGGTAACACAACTAAGATTTCAGGCCACAGAACAGGTCAAATCTTTATCCAGGGGCGGTGACAGGAACCAAGTGCTCTTACGACGAGAATTATACTGGATATATACACTACAGACTAAATCACCCAGGGGCCTGAACGAGGAAATTGATTATACTCCTTTTATGTAAATATTAAGTTGCTAAATAATCTTTCGCTACTCTCCAACTATAGAAACTGATGCCTATTCTGGCTCCCAACACCAGAAGGACTCCATAGCTGGTGCAATCTGTACCCCCAACCAGATATACTTCAATTTTTCCCTCAGGACAATATATCCAGAACCGGAGTTAAGGGGCTACACCCAGACTACAGGTAATGATTCCATTAGTTGATCTATATTTCAGATGCATGAGATAATTTAAATATTAGCATGGGGCTGACTCTGTCCAGCTTTATAGTCATATGAGACCAACATAGTGGGAAATTGATTAAAGGCCATATAGTGACCAATATGGGCTGGTCAACTTTACATATATATATATATATGAAAACTGGCTCTATCATCACCACTATATTTTGCTTTCTTTAGAACATTTCACCGAAGGTGACCCTCAGTTACTACGGCGTCAAATTATTCCCCAAGCCCCAAGTCATATTCAGCGCAAATATATCTAGTTGGCACAAACTATCTTCATGACAGGACAAGAGTACAGCTACCCAATATACATATTGATCTCAGCACCAAAGAGATTAGATCTGTGGGCCCCATATCTCCGGTCCTCCATATTTTGACTGTATCCAAACCAATCACCCACTATGATATATGAGTGTCAGCTAAGTAGTACGCTAGATCAAAACTAACACTATAAGATTTCTTCATCTGTATCTTTAAGAAGTGAAAGAGACTGATCACTTTTAAAGATTCTTATTTTAATAATTTTTCTATTTTCCACTGTCTATTTTAGTAATAATACTCTCCTCCCCATGGACAACCTTCCCCCAGCTGCTGCACTCCTGTACCTAGATGACACATGATCTACTGTGGCGATACTACTAACAACGAAACAGCTCTGTGCTTTAATACCATGCGAAGTGTTAATAAAGTTTTGTGACAATCCATCTGTAAGAATAAAAACACAGGAGCAGCAAACAAAGTTTCTCAGCCAGCCCAAGGTGTTGAAAAATCTTCAATTTTATTAAACTTCCATCAATAAAATCAGCAGTCCAACAGGAACAATCATCATAGTATGAGCAAGATAAGGCCTAACGCCAACGCGTTTCGGACAACAGGTCCTTAATCATGACATTTAATGGTAGCATTTCCTTCATCCTTATATACATAGTTAGTAATGACCAGGGCCCTCCCATTGATCACGTGATATACTCAATCACAGTAATTATCTAGAGCAGGTAACTGCCCAGAATGGTTCAAATTAACCCCTCTTGAGCAGGGGTAGAGTCAATCAAACTACAAACAATTGGATCGCACATGATCAAAGTTAGGTTTGCATCTAATCGTCCCATTGGTCATTTAGTATTTATCACAACATGTAAACATCATAACTTTAATACATTAAATCTATAAATTCATCAATATATGTTACAACATTGTTTTAAAAATTCATCAATAGAAAACAAGCCCTAAAATAAAGCTTCAAGCAGTGTTTCATAGGGATCATCAAATGACTAGAGGGATATCTTATTCAAAATCTGTCAGCAGCCAAAGGGTTAATATACTGTGTGTTCTCACTTGGGACTATATTATTGAAAAAGCTGTTTTACAGACTTGGTTTTTCCCATCTGATTTCGCTATAGAAATGTGCCCGACAATGTAACATTCATATAATATAAACATTATAAACACAGGAGCAGCAAACCGACATGTGGGGCCCGGCGCGCCTGTGCCAGCCTGATGACGGCTGGCAGCTTTTCGTATGCCAGCCACACCCGTATATGACGCAGGCCGGGACCTCGCTGCCGGAAGTGACGTTCCCGTAAAGCGCTCTCTGAGCGCTCCCAGAAGCGCCACACTAGCCGGCCAGGGGAGAGAGGATACAGGTATTTATGCGCGCCTTTTTGCACATGTCTTTATTGCAGCCTTGAGGAAGGAACTGTGGGCTCTGTCCTTTGCGATCACGATCTCTAAACATTCTGGTAATGCTAAATTAACTGTTATGACGGATGTCATGATTAACATAATTGATGCATATATATATGTATACTTATGATGCTAACCACTGTGTTATTCTTGGTATGATGTAATGAATTTACAATTACAAGCTGACCAGGAACAGAATGCTATTCTGTATAACATATGCCTTTATATATTGTCTTCCTTAACTATGTATTTCCTGGTCAGCAAATTCATTGTTCAAATCTATGAAAAGGGGAGATAAAACCTTTTTCCGATATATTGGTGACAGAAAGAAGAAAAACAATGCAGTCTCAAAAATTAGAAATAGGGAAAATAAATATATTGACGGAGATAAGGCTGTGGCTGACCATCTGAATAGCTACTTTTGTTCGGTATCTTCAGATAGTAGCAGGCATGGCCATAGCACAGCATCCCGCTGGGAGGGCACAGATCCGGAGTTTCTTGAGGCTGATGTCCTTTCCGAGCTGGCACATCTAAAGGTAAATAAGGCGATGGGTCCAGATGGAATCCACCCCAGAGTTCTAAGGGAACTTAGGTTTGTGATTGCAGCCCCTCTGACTGATTTACTTAACCATTCCCTTTCAACTGGTGAGGTTCCAGATGATTTGAGAATAACCAATGTCGTACCAATCCATAAAAAGGGGAGTAGAGAAGAAGCCAGTAATTACAGGCCAGTTAGTTTAACATCTATAGTGGTCAAATTAATAGAAACTTAAAAAAACAGATAATTTCCAATCTAAAAATTAATGACCTATTGGACCCAAAACAGCACGGCTTTACTGAGGGCAGATCATGTCAGACCAATCTTATTGATTTCTATGACAATGTCACTAAAGTGTTAGATGAAGGTGGTGCTGTGGATATCGCCTATCTGGATTTTAGCAAAGCCTTTGACACTGTACCACATAAGGAGCTCATAGATAAGTTATTGAAGGTAGGACTCAATCCCTGGATAGTTCAGTGGATTTCCAGTTGGCTGAGGGATCGGTATCAGAGCGTTGTTGTAAATGGTGTGCAATCTGAACAAAGGCGAGTTACAAGTGGTGTGCCGCAAGGCTCTGTCCTGGGCCCCATTCTTTTTAATATATTTGTAAGTGACATAGGAGAAGGCTTGGTAGGAAAAGTTTGTCTGTTTGCTGATGATACAAAGGTTAGTAATAGGGTGGATATTCCTGGAGGTGTCTGCAACATGGAAAATGATTTAGTTTTACTGGATAGATGGTCAAAACTGTGGAAACTAGAGTTTAATGTCTCTAAATGTAAAATCATGCACTTGGGTAGAAGGAATCCCTGCTCTGAGTACCGTATGGGCAGCACTGTGTTAGCCAGGACCTCGGAGGAGAGAGATTTAGGGGTACTGATTACTGATAGCTGCAAGATAAGTGGACAGTGTAGCCAGGCAGTGGGAAAAGCAAGCAGGATGCTCGGCTACATAGCTCGAGGCATCACCAGTAGGAAGAGGGAGGTTGTGATGCCGCTGTATAGAGCCCTGGTAAGGCCACAGCTATAATACTTTGTGCAGTTCTGGAGACCTTACCTGCAAAAAGACATTATTCAAATAGAATGTGTCCGAAGGCGGGCAACGAAAATGGTGGAAGGACTTAAACTTAAAACTTATCAGGAGAGACTTAAAGAACTTAATTTGTACAGTCTGGAGGAAAGAAGGGAGAGGGGGGACATGATTGAGACCTTTAAATATGTGAAAGGATTGAATAAGGTTCAGGAGGGAAGTGTTCTTAAGAAGAAGCTTAAAGTGGACCAACACCCAGGATTTTGACTATCCTAGGTTTTGGTCCACTTCGGGGGGGGGGGGGGGGCACCCCGATTGGGGGTGCCCCGCTGTGTGAAACCCCCCAGAAAGCCCCAAAAACTCACCTCACCACGCTCCCACGTGACCGCGCCATCCAATCCCCACCGACATCCAAGCGGGTGACAGCGACATCCAAGACAGCGCGTCTGCCGCCGCCTCCCGCACGTCACCCTTACAGGGCGCGCGCCCGCGCCAGCCATTCACAAACGGCCGGCGCGGGCGCACGTACGTCTAGATAAGGTAAGGTTTTTTTGGGGTTTTGGGGGGGTTTCACCCTGCGGGACATCCCGATCTCGGATGTCCCGCGGTGAGGGAGGTGATTGGCCCGGGAATCTTATAGATTCCCGGGCCGATCACCCCTGGGTGTTGGTCCATTTAAATGATAGAACAAGGGGGCACAACCTGAAGCTAGTCGGGGGGAAGATCAGGAGCAATGTTAGAAAATATTATTTTATAGAAAGAGTAGTAGATGCTTGGAACAAACTTCCATCAGAGGTAGTTGAAAAATCAACAGTCACTGAATTTAAACATGCCTGGGATAAGCACACATCTATCCTAAGATAAAGAGTACATACAGTATACACATAAGGGAAGACTAGATGGACCGTATGGTCTCCTTCTGCCGTCAACCTTCTATGTTTCTATGTTTCTATTGTTCTATTCTTCAGGACCTGTACAAAGACCCCTCAATAGCCCTTTCACTGGTAATGTTTTACCCTACTATAGTCACATTAGGATCTGTATATATTAGCATTGTACCATGCATTTCTCTTTATTTTGAGGTAATCCACGATCCTGGAGCTTGTAGATATATTCACATACCAGAATACCTTTATTGTATCCTTTTTGCATAGCCTGTAAACATATATGTTGTTCTGATTTGTTGTATATTGCTTATATAAATGCCCTTTTAATTGCAAGAAACTTACGAGCATGGTGTGCATATATCCGCCGTTTTTAGATAAGATGTTCTGAATTAAGGTGTTAAGTGAGGAGACACCTTGGATATATCTTGCACCCAATTAATCATTTCAACCAAATATTGGATCATTAAGGTACGCTGTAAGCCTAAAATTTGTATATTAATTCCAAATTAGAAATCACTAAACTGACCACAATTAAGCAATAATCATTTTATACCACCGCTGTGATCAAACGATGAATAAGAATTGGTTCAGGCCATTGTATCATTTTGGCTGACCTTTGCTCAATTGTTAGAATGTGGAAACAGCAGCCGCCCACAAAAAATGTGTTTTAGCTATGAGAACAAGCGAACCTAGTGATCACATTAGCGATCGCAAACCTTTAGCATCTGAATGCAGTTGTTCAATCCAGATTTAATTGTCCACGCCCCTATTGTATGTGTGATCTCACATCTGTGTGGCATCAGCAATGGGTAAACAAGTGCCAGGACCCTTGGGTCTTCAGGGGCCCACTCAGGTTCAGACTTGGCAGCAGGATGAATCTTCAATGGGCTCCACCCACTGAACTGTTGAGCCGGGTGTATACCTGCTCATGGTTGGCCTCAGGATGATAAGTGGCAATGGAGAAGGTCCTCTCCCTTATTGTATCCTGTTTTCATAGCATTTACTTTGAACTTTGTAGCATCTTGTTTGGAATAGTCTATATGTGTATATTTTACCCTGTCTGTAATCACTATTCCAGGCAATTTATACTGCATACAGGAAAGGAACCAATCACTTGCTGGCTTTTCTTCTTTTCTTTGCTCTTGGGTTTGTCATTCATTTGTAAACCTATTGATGTCTTTTTTTCAGATCTTGTGATTAATGGTCCCTTGCTAAATATTCCAGGATCACCAGCTAGTTTGTTATAACAGAAGACTGAAAATCAAAGTGAAATATCTTGCTTAATACCTGCTCCTTTGCCCTTCACAGAAGTTTATGACTTATGGAGCATTTTAAAATAATTATGCATGTATTGTCATCAATTTCTATTTTGCTTCTACATTAGTACTTGTATTACATTTAAAATGCAGTTGCAACAAGGACCCAATGTCCCTTAAAGTTCGGTACAATCAGCTGATGAGCTGCCTAAGCATGAACAGCTTCTGCAAGTTTCATAAATGATAATAAGCTTAGTTAGCATGAAATTAATGTTATTGTGAGTTAGACTCATTAAGCGTCCCAACGTAAAGAGAGATGAATGTTCAACACGTTTGGGATAATTATATACTCTAGTTATGTTAATGATAGATTAACATTCTATTGCATATTCACTATTTTATGGGCAGTGAGTGTCATTCTCAAAAGCAAAGCCGTGAATGCTGGTAATTCAGGACCAGTTCCGGATTTATGATATAGGCAAAATGTGTACAGGTTGTTATAAATGTTGAATATTTTACACACACACTTGTGTTAAGCCTCCGTGATTTTTATGGCATCGTATACACAGGTATAACATAGGGATTAAACACAAATGTTTTTTTTTTCACAAATATCCCACAGAAAAAAGGATTTCTTCAGTATAGACAAAAACAAATTATTGCAAAGGGATGCAGGCCTGCAGACTGCCCAGCCCTTGGTGCCTCATACATCTGGCCCTTCCTCATGGCTGCAGGTATCGCCAAGATTTGGCAGTAGGTCCTGCCTGCACCTCATCACCATCAGCCCATCCAGCAGCCCCCATCTGAGGTTCATCAGCCCCTTTACAGGTCTCCTGGCCCGGAGTTCTGAATTGTGAGGAGTAGCCAGCAGGACCCACTTAGCTTCCCTTGCCTCTAGGGGACACTGTGTTCTTAATATTCTTAATAAGTGTCATACCGGAATCCCCAGTAACACCTGATAATGAGATTATGAGAGGAATTTAAGGGACATCCTCCAAGGGAAAAGGGGCCTAAACTACCTCAAACACAACAGGTACTGGTCCAAATGTCCAAAAAATAGGGCACTAGGACACGGCACCAGTTTCCCCCAATTCTAAACACCTGATAAGACACACATTCCTGGAGTCCCTATCACTCACAATCTAGTTTTTTGCCTTTGTGGAAGCCAGGTACCTTCACATTAACTCTTACTGGGTAAGTTTAGTGGTCACAATGCTGTACTAGTGTCATGTGACAGTGGTTATTTTGATCCTTCCATGTATACTATGATAACCGTGTGCAGAAATTCCAGATTTATAAGATATGTTTATACATATTTATAAAATACTGTAACCAAAGTATCACTATGTTACATTTGTGTAATTTACAATCCAGCTTTGGCTTAGTCTTGCTTTTTGTTTGGTATAGAGGTCACATTTCCATCACATTTTTTATTAGTATCGGTACATTGTTACTTAAAGTGGACCTTCACTCTGAATAAGAGTCTATCTTATATGTTTCCCACACCCTGTACATACAGATTGTCCACATAAAAAATCATCCTACCTGCACCTAGTGCAATTTCTGAGCCTTTAAACATCCAAGATGGCGGCTTATGGAAGCCGCCATCTTATCAGGCAGCCTGTAAACAGGAAGTGCCTCCTGACTGTGCTGCTCTGCATTCTGGGACTGCTGACCTTTTCCTAACCCCAGCTCTGATCTGTCTGAGCAAAGCACAGCTATAACCCGCCCCCCTGTACCTTATCCCACTCTCCTCAGTAAGTGTGATGCTTCTGAGTCAAGATGGCGGCGCCCGTATCCTAAATTCCTGAACAGAGTTGCAGCCCAGTTGGGGAAAGAATAATAAGTTAGTGACTAAAAACTTAAAATATATTAATTTTAGATGCTGGGGAACCGTTTTTTAAGAGTTTGGGCTTTTCATTAAATCACGCTGAAGGTCCAGTTTAAGGCTTAAAACATGGTGTATTGAGTCCAGAGATTATGCTTTACTCAGTATTTATTACAAATGTTCTTACTGTCTGTAACTGATTAAACATGGGTTCAGATATATGAATAAAGCAAAAACCATTCTACATATAATCCTTGATTGCGGAAACCTCATCTATACTACGTATCCTGATAACTTGTAAACAGGAATAATCCTACTCCAATTTTAGTCACTAAATCACTTCCGATGCAGCTTTGGCATCTAATTTGAACCTTCTCAAATAACACATTTTCATTCCTAAAACTTAAAATATGGAATAGTTTTCCTCTATAGGTTTATGCTTTAAATACAGATCCCGGTGGGCTGAGGACAAAGAGAGATGAGAGGTTCCTCTGTACAACACACCTTTGATGCTAGAGCCACAATTGCTGGAGCAACAGCCAAACAGCATGGTTTACAGGATAACTGGTCACCTCAACTATTATGCCAAACTGGGTGTCAGAGTAATACTGTCAGTGACAGATGTCTGTACAGGTCCCCATTCATTCACATCTTAATATATATCTGTAGGAATAAATCCAGTCAACTGGACTTGCTGTGTTATTTTGCTAGTCATCCGACTGGCTTACTTAGTGACAGAGCAAGGTGTGAAGGATACTTATGCCCTTATTCATCAAGCGATAGCGCCAGGTAGTGTCTGACGAGCGCCAGGTAGCGGCAGCTAACGGCGACTACCGACTCAAGTACGCCCGCGGCGGTCACAATGACGCATTTATCAAGCAAAATGAGGCTAGCGCCGGCGAGAGCGACGGCTAGCGCGGCATTCATCATGAAGCCGCCTGGACCGAACAGCGCCGCTGCAAATTCCCTCACAGCGCCAGGTATGAGCTGTCGCTCCCTGGCGATGTCCAATGCATTTCAATGGAGCAAGCTATAATTAATCATAATTAATTGGTATTATTTTTTTAATTTTTTTTTTTAATGTCAAAAAATCGGAGAACACTTCTGCAATGTTAGGAATTATTTTTAAGTCAAAAAAAAAAAAAACAAAAAAAAAGTGCAGAATTGATCTAACAGGTCTGAGATTAATGTATTCATATAACAAAATGATTCTAAAAACATGTATAATGTTACATTAAAAAAATATGGTTGTTTAGGGGTTAAAAACTAGTTAATACAGATCGCCGCCAGCGCTCTGGGGTTTAAACAAGGAATGGACAGCGACAGCACATTCGGAGCGTGATTTTTTGATGAATATGAAGCTAGCCGTTCGCTCTGGCCATTCGTTGTCAGGCGCTCACATACAACGCTGGACCTGTGAAACAGCGACCCCCCAGCCCGTATTCAACATTACCGCACACCGACTGAGTCGCTGTCATCAAGCTAACGCCGGCCAAGCACAGCGAATACTGGCTGGCGCTGAAAAAATCACGCTACAGTCGCTCATCTGTCGCTACCTGGCGCTATTGATGAATCGGCCTCCCCATAAAAGAGTAAGTATATCGTAAAGGGGCTATACTAAAGTGTGTAGAAATTCTCTATACCTACTGTAGTTGGAGAGTTTCTACAACTCATGTATGCATGCAGACATTTGTTTAAAGTGGACTATTTTCTTAACCCCAATTAGGCAGTCCAATTGCCGCCCATTACTGTATCTCAAGTCAGAATTGAGAATTACAATTGCACTTGGGCACCACACAGGATAATGAAAAACATATTTGTGACCCAATCACAGTAGCAGCTGACCTACTGGCCTAGTGGCCTAGTACCAGCAAGTAAATTCAGTGTCAAGTGAAGTAAATACAGGTCAAGTATCAGTGAGGGTTTTCCATGGTCCAGGATGTACTCTGTATAATGATGTGATACCTGGTCCTGATGGTGTAGAGAATTGGTGTACAGTTTCCAATAGCAACTGAATGTACATATTAGAAACTGCTTCTAAAAAACACCTTAGATACATTGAGCAAGGACACCCTTTTGGCACAAACAAATATACACTTTGAAAAATGCCATCTCCCTATAATAATTAGATCTTCGTGACAGATGGCCATATGTACTATGAGGCTGATTCATTACTGGCGCAAGGTACTGGCAGATGAGCGTCTGTAGTGAGGCGCTTAGAGCGACCGCTAGTAGTCGCTGTGATAGGCTATTGGTCGCTGTTACAGAGCGCCTCAGTCGCTGGCCATCATTGATGAATATGTTGTATGTGTGTCGCTCTAACACCAGTACAGCGCTGTATGGGAGTGAACGGTAGCAACTGCTTAGTGCGACCGACTCACACCATATTCATAAAAAAACAGCCTCACACAGCGCCGGCGCTCAAAATTCGGGTCGTTGTAAACCAGAGAGCCAGAGGCTGTGTGATTAAAGTCTGTTTTTGAACACATATCCACTAGTAACAAAGTGAAAACACATGGAATTACATTGTTATTACATTGTGACATGAACACTTTAATACTAGACCTGTAATGACAATTCTACATAAAAATAAATAATGAAAAATAAAATGCAAAAAGTTTTCAAAAATGACTTTTTATAGGCCAGGAGAGATCACAAAAATATTTGCTAATAATACAAAATAAATAAAATAAAGCCCAGTTTAAAGATAAGAAAAGAACGTCCATTAAAATGTATGGGAGAGTGACAGGTAGCGACAGGTAATACCAGGCGCCAGAGCGCCGGCGGTATATGCTGAGCCGTCTGTGATGATGAATCGGTCGCTACGTGACACTGTTAGAGTTGCTTACCGGAATCGCTTTGATAAATGTGGTATTGCGTACAGCGCTCGGCGGTCACCGTTAACTACCTCGCTACCTGTCGCTGCCAGACGTAACCTGTCACTATGGCTTGATGAATAATCCCCTATATGTTTCCTGGTTGCCAAGGTAGAACTTCAGGACTAGTCTTTATGGCCTTGTTGACCCATGTTGCATCCATTTCTAACTGACCTATCTACCTGATCTCGTCAGAAAGTGAAAGAGGGGAGCCCAGTGGGCTCCAAGCTAAGATTTTTATTTCAAATGGCTAAACTTCCTGATTTAATTTACTTGGTTGTACTTGTATTTTAATATGTACTTGAAGGGAAAATGTAAATCTATGGGAAACAAAGCAAAAATGCTTAATAAATCTCAATGACAGCTCAATTGTCAGCTAAAAATGTACATGTGCGCTTTCAAATTGCAGGAGGTAGAGAAGTCCCTCTATTACATTTGCCAGAATGAATTACAGCAGTAATACACAGAAGGACATTTTGTAAAAAGCTGAATGTTCTATACAGCGAGATATTACCTAAACTCCCTGACAGCTTGTCCACACTTAATGAGATTGTGATTTTTCAGATTCTGGTGTTTCCCTATATTGTACCGTCTATGTTAATGCTCTGCGCAGAGACAGCTCTGTGCTCTGTAGTGACAGCTCTGTCCAAAAAGAGCCACCAGACATAGCACGCCACTAGGCATATGAACTGTAACACTTACTTGGAACTATGTACAGTATAAGCCTTTATATTTATAATGTTATTGTTATTTTGTGGAAGATTTTACAACATATTAAAATAACATATACATCTATATTTAAGGTCCCTTTCACATCTTCTTGCTTGCGGCAAGTTGGGAGTAGAATGACTCCAACATTTAAGAAGCAGGAATAAAAAACGCTGCCAACAAATGTTAAAGAGGCCCTTTCACATCTCTGTGATGCATACTGCAAAATGCTGCATGCGGCTTGTTCCCACAGAGCAAATGCATCACAGCCCATGCAAGCAGCACAGGTAAAGTACATATATTGCACATCACCTATGCTGCAATGCAGTGAAAGGTGCCACCCTTCGTTCCATCGCCACCAGTCCCTGCCACTATGATAAACCTCTGTTATCTGGTCCAGCGCCTGCCACAGACACATTTCTCGGATCTTATCACAGCTGTCCTCGCTGATACCATGTCCAGATGCTGCCACCTCTCAGGTCTTATGCTGCTGCCACCGCCCCCTTCTCCTCTTGTGGGTACCACCTATTTCACTGGAGCCAGGATTTTCTCCAAGTGCTGCTGCTGCCACCAAAGGGCTGGAAAAAGTTGTGCATTTAGTACTTCTACTGCACTGACCACAACAGAGGCACAGCAAAGTACACAATAGTGTAATGTGCTGCACTGCATTTGTACATTTCTACCAATATTGTATAAAGCAGTGGTTTATATAATAGAAAGGTTCAATAAATACTAAATATGTGTGCTGGTTTATAATATGACCACTAAAATTGATGCCTAAACAGGTTCAGACTGCCCCACAGAGAAATATATTATTTATCCAGTAGGCCACTGAACTAGGGCCTTTAAATAGAGAGCTGAGCCTCAAAGATGGCCCCGGAAGATCTTAGGATCCTGTATTGGTGTGTCTCTGTGCCTGTTTCCAAGAAACCTTTGATCTTGTCTTCCTCATGGTGACCTCCGCCTGCACCTAAATTTCTGACTACATTTCCTCTGACCCACATACCACCGTTGCCAGGATTTTGAATTACACTATCTCTCAGCTGCCCATGAACTTTGCTACGGACTTCAACCATGATTACAGTTTGCTGTTTGCCCAATGACTTTGGCTTATGTCTGTCATCCAGATGCTACCAGCTCATCAGTGCCAGGGAATTGCTGCTTGCCTGCCAAGATCCCAGATTTACCAGTGAAATAATCTGAGCTTCCCATGCAGCCCAGCCTATCATACCTTGAGGGTTGCTCTAGTGAAGATTAGGGTTGCCCTTCAGATTCCAGAACTGTGGGTAAAGACTTGGGTTCTGGGTAGTAGTCTCTTTGGCTTGCCTTGGTTGCAGTGTGACCTTGGTGCCTCACAGTCACAAATCAACCCCAAATATAATACCCATTGCCAATGGGGCTCCTGCCTTGGTTGCCCTGGTTTACACAGTGCTATTGAGCATTCATGGAACAGTACTAATTTTGATTCTGTTTACATCCAATGTACTAAATTGCTAAAGCCCAGGGTGCTGGGACTGTGAACATGGTGAAACTGAAGGAATGCTCAGCAGTTTGTTCCCTGACAAACAATAGACAGATAAATGGAGCTTTACTCTACTGAACAGCTGCAGCTTCCTCCCTGAGCCAAATGTGTTGCCCAGAGCCATTGATATGCGGGGTTATCATACTTTTAAGCTTTAACATAAGGGAATAGGAGTGGGCTAGATCAGGGAATCGGGAGGGGACTTTATATGTTGATGTTGCTAACACATGGTTAGTTGTTATAGTCAGTTGCCTAAAAAGTGTCTTCAAGGAACACATGGCTTCTGAGGGGTCTTTGCAGGTTGAGAGTGAATGATGCTGCCTAGATCCGGTGGTATTGTATTTGGCTATTGTTTTGTTTCATTTTGTGGACTGTTTTCCTAGCAGTTCTTTCCAATGTTTGTGATTTATTGGCAAACACCTCACTTTTTGCACTTATCTGGTATATTTTGTGTAATTATTAGTATATGGGTCTTTGAGTTAATGTGTACAGTTTAGTTATTTTCAGTACTGATCTGGATCAATAAGTGGTCAGGTATCAGCTGGATAATTGGGCTCCTTTGTGAGCTGTTTTTTTGGATTGGATAGCATTGCACTTTATTCCCACCTCTGCTTTGGCCCTTTGTCTGTGTGTTATTTTTTTTTTCTTTTGCATGAATTGTTTTGTCATGATTCTTCTAATGAGATAAAAATATTTTACATTTGCATCAATGTTGCGCAGCATTCAGCATTTGCAATTGCTATCATTTTTGCGATTGTAATCACTTTAACCGAATATTGCTGCTTGCAGGACTTGCAGGATTGCCATTCATATATGTGAAAGGGCCTATAAGTTATTATGGGCAGCGATTTAACACAGCGATTCTGGGGTCACCTAAGCTGATCGTCAGGCAACACTCTCACATAGCTTTTGAAATAATTATGTCTACAACTATGGCACTTTCTCAGAAAGCAGAACAATATGCTATTTATTAATATGAAGGTGCACCGAACAATGATTTATTTCAGGCTAGGATTGGCTACAGTTTAAAATGTCAGAAGACACCAATGAAAGGGACAACACAGTAGGTGGCTTTCTTGCATTGCTGGCATGTGTGTGTTTAACTAGAAATATCAAACAGAAGGAAATGATGAAATATTTTGTTCCTGCATCTCATCTTTGAAATGTCAGGAAGTCCCTGCTGTGAGGTTAGAAACATATTATTCTCTCCCGCTCTCATTAATATCCAAGGTAATTACAACAGTGATAAAAGTGAAACTGAGCTGACGGAACTTTGCTTTAATTGGAAGAATCCTCTCTGATGTGTCTCAGGGCAGGGTGAGCATTTTATAAGTCCTGTTTGAGGTTAAATTTACATTTGCTCACAAGGCATGAGCTTGATGGAATAAACATACAGACTTAGAGGATGTCAAAAGTTAGGCTCATACCTACATTCCTGGTGGGACTGCCGCATAGTTAAAAGTTTTTGGAACAAGCTTTTTATCTTTTTGGATTCACTGTTAATCCTTCTCTTAAATGGTCATTGATTGTTAACAGTAATCTTCCCTAATTGCAACCTCATGGAAAAAGACCACTTGCTATTCCATGAGCTTGACTCTAGAGTAAACAAAGTAATATCATATGAAAATTTTTGGCTATACAAAAAAAACTATTGTCTTGTTCCTACAGGTGTAGGTGTAGGTGTGGGTTTTTTCCTAACAGCAAAGACAAAATGACAAAATGTTGTGAACTACTGTACTATGTCGACCTAGCACACCCTTGCAATAAACAATGTTTATATGCATCCTATCCCAGGGCAATGCAGGAGCTGTACATAAAAATTAATTTACCCTTTGGTAGCTCCTTACTCAGTCTATTTCACCCTCCTATGGCAAAATGGCATCCTTTGGAGCTGCAGGTCCTCTGCAAAGGAGAAGTGCTACTGGGTTTCCTGCCACTATGCATTATGGGTTAAATCTGTTAAATCCAGCTGTGCAGGTCCAGATTAAGGGTGTGAAATGACTTTCTGGGTTTCCCCCACCAATATCACACAATCACCCTATAACCAGAACTACATGTTCCAGCACCCCTGCAGACTAGAGGGAGGTGAGGTTACGCAGAGAATATGGAAGGAGTAGAGGAAGGAGGTTAACACAGAGACTGGGATAAGGACAGGTCCACACAGGGAGACAGGAATAAGAGAAGGTTCACACAGGGAGACATAGATAAGGAGAGGTTCGCACATGGAGACAGGGATAAGGAGAAGTTCACACAGGGATAAGGAGAGGTTCCCACAGGAAGACAGGGATAAGGATAGGTTCACACAGGGAGGCATGGATAAGGAGAGGTTCACACGGGGGACTGGGATAAAGAGATGTTCACACAGGGTGTCTGGGATAAAAAGAGGTTTACACAGGGAGACTGGGATAATGAGAGAATCACAAAGGGAGACTGGAATAATGAGAGACACAGAGAGACTGGTATAAGGAGAGGTTCACACAGGATGATTGGAATAATGATAGACTCACACAGGGAGACTGAGATAAGGAGAGGGTCGCACAGGGAGACAGAAATAAGGAGACAGAAATAAGTAGAGATTCACACAGGGAGACTGGGATAATGACAGGGATAAGGAGAGGTTCACACAGGCAGACTGGGGTACTGAGAGACTCACATAGGGAGACTGGGATAAAGAGAGGTTCACACAGGGAGACATGGATAAGGAGAGGGTCACACAGGGAGACTGGGATAATGAGAGACTCACACAGGGATACAGGAATAAGTAGAGATGAGATTCACACAAGGAGATTGGGATGAAGAGAGATTCACTCAGGCAGACTGGGATAAGGAGAGGCTCACACAGGGAGACCGGGATAAGGAGAGGTTCACACAGGAGACCGGCATAAGTAGAGACTCACACAGGGAGACCGGGATAAGGAGAGGTTCACACAGGGAGACTGGGATAATGAGAGACTCACACAGGGAGACAGGAATAAGAAGAGATTCACACAGGGAGACAAGGAGCATTAAGACTCACACAGAGAGACTGGGATAAGGAGAGGTTACATAGTTAATAAGGTTGAAAAGGACATATGTCCATAAAGTTCAACCAATGGTGTTGGGCTAGGTCTATCTCTGAGGAAGGGCCATAAGGGCCCGAAACGGCCGTCAGGTAGCAGTAACGCGATACATCTGGAGGACTTTTTTGAAACATTCAGGTTTGAAGAGTATATTTGGATATTTGTCTTGTTCATGTTTCCGCACCTGTCTAAAGCTGTATAGTGAATGCAGATTGTAACATTGAATGGTTTTGTAACAATGTGTGCTATACCCTGGAGTTTGTGCAATATGCTACTGTGGGACCTGTGCAATGGAATTGAAAATAAATACTATTAGCTTGTTTCTAATACAGTTGGCGAGATTACTCATATAGCTCTATTTTGCACTGGTCACGTTGGTGTATTACCGGTACACCCCTTGACTAAGTCTGACTGATAATCTTGAATTGCTTTTTTGCACATTTGATTAGAGTTTGATGAACTGCTTGTGTACATAGTAAAGCACACCTAAAATGGAGCATTCGATTACAGCAATGGATTGGTGTGGTGTGTATATATATTATGGATTGTCTATGTGGATTGTGTACATATGTTTTAATTTTTCTATGTAATAAAAGATTTTCATTAATAATTTTTAATTATTGTGTGCGCACTTTAATTGATATATAGAGACCTCCCAGAAAGAAAATCTTTCCTATAGTTTATGTTAAATATAACTTTATTGTGATCACTAATTTTTACAGACTGTTACTGTCCATATCAGGTCATCATCATTTGATATTACCAGATCCAAAACAGCATCACCCCTAGTAGGTGCCTCCACAAACTGATTCATATAGTTATCTTGTAGCCAGCTGAGGAATGCTCTTCCCCTTGTAGTAGAAGCAGAACCATGTCTCCAGTCGTTACCTAGGAAGTTGAGGTCTCCATTACCACCCCTGTACCAGCCTGCGATGCCCACTCTATCTGTTTATGCAGCTGACCATCAATTTCCTCAGTTATGTTTGGGGGTCTATAGATTAGTCCAATTTGTATTTTAACATTGTTTACATCGGCCCACACTTCTACCGACAATGATTCTACATCCTCACAATCTTCTACTAGTATCCCCTCATTAATATGTGCTTTGAATTCTTGCTTTACATAGAGACGCACTCCACCCCCTTTTGCTCTGTTTTTCCGAAAGAGAGCAAAACCTTGACATTAGACAGTCCAGTCATGTGTGGAATCCAGCCATGTCTCAGCCACACCAACAACATCAATATTTTCTTCCAGTACCAGAGCCTCAAGCTCCCCTACTTTACTTGCCAGACTTTTGTGAACATTCACTTGCTGGTTTGCAACACATGGATCTCTGTATCTTCCATAACAGTCCTCCCCCCTTCAAATTCTCTACCCACCATCATATGCTGTCCCCTAAGTAACCTGCCATTCCCTTTGTTTTCTCTCTTGCCCTCCCCCTCATTTCTAGTTTAAATACCCCTCCACCCCTTCTAGTATCCTCTTACCTAGCACAGCAGCCCCCCCCCCCTTCCATTCAGGTGCAAATTATCTGTAGAATACAGTTTGTACCAGATTGAAAAATCAGCCCAATGCTCTAGGAACCCAAACCAGGACTTGATCTATGCGTTTAATTCTCTAAGCTTCTGCTGTCGTTCATGTGTAGCGCATGGCACTGGCAGTATTCCAGAGAATACAACATTGGAGGTCCTTCTCTTCAACTTGGTGCCTAATTCCTTAAATGTATTCTTGAGGATCCTCCATCTACCATTAATTCTGTCATTGGTCACCATGTGGACCACGACAGCTGGGTCATCCTCAGCCTCTCCCAGTATTTTTTTCACCTTCTCCACCACCAGAGAGGCAGAAAACCATTTGGTTGAGGAGCTCTTGCTGACAAATTATTCTATCAGTCCGTCTGATAACAGAATTTCCTTATTACCACTGCAGTGGTTACCTGCAGTCCCAACCACCCGCTCACTCACTGGGCTGTTCTCCTGGCTTTTGGGAGGGCAGTATCCGCTAGGGCTTCCATTTCTGAGACTAAAATTCTTGCATCATTACCCAACTTGGCAATTTTGCTAGGGTGCACAGACACAGGTATGGCCTTCCTTTTCTGTGCACCCTTTCTACTCCCTCTATCTATATGTACCCAACTACTTATCTGTTCCTCATGACCCATTACTTTACCCTCTGTTTCTACCTTACTTAATGCCTGCTCATTGAGCAGAATGCCCTTTTCCATATTGTCAATCTCCCTCAGTGTTGCATTTTGCACCTCCAGATCTCTAAACTGAGCTTCCAAGGTTGCAATATGCTCACATTTACCACAGCGGTATTCACCTTGGAACTGCTGCTCTTGAAGTGTATACATTTGACAAATTGTGCACTGAAGTAGACCTCCAATGTTGCTAGCCATTATCCCTGTTGCATAAACAGCAGTAGAAACACATTTATAGTGCTTACATTTGCAGCAACTTGGCTTTTAACTTCTTTTGTTAGCTTTGTTACACTTAGACAATAAGTACTTAAAGTCCCTCAATATAAAGTCCCTTAATGAAAAGTCCCCTCACTTATAATACAACCTCCCTTGAAAATACAACCAGAACTCGCAAAAGCTCCTAAACGCGCTTTAAAGCATCTTATTATATAGCAAAGCAATACTTCCCTTCACCAGTGGCTAGTCTGGCAAACAGGGATAAAGAGAGGTTCACACAGGAAGACAGGGATAAGGAGAGGTTCACACAGGGAGAATGGGATAAGCAGATGTTCACACAGAGAGACTTGGGAGAGCAGGGTACAATCTGGCTTCTGCTATGCTGCCAGACACAGTAACAGGTGCCCAGGAGAATTGAAAATGTGGGGAAAAGCACAGAATAGTGCTCCTCGAGACACGGCAGCACTGAGGCTACTTTTAATTGCACTAACGTTGGGGGCCCCCTAAGCTGCTGGGGCCCTGAGCGTCCACACCATTTGCTCCAATGGGAAGTTAGGAAAGGTGCTTAAAAATGGCCGCTACCAGGTGAAAATCAGTGAGGGGGTGCTTCAGCTTTCAGTGGATATAAGAGCAAATGGAAGTGTTGACAATGATTCAGTATCATGCATGCAGACAGGCCAAGTGCATTTTGCAAGGCTGTTGGTCCGGTTTCAGCAGTCTGAGGTAAAGCAACCCAGCATAAAAGTATCTGTCCAGGCAGATAAAGTACAGTTTTACTATGGATAAATTAAACCATGACCCGAGATCCCATGTTATACAGGCCCATTCTCCATTCACTAATGCCAAACCCATTAAGTTACAGTGTCTGGTGCACAGCTACTCTTTTCACTGCAATGGAGGGAGCATGCCAGGCTTTGGCACTCCCCCATTATTGCACTGGATAGAATGGGTGTGCTCCAGACACTGTGACTGATGAAAAGGGTGGTCAAACTTCTTGTTGCTGTTGAAGGGAGAACAGGTCTGCACACTGTTGGACTCAATCTTGGGATTATAAGCTTATTTAACCAAATAAACCAGCTGTCGTGTAAAAATGGTGTGGCTTTTCAATGTATTTTTCTGAGCAGGAACATTAAGAAAATACATAAAACTTTAATCAACAAAATATATTTAAAGCGTAGTTAAATGCAAATTTTTGAGAGCCTCAGCTATACAACCCAAATAAAGATTGTAGTGTGTCATTAACGCTATTAAAACTGCATTATAAAGTGCGCATGTGGACCGCAGATGGCTGCCTGAATCTGCGCTCCGCAGAGACCTGCTGCCCCGGCCCTTCCTCGAGCACTGCATATAGCGATTTTGAGCCTGGGAGGCTCGGATGGTCCCCAGGATCCCACCTACCTCCTCCTGAGCTGTTTGGCGTGGGCCCCCGAATCACACAGGAGCAGGGCAGCACGGAGGTAAGGGACGGCCGCCATCTTGTCCCTGGTTGCACTGTGAGCAGCAGCTCAGCGTGTACTTCCTGGAGGCTCCGTATCAGCATAGGAGCTCCTCTCCTCTGCATAAAAAACTGAGCTCCAGCAGAGTCATATAATCCTTCTGCTACTGTGCAGGGGTCTACAGTTGGGGGTCCCTCCTTCTCTCAGGCTGGACACACAAAGAAGTGAAGCAGCTCAGCCCCTCTGATCTCTCCCTCACAGGATACAATAAAGAGCCTTTATAAGCTGTGCCAGTTCAAGCTCCCCTCTAGGCTCTTAAGAAGGACTGACATTTTATTACATCACCTCCCCTCTAGGCACTTAGGGAGGACTGATCTTTTATTACATCACCTCGGGCACAAAGTAGCAATAATCATCAACCCTTTATTATTATTCTTCCAACATTGCTTACTATTTGGAGATCTAAGTTACACTGCCGTCTTACACCTTTTTATATTCTGATGAGTTTGGGTCTTTCGTCCTGCCCTTGCAGTCCGGACCAATCCGCCTGATTTGCATATCCACTCAAGCTACTAACAGAGCCCCACCTGCGGTTCGCTAGGGAGTTCCCCTGCCCCAGATTGGCCCCACCCCTCCGGCTTACCACTTATTCCTATGACCCGTTTTGACGGCGCCGCCAAGTCTTGGCACCATGGAAACCTCCACACCGTCCCAGAGCGACCCTCAAGTCCCCGTGGACCTCCTACCCGAGGACGAGTCCTGGATGGACGACTCCCTGCATGGGTCACCACCGAAGTCACACCCGCCATCACTTGATAGATATGAAGTCATGCTTGAAAAAGCCCTCGAGCGGTGGGCCTTAAATATTACATCTCAGATTACAGCTAACCTCTCAGCTGAAATAAAAGAACTGGGCCAAAGGGTTGACCTCCTTGAGCAGCAATCCTCAGCGCAAGGCTCAGACCTATCTTCCTTCGGGACAGACATGGAGGTCTTAAAGGAGGAGAACCTCTCCCTGCATCACAAGCTCGAAGATATGGAGAACAGCTCTCAGGATAAGAGGTATACCGGAAGCAGTCACTGATCTACACTCAACCGTCACTGCCCTCTTCCAAGAGCTCTGCCCGGCCATCCCTATCGAAAGGCTGGAATTTGACAGAATCCATTGAGCATTGCAGAAAAAGAGGGTGGACAGCCTCCCGCGGGACGTGTTAGTGAAACTTCACTTCTACCGCACGAAGGAACAACTTATGCTGGCCGCTAGGGACCAAGGAACTCTCAAATTCCAGGACTTTGAGTACCAACTCTTTGCTGACCTGTCCCCCCAAACTATCACCAGAAGACGTGCCATGAAACCCTCGCTTGAAATTCTGCAAGCAAAAGGGATCAAGTACAAATGGGGATTTCCCTTTAAAATTTCCTTCAGCTACCTGAATCAGCGCTTCGAGGCGTCCACTCCACAAGACCTGGAGGCCACCCTGGCCTCAGCCGGCTTGAATGTTCCCGCTACCTCCACAGCTGCCCCCCCGCAAAAGAAGAGAGCCCTCTCATTTTCACCAGTACCTGGGGACAGACGTGGTCCGCGAAGGAGCATCCCGTCAACGAGCACAGTCGCGGGGGCGCTTGTCCACAGGTTTGGTAAGCCAGCTGGGGGGGAGGGATGATGAGTAGGATTCCCTGTGCATTACCCAGGGGATCTTGCCCCTCACTCTCTCATTGCAATGATCACGTAGGATGCACCTTTGAAGCTACCGCTCTGTACGGTTGGGGCTGCCTTGCCCTTTGTTTAGTTCCCTGTTTTATGTTACTTGTACTTCCTATGCACAAACCCTTTCAGTATACAATTTTTATGGTTCTCCTGCTGATTGAGCCCCATTTGGTTCATTCCTCGTTGTTTGATATGCATCTCAAGTACTAAGTTATAGATTGTTACTTGAATGTTCCGCTTATTGTTACTCATTCACTTTGCTTACTGGTAAAGTGAGCCGGGTGCTCGGGTCCCTGAGCCCTGCACACTCTCCGCTCCCTCTCTCGCCGGGACCCCGTCGAGTTAGGAAGCTTTATTTCTGACCCCCATTGTGGGTCAGTCTCTACACTGGTTGGTCTGAGGAGCTTACCTCGGATAGCCCCCCAACCAGATAGCTTTCCCCACCGGGGTGGAGGACCTCTCTACCCCCTTGGGAAATTTCTCTAAGGAAGGATTTATACCTAGTTGTTACCTCGATTTAAAATGTTTTCTGTTTTTTTCCCCCCTCTTCTCCTTCTCCCTCCCCCCTCCCCCTCCTCAGGTATCCAGCCCCCCGATGCTAACAGTTACTGTATGGTTTAGAGATGGTGGTTAAACTTGTCTCGCTGAGCATTCAGGGCCTGAATGACCCCCCGAAAAGAGTGAAAGCGTTCCGTCAGATGAGGGCCCTACATGCCGACATTGTTTGCCTCCAAGAGACTCACTTTACTAAGAGGAACAATCCTAAATTCCCCAGCTCAGACTACCCTCTCTTCTTCACGGCATCTGCAGATACCAAGCAGAGAGGAGTCATCATTGTTTTAAACGCTCTCTTCCTTTCTCTATGGAGCAGACAATACGGGATCCCCAGGGTCGCTTTCTAATTGTGACTGGTATGGTACAAGACCAATCAGTCACTATTGCCACTTATTATGCCCCTAACCAGAACCAGAAAGCTTTCTTTGAGGAGTTCCTTAGGACTCTTGATACCCAAGTAAAGGGGCTCCTCATAGTGGCAGGTGATTCAAACCAGATCCTGCACCCCACTCTGGGCAGACAAATGGTGGGTCATTCCTTGGACTACCCCAGGGAGGGCTCCTCAGGTAAAGCATTTTGTTCCCTCCTAAACCAATACCACCTTGCTGATGCATGGAGAGAGGTCCACCCCACTAAGAGGGACTTCACTCATTACTCCTGTCCGCATAGGGTCTTCACGAGGATAGACCACATCTTTTTGCAGTTGCCCTCCCTGCCACACCTTGCCCACTCTTCAATAGTCCCGATTGTGTGGTCAGACCATGACCTTGTCTGGGTCGAGTTGGTCTCTCTCACCCAAAAATTCCCCCAGAGGTCTTGGAATCTCTACGACCCCATGTTGTCTGATGAGGTACTCCTCGAACGCTTCCCCAAAGAGATTGAGAGCTTCTTCCTGCAAAACACCGGTGACAAGCGGTAATGCATGGCCAGTTCATCCAAGAATCGGCCCGGCATAAAGCCTCACATAAGGAACAGCTCCAAAAATTGCTAGATGCTTACCACTCAGCCTCCTCCGCCTATAGAGAACGCCCGACTAGACGCAACAGAATCAGATTAAACCATGCAGGCGATCAACTCAACCTGTGCCTTACGAGTGAGGCAGAACGTCAAATCAGTCGGACTAGGTTTAAGTGGTATCGCATCAGCAACAAACCGAACACCCCTCTTGCCAGAAGGCTTAGAGGAGTCACTTAGAGGGTTAAACCAGTGCGCATTAGGACTCTAGAGGGCATTTTATCTAGCAACTCATCGAGGGTGGTATCAACCTTCGGTAAACATCTTGAGGACCTATACAAATCTAAGACTGCGCCGGATGAGCGCTTCGCTGATAAGTTGCTAGGACAACTGTCATTACCTTCCCTGCCGCTTGAGGCCAAGACTTTCCTTGACAAGCTGGTCAAATTACCTGAGGTCCAGGAAGCAATTAGTTCCTTGAAGAGTGGGAAACTGCCTGGCCCAGATGGGTTCTCCGCCCTTTACTATAAAAAGTTTTCCCAGGTACTCTCTCCATGCCTGGTTCGGATGTTTAACTCTCTCAGTAATGGCGATTCATGGAGTACAGAGGCGCTCACAGCGGCTGTCTGCATGATACCCAAACCCAACGTTGATACCACCCTGTGGTCCAACTACAGGCCAAAATCCCTTCTAAATATCGATGCAAAATTGTTAGCAAAAGTCCTTGCGGCACGACTTAATAGGTATATTGCATCCTTAATTTCTAAAGAGCAGGCAGGATTTATCCCTCAGCGTCAAGCGGGGGATAACATCCGCAAGGTCATTAATCTGGTCCACCATGTGAGAAAGGAAGGTTGACAAGCTATGCTACTAACCCTGGACATCCACAAAGCATTTGACACAGTAGCCTGGGACTACCTACAATTCATATTGAAAAAATGGGGTCTAGGTCCCTCCTTCACCACATGGATCTCCTCGTTATATTCCAAGCCTGGTGCGTTCGTCAGGTACTCGGGGTACTCCTCTAAGCGGTTCAACTTGGGCAGAGGTACTAGACAAGGTTGCTCCCTCTCCCCCCTCCTTTTTGCCCTCACTATTGAATCTCTATCCCAGTTAATCCAGGCTAACTCCAATATAGCGGGGGTTACGGTCGGGGGATACGATCACAAGATTTCTCTATTTGCTGACGACATCTTGATGCTCGTATCTAACCCCACCACATCCCTCCCAAACCTCTTTGAAACCCAAGATCTCAGGTTTGCAGATCAATACTTCAAAATCCCAAGACCTCAATGTCACCCTCCCTGAAAGTACGCTGTCTGCACTTAAAGCCTCCTTCAACTTCTCATGGCAAGAACGACACATCAAATATCTTGGCGTACATTTGACTGCAAAATATGACTCCCTCTATGCCGCTAACTACCCTGCTATATTTAGGGACCTCCGCTCCCTGTTGTCTTCTTGGGCCAAGCTGCACCTTTCGTGGCTTGGAAGAATAGCTGCTGTAAAAATGTCGTGGCTTCCCAAATTGCTCCACGTCTTCCGGGTTTTGCCGATACTAATTACGGCCGTATGCCTAAAACGTATCCAATCCACTTTAAACTCCTTCATTTGGGGTCAGCAAAAATCGAGAGTCAGCTGTATGACGATGTACAGATCTAAACAACAGGGAGGCCTCGGAGTTCCAAATATAGCACGCTATTATTCCACATGCCAGATTGCGCAAATGGCTGCTATTCATGCGGGAGTTGATAGACCACTATGGGTAGACATCGTGCAGGACAACTGTTCCCCGACAGCTATCTCAAACCTATTATGGCTGCCCCCAACAGCTTATAAGGGCATTGATAACCCTGTCCTGAGACATTCTCTCAGAATTTGGAAAACTAATAGATCAAAGTGCAACCTCATCTCCCCCCAGCCCCCCCTGCTATCGGTCTTGGGTAACCCGGAATTTCTCCCAGCCTATCTGGAACCCGACGCGTTTAGTTGGTGGAAATCACAACATCTAACAAGGATTAAAGATCTCGTCCTTTTTAGGGGAATTCTATCCTTTCCTGAGCTCCAATCCCAAAGAGGCATCCCGAACTGGGAATACCTCCGCTACTTGCAAATTTCTCATTATATAGCCACTAAGTTTAGAGCGGGGGCCGCCCCTGGTCCATCTACACCATTTGAGTTTGTATGCGGCTCGCAACCCCTAGGGAGGGGGACGATTGTCACGTTGTATAGGAAGTTGAGCGAGGGCGGGGTGTCACCCCTCCCATCCTACGCGAGCAGGTGGGAAGATGACCTTGGTATAAGCATATCGCCTGGTGAATGGAAAATAGTCTGGTGGATCTCAGTTTCCTGGTTTCTGAACACAGGTGCTCAGGAGGTCAACACTAAAGTCGTACTCCGTTGGTATCTAGTCCCGGAAAAGATCCATAAATTTTGCCCCTCCTACCCACCGGAGTGTTTCAGAGAGTGCCAACTACAGGGATCCTACATTCATATATGGTGGGAATGTAGGGTCGTCCGCCACTTTTGGTCCAAGGTCTATTACCTCCTAAGGAAAGCAACAGGGTTACACCTAACTCCCTCACCACAACTTGCCCTTCTTAATTTGAAACCTCCCGGATGTACAAGACCACAATTTGAGCTTATTAGACACATTCTCACGCTGCTAAACTCATTATAGCACACTCATTGAAGAAAAAGACGATCCCTAGTGGGAGCCTGGTTCCCTGCATCAACGAAGCTATGCTCTTCGAGAAAATGGCAGCTTCGATGCAAGGTGACCTTGCCCCCTTCCTGACTATGTGGGAAGGCTGGATCACACATTTTCAACCCAAAAACTTTGATCGCTCCCTTCTTACTACTCAGTGACATATTGTACCCATCTCACGCCTGGTGGCGGCTGGACACCCTCTCCTAAACCTCCCCCCCTCCTATCCTTCCCTCCCACCTTTCCCATTTTTGTCCCCCATCCCTTGCCCTCCGTTTTCCCTCCTCTGGTACATGGTTTCTCGCTATAAGCACCTCATATTTTGTTTTCGTTTTTTTCAGAGTTACAGTTTCTAGTCTATGTACAAGTCGACACCCCCTCAGGGGTGACTATATGATCCACAAAATGTACTGTATGTTGTAACTTAATGTACTGCTCCTATATTTTCAATAAAAATATTGATTAAAAAAAAAAACTGCATTATAAAAAAACAGAAGTAGAACCCAAATAATTGATATGCATTACATTTACAATTTATATTGGACCCAGTGTAATCTTTAAATTATTATATTAATACATCAAATCTTTGACCATGATAGATTTTATTTTGCATGTTCTGTAAAAATTGCCATGAAAGGAGATTTGTAATAATTGGAATGTTCACTCCTAACTATGTATTAGCATCCTTGCCAGTAAGGAGTTAATTCTGTGTTTAGTGTTTAATGATTTGCTCTTCTTCTTCTGCTGCTATTAGGACTGTCTTGTCATATTAACTGCTGATATTGTTTCTTGAGGACTATATCACCTGTCTCAGAATGACACAATAAATTAGGAGATCATGAAAATAATTCATTTTAGTGATCATTTTCTCCTACAGAAACACAGCAGCGACTCAGGCAGACTAGGTGCAACCTGGATGATGAGCTATCAGCACTTCAGTTCCTCAATATAAATGAAATGTATAATTGGGCTGAGTCATTTTGAAACTTACTAAAATGAATACACAGCTAATTCTGTAAATTTATTTTTTACTGCAGCAGCCATCCTCGACCTGTTCTCTTTAATTACTAAAAAGAAACCCTTCCCCAATGGACATCCCTCATTGGAATGGCTTGCAGTGTACAGTCCTTTTCACAGCTTCCCAATTGTGTTGAGACTAAAACGGAAAGAGAATTCTGGCCATAGAAATAAACGGGCACCTTCAAATCTATGCGCTGCATTGTGGCAGCGAGGTCACAATGCAAACCATAGATCTATATGGACAGTGTAGATAAAGCACATGTATTGCACTTTACTGTACCTGCACTGCACTCCCCATAGACAGTGTAGCATTCCCCCCTCCCATTCCCCATAGGCAGTGTGGCATTCCTCCCTCCCATTCTCCATAGGCAGTGTGGAATTCCTCCCTCCCATTCCCCATAGGCAGTGTGGCAATGCCCCCCTTTCATTCCCATAGGTGGGGTGGCATTCCCCCTCCCACTCCCATAGGCAGTGTGACATTCTCACCCTCCCATTCCCATAGGTAGTGTGACATTCCCCCCTCCCATTTCTCATAGGCAAGGTGGCATTTCCCCCCCCCTCATTCCCCATAGGCAGTTTGGCATCCCCCCATTTACCATAGACAGTGTGGAATTTCCCCTCTCTTTACCATCTCCCATAGGCAGTGTGGCATCCTCACTCCCATTCCCCATAGGCAGTTTGGCATTCCCCCCTCCCATATCCCATTTGCAGGTTGCCATCCCCCCCCCCCATATCCCATATGCAATGTGGCATTTCCCCCTTTCATTCCCCATAGGCATGTTGGCATTCCCCCCTCCCATTCCCCATAGGCAGGTTGGCATTCCCCCCCTCCCATTTTTCATAAGCAGTGTGGCATTCCCATTCCCATAGGCAAAAGAAAAAAAAACAGGAGGCCAGAAGATTGAGGAGCGGCAGGCAGACAGCCAGGGCAACTGATTCCGGCCGGATGCCCTGTTGGCGCTGTCTCCGTCACCCACGATCCTCAATGCCCCGCCTGCCGCCGCTGATTTTCTCCAGCAGCACGTGTAAACACACCTGGCTCCATGCAGCAGGTGGGCATGGCCTGCACAAGTGCCAGCCATGCCCGCATGCATAGAGCCAGGTGTTTGCTCTGTGTGATTGCCATTGGAGGAGAAGCAGCGGCAGTGGGGACAGTGAGGATCATGGATGGTGGGAAAAGTGCGGACGGTGGGGACATTAGGCAGGGATCAGTTACACTCCCCTGCCTGCCTACCGCTCCTCCATCTTCTGGCCTCCAGTGCGGAGAAAAATAAGTGCGTCTTATAGGCCACAAAATATGGTATGTTGCAGCGAAGCCCGTCGTTTCTGCAGGGTAACAACTGCATGCAGCCATACTCTGTAGTTGTGCTGTCCATTCCTGTCCATTTCCCATGTTGTGTGTGCTCCCCCAGTGTCACTCAGCTTCTTCCTCCTAGATCCTCTTCCTCCTTTGGGGCATTCCCTGTTGTGCATTTCCAAGTGTCACCATCTTCCTCTTTGTTGTTCCATATATGTTGTTCTTTTCCTGCTTCCCTCACATTCTTTACATTCCTGCCCCCCCACACTTTTCCTTCACCATCATGCAGGCTGCACCTATTTTGGACAAAAGACCACACACACAATCAACATTAAAAACAACCTTTATTTGGTGTTGTTTGCAGCCGTTTTTAATGTTATATTTTCTAATAAAAATTCATAAAATGTTTAAAATTTGTTTCAAGTGGGCCACAGGAGCAACAATCAGCCATATTATTGCAAAGGACCAAAGGCTAGACAATACAGGGGAGGGGGGTGCATTGAAGAAGGAACAATGGGCCACAAGAGCAACAGAACATACTGATACATATACTCCTGGGCAATTGGAGGCACCAACACAATGTGTGTACAGTCAATCGCACCCATCACATTGGGCATGAACGCCACCTCATAGAATCCCAACTTCTCCACATTCCGAGCTGCCAGGCTGTCACGGAAAAAGATGTACTTTATCTGCAGAGCAGCCAGGCCATCAAGAAATGTTGTCAGGGCGTGGCTCACAAAGGCTGGGACATGCCAACAGCAAGTGCCCCCATCATCTGGAAGGATGCATTCGCCAAAAATTGCAGGCATCTAACCAACTGATTTGGTCATGGCAGCCATTGCATACCCCTTTCTTGTGGAGTGGGCCAACCATGGTTGCAGCTCCAAATACACTTTCTCGAGAGAAACACGGTTCAGTCGGGTCAGCTCGAAGAGATGTTGGTCAGGCATACAAGCTATGTTGTACACACCAATATCCCATCCCAAACACTCATACGTTCGGCAAACAAAAAGTCTCGCAAAATCAAATACGATGGCAAAAAAGCTGTGTAATGACAATGACATTCGAATGAATGCTAAAAGCCTTGAACACTTTTGCAGCTGAAAATGCATTCATGAGAGGCTCTGAATCAGGCTAATTGTTTGGACTGACTATAAGTAGCAGACAAATCTCTAAGCTTTTCCAACAAGCAGAATTTCCACTGGTCAGGTTATTTTTTATCTCGTACATTGCCAAATGCCAGTTATATTGCTGTAACTTGCAGATATTCGACAATGCTGGACAGATAATAATACATCATAGTAGTACACTATTAAGCCATTGCTGTTGCTGTGCAGTAGCACAAATAAACACACTGAATATTAATTATTCAAAGCTTTTAGCATAAATGTATTAAACTTAGAAACAATATTGTTATGAATGTTATATTACATGCAACAACAACAAAAAAAGGTTAATACAACTATAATATAAAATATAATCTAAAACAATATAAAACTATAATTTAATAGATCATTGGGTTATTAGAAAAATAGCAGGTAAGCATTACACTTATTGCTAGGGTTTGTTTTAGACAAAATGTGGCCCAAAATTTCAAAGTGCATTCCCAAGATCTGAAATTTTGTACCAACATTTCCCCCTCATTCAAGGTCAGCACCCTAATATATTAAAACTAATACTGGGATTTGTTGGTCCAGTATACAGTTGGTTGGCAAAGCCCAGCATAGCATTCACTGCAGACAAAGTTGTATTATCCAAATTTTCCCTGGCACACTGAAGGAATCAGCTTGCCTTCTTTTAGCTGGCAGAGGAAGGCCCCTCCCATAGAACACAATGAGAGTGGTATGAGACATATTAATAAATCTGATGATTGCTAGAATTTTTGCCTCAATCTGCATGTGCACCATGGGATCATCTGCAAGGTGCGTATACAGGGCGATCCAGGGAATTTCACACTTTGTGGCATCCCAAATCACCATGCCCACCAAAAGGGAGATCACTGGCTCTAGAGTCTTATAACATCTTATATAACTCTTAGTGATTTACTTATCAGCATTCAGTTTACAAGTTTCTTATACTCCTGTGTGTTTGTCTTGATAAAGTAGGAGCGGCTTTCTTGCCATTGGGTAAAGCTCATAGTATACTTTCTGACTACAAATCCCAGAATCCTTTCACTGTAACAGGTAAGCTCATTAGCAGCTTTGGCTAAACAAAGCAGCAGCAATTTCCTCCCCAGGATTTTGATCACATTGTGCTATCCAAAATCACCTTGTCCCAGTGATTTACCAGCATTGTAGGAGAAATTGCAAGCATGGTCACTCCCAAAATGCTGCATAAAAGACTTTGCAGGGTGACTGTGATCCCCATAGGTAACAATGGGCAGCGTTTCAGTGGCTACTGTGGGGCGATTAGCATTTCCTCACTATCTTAGCGAATTTCCCTACTGTGAACCTAATAGGTGGCTGCTCCTCTTTAAACTTCATGTGATGGCACACGGGGAGCCTTATTTATTTATCGTCAGCGCCACACAGCGCCCCAGCGGCACTCAGAATCCGTTTTAAGAAAAATGCAACAATGATGCAGCCAACTATCTCGAATTAGGAACGCACACCACAATAAGTTCTGATTATGCATTAAATTGTTTATAGGTCAAAAAATCAAGGAATAAAATGTACAACATAATAGTCATTAAAGTAGAGCCCAAATGCATGCTGGGTCTGAACGTTGTGATATACAGTGCCAAAAATACAATGTCCCATAAGTTGAAAAGATGTACAAAAGATTCTATAGTTTTAATCTGGTACCTTTAAGAGGACAGCACTGCCCCCTGGTGAGCACACCAAAAGAAGAAAATGTAGGTAACTGAGCAGTAATGAATCAAGATTGAACTCCAAGAAATGTTTATCAATGGTATGGTGTGTCCTCTGGGGCTAAGTGTTGTCTCAAAAGAACCAGGAGAAAGAATGCTTGTGACAAAACTCAATGAAGCAAATATGGCATCATACAACAGAACAAGGAGCATCAAAAACAATGTGACAAACTCACAGCATTACAGGTATCGGGCATATGTATCAAGAGCCAAATGACATAGGTGGGAGGATCGTTACAGAACCGCTATAGAATCGCTAGACAGCTCCGTAAAAATCCCCACTAATTCCCCCGGCCGGCCAATAGGTGTACGCCAGCACACAACCATTCAGGTGCGTGCTGATGTCACCTCCGTATATTGCAGTCCTGGCCGGCCGTACATCCTGTGGTTATCCACCACGGGGCAGTGCTGGCCTCTTAAAGGTACCAGATTGAAACTATAGAATCTTTTGTACATCTTTTCAACTTCTGGGACATTGTATTTTTGGCTCTGTATATCACAAAATTTAAACCCAGTATGCATTTGGGCTCTACTTTAATGACTATTATGTTGTACATTTTATTCCTTGATTTTTTGACCTATAAACAATTTAATGCATAATCAGAAATTATTGTGGTGTGCGTTCCTAATTTGAGATATTCTACATCGTACTGACCCCGGGGTAGAGGGTCTCAGGCACAGCACCCAGCTCTTTATTACTTTATTGAATACTTCATTATAGGTGTGCTCCATCCTATCCTTATTTTCCAACACTGATGCAGTCGGCAGCTAGCGTCTTATTTGGCACTAGCGGCAAAAAAGTTGCAGCAAGGGCGCTCTAGATGAAGTAGCACCAGATGAAACCCAGTGCTGTAGGTCAAAATCCCATAGAGCACTACTGAACTGGATTGAAGCGCTTATAATTAATATTAAATATCCAAAATGTTGGTGAAACAACTTTAAAGTGGACCAACACCCAGGGGGGATCAGATCCCTCCCCGCCAGGCATCCAGAATCGGGATGCCCCGCTCTGTGAAACCCCGCAGAAACCTTACCTTGTCCCCGTTCCAACGGCGCATGCGCGAGCCGCGGCCGCATCTCGCACTTCTCTCTAGCAGGGCGCGCACCCGCGACGGCTGTTTGTGAATGGCCGGCGCCGGCTCGCTCCCTATTGGAGGGAAGCGTGAGGTGCGGCCTCCAGCGTGCTCAGAGCCGCTGTGGTTATCCGTCGCTTGTCCATACATACCACAGCGGCTCTGAGTGCTCTGATTGGATGAGCGCTCGTGTAGGAGCAGGGTGAGGTGAGTTTTTTAGGGCGATCTGGGGGGTTTCACGCAGCGGGGTGCCCAGCGGAAGTGGACCAAAACTCAGGATAGTGAAAATCCTGGGTGTTGGTCCACTTTAATACCTGCTTGATATGTGCAGAGAATGATCAATACAACCAATTAATTAGTTTGCTGACTATTCTGAATAATGAAGACCTAAAGTGTTTTTTTATCATTGACAAAGCCATTCAATGCACAAAAAATTATATTCTTTGTGTGTCACACACACCCCGCTTCCTGTAGTAATAACGTTCGGGGGTAAACCATCTCCAGATGTCATTGCAGAGAGAGAGATCTTGAAACTGGCCCCTCCCAGTCTATATATACCTGGGACCTCCCACTTAATCCCCAGTGTTCTCTCTCTGCAAGATGCGTCAAGACAGAAGAAAGAGGTCTCCTGCTTGCAGGTAGCCGGGGTTACACCCCGGCACCCCCCCTGGTCTATTTCTGCCCAGTTCTTGTTTACTTGTATTTTGTAATTATCGGAAGCCTCCCAGCCTCGGCTGCTGACTGGGTAATGGTAGCCGGCACCTGATGGTGCCTAGGAGCTTATCTCCTCCACTAGTCTCCATTATTGGGGCAGAGTGGTTATCCGGTTGCTGACCCGGATTTTGGGATGCCCCGTCCCGTTGTCCCCATATCTCTTCTCTCCTTCTCAGGGTCTCCCCTTTTTGGTGGGGAAGTCCGTTATGGGGGGGGGGGGGAGTTGAGGGGTCTTTTTGCCTTATACTACTCTTTTTATCCTGAGGTAATTTTGGTACTGATATATGTGGGCGTCGGTGCGCGCGTGTCTGTGTGTGTGCGTCTTTAATCTGTGTGTGTGTCTGTGTGCGGTGTTCCCAGCTCAGACCGGGTCCGTTTTTTTGTTTTTTTCCTTTTCTGAATGGCGCTGCCGCCATTTATTACCTCTCTGAGGTAAATCTGTGCTTAAGGGGCGGGGCCGCGCTGTGCGGTGATTGGCTGGCGGGGCGGGGTAAGAGCGCTTCGCGCGCGCTCTCTGCCTGCCTGTCTTCTCTCAGCTGTGGGAACGCTCGCACCGGCCTCTGAGGTGATTTCTGTGCTCTGTTCCTGCTGCCTCTTCTGCTGCGGTCACTTAAAAAAGGTCTTTTATTATAGTTCCTTGTCTTCTATATCGCATTCAATGAATCCTTATTCCCATCAGGGGACTTTATGCTGTGGTCCATATAAGTATAGAATGGAGGTTTTTTGTCTCATGCTTGATCCTTTACTCCTTTACTCAGGCAGCAGCATGATTCAACTGTATGTGACCATATTTATTTTAACATATATATATATATATATATATATATATATGTTTTTTTTATTGGATAATATTGTGTTTTTTCTCTGTGTGCATGTGCGGTCTATTTATGAATCTTTACAGTGTTTTCTCTGTCTTTCCAGATTTGGGATACCCCTGCTGCATGGGTCTCCCAGTCTGATATACCTGGCTAGTCTTATTTTGGGTTACACAAATCCTACCACTCCTGGGACTCTAATTAATGAATAAGGGGCATCCAGGGTAGCTTATAGCATAAATCCCTGGGCTTTGCGAATTCCAAAAAAGTTTCACCGAATAGAGGCTTCCAGTGATACCGGAAATGGCTCTTCGAGGCAATCTAGGCAGTGTGGGGGATGTGGGGTTCCACTCCCAGGGGATGATGTCATTTTGTGCGTTCCTTGCGCACAGCAGAATATTGCGCGCCAGTCTGGTACTCCGGCTCCTGGCTCTTCGCAACCTCAGTCGTCTCCTGCTCCTCCACTTTTATTCCGGACCCAGGGTGATGTTGTCACAGTTGGGGATTCACAATCTGAGTTGTGCGCTCGAGTGGCCACTCTCGAGAAGTTGTTGTCTGCACAGGTAGCTCATAAGGCTACGGCTAAAAGGAAACACATTGATTCTCCTTCTCTGACTCCTGCCTTGGAGGCAGCGGAGGTGTTAGACTGGTCAGATTGTCCTTTCCTGAAGAAGGGGAAATTTTGGAAGATTTGGATGATATTGATGCTCCCCTGTTGACTGATACTTCGGCAGATTTGACTACTGGGGTGTCTTGTGATACTCCTTCTATCCTTTCCGAGGTTTTTGAAATTTTGTCTCTGGATCCACCGGCGGCGGTCCACCTAAGGATGAGCTATTTGAGATGTCTAAGCCGCGTTTAGCATTCCCTGGTCAGCTACATTTTGAAAGGGTTGTGCTTAAGGAATGGGAACAGCCGACCCGCCTTGTTGGCTCCCCGGCTAATTGGGACAGGAGGTATCCCTTTTCGGAGGAATTGGTTAAACTTTGGACGGTACCCCCAGACGTTGATGCACCGGTTTTGGGGCTCTCTAATTCTTCAGTGCTGCATTCACCAGACACTACTACAATTAAGGATGTTGAGGATCGTAGAATCGATCAACTGGCTCGTCATGGTTTCATTAGTGCCGGTTCGACCTTGCGTCCGGTATGCGCTTCTTCCATTGTCCTATTGGCTCTTAAAGCCTTGATCAAAAATTGTACTTGGATCTTGATCCGGAATGTGAGGAGTTTACCTCTCTTCAATTGTGTGAGTCTTTTGCTTCTTTTGTTCTGGCCGCCCAGGATGATGCTATGGCCATGTGTGGCAGGACATCTGCTCTTTTGGTTGCTATTCGGCGGTCAGTGTGGCTCCGTCAATGGACGGCAGACGTTGGTGCTAAAAGATCACTTACAGCTCTTCCTTTTCTGGGTTTACGCCTGTTTGGTGACAAGTTGGATTCAGTCACCAAGGGAGGCAGGTTGCCTCAGTGCAGGAAGCCACGGCGTCTTTTTCGAGGAACCTCTTCTTTCAATCCTTCCTTTCGGGGTGCCAGGGCAGGCAGAGGGGCCTCCCTTCCTGCTACCAGGGGCACGAGCTGGAACCGGGGGCGAGGCCGCGGCCGTTCCGGTCATTCGTGGGGCGCTAAGCCTAAGTCCACGCCCAAGCCTGCTCAGCAATGAGGGGGCGCCCTCACCCGTGAGGGTGGGGGGACGGTTGCGACACTTCTCCCAGACTTGGGTCCAGGCGGTCCCGGACAGATGGATTCGGGAGGTGGTGTCGTCTGGTTACAAACTGGAGTTCCAGTCCCGTCCTCCCTCAAGGTTTCTCAGGTCCCGAATACCTACCAATCCTTTGGTCGCCCAAGAACTCCGAGTGTTGGTAGGGAATCTTCTAGATATGGCGGTCATCCATCCGGTGCCAACTTTGGGTCTCGGTTTCTATTCCAATCTTTTCACGGTGCCCAAGAGGGACGGATCGGTGCGCCCTATCCTGGATCTGAAGTTCCTCAACAGGTTCATTCGTCCAAGGAAGTTTCGCATGGAAACTCTGCGCTCGGCCATCACTTCTCTTCGGCAGGGGGACTTCATGACGTCCATAGACATAAAGGATGCTTATCTGCATGTTCCCGTCTGCCCGGTCCATCAGCGTTTTCTGCGCTTCATGGTAGAGGATCGGCATTTTCAATTTGTGGCGCTTCCGTTTGGTCTTACCTCGGCGCCAAGGGCGTTCACCAAGGTTCTAGCAGGGGTGATGGCCATTCTCAGAACTCAAGGCATTCGAATTTTGCCTTACCTGGACGACCTTCTCATCATGGCTCCTTCCTTCAATCAAGCGAAGAAGGACACCAGCATGGTGGTTTCTACGCTGGAAAGCTTCGGTTGGGTAATCAACTATCCCAAGTCCTCCCTGACTCCGGCCAGGGTGGCGTCCTTCTTGGGGATGACAATAGACTCTTATCAGCACAGTGTTTTTCTACCTCAGTCAAAGATACGTTTGATTCAGGATTTGGTTCAGCTTCTTCTCTCCAATCCTCGACCGTCCATCCGTCTGGGGATGAGGCTGGTGGGGTTGATGGTAGCCTCCTTCGAGGCAGTTCCCTTTGCTCAGTTTCACACTCGGACGCTTCAGATGCATCTGTTGGAGTCTTGGGACCGTTGTCCACTTTCATTGGACCAACCCTTCCAGTTGTCCTCCCGGTTCCGGCAGTCTCTTCAGTGGTGGTTGGTTTCGAACAATCTCCTGAAGGGCAAGTCCTTTCTGACTCCTCTATGGGAGACTGTCACCACGGACGCCAGCCTTTCGGGTTGGGGGGGATTCTGGAAGGATCTTCAGTTCCAGGGGCAGTGGGGTCCTCGAGAGGCTCACTTGCCCATCAATGTTCTGGAGCTGAGAGCTATCCGTCTGTTTTTTTCTCTTCTGACTCACCATGTCCGGGGCCTTCCGGTTCAGGTGCGTTCAGACAACAGGATGGCGGTTGCCTACATCAATCATCAGGGAGGGACTCGCAGTCCGGGAGCTCTCAGAGAGGTTTCCCTGATTCTGACCTGGGTGGAAGCTCATGTTTCTTGCCTGTCGGCAGTTTACATTCCGGGGGTGGAAAACACGGAAGCGGACCTTCTAAGCAGATGCTCCTCCCGTCTGGGGGAATGGTCTCTCCATCCTCGGGTTTTTCAGGCTCTGTGTCTTCGGTGGGGAACACCGGAGGTGGACCTGTTTGCTTCTTGTCATAATTACAAACTTCCGACTTTTGTATCAATGTCTCAGGATCCTCTGGCTCTGGCGGTGGATGCCATGTCTCTGAGCTGGGGGAAACTGGGGTTCCTGTATCTGTTCCCTCCGATTCCCTTGCTAGGAAGAGTGTTAAGAAAGTTGATTCTGGAAAAGGTCCCCGCCATTCTCGTGGCTCCAAGGTGGCCAAGAAGAATGTGGTTCGCGGACGTCGTTCGGATGGCAGTGGATCAGTTCGATCTTCCTCTGCGGCCGGATCTTCTCACTCAGGGTCGGCTGCGTTACCCCAATTTACCAACACTGGCTTTGACGGCTTGGCTGCTGAAACCTCCATCTTAAAGGAGGAGGGTCTTTCTGATTCAGTTATTAAGACTCTTATCTGTGCTCGAAAGAGGTCTTCCTCTGCTATCTATTATAGAACCTGGCGTTCTTACATCGATTGGTGTGGGGCTAGATCTTTGCCCTGCAGAGTCTTTTCTGTTTCCAGAATTCTGGATTTTCTTCCATCTGGATTGGATGCTGGTCTCCAGCTTAGTACCTTAAAGGGGCAAGTTTCTGCCTTGTCTATTTTCTTTCAGAAGGCTTTTGCGCTTCATCCGTTGGTCAAGACTTTTTTCCAGGGGGTTACGCATCTGCGGCCTCCTAGGAAGGCGTTGCTACCTGTTTGGGATCTGAATTTGGTTCTGTCTGCTCTTCAGGCTCCTCCTTTTGAGCCTTTGTCGGATATTGCTCTTTCCACTTTGACTCAGAAGGTAGTCTTTCTTGTGGCTGTCACTTCGGTTCAGCGTGTCTCTGAGTTGGCGGCCTTGTCCATTCAGGCGCCCTACCTTGAGAAACATCAAGATAAGGTGGTATTTCGGTTCAAATCGGATTTTCTTCCTAAGGTTGTTTCTGCATTCCATCTGAATCAGGACATTGTTCTTCCCTCCTTGTGTCCTAAACCCAAGAATGACAAGGAGAAGGTTTTGCACTGTTTGGATGTTGTTCGCTGTGTTCATTTTTATTTGCGTGCTATGTCTTCTTTCCGTAAGACTGATGCCTTTTTCGTTCTACCATGTGGGCCTAGGAAGGATTTGGCCCCAGCTAAATCTTCCATTAGTAAATGGATTCGTCAAGCCATTATTGGCGCCTATACAGCTAAGGGAAAAGTTCCTCCCTTCCGTATCACTGCTCATTCTACTCGTGCTATTGGTGCGTCCTGGGCTTTTCAGCACCAGGCTTCTGTTGAACAAGTTTGTAAGGCGGCTACTTGGTCTTCGGTTCATACTTTTACAAAGTTTTACAAGGTTGATGTGCGAGCCTCAGCGGATGCTGTGTTTGGCCGCAAGGTTCTGCAAACTGCAGTGGTTTGAGTTATGCTTCATCTTCCTGCTGGATACCCACCCTTTAGGGACACTGCTTTTGGATGTCCCGAACGTTATTACTACAGGAAGCGGGGTGTGTGTGACACACAAAGAATAATACCATTTTGTGAATACTCACCAGTAAAATGGTTATTATTGGTGTGTCACACACACCCCGCTTCACCCGCCCTTTTTAGTATCCTGGTTTTCTCTATTTGGTGAAGCTATAAGTTTATTGAGGGTTAATTTTTCTGGTACCTTGTCTTACTGCTTTTCAATTACACTGGGGATTAAGTGGGAGGTCCCAGGTATATATAGACTGGGAGGGGCCAGTTTCAAGATCTCTCTCTCTGCAATGACATCTGGAGATGGTTTACCCCCGAATGTTATTACTACAGGAAGCGGGGTGTGTATGACACACCAATAATAACCATTTTACTGGTGAGTATTCACAAAATGGTATTTTTGTAAACGTTTTTATATATTTATTCCATGCATATATATTTAGATTCACTTTTTGGTGAACAAGACCAAGATTTATTTATTGAAACGCATTCCTAAAGTGGAAGAAAACTGTAATTCAAGCAAAAAATATTGATTGTATGGAATCACGTAGTATCGAAAGGAATCACGATTTATGTCAAGTTTGTTTTTTCCTTTTTTAATTGTATAATATAAAAAACATTGATGTTTTAAGCATTACAAATTGACAAGCAGTTACTATCACAATTGTATCGATATTTATAAGGTATAAGGGGGATAGACAGAGTTTTCCATTGATATACTGATTTCTAGGACCATACAAGTAATTAATATTAAACACATTTATTTGTACAGAACTTGTATTGGGATTTGTCAATAATTGAAATGCAGGTTCGAGATGTTTTTTGCTTAACAATGTGCAATTTGGACAACTGAAACGCAGCCTAAATGCACTGTAAAGTGTGTTCCCTTTGTCCTCAGCAGTGATTTCTTTTAACTGTAATGATGAAACGCTGACCAGCGCTGGGAAAATACAGCATCCAGGATTTAAGGTGGAAAAAAGTTATAAATAGACTGGTGAGAGACGGAAAAACAGTGGTACGGGGAGGCTGATTTATTAATAGTGCCAGGTAGCAACAGTTGAGCGACTGTAGCGGTATTTTCACAGCGCCCGCTAGTAGTCGCTGTGCTTGGCCGTTGTTCGGTTGTTGATAGCGACTCAGTCGGTGTGCAGTAATGTTGAATACAAGGTGATGAGTCGCTATTTCACAGGTTCCGCGCTGTATGGGAGCACATGATAGCGAATGGCCATAGCGACCGGCTCCCACCATATTCATTAACAAATCACGCTCCAAAAATTCTCGCGCTGTGAAATGCATGTTTAAACCCCAGAGCGCTGGCGGCGATGGGTTAAAAGTAGTTTTATAACCCCCAAACAACCATATTTTGGGAAACCAAAAAAAAAAAAGTTTATAAAAACATTTTGGAATATGAATACATTAATATCAGACCTGTAATATCAATTGTGCACAATTTTTTTTTTTATTTTTTTCTTACCTTAAAAAAAATATCTAACATGGCAGAAGTGGTAACAGAAATTTTCACATTAAAAAAAAAAATAAAAAAAAAAATGATTAACAATTAATTATTAATATTTAAAGATTGTTCCATTGAAATGCATTGGAGAGCGCCAGGTAGCGAGAGGTCATACCTGGCGCTGTTCAAGGTCGCTCGCTGACGCTGTGGGGTGAGGCTGGAATGATGATGAATGAGTCGCTATCTGGCGCTAGCTCAGTCGCTAAGCAGGATCGGCTTGCTAAATGTGTGATTGTGGTGGGGAGCCGGCGTTCTCGTGGCGGTGACCGTCATTACCGTTCGCTCACCAGTCGCTACCTGGCGCTATCCCTTGTTAAATAAGGGCCAAAGTGTCACTCACTGGCGTTGGGATAATCTGCAGCCAGGTCCAACAGGTTCTGATATAGGCCAGCCAATACCTAGCACAACAGTCAAAGCAAATTAGAGGCCGATTCATTAATAGCGGCAGGTAGCGACAGTTAAGCGACTGTAGCTGCATTTTCAGAGCTCCCGCTAGTAGTCGCTGTTTTTGGCCGTTGTTCGGTAGTTGATAGCCGGTTTGCCGTAATGTTGAATGTTGGGTGAGGAGTCGCTATTTGACAGGTTCAGCGCTGTATGGGAGCGCATGATAGCGACTGGCCCTAGCGACCGGCTCCCACCATATTCATTAAAAAATCACGCTCAAAAAATTCTCGCGCTGTAAAATGCATGTTTAAACCCCAGAGCGCTGGCGGCGATGGGTTAAAAGTAGTTTTTTAACCCCCAAACAACCATATTTTTGGAAACCAAAAAAAGTTTTTTTTAAATAATTTAGTAATATGAATACATACCTGTAAAGACCTGTAATATGAATTCTGTACAATTTATTTTTTTTATTTATCTAAAATGGCAGAAGTGGTCACAGAATTTTTCACATTAAAAAAAAAAAAAATTAATAACAATTAATTATTAATATTTAAAGATTGTTCCATTGAAATGCATTGGAGAGCGCCAGGTAGCGAGAGGTCATACCTGTCGCTGTTCAAGGTCGGACGCTGGCGCTGTGGGGTGAGGCTGGAATAATGATGAATGAGTGGCTATATGGCGCTATCTCAGTCGCTAAGCAGGATTGGCTTGATAAATGTGGTGGGGAGCCGGCGTTCTCGTGGCGGTGCCCGTCATTACCGGCCGCTCACAAGTCGCTACCTGTCGCTATTCCTTCATAAATAAGGGCCTTAGCATTTTGGCAACCACAGCTAGCATCAATGTAGTCCACAGCACAGCGCCAGATAAGTCCAAAATGAAAGTGCACCGGTACTGGTGCTATAGCCACAAAAAAGATGCTAAATGGCGCACATCGTAAATAAGGCCCTTAGTAAATCAGGCCCAACATGTTTTATATAATTATGTTACATTCTTGTTTCTCTATTTCCCTCAAATCTCCAGACTGTCATCCAAGGTACTGTAATCAGGCATTGATTTAATAATAATATTCTTTGCATTGACACATCCATTTTCTATAAGTAGCAGTGCCAAAATAATCTCTAAACTTCTCTAACAGCATTTCCAACACACTGGTCACCACTGATTGCCAAATGTCAGCTGAATCATAGCAAATTGCAAACATTTGACGGAAACAGCAGATGATACAGTATGTCATAGAAATACACATGCAAAAGCATGAATAAACATACTGTGTGTCAGATATTTAAAGCTTTTAGGATCATCACAATTATATATACATTTTATGTGGAGGCTGATTCATTACTAACGTATTGCCAGATGAGCGTCTGTATAGCGGCGCTTAGAGTGACCGTAGGCACCGGCAGACACTGTAAGCGGGTATTGAGCGCTGTAACCTAGCGTTGCGGTCGCTGTAGTAACCTGGCCGGCATTGATGAATGTGATGTGTGTTGGGCGCTCTAGCACTCAGCACTCCACACCATATTTAACAAAAAAACTTCACACAAACACACACAGCGTCGGCACTTTAAAGCTGGGAGCTGTAGCATAGAGCGCTAGATGCTGTGTGGTCAAAGTCTGTTTTTGAACACATATACAACAGTAACAAAGCGAAAACACTAGTGCCAGACCTGTAAATACAATTCTGCATAAAAATTTAAAAAGTCCAAAAAATGTATAAAAGTGTTTGTTCGCAGCCAGAAGAGGTCACACAATGATTTGAACAAAAAAAATGTTAAATAGCCAAACATGCTATTAATACACAACTAAGACAGGTACTGCATGGCGCTACTGAGCCTAAAGCGCCAGCGCTATACACTGAGCCGACTGTAATAATACATGTGATACTACATGGTGCTGTTAGAGGCACTCACCAGATTCGCTTTCTTAAATGTGGTTTTGCCTACAGTGCCCAGCGTTTACCAGACGCTGCCTGCCGCTATGAGGCACTACCTGGTGCTATCCTTTCTTAAATAACCCCCATAATATAAATATATCATATATATAAAACTAACATTCAATCCAAAAGATTATAATATTGTAAATCCATGGTAGGTTAGATTAAAACATATAGTGGGTAAGCATTACTATTGATTCAGTCTTACAGTAGAACTCCAAACCAAATAAATTAAAAGGCATTACATGAATGTTATTTACAGATGGGATACCTTGGTTTTCTGCTTGAAAGTGGTCTGTTTGCTCTGTAAATTTAGGGTTCAGCAGAAAAGTGTTGAAGTTCCAGCTTGTCAGAAATAACAAGTGACCCATGCTAACATTGCCAGGATGGCCAACAAGAATCATTATAGTAGATGAATTTACCACCTCTCTACAACCTCTGTAGAAAAAAGAGGGCTTAACTCCATGCACGTGTTATAGAATAGCTGGCAGATTCTATGCTGCATAACTGCATGGCGGCAGCCATCTACATAAATAAGCCCAGCTTATGAAAAACCCCATCCCACAGTCTAAATTGCCTTACATATCAGTGCAATCCTCCTTTATTTCTAGCAGAAAGCCATCCACTGTGATGACTCTGCTGCACAGCTGAAAGAATTGTAAGGTTTTAGAAAATACATATGTTTACACTGACTGAATGGTGCTCGTTAAATCCAGATTCCGCAGTTAACAATGATAAAGAAACATTGTTGCAGCTTTCCCCTCAGGCACACCATACCTCTAGCAGCTGGTTATTCCGTGTGTGTGTTTATATAACACAATACACAAGCTGTCCATGTGTCTGAGGCATTTATCTCTCAGTTTGGTTTGGGCTGCTGCTGGCACAGGTCTCCCCTCATGCGTATGTGTGTGACAAGATGGCTGCTCCCATGCAGTTCCGCAGCAAAGAATTGACCTGTTATTCCGGGACATCTGCATAGAGTTAAGCCCTCTCAAATAGTTTTTGCCAGAGGGGGCTTTAGGGGAGCAATTTACTAAACTTTCATTTTTTACTTTGGGTCTGCTTTAAATGTGAAAATATGCTGCTGGCATTCTGGTCTTGCCCGCTTTTGACATTCTTACACAAAGCAATACATATGGAGACAGAAATACTGAATGCAGTAAAACTCTGACTGGGAGGTTACCTTGTGCTGTGGCCTCCCCCTCCTGTTGTGCAATGTATCAATCAGGGTCAAGGTCTTACATTGTAAGGGCCAGTCACATCTGTGTATTAGGCTATAGCTGTTGTTACAATGATAAAAAATAGAAACTTTGCTGTGATAAATTGTTACCAGTTATAAGCCTGCTGTTATAATATAAACAGCTCACATCTTACTTACAGCTTTCTGTGATGCATGAGTGTGTTTTCTGTGATTCTGTACAGCATAAAGGAGTTGATGAGTAATTATGTATTTTAAATACATTTGCATGCTGATCTGATAAAAGGGGAATCATCCCTTAAAGCACTCCATCCCACTGATGTGATTGAGAGATCATGCTTAACAGTTGTACTTGCTGTCCTGTAGTGCCCAATTCCTCTACAACAGCTCTGAAACTTTCAGCTGTCATGGCACCCCGAGAAGAGGAGCTACTTATACACCCCAAATGAAAAAAATCTTTTCTTCTGCTAGTAGAAATAAAATAAAAGGGGTGACAGGTTTTTAAACATTCCACTGGCTGTGGAAAGTTCCACTGGCTGTCTCCGGGGCAAGCATGCTGGATGCAGCCGCATTAATCATTTTAATATCTGCTCAAAGCATTGCATGATGGGTAAAACCATCTACACACATCAGAAGAATAGCAAAATCAATCAGCTTTTATTTCAGCTCAGGTCATTATGTTTAGAATCCTGTAAAACCCCTGGAAAATAGCACATTCATATCTTGTTAGCCCCTGATTCTTATTTATTCAAGAACAAAATAGGCTTGATTGGATTTTTTTGCCAGGTGTAAATGTGACCCATTGGCTTGTTTTTTTAGCATATTTATGTGGGTTTTTTATGATATAACCTTTTTTTTAAGCCTAGGTGGCAGGACTGCCAGAAAAAAAAACCTATGGCCTTATTTATCACGGGCTAGCGCCAGGTAGTGTCTGACGAGCGCCAGGTACCGCCAGCTATCGGCGGCTACCGACTCAAGTACGCCCGGCGGCGGTCACAATGACGCATTTATCAAGCTAAACACCCATCCCCGCCAGCGCACTGGGGTTTAAACAAGGAATGGACAGCGCCAGCAAATTCGGAGCGTGATTTTTTAATGAATATGAATCAAGCCGTTCGCTCTGGCCATTCGTTGTCAGGCGCTCACATACAACGCTGTCATCAAGCAAACGCCGGCCAAGCACAGTGAATACTGGCTGGCGCTGTAAAAATCACGCTACAGTGGCTCATCTGTCGCTACCTGGCGCTATTAATGAATCGGCCTCCTAGGCACATCTGCATGAGCACTCATTAGACCAGATATTTAATTAGACTATCCAGGTTTCATTCCATGCCCTGGGGGAATCATGATTTGAATGTCCAGCTGTGTGAACCCCCCCTAGGGTCTCTCATCCAATCAGATTATAAGATGATAGTCTACAATGGGGAACGCAAGTGTAGAAGTTGGGGAATGCACCGATTTCATTCCTCATTGCAAACAATCAGAGCCATTTGCCAAGTGACATAGACACGGCAAATGACTATGATTGGACCAGAGTCTGCACATGCACCATTGGACCTGGGAAAGGTAAGCTGTTACTGCTGATCTTGGCGGTTTCACATGGGGTTTCACATGAGGAGGGGGTAGATGCCAGACCTGGAATTTTTTAGATCTTTTAAAATCTATTTTGAGGGCTAGCCATGCAAGGCAAAGCAGACCAAAGCCCACATTTTAACTAGCATCCCCTGAAATGCTTCCCTCATGAATAGTAACTTTTGCATATTTTTACTGCTCTTGCTTCACTCTAATCCCAGATAATGGCGCCTGTTTTAGCTGTAAAGCTCCACCTCCTCCATTCATTGCCACTGCTGTGTGTGGCAATGATGTCTTTACCACACTTATGCAATGACTGATCCCCTGCCATCTTCCAGAGAGGGACAGAAAAAAATCAGTATTCCAGAACAATCTGAAAAACAAAAATAACCATTTCTAATTCCACATCTTAAGAAGAGAGTATCTGCAGGGGTTTTGACCAAATGTATTTCACCAGTTCAGTGGGTTTTGGTCCGCTTTAAGGTCTTTAGGGCTCACATTTTTTTTTATCTTTGAATTAACTAATATTTTAAGCCAGCTTTGAAACCTTATTGGTAACAGTCATACAGAGAGTAAAGAATGGAGCCCATTTCTTTAATTAAAACTGTGTTAATCTTTTCCAGCTTTATAGCTAATAGCACAATAAGAAGTCCCCCCTCCGCCCTCTTTTAAATTAGTCTTTATGTGTCCTTGTAAGTACAGCCACCCCTCCGTATTTGCAGTTTCGGTTATTCATGTTTTTTAAATGCAGCACATTGGATATATATTTGGTCCTGAGAAGTTAAACAGGAATCCTGGGAAGCAATGAGAGTGGAAGGAGCCCCAGGAAGCAGATATAGGCTTCGATTCAATAAAGGTAGAAAAAATTCTCATGGTAGTAAAAGATTCAATTCATGAGAAAAAAGCCTGAGAATGTCACTGTTACTGAATCACCAGCTAAGAAAACAATGAAAGTAAATGGCACTTTTTTAATCCTAAGAAAAGTAGAGAACTGTTTACTCCTTTCTACACTGTAGTAAAAGCTGCCATTGACTTTCATTGTCTTTTTATCAGTGATTCAGTAACAGTGTCATTCTCAGGCTTTTTTCTCATAAATTACATTTTTTACTACCATGAGAATTTTTTTCTACCTTTATTGATTTAAACAACAGTATAGTATGAGTAATCTCAGAATGCTGTACTCCAAAAATTGCATTTGTTATTCTAGATGTTTAACATGTTGTTTTTCTTTTTCTACAAGTCATTACTATTTATCTTTCTATCCTTGCCACTAAATGTTCATCTGGCAGCACTTCCTGCTACATTAGGCTTTTATTATTCCCTTTATGGCACTTTGCTCTGTTTTACTTCCCTGCATATTGCCTTTCTATTAACCCTTCAATTTCAAAGAATTTGCAGAAAATGATAGGCTGAAAGCATTCATTATGTATCTATTTTTACACGTAGATATTTTAATTAATACATAATTAACTGAGATATCTTAACAGACTAAAAGTTATCTGGCTCCATATTTTCACTAGAAACTAATTAATTACTGTATTTTTCACCCTATAAGACACACTTATTTTTCCCCAAAAGTGGAGGGAAAATGTCAGTGCATCTTATCAGGCGAATGTGGGGGGAAAATAATGGAAAAAAAAGTCAATTCACCTCTCCTTCGTTCCCGCTGTCCCCGCTGAGAGGAAGCTGCAGATACAGCTGCCTGCGCCAATTCCTCTCTGTGGCGCCAGCATACACAAAGTGAACACCCGGCTTGGTATAGCGGTGGGCATGGTCGAAGCTCGAGCACCACTATACCAAGTCAGGTGTGTGTGTGAAGATGGCAGGGAAAGCCGGAAGGAGGGAAAAGTGAGTTTACTTTTTTTACTTTTGCCTATAGGGAATGGGGGGGGGGGATGACACACTGCCTATATGGAAATGGGAGGGGAGGAATGCCACACTGCCTATATGGGAAAGGGGGGGATGGCACACTGCCAATATGGGAATGGGAGGGGGGAATGCCACACTGCCTATATGGGAATGGGAGAGGGATACCATACTAGCTATATGGGAATGGGAGGGGGGTAATGCCACAATGCCTATATGGCAATAGGAGGGGGGATGCCGCACTGCCTATATGGGAATGGGAGAGGGATACCATACTAGCTATATGGGAATGGGAGGGGGGTAATGCCACAATGCCTATATGGCAATAGGAGGGGGGAATGCCGCACTGCCTATATGGGAATGGGGGAGGGGGTGCCACACATTTATTTTACTTTTGTTTATTTTATATCATTTTATTTTGTGAGCCTACAATAAAGGTCACAGTCATGTTAGTTTATTATTTTTTATTCATGTTTTTCGGCTTCTAATGAGGTATACCTGAGATGGTTAAGCATATTTTTTGGCTTGGAAGCTTGGAGGCTGAAGTCCAATTTCACATTTGGATTACCTATCTAACATTACAATTACATTGTAAATCAGAACCAGGGTTTATTTGCAATGACACTGATTACCAATGCCATGTTTATGGCATATATATATTGAACATGCCATAAAGAAGGAAAATGCAGGTTAAAGCCTACAAGCTTATTAATGGGTGATGTGTAAAACATGGCTTAATATGTTCTTGGATAACAAGTCCAAATGTCAAATACCTAACAGAACAATATAACAATGTAGGTTGTCTGCTGAAACCCTAAAAGGATTGTATAAAGCATCTATAGGCAAGCCTGGGGGGTGTGCTACAGGTTTGTGGATGCAAAATGGAGATGTGGGGAAAAAATGGCAACTTCACATGACCCTTGTCATTCATGCAGGTAGGCAATTCTTCTGTCCCAATTTAATTCTGCAGCATGATAATGAATATTTTTTGAGCTGCTCTTCTTGGGCTTGTAGCTTATCTATTATAGTTCTCCAGTAGTAATAGCTTACTCCTGGGCCAATGAGGCTGTAATGCCATGTGAGTCTTTCGCCTATACTCAATCCCCCGTTCGCAGAGACGCACAATACGCTTCACCAGACACGGTTGCCCCCAGGTCTTAAAAGGTGAAAAGGATGCCAGCTCACAGCGAAGATAGAAGGAACACGAGAGTTCATTATGGCCAAGGTCATACATGGGTGATCAGTCCGAAGGTGCATATACTCACGGCAATGAGGCAGAAGAATAGTCAAACACTAGCTGAAGATCCAGCAGGATGGTCAGAGGTAAAGTGGTATCCAAAGGGGTCAGACGAAGTTTAGGGTTGGGCTGGCAAAAGGTCAGTTCGGGCAGCAAGCTGGGATGGTCAATCAAAGCTGGGTCAATAACAAATTTAGAACAAACAAAGTCACACCCTGAGCAACACTAGCTATAACGGGCAATGAGGTCAGGGATAAACATTATTTAAAGGATGGCTGGCCAATGGGAATACTGAGGGGATGGAGTGTGTGATTGATGCAACTATAATTCTGACTAGGATTGGAGAAAAGATCCCAGGGGCTGGACTTCCCTGACCAGTAAGGCTGTCCAGCCCCCTCGCATTACTGCTGGGGAGCGAGAGAGATGGGCAGGGCAGCTCTCCACGCTCTTGGGCTTCCGGGAGCGATGAGCGTGCCCTGCTCCAGACAGCCGGGGATCGTCGGCCGGGAGACGCTCGCCGTGGGCAGGTAAGTTCCTTACAGAGGTGAGTTGAAAACACCATGGTTATTGATGGTCTATGGATGATGCATGCCTGCTCACTTGTGACTAGAAGCACGGGCAGGCACTAGGAGTGTCTTAGTGTGGACATAGATCAAGGCAATGTGGGAACAAGTCAGTATATAGCTCAAGATTAGCATACAATACTGCTTTATCATAATCAAGCCAGTCTGCAGATGCTCACAAAACAAAAGTTGCCTAACCCAACAAAGACGGTAGCTGAATTGTTGGCATGTTTTTTAAGGATACTTGAATAAGCTTAGTCTTACCTTCAAGAGCTATCTGCATGTGTACATAAGAGAAATGTGATTATTGATTTTCATATTTTCAATGTATCTGACTTTATGGAATGTTTCTTGATTAATTAATTTTTATTATTGTTATTATTAGTATTAATGTTACTTTTTAAACCCTTCCCAGACTTGCAGAATGTTTCAGAGGTGCTTAAACTTTTGCACAGTACTGTAGTATAGCTTTTGAAAGTGGCTCAATATACTTGAATCACTCAACCCCAAGCAGCTGATATTTCTTTAATTCAGCAGTGAATCAGTTTTCCTGAATAAACTCATTAACTCAGTCAATAAATGGGTGCTGGTTTCAGGAGACATACTGAAGACAAGAATAGGCAGGAGTATCTGAGAGTGGATATTTAAAGAATACCTTTCCCACCTGAGCCTTTTTAATTGAAAACTCATTAAAAAAAATAACCTACAAAACATTCATGCTAAACTAGAAATGTATTGTCAGGATCAGGGGTTGCTGTGGGCAGTGACAACGCTGGATTTTTTTAAAGTGATGTTCAGTGCATTTATTGACAAAGTTCAACACAAATCAATTGTGATCCAGCATACAAAAGGGTGCAGAACAAACAGCAGGTTTAAATGAAACCACACATAGGTTTCCTTACCACTACAACAGGTCAGACAGCATGCAGCATAAGTCCAGTAATGGGCGAATGGGCTGAGGCACACAGGTCTAAAATCTGTCCTTGAATGGGGGGGAATGTCAGGTACGAATAAAGGGGGGTGGGAGCAGCTCAATCACTATTATTTATACAAAATTATTATTATTATTCAGGCCTGGGAACTAATTTACCACCCAGTTTAAAGTGGACCAACACCGAGAGGTGATCGGCCCGGAAATCTATAAGATTCCCGGGCCGATCACCTCCCACCCCGCGGGACATCCGAGATCGGGATGTCCCGCGGGGTGAAACCCCCCAAAAAAACCCCAAACACCTTACCTGATCTTCGGCGGCGGCCGGCCGCCGCCGCCTCCCTCGCGCCCCTGTAGGCGTGCTCGCGCCCGCGCCGGCCGTCTGCGAATGGCCGGCGGGGGCGCGCGCGTGCCGAAAGTGACGCGAGGGAGGCGGCGGCGGCGGCAGCCGCTTGGACGTTCCTGATCCCCGCCTGGACGTTGGCGGGGATTGGACCGTCCAGTCACGTGGGAGCGGGAACAGGTAAGATTTTGGGGCTTTCTGGGGGGTTTCACACAGCGGGGCACCCCCGATCGGGGTGCCCCGCCGAAGTGGACCAAAACCCAGGATAGTCAAAATCCTGGGTGTTGGTCCACTTTAACCCTCTCATCAACTAAATATCAAGCAACAAACATGTCTAGCTATGTCGAAAGACTGAGATTTGGTTGCATATATCTGCAGATACATGTGGAAGCCACACCGCCCCGACAAGGCATTCTGTGTTTAGTGTGGTCCCTACTCTTAATTTTGAGTCCCGAACATTGGGACATGCAATGCAGACAAATATCTGAGAGCTACTCACCTGGGAAGCTGCCAGCCTCCCTTTAGAACACTTCACAGGGAGAAATCCATATTGACTGAATTCCTCCCTGCTAGTGCTCATGGCAATTCAATTGAATAAAGGGGGGTGGGAGCAGCTCAATCACTATTATTTATACAAAATTATTATTATTATTCAGGGCCTGGGAACTAATTTACCGCCCAGTTTAACCCTCTCATCAACTAAATATCAAGCAACAAACATGTCTAGCTATGTGGAAAGACAGAGATTTGGTTGCATATATCTGCAGATACATGAATGTCAGGTACCACTAGCGACCTACCTGCCTTTCTGTAAAAATCTAGGCCCATAAAAACAATATAGAACACAGCTTAGAAACAGCTTTTCTGGATTCTTTTATCTCCCTCATCTTAACACAGTGGGTGAGATATACATGCCTTTCAAGAGTTTATCCGCTGCATGCCTTTAATATGTACATACAGTATATACATATGAAATACATGGACCAACAAGCAAGACACTAATCAGTAGAACAGAGGTTTGGCAGTATAACAGTAGAAAAACTACAGAGAGTGAACAATGTTAGCACCCTACTATATTTTTGGGGCATTCCAATGTCTGATGCCCCCTGCATTTCCTCTTACCGAAAGCCAAGGACTAAGCAGCACTGTACTTTCCACATATGCACTCCAGTGGAGCTTCTCTCAGTCTGCTGTGTCATGTGACCTCCAGCCACCAATCAGATTTACCAGCTGGGTATGCAAGCATACTCCATCTACCTGGATATTATACCCAGTAAAAAGATATAAAGGGCAATGCATTCTGGAAGAGGTCTTGTTCTATGTGGCCATTGGCAAATCAGGAAAGAAGGCCCACTACCTTAACCCACAGCCATACTGACAGCCAGAGCACACAGAGAAGGTGATTAACCTGCATTATCCCTAGGTCCACTAAACAGTGACAGAATACTAGTTTGATATATGTGGGACAACAGGTACAGAACCAAGATGAAAATGGCATGGAGCAGATAACTATTTAGGATACAATAAGGAGAAAGGACAATGGGAAATAGAGGAGGCTTATAGGATTATGCAGCTTAAAACAGTAAGAAGCTGCAGATGAAAGGATACCTTTCTCAGCTACTCTGCAGCAGGTACAGTTTCTCCAGGTCTGATACTTAGGGCCTTATTTATCACGGGCTAGCGCCAGGTAGTGTCTGACGAGCGCCAGGTACCGCCAGCTATCGGCGGCTACCGACTCAAGTACGCCCGGCGGCGGTCACAATGACGCATTTATCAAGCTAAATGAGGCTAGCGCCGGCGAGAGCGACGGCTAGCGCGGGATTCATCATGAAGCCGCCTGGAACGAACAGCGCCGCTGCAAATTCCTTCACAGCGCCAGGTATGACCTGTCGCTCCCTGGCATTGTCCAATGCATTTCAATGGAGCAATGTTTAATTAATCATAATTAATTGGTATTATTTATTTATTTATTTTTTTTTATGTCAAAAATTCTGAGACCACTTCTGCAATGTTAGGTTTTTTTTTTAATAGTAAAAATGATCTTACAGGTCTGATATTAATATATTCATATTACAAAATGTTTCCAAAAACATGTATAACGTTACAATCAAAAAATATGGTTGTTTAGGGGTTAAAAACTAGTTAACACCCATCGCCGCCAGCGCACTGGGGTTTAAACAAGGAATGGACAGCGCCAGCAAATTCGGAGCGTCATTCGGAGCGTTGTCAGGCGCTCACATACAACGCTGAACCTGTGAAACAGCGACCCCTAAGCCCGTATTCAACATTACCGCACACCGACTGAGTCGCTGTCATCAAGCAAACGCCGGCCAAGCACAGCGAATACTGGCTGGCGCTGTAAAAATCACGCTACAGTCGCTCATCTGTCGCTACCTGGCGCTATTAATGAATCGGCCTCCCCGACCATACTTATCTTGAAACGCACATGAGTCACTGTGGCAATATCAGGGAGGAGATTTCTGACCACTTTTCTGCACTTAGCAGATGGTATCCAAACTCCTGCAGCACAGGAAGACTGGGGACAAGATATAAGCATATTTTCAAGAACCAGACCTGGGTAGATAAACTGCAGCAGAGCATGGGGGTATGTTTGTCTATGGATATGCTTAAAAGGGACTCTAAACCCAATAACAATAATAAAGCAGCATGTAGTTCACCTGATGCCTGCCTCATGTAGCTTCTCTCCAGAAGCCATAGCAGGACTCCGGAGTCCCCCCCCCCCCTTTCATTTCTACAGGACCATGCTCTGTGTGTGAGCGTGTACACAATATTGTATCACAATAGTTCCAGAGCTTTCTTTGACCTCAGCAGAGCACAGCTTTTTGTATGTACCTGTAGGAAAAATATCAGTTATGGGAAAAGATATTTACATTTTTTGGATAACTGTATACCCCAAGACGCCATGGGATGGGTGATGCCTAATAAACGGGGTATTATCTTAAGAAAACAAAAAAACATTTGCTTTAATTTAGGCATCTTGGTCTCGAAGAAAAGGTAGTATACATTAAATTAGAAACTCTATATAAACATTTGACATAAATTGGACTGTCTTTTATTTTTATTCTCTATATAAAGTTTACAAGCCATGCTGCAAATTGTACTGGTAATCATTAGGAGCAGCACAATACAGCAAATACACAGACAATACAAATTTACTTTTTATATGTTTTGATAAGTATGAAATATAAGACTCCCAAAGAGTCCTTTGGAACATTTGGACATACATTGTTTAAAATCACCAAAATATATCAACATTTAGAAACAAATATTTCAGCATTGAACATAATGCCTTTATTTGTCATGCCTGTTACATAAGATGGTAAATAAATTTACATATTACAACTGTTTAAAAATGTAAATTCACGAATAACAATCCATAGATGTACACGGTGAGCTAATAAAACCTGAATTTGTAGAGGCATCTGTTGAGTTTTTACGGGAACATCCATTTAATGTTAAATCACTAGATGCAACTCTTTTCTTGTAACCATGAACAGATCTGGATGTTTCAACATCATTTGGGTCAAATACCACTGTCATGCTGGATTCCATCCTGGAAACTGTGTACAAACTGCTCTGTCTTGTTGGGTGAAATCTAGTGCTTTTCAGCTCTAGTTCATCATAGCTGGATACCTCAATAAATGGGCACCATCTAAAAGCTCTCTTAAAGCCCGCACGGAACCTAGATATAAAGATAAACATAGTTTAGAAGCAGTCGACCGAAACTTTATTTTGATAATGGGGGGGGGGGGGGGGTTGCTAATTATGTAGTAAAGCAAGTTTAACTCTAGGTGCACATTTGGGTGTGAATTACAACCTGCATCTTGGTGCGCTGTTTAACTTAAGCAAACAAATAAATATGCAGGCTGCAATTCACACTCAAATGTGCACATAGTTAAACTTGCTTCACTTAATAATTAGCATGAGTCCCATTTTTACTCCAAATCTTTGAGCAGATTTATGCAGAAGGTGCCATGTTATTTAATTAGTGCTTAAAATGCTTTTATTGCCACAGCCTTATATCATGCCTACATAATGCAGAGGGTAGTTAACTGTGTATGCTATGTCTTTTTGTATTTTTATTTTTGTGTTTTTATCTTTTGCATTTTGACCAATAAAAAATATCTTTTATAATTACCCTATTGAGAGGGAGGAGTGCCCCATTTCTCTGAGTCACGAGTGGAGCACCGCAAGGGTCAGTTCTGTGCCCAGTTTTCTTTTCTATATATATATATATATATATATATATATATATATATATATATATATATATATATATATTAATGACATAGGGTACGGATTAAACAGTAAAGTCTCACTCTTTGCAGATGGTACTAAGCAGTGTAAAGTAATTTACACAAAACAGGACAGCAGGCAGCTACAAATAGATTTAGATATATTGTAGGCATGGGCAGTTAAATGGCAGATGAAGTTTAACATAGATAAAGGTTATGCATATGGAAAGGAGAAATTTGTGCCATGAATACACGCCAAATAAAAAAATGCTTGGTAAAACTACAATGGAAAAGGACCTAGGGGTTTTAGTTAACAATAAACGTAAATGTATTAATCAAGGCGATCAGACAGCAGCTGCCAAAGCAAACAGGATCATGGGGTGCATCAAGCGGGGGATAGGTACCCATGACCAGAGCATCATTTTACCCCTGTACAAATTACTGGTCAGACCCCATATGGAGTACTGTATACAGTTCTGGGCACCTGTGCGTAAGAAGGACATGAGAACTGGAGCACATTCAAAGGAGGGCAACTAAGGTAATTAATGGAGTGCCAGGACTAGAATACCCTGAAAGATTGTCAAAGTTAGGTTTATTTAGTTTGGAAAGGATACAAAGATATGTCCCACAATCTGTTTATTGTTTATCCCTGGAGAGTAACCAAAACCCGAAGGCATCTACTAAGGTTAGAGGAAAGGTGCTTTTTTTACCGACATAGGAGGGGATTCTTCTCTGTAAGAACAGTGTGACTATGGAACTTGCTGGAGGTAGTTATGAAGGATACACTAAATATGTTGAGTGGTCTGGATGCCTTCCTGGCATGTAATAACATTTCCAGCTATGGCTACTAGACCACTGCAAGGAGATAAACAGGTTGAACTGGTTGGACTATAGTCTTTATTCATCCTCATGTACTATGTTATCTTTATGTTATGTTATCTTTATGCAGGTATCAGCACCCTGGCACTAGTTCATTTCAATTTGTATTTAATTGAGTCAATTACAGAATGCTGTTTTCCACTGTGCTTTACTGAGTGCATAAAAGCTTTCAAGCTGTTTTTATCTCTCAATGTTCTATAAATACACCCAATCGGTTAGACACTAATCAACTGTATTACGAATATGTTTCTGAGTTGAAAAATGGCATCCTCATATGTTGATGTATGTGGAAATAAAAAGGAAAAAGTACACCCAGGAAGGGGGAATGTAGAACCTATACTTTATGTATTCTACCTGGACCAATGATACAAACTCATTTGCCAACAACTCCTGGCACAGTCAGGCACAGTCTGATTAATAGCCTGTACAGCAGCTATGTTTTGGAGACATAGTGGGTACTGTTCTATGCCAGGGTTATATGGAGTGGGGTGCTTACATTTCTGTTATATTTGGAGCACTCGTGGTGCACCACAGCAGGCCTTGATCCCCTTAATGTAGCATAGGGCAGTGCACTTTGTAAATACACTACTAAATGGGCTAAACTGCTTGGGCTTCTTTATTTTCTCCCCATATCTTACTAAAATGACATTGCATGTGCTGTAGTACCTCATCAGCAGAACAGATACAATTAAGGCTTCAAAAGCATGAAAGGAATTATCCAAAAGTTTGGGTTAAAAAGTGTATACTTGGCAGGGGCCATGGTGAATTTTAATTTGCATCTCCAGTTTTGAAAGATTTTATACTGAAGTCTTTACTATGTCAAACTAAGCGACTAATTACAGCTCTATTCACAAGCCTGACAAGTCCTAAATTCTGTTTCTTTGCTAAATTCTAATTCATTTCTAAATGACTGCTACCACATCATTGAATGAAATATTATTTTATATTTCTTTTGACTACAAAAAAATTCAGTTCAGTCATTTGGTTTCAAGTTTGTTAGACTCTATGAACGTTAATGAGTTTTCAACTAAATAACGACGATTACATTTCTAATTATATTTCAGCCAACATCATGTTCCGTTTTCCCCCAGTATACTATAGAAAGGAAGGGAAGGATATGAAGTGGTTCTGTATATGATATATGGAATTCTCATATTGAAAAGTTATAAAAAGGATATATTTAGTTAACATTCATCACTATTTTTCAGTAGTTTTTGCTTTCACTATATATTGATTATTTTTAGTCATTTTTAGAGAAATAACTTTGACAGGGTGACTAGTACTTGAAAGGCCGTCAACTACATCAGTCATCAGAAAATTAATCCATGGAGACTGGTGCATAAGAGTGAACATTTCTGCTTAGTTCAGTATGTAACTTCATGCCTATATTCCAAATTAAAATGTAAGAAAATGCATAAGAAAAAGCAGTCTTTATAATCCCCTTTACCGCCTAAAATATACAATTAAACTGTGTGTTATACTGAAATTTTTAATGTTTGTCAGTAGCTTCTGTGGGCTCCCTGGATATGGTGGAAGCCAAGATTTCAATACCTACATGCACCCATGTCCACATGATTTTGGCTCATGCAAATTCACAATACATACACACTAGGGAGTATGTTCCAGAAAATATTCCTAAACATGCAAGTATATACAGATTAAGGGTGCACACAGGTACCCAACAAACTTCATCATATTATTCCTAAACCTGGACAAGTTGCTAAAAGACCTCTTTGAAATGATGCCCTTGGAGTGATGTTAAACCTGAGAACCCTCTGAACCTCTATCCTGGCTTCCGACCCAATTCCAGTTGACTTTGCAACTTGGCCCTGGACCCAGCTTTTGCTGACAATCCAAACTGGCTCTTAATCTGGCACTGGCAGACTGCCAGATCTGGCTCCCAGCTCTGGTAGATGACTTTTCTAATGTTTACTCCACTGGAACTCTGGAACACTGAAACTCCAGTGGAACTCTTCATATCATGTGCTTCCTGTTCTGCCTGCTTCTAGAGATGAGCGAATCGATCCGGACGAACCCGAATTCGTTCCGAATTTCAGGAAATATTCGATTCTGAACGAATCCGAATTTCCCGTGATTCGATCGATCACATTTTTCCTTTAAACTCCATTTACTTTAATTACAGGCATTGAAAAATGGTGGATGCACATGTCTGGACATATCCCCTAGGGCAAGGTATCATGGGAAGGTCACATGCAGCCTATCAGCAGCCAGGAACCCCGGTGACGTCACAGTGCTATATAAACAGCCATCTTGCTTGTGTGCATTTCAGCATTGTATTGCGGCCAGAACTGAGCTGTTTAGAGCCAGGGAGAGACTAACAGAGTGCCAGACAGAACCAGGGAAAGATAGGGAATGATCGAGGCAGGGACAGCAGAGAAAGTAACAGGGAAAGCTTTTTTTTATTTTCATTTCATTTAATAGCCAGATCACAGTTTTAAATTGCTTTTGTTTCTGCTGTAAAAACCCCTGGTCATTGTGCATCCCATGTTGGCAGTGGCACATTTGACCCTATCTGTTACACACAAGCAGCTGTTAAAGGGGATTTCTTCTAACTAGATTACAGTTTTAATTGTTTTTGTGTCTGCTGTAAAAACCCCAGGCCAATGGGCATCCCATATTAGCACATTTGACCCTATCTGTTACACACAAGCAGCTGTTAAAGGGGATTACTTCTAACTAGATTACAGTTTTATTTGTTTTTGTGTCTGCTGAAAAACCCCAGGCCAATGGGCATCCCATATTAGCACATTTGACCCTATCTGTTACACACAAGCAGCTGTTAAAGGGGATTTCTTCTAACTAGATTACAGTTTGAATTGTTTTTGTGTCTGCTGTAAAAACCCCTGCCCACAGGGCATCCCATATTAGCACATTTGACCCTATCTGTTACACACAAGCAGCTCTTAAAGCGGATTTCTTCTAACTAGAGTAATGGTTAAATTGTTTTTGTGTCTGCTGTAAATGCCCCTGCCAACAAGGCATCCCATATTAGCACATTTGACCCTATCTGTTACACACAATCAGCTGTTAAAGGGTATTTCTTCTAACTAGATTACAGTTTTAATTGTTTTTGTGTCTGCTGTAAAAAACCCTGCCCACAGGGCATCCCATATTAGCACATTTGACCCTATCTGTTACACACAAGCAGGTGTTAAATCGGATTTCTTCTAATTAGAGCACAGTTTGAATTGTTTTTGTGTCTGCTCTGAAAGCGAATTTCATCTAACTAGAGTACAGTTTTAATGGTTTTTGTGTCTGTTGTAAAAACCCCTGCCCACTGGGCATGCCATGTTTGCACATTTAACCCTATCTGTTACACACAAGCAGCTCTTAAAGGGGATTTCATCTAACTAGAGCACAGTTTTAATTGTTTTTGTCTGATGTAAAAACCCCTGCCCACTGGGCATCCTATATTAGCACATTTAACCCTATCTGTTACACACAAGCAGTTCTTAAAGGGGATTTCATCTAACTAGAGCACAGTTTTAATTGTTTTTGTGTCTGCTGTAAAAACCCCTGCCCACTGGGCATCCCATATTAGCACATTTAACCCCATCTGTTACTCACAAGCAGCTCTTAAAGGGGATTTCATCTAACTAGAGCACCGTTTTAATTGTTTTTGTGTCTGCTGTAAAAACCCCTGCCATGTTTGCACATTTAACCCTATCTGTTACACACAAGCAGCTCTTAAAGGGGATTTCTTCTAACTAGATTAGTTTTAATTGTTTTTGTGTCTGCTGTAAAAACCCCAGGGCACTGGGCATCCCATATTAGCACATTTAACCCTATCTGTTACACACAAGCAGCTGTTAAAGGGGATTTATTTTAACTAGATTAAAGTTTGAATTGTTTTTGTGTCTGCTGTAAAAACCCCTGCCCACTGGGCATGCCATGTTTGCACATTTAACCCTATCTGTTACACACAAGCAGCTCTTAAAGGGGATTTCATCTAACTAGAGCACAGTTTTAATTGTTTTTGTGTCTGCTGTAAAAACCCCTGCCATGTTTGCACATTTAACCCTATCCGTTACACACAAGCAGCTCTTAAAGGGGATTTCTTCTAACTAGATTACAGTTTGAATTGTTTTTGTGTCTGTTGTAAAAACCCCAGGCTACTGGGCATCCCATATCAGCACATTTGACCCTATCTGTTACACACAAGCAGCTCTGAAAGCAGATTTCATCTAACTAGAGCACAGTTTTAATTGTTTTTGTGTCTGCTGTAAAAACCCCTGCCCACTGGGCATGCCATGTTTGCACATTTAACCCTATCTGTTACACACAAGCAGCTGTTAAAGGGGATTTCTTCTAACTAGAGTATAGTTTGAATTGTTTTTGTGTCTGCTGTAAAAACCCCAGGCCACTGGGCATCCCAGATCAGCACATTTGACCCTATCTGTTACACACAAGCAGGTGTTAAAGCAGATTTCTTCTAACTAGAGCACAGTTTTAATTGTTTTTGTGTGCTGCTGTAAAAACCCCTGCCCACTGCGCATGCCATGTTTTCACATTTAACCCTATCTGTTACACACAAGCAGCTCTTAATGGGGATTTCATCTAACTAGAGCACAGTTTTAATTGTTTTTGTGTCTGCTGTAAAAACCCCTGCCCACTGGGCATCCCATATTAGCACATTTAACCCTATCTGTTACACACAAGCAGCTCTTAAAGCGGATTTCTTCTAACAAGATAACAGTTTGAATTGTTTTTGTGTGCTGCTGTAAAAACCCCTGCCCACTGGGTATCCCATATTGCCAATTTTCATAGTATCTGTTACACAGAAGCAGTTCCTCAGTTTATTTACCTTCTGCTTTTTAAAGTAAACACATTTTTTGAAGTGCCTGTTGCGCATTTCAAATATGTAAAAATGTCAGGCAGACAAGTGCCAGGATTTTCACAGAGGACTGGCAGAGGCCTAGATTCAGCAGGCAGAGGTCGCAGCAGACTAGGGGTGAGTGGCAGCAGGAGTCGTGGTGAGAGACCTGATCTGCCAGTATCTGCTAGCGGTCATGTCTCCACCAGTAACGCATCTTCCGCCGTAGATTGGTTAACGCGGTCATCCACATCATCACAAGTTACATCTGACACCCTGTCACCTCGCCTTTCCTGCCCTTTAAGGCATCGTGAGAGCACCATACCACGGACTGCATGCAGCAGCAGACATGCTCGGCTGCATGGTTTTAACAGAGCAGGCTCTTCTTCTGTCGCATGCTCCACAGTGACACCTGCTGTTCAGCCCATTGGAAGTGCACAAGGCCTAGAGTGTAAGCTCTTGGACTTGATTTCACCTCCTGGTGTCCTAAGTTTGAATGGACAGGAAGTGACTTCACCAGACTCTGGCACATCCCTCCCTGTGCTGATTGATAGCCCTATTTAAGAGGACAGCTGGCCTACAGCCAATGTTGTGTTATCAGCTCACTTCCTGGACCTTGTTTTTCCTGATTCCTGAATACCTGATTCAATACCTGGATTTATATACGGACGGATAACCTGATTTTTGACGCGGATTGCTTATGGACTTTGCCTGTTTTCTGCCTGCCTCTGACCCCGGATTCACCATTGGACTCTGTTCAGACTTTTTATTTGCTCTTTGGAGTTTTTTCTGCTTCACTTCGCCCCATACCTGGAGCTCAGCTTAGCTCTCCCCATGATTGTAGCCAGGAGGCTTGACAGTATAACACAGCCATAACATGAGCTTCGGTGGGGAACCCTGTCAATTTGATAATTTGATGCAGCAAGTCTTTTCCCTCTGTGCAGCCGTCCAGGGCTTACAGGGAGGCTTTACTCAGCTTGTGGATCGGCTAAATCAACTCACGCCCCCGACAGTATCTTCTGCTACAGCTTTTCTTACCACACAGGGGGCAGATTCCGGGGTCACCCCTGAACCCCAAGTTCCTTTCCCGGAATTTTTCTTAGGAAATCGCCAGAAGTTTCGTGCTTTTAGGAACAGTTGTCAGTTATTATTTTCTCTGCAACCACGAACCTATGCTGCTGAGGAAGTCCGGGTCAGAATTGTTATTTCCCTTCTGCAAGGGCCTCCCCAAACATGGGCCCATTGTCTTCTGGAGCAAAATCATCCTTGTCTGGCCTCTGTTGATCTTTTCTTTTCTGCTATGGCAGCCATCTATGATGATCCCGGACATGTTGCATCAGCAGAGGCAGCTCTCCGTAATTTGCGACAGGGTCGCCGTCCAGTTGAGGAGTATGTTGCCGATTTTCATTGCTGGAGTTTTGACACCCTGTGGAATGAGCCAGCTTTAAAACATCAGTTTCGTTTAGGTCTTTCTGAACTGATTAAGGATGAACTGGCCCACTTCGACACTCCTGAATCTTTAAATGAACTTATTCTTGCAGCCATTCAGGTGGATTGCCGGCTGCGGGAACGCCGTGAAGAGCGTTCAGCCCTAGCCCAATGGTTTGCTCCACGGTCCTCGCCTGCCTCACCTGACTCTCCGCAGACCGATTTGGGGGTTATCAAGCCCATGCAACTGGGAACCATCCGGGCTGCTTTGTCCCAAGAGGAAAGACTGCGCCGGAGGCGGCTAAACCTTTGCATGTACTGCGGGAACCCCGGACACTTTCGGGTTAATTGTCCCACCAGACCCGCAGCTATGAAGAGATCAACACCTCTTATTAAGAGCACACCACTTCCTGTGCCTGGTTCTCACCTCTCTGTGCACCTTAGTTTACAACTTCCTGGAGGAAGGGTTGAGACCAGGGCCATGATTGACTCCGGGGCCTGCAGCTGTTTCATGGACTTAGAATTCGCACAGACTCACAATATTCCATGTGAAGTTCGGCCTACCCCTCTGCTTCTCACTTTGGCCGACGGATCTACCGTCAAGTCCGGACCGGTGTCCCATAGAACTAAATCGCTTGGCTGCTCTACTCCTGATGGACACTCAGAATTAATACACTTTGATTTAATGCACTCTCCTTTGTACCCTATTATTTTGGGTTTCCCGTGGCTCTCTATACATAACCCCGTCATCGACTGGTCTTCCGGTTCAGTTTCTTTGTTCTCTCCCTATTGCAACCAATTTTGCAGACAGCAGGAGAGTAACCTCTCTGTAGTAACCCTTAATCCACCGGATTCCCTTCCGCCTGCGTATCTAGAGTTCCAGGATGTGTTTGACAAAAAAGGTGCAGACCAGCTACCTCCTCACCGCTCTTATGACTGTCCAATAGACCTTCTACCTGGGTCGGCCATCCCTTTTGGATGTATTTATCCGTTGTCTGAAGCCGAGTTACAGACTCTCCGTGAATATATTGATGAAAACCTGGCTAAGGGTTTTATTAGACATTCCACTTCGCCTGCAGGAGCAGGGATATTCTTCGTGGAGAAGAAGGATGGGTCTCTGAGACCCTGTATAGATTACCGGGCCCTCAATCAAATTACAGTCAAGAACCGATACCCTTTGCCCTTGATTTCTGAACTCTTCCAGCGTTTGGGGTCCGCTCGGTTCTTTACCAAGTTGGACTTGAGGGGAGCCTACAACTTAATTCGGATCCGTCAGGGTGACGAATGGAAAACGGTCTTCCGCACACGATATGGTCACTTTGAATACCTGGTCATGCCGTTCGGACTCTGTAATGCCCCTGCAACATTCCAGCACTTTGTAAATGACGTGTTCCGGGATTATCTTGATATTTTCGTCATCATCTACCTGGACGATATACTAATCTTCTCTTCCTCCCTCTCGGAACATCGGGAACATGTCCGTCGTGTCCTTCTGCGTCTTCGAGAGCATCAATTATACGCCAAACTGGAGAAATGTCAGTTTGAACAACCTTCTATTCAGTTCCTGGGGTTACTTATCACCAGTACCGGCATTGTGATGGATCCTGAGAAGGTGGCTGCCGTCTTGGACTGGCCACAACCTATGAATCGCAAGGAAGTACAGCGTTTTATTGGCTTCGCCAACTTTTACAGACATTTTATTAAAGATTTCTCACAGATAGTCCGCCCTATCACCGATCTCACCCGTAAGAATACTCCATTTGTCTGGTCTGAAGCTGCTGAGGAGGCCTTCTCTCATCTCAAGGAGCGTTTCACTTCTGCCCCTATCTTGAGACATGCCGACCCGAGCTCCCTTTTGTACTTGAAGTAGATGCCTCCGTCAATGCTGTAGGAGCAGTACTCTCTCAATGAGAATCTGAGCAAGGAGAACTCCATCCCGTAGCCTTCTTTTCCAGAAAACTGTCTTCAGCAGAGCAAAACTATGATGTTTGTGACCGAGAACTTCTTGCTATCAAACTTGCCCTGGAGGAATGGCGTTATCTATTGGAAGCTGCCAGACATCCAATTTTGATCCTCACGGACCACAAGAACCTGGAGTACCTTCGGTCTGCAAAAAGACTCCGGCCACGTCAGGCAAGGTGGTCACTATTCTTTTCCAGATTCTCTTTTCATATTTCTTACCGTCCAGGAAACAAAAATACCAAACCTGATGCACTCTCCCGTCTTCATCCTTCTGACCAAGGTCGTGAACCTGTGGAACCCACTATTTTGCAACCGAACCATTTTTTGTTACTTGAATCTGAACTCATTGCTGAGATTCGACGAGCATCCGATTCTATCCCAGAGAACCTACAATCTGAACTATCACGAGTAGATGGAATTCTGGTCCATCAAGAAAAGATTTTTGTTCCTGAATCTTTACGTTCCAGGGTTCTGGCCGAATTCCATGATCACCCCTTGGCAGGCCATTTCGGGCTCAAGACGACACTACATCCGATTCAACGTCATTTCTGGTGGCCCACCTTAAGAGCAGACTGTATATCATATGTTTCTTCTTGTGGGACGTGTGCCCGGAATAAACACATAACCACCAAACCTGCAGGTCTTCTCATGCCTCTCCCAGTGCCAGAACATCCCTGGGAACATATTTCTATGGACTTTATTGTAGAACTTCCACCTTCGGACAACAACAACACTATCTTGGTGGTTGTGGACTATTTAACCAAGTTTGCTCATTTTATAGCTCTCCCCAGCATTCCTTCGGCCTCAAAGTTAGCACAAGTTTTTGTGAAAGAGATTGTCCGCTTACACGGCCTGCCGTCTAAGATTGTGTCTGACCGCGGTTCCCAATTTACTGCCCGGTTCTGGACAGCGCTCTGTAGGAGTTTACGGATCACTTTGGCCAACTCATCGGCCTATCATCCCCAGACCAACGGACAAACTGAACGGGTGAATCAATCACTGGAGCAGTACATACGATGCTACTCCTCGGCCCTGCAGGACAATTGGACACAGTTACTCCCATTAGTTGAACTGGCTTATAATAACTCTGTCCATTCTTCGACCCGCCTCACTCCGTTTGCTGCAAATTATGGATTTGATGCCAAGACCTTGCCTGATACCTGCATCCCAGTGACTGTACCGGCAGCTGCAGATTTAGGAGCTCATCTAACTGCCACTCATCAGATGCTCCGAACAACCCTTCGAGCTGCCCAAGAACGTTACAAAAGGACAGCAGACACTCATCGGTCTTCAGCTTCTAATTTTGCAGTAGGAGATCAAGTCCTGCTCTCTACCACTCATCTAAGGCTTCATCTTCCCTCTAAGAAGTTGGGTCCTAAGTTTATCGGGCCTTTTAAGATTAAGAGAGCTATTAATGAAGTTGCCTTTGAATTGGAATTACCTAATCGCCTGAAGATACACCCAGTTTTTCACGTGTCCCTTTTAAAGAAAGGAACTTTTAGAGATTCCCAAGACAAACCTCCTGATCCAATTATTGTGGATGGTGAAGAGGAATATGAGGTTGAACAGATCCTGGATTCATGGAAGAGAGGTGCCTCCATTCAGTATCTTGTTCGTTGGAAAGGTTACGGCCCAGAGGAAGATTCCTGGGAGCCATCTAGTAATCTCAAGGCTCCACAATTAATCAGAGCTTTTCAGCGAAGACTCTCTAGATCAGCCGCCCAGAGGCGTCCTTTAAGGGGGGGGGCAATGTCAGTCTCCTCGCCTTTCCTGCCCTTTAAGGCATCGTGAGCGCACCATACCACGGACTGCATGCAGCAGCAGACATGCTCAGCTGCATGGTTTTAACAGAGCAGGCTCTTCTTCTGTCGCATGCTCCACAGTGACACCTGCTGTTCAGCCCATTGGAAGTGCACAAGGCCTAGAGTGTAAGCTCTTGGACTTGATTTCACCTCCTGGTGTCCTGAGTTTGAATGGACAGGAAGTGACTTCACCAGACTCTGGCACATCCCTCCCTGTGCTGATTGATAGCCCTATTTAAGAGGACAGCTGGCCTACAGCCAATGCTGTGTTATCAGCTCACTTCCTGGACCTTGTTTTTCCTGATTCCTGAATACCTGATTTAATACCTGGATTTATATACGGACGGATAACCTGATTTTTGACGCGGATTGCTTATGGACTTTGCCTGTTTTCTGCCTGCCTCTGACCCCGGATTCACCATTGGACTCTGTTCAGACTTTTTATTTGCTCTTTGGAGTTTTTTCTGCTTCACTTCGCCCCATACCTGGAGCTCAGCTCAGCTCTCCCCATGACTGTAGCCAGGAGGCTTGACACACCCCCAGTCTACAGTCAGTAGGTTCCTCTGACACAACCCTGAGTTGGCATGGCCCGGGAGCAGTCCCTGTCCTCCCATTGCCTCTGTCCTACACCCTTCCCTCCCCCAGCGACGTATCCTATGCTTTGGGTTCAGCTCCACTCTTTAGTGAGGACGATCAGATAGAGGACAGTCAGCAGCTACTGCCCAGCCAAGAAATGGAGGTGGCTTCTTTCGCTAGGCAGACAAATAGTGATGTGGAGAGTGGTGTGGGAGGTGGTGTGGCGGGCGTTCCAGCTCCTGCACCAGACACTGTTGAGGAAACCGAGAACATCAGTGATGTGCAGACACAACTCGATGATTATGATGATGATGAAGCCGGTCGCACTTGGGAGCCGGGTGCAGAAGGGGCTTCATCATCATCATCAGGAGAAGAGGGGCGCAGGTTGCCCCGGAGTCAGCAGCTGAGGCAACAAGGTGTTAGCAGCATGGTTGGCAGTCAGCATGGGGGCAGAATTGTAAAGTCTGGAGCCAAACGGGGCCAGGGTAGTTCACTTGCTGCACGGCAGGCTACCTTCTCGGGAGGTAGTGGAGCAGGGGTTCCTGGAGTTGGCGGCAGTAGCAGTGAATCAGTGCTAGCTGTTGGTGGAAAAAGTAGCTACTCGGCAGTGTGGCAGTTTTTCATCAAGCATCCGCAGGAGGGTAACATGGCCACATGCAAGATGTGTAGGCAGAAGGTAAAGCGTGGCCAGGGCCAAAATGTTGGCACCACGGCCCTGCGTCAACATATGCTGCGTCACCATAAAGCGGCCTGGGAGAACCGAGGCTCCGAAGAGGTGGTCCAGGCTGATTCCTCACCAAGTGGCACGCCGCTCCAAATTTCTGCCAGCCAAGGCTCCAGCACCTCAGCCGAAGGCAGCTGTGCATCATACCCATCGCAGATGGTCCTGCTCCTCCTCCTCCTCCAAGTCATGCATCCCGCCAGCAATCCATCAGCGAAAGCCATGTCCAAGAGACAGCAGTATGCGCCCACTCATCCTACGGCGCAGAAGCTGAATGTGCTCCTGTCCAAGTTGCTGGTGCTGCAGTCGCTCCCTTTCCAGGTGGTGGACTCTGCACCTTTCAGAGAACTGATGGCTTGTGCCGAGCCGAGGTGGAGAGTCCCAAGCCGTCATTTCTTTGCCAAGAAGGCAGTACCAGCGCTGCACAATTTTGTTGAACAGAAGGTGGGCCAGTCCATGAGCCTGTTGGTGTGCACCAAAGGGCATGGCAGCACCGACGTCTGGAGCTGTAACTACGGTCAGGGACAGTACATGTCGTTTACGGCCCACTGGGTGAATGTGGTTCCTTTGCAGCAGCAGCAACTTGGACAGGTCATGGCGCTTCGGCCTCCGCGCTCCCTGGGCGTTGTGCCTGTGACGCCGTGCGACTCGGCCTCCTCATTCTCAGCCATCTCCTTACCCTCCACTGTAGGGTCAAGTCTCAGTGCCCCTCCAGTCTACAATGTGTGCAGGGCAGGGAGGTGTCATGCTGTGCTTCACATGGTTTGTCTTGGTGAACGGAGTCACACAGGGGAGGAACTGCTAAAATGTATTCATCAAGAAATCCAAACATGGCTAACTCTAAGAAAACTGAAAATGGGAACCATGGTTACCGACAATGGGAAGAACATTTTGTCTGTGCTGCGACAAGGAAGCCTGACCCATGCGCCCTGCATGGCTCACGTCTTCAATCTGGTTGTCAAGCGGTTTCTGAAGTCTTCCCCCCATCTGCAAGACATCCTAACATCGGCAAGGAAACTGTGCATGCACTTCAGCCACTCCTACACCGCCAAGCACACCCTTCTTGAGCTACAGCATCAGGTAGCCCCCAACATAGTCTGATTTGCGATGTTTCCACCCGTTGGAATTCCACCCTCCATATGTTGGACAGACTAAATGAACAGAGAAACGCCATCACGGATTTCTTGATGATCCAAGCGGATAAGGGGACTCCCCTGTGTAACTTCAATGTCAACCAGTGGCAGCTCATATGTGAAACCTGCCGTTTGCTCAGGCCCTTTGAGGAAGCCACTTTATTTGTCAGTCGCCAGGATTACGGGATGAACGACGTGATTCCACTGCTTCATGTACTACAACACATGTTGGAAACCATGACTGGAGAGGCCCCTGGAGACATGGCATCTACATCTTACGGCCACATGAACCCCGTTGGAGCTGAACTGGAGGAGGAGGAGGAGGAGGAGGAGGAGGTGTGGCACAGTGAAGCACAGTTTAGGCTTGGCGAAATGGCTGGTTTATCTAGTCAGCTGACAGGAGAGGAGGAGCAGGAGCAGCCAGAGGAGCTAGAGGGTTGTGAGGAAGGCGAGACAGAGGACCCAGACACACCGTGGCAGTATGCAGTGGAGATGGAGACAGGTAGTCCCTCCGAGTCACTTGCACAAATGGCACGAAGCATGCTCACGTGCTTGTGTAGTGACCCCAGAATTGTTTCCATCTGTCAGCGGGATGACTTCTGGCTCTCCACCTTATTGGACCCTCGCTACCGGCAAATAATGGGGGCATTTTTTACACCCACTGAGAGGGAGGACAAACTGGCCTACTACAGAGACATCCTACGTAGTCAGTTGGCCGATGCCTATCTGTGCAATCGTCCATACTCTCGCAGGTCTGAATCGGGGGGGCCCTCTGCGCTCACCTTCCACTGCCATAGCTGCTGGGGGGGGGGGGTGGCAGGAGCAACAGCAGCAGCTCCATCAGCAGCAGCCTGAGTCTACAGTCGCTAATGAGTAGCTTTCTTCACCCCCATAGTGAGGCTACTCATGAGCAGCAGGAAGACCTGGAGCCGGACCTGAACCAGCAGGTCGTGTCATACCTTGACATGACCATGCCAACACACCTTGAGGATCTGCTGGACTTCTGGGCAGCCAAACTTGACTTGTGGCCGCAACTAGCAGAGTTTTCCCTGGAAAAGCTGTCCTGCCCGGCCAGTAGCGTGCCATCTGAGTGGGTGTTTTGTGCGGCGGGGGCCATAGTAACGCCGAGGAGAACTCGTCTGTCAACTAAAAATGTGGAGAGACTCACCTTTGTGAAAATAAATCAGGGATGGATCAGCCAGGATTTCCACCCACCAATGGCTGATGCATTCGAGTAGATTTAGCATGGTGACACGTTTTACACTTTCCAAATGGTGCAAAACATATTTATGTCTTTAGGCCAATTTTTGGGCTCCTGCTGATGCCAACTTCAGGGTATGCCTTTCAGACAATTTTTGGGTTCCTGCTGATGCCAACTTCAGGGTGTGCCTTTGAGCCAATTTTTGGGTTCCTGCTGATGCCAACTTCAGTGTATGCCTTTCAGACAATTTTTGTGTTCCTGCTGCTGCCAACTTCAGGGTGTGTCTATCAGTCAATGTTTGGGTTCCTGCTGCCAACTCCAGTGTCTCTTTCAGCCAATTTTTGGGCCCCTGCTGCTGCTGCTGCCAACTCCAGGGTGTCTTTAGGCCAATTTTTGGGCTCCTGCTGCTGCTACTGCCAACTCCAGGGTGTGTTTTTAGGCCAATTTTGGGGCTCCTGCTGCCAACTCCAGTGTCTCTTTCAGCCAATGTTTGGGCTTCTGCTGCTGGCAACCCCAGTGTGTCTGTAGGCCAATGTTTGGGCTCCTGCTGCTGCTGCTGCCAACTCCAGTGTGTCTTTACGCCAATTTTTGGGTTCCTGCTGCTGCCAACTCCAGGGTGTGTCTTTAGGCCAATTTTTGGGCTCCTGCTGCCAACTCCAGTGTCTCTTTCAGCCAATATTTGGGTTCCTGCTGCTGCTGCCAACTCCAGGGTGTGTCTTTAGGCCAATTTTTGGGCTCCTGGTGCTGGCAACCCCAATGTGTCTGTATGCCAATGTTTGGGCTCCTGCTGCTGCTGCTGCTGCTGCTGCCAACCCCAGTGTGTCTTTAGGCCAATGTTTGGGCTCCTGCTGCTGCCAACTCCAGGGTGTGTCTTTAGGCCAATTTTTGGGCTCCTGCTGCCAACTCCAGTGTCTCTTTCAGCCAATGTTTGGGCTCCTGCTGCTGCTGCTGGCAACCCCAATGTGTCTTTAGGCCAATGTTTGGGCTCCTGCTGCTGCCAACTCCAGTGTGTCTTTAGGCCATTTTTTGGGCTCCTGCTGCCAACTCCAGTGTCTCTTTTAGCCACTGTTTGGGCTCCTGCTGCTGGCAACCCCAGTGTGTCTTTAGGCCAATGTTTGGGCTCCTGCTGCTGCTGCTGCCAACCCCAGTGTGTCTTTAGGACAATTTTTGGGCCTAAAGGCTCCTGCTGCCAACTCCAGTGTCTCTTCCAGCCAATGTTTGGGCTCCTGCTGCTGCTGCCAACTCCAGTGTGTCTTTAGGCCAATTTTTGGGCTCCTGCTGCTGCCAACTCCAGAGTCTCTTTCAACCAATGTTTGGGCTCCTGCTGCTGCTGCCAACTCCAGTGTGTGTCTTTAGGCCAATTTTTGGGCTCCTGCTGGCAACTCCAGTGTCTCTTTCAGCCAATGTTTGGGCTCCTGCTGCTGCTGCTTCCAGCTCCAGTGTCTCTTTCAGTCAATGTTTTGGCTCCTGCTGCTGCTGCTGGCAACTCCAGTGTGTCTTTAGGCCAATTTTGGGCTCATGCTGCTGCTGCTGCCAACTCCAGTGTGTCTTTAGGCCAACTGTTGGGCTCCTGCTGCTGGCAACTCCAGTGTCTCTTTCAAGCAATGTTGGGCTCCTGCTGCTGCTGCCAACTCCAGTGTCTCTTTCAAGCAATGTTTGGGCTCCTGCTGTTGCTGCTGCCAACTCCAGGGTGTGTCTTTAGGCCTATTTTTGGGCTGCTGCTGCCAACTCCAGTTTCTCTTTCAAGCAATGTTTGGGCTCCTGCTGCCGCTGCTGCTGCCAACTCCAGTGTGTCTTTAGGCCAATTTTTGGGCTCCTGCTGCCAACTCCAGTGTCTCTTTCAGCCAATGTTTAGGCTCCTGCTGCTGCTGCTGCCAACTCCAGTGTGTCTTTAGGCCAATTTTTGGGCTGCTGCCAACTCCAGTGTCTCTTTCAAGCAATGTTTGGGCTCCTGCTGCTGCTGCCAACTCCAGGGTGTGTCTTTTGGCCAATTTTTGGGCTCCTGCTGCCAAGTCCAGTGTCTCTTTCAAGCAATGTTTGGGCTCCTGATGCTTCTGATGCCAACTCCAGGGTGGGTCTTTCAGGCAATATATGGGCTCCTAATGCTGCTGCCAACTCCAATGTGTTTTTCAGGCAATATATGAGCTCCCTATGCTGCTGCCAACTCCTGGGTGTGTCTTTCAGGCAATATATGGGCTCCTAATGCTGCTGCCAACTCCTGGGTGTGTTTTTCAGGCAATATATGTGCTCCCTATGCTTCTGCCAAGTCCAGAGTGTGTCTTTCAGGCAATATTTGGGCTTCCTATGCTGCTGCCAAATTCAGGGTGTGTTTTTTAGGCAATATATGGGCTCCCTATGCTGCTGCGAACTCCACTGTGTGTCTTTCTGGCAATATTTGGGCTCCCTATGCTGCTGCCAAATTCAGGGTGTGTTTTTCAGGCAATATATGGGCTCATCATGCTGATGCCACCTCAAGGCTCTGTAATTGTGCCGCTCTGCGTCAGCGAATCTAATAGCGACGCCTCTGATCTGCATGTCATACCTCTTTACAATAGTATTTCACTAACTCAGCATGCATCCTATGCATGTTACAGCCAAGAAAAACGTTCTGGCTTTCAGACGCCCAGAAATAGCCGTTTTAATAGCGATTCGTCGCAAATAAATTCGGACCGAAACGATTTTTCCCGGAAAATTTGGCGAATCAGCCGAATCTAATTTTTCAAAAGTTCGCTCATATCTACCTGCTTCCTGCACAGCTTAGATTTGTTCTGTTCTCTCACTGGTTGCAGGGTTCACTTGCAGAGTAAACCCGTCCTCACCATCAGGGAAAATGAAAATATTTTTGTAGACTCTGGTGGTTGTGCCCCATATAATTGATTAGCCTCAGATTTTCTTTGCCACGTCTGGCCCACTCAGCACTTTGAACAGCATTTCTGAAGAACCCAGATTATTTGGATAAAACGTCTGTGTCTATGCAAGAGACCTGCGCTAGATGACCCTGCTAGATTTGCCAATAGTCTATGAACATCTGATCATTTTTAGATATGTTTTGGCAATTAAAGGGACTCTAAAGCCAACTGCAATAGCCAGCCAGCAAGCAGCTGACCTGATGCCTGTCCTGCCTGGTGCCTCTCCTCCATTTCCAGTAGCGTAGCTATAGCAGGGCTTTAAATGTTGCCCACTTTTCCAAAAAGTAGCCTACAGCTACCATGCCCTGTGCTGCTCTCAGCTTGAGTGAGTACAGTAAACCCCAGTGGTCCAGGAGTTGTCTATGACCACAGCAGAGTATATGAATGACTCATAATGCTGTGCCATAACACACCCTTTCTAGCTCAGCCACCACCCAGAAATTGATTAGTTTTGCCTAGCATACATAAGCTATTAACATAGAGAGATATTCAGTTGCTTTAATGGCTCATTTTACAATTTTCCCAAGAGGGAAAGGGTTGGAAAAAGTTAGTGTGTTGTCTGCACACCATGCTCAGGAATGATTGACCACCCAATAAAAAAACAAAAGGCTACTCACGGATAATTGGTCTTAGACCATTGGCAACTCACCTGATCGCTGGATCACAGCCCATGTGTCCCACATGGCCCACATAGGCATGAACATGGGTCAGAATTAATGGCATGTCGAACTCGCATCCTGCCATCAGGTACAGGCGTGCTGCCACGCTCTTTCCATTCACTGCAATGGAGAGGGTGTGACTGGATAATGGAGCATACCTTGAAGCTAGTTGGACGCAGCACTCAGGATGTTAGCTGAAGACATGTACTATAGCATTTCAGCATTCAGTGCTACACAGGATCAATGCTGCGGGAGGTTAGAAGAGTATACAATAGCCATTTTTCTATAGCTTTTTTTTTTCTAGTCAAAGAAAATATAAATCTTTCCAACAAAGAAACATATCACTTCAATGGAATATAAAATGTCACAGCTTTTGACAGATATCATATGCGCCACATTATTTCAGATCATTGACTTCAAATGCTTCAAACACTAATTATAAGACACAAAGCGCAAGCAGGATTTTTGCTCAATCATTTCTCACTCTTTACGACATGCTTTTTTGATGCCTTGTTAAACATTTGAAACAGCTGACTGAATTCCTGAAGGGTAATTGTCATATCAGGCTCTTTAATTGCTAGGCTAAGGTCCAAGGTCTTCCGGTCTTTTTACTTACCTTTTATTCAGACAGCAATAAATGATGGGGTTGTACATGGTTGAGCTCATTGCCAGCCAAAATATAGCCAAGTAGATTTGTTGGATGTATTTCCATCTTTCCACTTTAATATCAAGTGCCGTAACAATAAAAAATATATGGTATGGGAGCCAGCAGATTGCAAATGTTACAACAACCACGATCATCATTTTCACCACCTGCAAATGAAAATAATATACATTATGGCATGCATATGTAATTAATATAAGTATATTTTTTACCAGCTGGCATACGCCAACAGAAATGTCTGATCATCAGGAACTAGAGTTGAGCAAACACATCAGGTTGATTCGTTGATTGAATCATTCACAGATTAGGATGGAACCTTTTTTTAAAAGACTAAAAATTCAAATTGTGCACTTACTGACAAAATCCAGTTTATTTGTTCATCATTTAAATATTCTAATAAGGGTGTATTTTCTAGCAACATTTCTAGGGTTATTTAAGAAGAGCACCCACAACATTGGGGGCTATTTAGATGATTTTCCACCGGAGAGACGATGAGAGGTTCTGGGAGTTTTTCCTCACTCAGCACAGAACAAAAGTAAAAAAGAAAAATGTTTCTGCCCCCACCTGTAGCATTAACCCATTGTAGATGTACGGTTGTTAAATAAAATACTTACATTCTGTTTTCTTCACTAATTGTGTGCTGAGAGAAGGAAAATTTCCCAAACCTATTGCAACATCTCAGATCCAAATCCCATAAGTTTGAGACGTGTTTGAATAATCTCTACCCTACCTGTAGGACTGCCCTATCAGAGGCAGTGAGAATTTTGATATATTTATTCAAAAGCCAACTAAGTTTAGTGATGTATAAAATTGGGGATTAGAATCAATGATGAACATACAGAAAGCTACAAATATATGGCAGGGCCTCATATTGAATTTGGGACATTCTTTTGGGCTCCACAATTGGTGTTAATGCAAAGACAACTGAATTATTCAATGGGATTGGGATCTCTCTTACATTGAATAGTTATTGAAAATTAACATATTTAGTTTAGAAAATAGAAGGAATCTAATAAATATACATTGATATATACAAAGTCAATGCAATGATTTTGCAAGTACATTTTATTCATCACATATTTCAAAAGAACAGAAGCTATTTTGGGTAGATTGAGGAGGTGATGAGGGTAGGAGGGGATTCATTACAGGGGTATTGTCTTCTCATATACCAAACTGTATGGCTAGATTTTGGTATTGGAACTTTATAGATATGTGATAAGAGGCTGATTTAAGCCTAGAACCATGTATTGCCATTTGTGCACCTATGTAGTGGTGCTTAGAGAATCTGCAAGAGTACGCTGAAAATGGGTATCACGTAGCTTTGGAGTTAGGCAAGTGATGCTGTAGTATGGTGTCCAGCATTGATAAATGTGATGTCCGGAGGGTGCTGTAGAAACACTCTCCCTCAATCAATGCATATGTAGCTCCCCGAGGAAAAGCCGCCCAAGGCTACATATAACAGGACAGACGCTAAATGTGCACATCATAATAAGGCCCTTAGGTTTAACTTTTCTCACGCAAAAGGTCCATCTCAATGGACGAGGAGCAACATTTATTAAATGAGGCAGAGATTTGTATTTTACACATGTTTAATTAACAGCAGGGGTTTACTTGCTAATGGTTGTGAATGCTAGTCAATAGGTTAATGTTATTATTCATAAGGTTATCAGCAGATTTGCAGTCTACTGTGATTAATGTTGAATTAATGTCAGCCTAGTTGCATAACCTTACATTATTTATCGTTTAAGATTTGGAGAGGTGATTCACATTTCTGAGATCCTCTGTGATCCCTAATAAATACCTATTGGGCTAAAATTGAATAAAAGGTCCCCTATTCCAGAGTAAACAAATATTGGGACTATGACCATCTGCCTTTGGATACTTGTGTTCTTGGAAAGCCTTTCCTAATCAAGTGCCAACAAATAAACTATAATTTATTAATAATACATTTGTCCAGAAAATAATAATACATTAATAATACATTTGTCCAGAAAATCTACAGAAGCCGTGATGAGGAAGTGTACAGGTCAGGCGGAGAAATTGTCCAATGTAAAGATTTTTTAACACATTTCTAAATAACACACTATAGCATATTGATTTAAAAGAAAGCTGGTGAGAAGATGCGTGAAGATATGTTCAGAAGTGTATTTTCTTCCTCTAGAAAATAATTGATGATCAACCATGTATTGATATTGTTCATTAAAGCAGACTTAGGGGGTTATTCAAAAAGGGATAGTGCCAGGTAGTGCCTCGTAGCAGCAGGCAGCGTGCACTGTAGGCAAAACCATATTTATGAAAGTGAATCTGGTGAGCGACTCTAACAGCACCATTTAGCGTCCGATATATTATTACAGGCGGCTCAGCGTATAGCGCCGGCGCTCTAGGCTCAGGAACGCCAGGTATTACCTTTCGCTCACTCTTCCATATATTTCAGTGGCAGTTCATTTGCTTGTGTTTAAACAGCGTGTTTGACATTTACATTTTTTTTGCTCAAATCATTGTGTGACCTCTCCTGGCTGCAAACAAACACTTTTTGAAACTTTTTTGACTTTTTATGCAGAATTGTCATTACAGGTCTGGCACTAAAGTGTTAATGTCCCAGTGTTAAAACAATGTCATTCCATGTGTTTTCGCTTTGTTACTGGTGTATATGTGTTCAAATCAGACTTTAATCACACAGCATCTGGCGCTCTATGCTATAGCGACCAGATTTAGAGCGCCCACGCTGTGTGTGTGTCCTTTTTTGATAAGTATGGTGTGGAGCGGCGAGAGTCGGTCGCACTGAGCTGGCGCTACTTTTCGCTCGCTGCAGCGCTGTACTGGTGTTAGAGCGCACAACATACATCACATTTATCAATGCAGGCCAGGTTACTACAGCGACTGAGGCGCTCTGTTACAGCGCCCGATACCCGCTCTAAGCACTGCTATACAGATGCTCATCCTCCAATACCTGGCATTAGTAATGAATCAGCCTCCACAAGTCCCTTAGGAAGGGACTTTCACTTCCACAGGTAAGCATTGCCTCTTTGCCCAATGAGTAGCTGCAGAGTTTTCCCAGGTGACTGGTGTCACCTTCAACCCAACCACAACTAGCTAGCTCATGCGTAGGAATTGAGGTTTAATGTGAAAAATCGGATTTGTATTTTTTTCAGTGGTTTCTCAGTAATTTTGTAGCTTTTTAAAATAAAATATTTTCGAGAAAACCATATTGCATATTACATTCAGATAAAATACAAATATTGTGCACCCTATCAATGGTTGAACCCTCAAAAGTAAAAAAGAATAAAACATCTCTCCAGCCAAACCAGCCCCAACACCAGCTATGTGGGCTGGTACACCAGGCCCTGAAGGCTACTTAGCCCACATGGGCTCTTCTGCACCCCCTGGCCTGGGGATGCTGGTAATCGGTCAGGGGGTTTTGTCAAGGCACCAACTTGCTGGCAGATGACTTGCCAGCCCCTCCTGCCCTGTGAAATGGCATAGGGGTCTCAAGGACCCCTTACCAGTTCACAGACAGTTAAATGCAAACATACACACACACACACACACACACACACTCAATAAAGTCCATTTAGTTTTTACAACTTGCCTGCTTCCAATGCCCTGTCCGGCGCTGTCCATCACTGCTGTCTGACAGCTGGAAGTGATCATTGGAGAGCCAGAAGCAGGGTAAAGGACATCATCTCATTGTCGCAATAAAAGGCCCCTCCCTGTAGCCGCAAGCAAGATGCCAGTATCCTTGTTGGAAGTCCATCCTGGATAGGGGTGAGCTTTTTTTGTACACTGGGGAAAATGCCAAGCATGTATAATCTACACAGCTGCCACTTAATGGTCAGAGAAGCAGCTATGTACATTCTAAGTAGTTGGCATTACAAGGGTTAAATGAAGCACCTGAGGGCATTGCAGCAAGATGGTAGTTAAAGTGGACCAACACCCATGATTTTCACTATCCTCGGTTTTGGTCCACTACCGCGGGGCACCCCGATCGCGTGGAGGGATCTGATCGAGATCTATAAGATATCTATAAGATTCCCGGGACGATCCCCCCTGGGTGTTGGTCCACTTTAAGCCAGTGCAAGCTTCAAGAACCGCCGGACAAGTAAGGGATCATTGATAAGCATGCAGTAGTTTGCCTGCTTACCAATTATATTGTTTCTTTATCATTGAATTGGTTGTTACAACATATGGAGTTTAGAACTGCATATAATATAATATATATATATATATATATATATATATATATATATATATATATGCTTTGTACAGCATATAAATCAAAATAAGGTATTTCTGCAAGGAGCACAGTACATTTGTAAAGAATCTTAATGAACTTAAAACAGATTTGTGTTTTAGTCTAGAGGAGCCTAAGTACTCTCAAAATTCTTAATTAATTAATAAAAGATCATAAAATTCATCTGCATTTTTATTAAGAATTGTTGTAGAGTTTATCTTGTGAAGTTTGACATAAATCATGTATTGAAGTCATTACCTTTTCCCCTCTAGTATTTAAGTGATTATTTCTTTCAGGGCAATAAAATTATATTTCCACTCCGTGTCTTAGTCATAGCTCAGGAAATTACTTTCACGCCCCTATTATACTTTTTTGGCACTGTTTAGCTATACATTGGATTTTATAGCTGTTCAATGTCATTATGCTTCACAAACTATTATGATTTTCTATTTCAGGAATGGTTAGTACATTTATAGCATGACTGCATAGCATGATCTTTTTTTTTTCTTTTATACAGTTTTTTTACATTTTATTAATAAAGATAAATAGGCAAAGTCTATATAAAATACTCAGCGGAACAGGTAAATAGGTGCAAATAATTTTCACCACCAGTGCTCACAAAGATCTTCTATGTTGGTGCAGTGTTTGCGTCACCCAGTAATATAGAAAAATGTACCAGATCGCCTTACATACTTTATCCATAATTTCAAACAAGTAAAGCTCCATACTATACCATGTGGACAAACACTATCTTCCGTTTCTCCGCCCACGGGTCTCGGCAGTACTCGTCGGAGATAGAAATCACATGATGTAAAGGCTCTGCCCCACGAGTTTCATCACCTCGACTTAATCAATGGCCCCATGGTATCATACAGAGCTTTGCTTATTTGGAGTTATGGAGAGAGGGTGTAAGGCTATGTTCAGCCTTTCCTTCATTTGATCATGGGTGTTTTATAAGCTGATTTTTATGTTTATTTAATAAACGGTATTTTAAAAGGCCAGGCCGTTTCCCGGTTTCTTAACAATATCACATTAGTGTTGGTTTGATTCTCTTTTTTATGCATGGACATCTATTAAAATGGAGTGGCAATAATGCTATTATTTTGGAAGTTTGTTGAATCCTTTGGGGTAAAAAAGTGTGTGATTAAGGTGGAACCAAACTGATCTGGTTACATAACAGCCTAAATACTGAAGGGATTTGGTACATTTTCTATATTACTGGGTGATGGAAACACTGCACCAAGATAGAAGATCTTTGTGAGCACGGGTGGTGAAAATGAACTGCACCTGTGACTTTGCCTATATACCTTTCTTAATGTATATGCTGAACAGATGTGACACTTCTATATTCCTAGCAGTTGGACATTTATTTATGTGTTTATTCAAATTTGTAACATATAAGTAATTAGCTTGGTTTTAGAAATATTAATATATTTCAGGATTGTTAGAAGTATTTTTACATTAATAGAAGAACCCACTTGATTTCTGTATTATGTTTTTTTTTTTAAATCTCTATATCATGAGTAATAAAATAATGGGTTTTTCTGGTAGACGAATCCCTCTTTACACTTTAGTAATAAATGAGTTAGATTATAGCAGATTAACCAGCTTTATTTTATTTCATATGGAAAAGAGGAAGGAAAGTATAAACATTCGAAATTATATTTATCATAACAGCAAAACAAGGGATTACTACTCCTTTTTATTTATACATGTTAGTCTGTAAAAGGGGACTTTAGTTGCAAATACATTAGTAGAGCTAATAAGGACATCTTCTTTAAAGTTATACTAAAGGCAAGCCCAATGTCCCACTGCATTGGGCTACACGTTTCAATCTGTTTTAAAAAAGACTCTGTAGTTCCTCAGTTATCTTTAAAAGTATTAGAGCATTGGAGACTCGTAGAAAAAATGAAGAGAAACAGTGGGTGTGGCAACGCTGTGATGTAAGCACACTGTACAGCAGCAATGTGATGTGAGCACACTGTGATAAGTGTAAGAGGAGAGAGGAGGGCAGGGTTTCATAGCTGCAGAGAGAGGCAGCCAATCAGGACGTTTGGGCAGTGAGTGGGGGGGTGTTTACATTCTTCGTCCACTGAAGGTTGATTGATGGACCAGGTTAGCGGGATGGGGACTGAAAGCTGAATGAGGAAGTGATTTTCCTCAATTAAAGTTAAGCTACTGATATTTATTTTTTATTTTTTGACTTGCCAATCACTGTGAATGTGCAGGTCCTAGCTGCTTCCCTTAGCTGAGTGGCATACTAATCTTCATCCCCACCTACCCTCTTCTTCTTCTACCTACCCACTGGCCTGCACACTCACCTATCCTCCCATCCCCAACCACTGACCTGCACCCTCACCTATACCTTCTCCCCAGTTGCTGACTTGCACCTACCCCCCAGCTTCTGATCTGCACCCTCTCCTTTCCTCCCCTTCTCAGCCACTGCCACGCTCACCTCACCTACCCTTCTCCCCAGTCCCTTTCCTGCACTTATCCAGGAAGCTTTTGACCCTAAATGTATTGATATACAAGCCAAAGCCTTCTTTACTTCCCAAGGTGCAAAAATCACTCATAAGCCTATCTGATCACCGAATTGTATCAGGCATGGGGTCTCTTACAGAAAAAGCTAGTCAATATGTTGATTATGTCTTACAACCCCTGGTACAACAGTTTTCTTCATTTGTGTAGGATACAGGACACAATCTGAAGATTCGGGAGTGCGTATTACTTAAAGGGGCTGTCCTCATCCTTCTCAATATAGGCGCTCTACTCAAACATTCCCCACTGGAAAGGACTCCTGGCAGTGGAAGAGTTTTTGAATGAATGGGGCAAGGACCAGCAAACCCATGGTTTGCTTCTACTCTGGCTCTTCATACTTACCACAGTCTCTTCTTCTTTAATGGTGACCATTGCCACCAGGTGCTGGGAGCAGCAATGGGGACAACATGTACCCCATCTTTTGCTAACCTGTACCTGGAGGCATAGGAGAAGAGATTGTGAAGTAATGAGACCTTGTCGATATATCTTTACCACATTCTGTCATGGCACAAGTACATCAACTGTACCCTATGTTTCTGGACCAGGCTGAAGTAGGAACATATCAACAACAATGACAAAAAGTTTAAATTTACTCTTAAATTTAGTGCATCAGGGATAGCATTTCTGGACCACCACATCTTTTTAGATACATATGTAGTAATCCCAGTAATTTAACACTATTGCAAACCATCTGTGGCCAACACTATTTTAAGAGCTGAGCAATTAGCTTGCTCCTCCCATATCGGGAATTATTGCAGGCAGAATGCAATACTCAATGAAAACCTCCTAAGGCAAATTATCCTTATCTTTTACCGACTCTGAATATCAGAGATTAATTAGTACACAATTACTATGTAACCTCAAAAAAGAGAATATATTGTAAAATAGGGGCAGCAACATGTTCAGGTTTATTAAAAATAAAGGTGATCCAACTATCCAATGTTGAGTCAATAGTAGCAAAACACTTCATACATTGTGACTCTAAACACATAATTTATTTATTAACCTGCCTATGCAATAGATTTACTGTAAATCAGAAAAACAAATCCCAAGCTTACACATGTTTGAGCACCATTATAATATCTCAAAAGGGGATCAAAAACCCAAGTTACCCAACTGGACGTTCAGGGTCTAATGAAGCTCCATTAAAACCCAATAGTAGATAGTAGAGAATAGAAGATTAGTAGTAGGCAAACCGAAACCACAAATTTTGGGTTCATATTTGAACTTCAGCCAAAAGTTTGTCTTCAAGTTCGGTGTCCAGTCCAAACATGGAAAAGCTGGTTGATGAGCTTCAACCCCCTAAATTAAGGGTGCAGCAGCAGGTAGCTGCTGTAAATTTCCTCAGCCTGACCGACCCTCTTCCCCAGCAGTGGCGGCAGCAGAGTGACTTTATAATTTGGCAACAGCCAGGGCTACAAAAAGATGGCCACCAACTCCTATGAGTGAGGACACATCTAGTGTCAGCACTGCAGCTCATTCATGGGAGCCGGTGGCCATCTTCCTGTAGCCCCATCTGGGGCCAATTTAAAACGCCCCTTCACCGCCACCACTGAAAGGATCTGGCTGAGGTAAGTTACAGTAGCATGCCTACTGCTGCACACTATGTGCCGCCCCTGCCACCGCACAAAGTTTGGGTTCCCATTATATATTTATGTTCGGCCAAACTTGCTGGACCCGAACTTTGTGGGGCTTTGCCCATCCCTAGACATTAGGAATGCTGCCCTGAAGATAGAGACAAATTGAATCTTCAAACCAAGTGCAAAAGAACCCCCAAGATAGACTCCATAAAGTAAATAGTTAAAACAAAGGATAATACAATGTGTATCCACTATGCAAAAGATAGTGACATTACTTCTAGCGCAGGGGTTCTTTCGTTTTTTCATCAAGTACCACTTTTTGATTCAGTTTAAGTATCACCTGGTTGGTGTGTAATCATTGTCAGTTCCCTAAAATTGTAATTAAGAGACACAAAACCATTTAAATTGAATGAATCACACAAAAATTTGACAGCTTTTTATTTATGGGGACACTTGAGTGGGAGTGCGTATGGCTAGAGTTCATCTTTAATTATAATATTGGGTAGAGATATCAAGATTCCTAAAGTAAAAATGCCTTGAAGGGATATATGCTGATAATGTTTGAAAATAGTTTTAATTCTGATGGCTTATGTGGCTAAATGATTGGTTGGGCTATGTTACAGGGTGGGGTCTATTGTGATGGGTAACATGACAGTGTATCTAAGTGGCTGCATTGCATGCTCAGGGTTCTCCCCTGTGTGCTCCCAACAATATTGAGATTAGAAAAGAATTAGAAAGAAACTGTAACAGAAAATATATTAAAAATATGTTGAAGCACACTGCTTATAAACATTCACAGAAATATGGTTATAGGAGATCTATAAGGAAATTTTTAGAAGGGGTTCAATAAATCCAAAATACGCCCACTCACTGCACATTAACACACTGTAAATCAAGAAGAGTAGAGAAACGAACACCCATAGCACTAAATTATGCATCCAAGGGCGTGATTTAATGCTGGAAATATATTACAATAAATACAGACGACAATAGCATTGACAGCATAATAAGTACAAAAAGTAACAAAAAATGACCACCAGGTGGCGAGGTAAACAAGTTTCAGCACTTAGTCGGTAGTACCCCTAGTAAAATGTGTCCATGGGAAGTAGGATAAATAAGTCCATAATTATGTAGCAAACTAGAAGCATAAGAGTCCCAATGGAGTAGTAGGAGTGGTTACCAAGCGCATCAGTGTTCAGTGCACAGAGATGTCAGATAAGAAACAATTTGCAGGAAGAGGTTAAATAGAGCTTACTGGCTGGAATACAGGTGGATAATATGCAGAAACTCTTGAAGTTTCGGTATAACAACCGTTATGAAGAGGAAGCAGTATCAAATGGCAGATAAAGTATCCTTACATTAGAGAGACGGTATTTCCAGCGTGCTACTCATTTTGGCGCCTCTTAATGATGTCACCCGCAGCTGTCACAACATGTCCCGGCCAGTCATGGGTAGGATGGCAAGCTTGCCATCCAGACCCAGACATGGCACACGGGGCAGGAAGTGACGCCGCTAGTGAGGGGAAAGCAGAACCGTGAAGCAAACCAAGAAAATGACAATGGCCATCGCAATGACAGTTGTGATATCAAACCGACAAAATGGTCGCTTATAGTCATACCCGGATCTCCGTCTGTTATGTTAAGTACCAAGGAGTGCAGGCTGAAATGTAGATGGAGGCGGCTCAATGGTTTGTACATCAAAAAGGAAGGGGTCCTCTAGATACGAAAATAGTAATTTGTGAATGGCTAGCGCGGGCATGCTCCCTGTTAGAGGGAAGCGGGGGATGCGGTGATTGGACGAGTAGCTGCGACCAGGAAGAGGTGAGTTTGTGCGGGCGATCTGGGGGTTTCACACAACAGGGCTCCCCAGATCGGGACCAAAACCCAGGATAGTTGAAATCCACTTTAAGTCCATCAGGGCTCAAGGTCTGTATGTAAGGGACTTATCTCTGCCAGGGGGCCCGCGGAGAGCATCTGCTGGCCGACGCGGCACTCGACACAGCGCTCCTGCTGCCAAGTGCAGCCACCGCTCCTGGATGACGGGGAGTGTGGCGCGTCACTCTGGCAGCCTCCCCCTCCCCTCTCTAGCTGTGCAGGCGCGTGCCCCGCAGTCTCTAAATTTCACCACTAGGAGGCGCTGTGCTGCGAGTCCTCCACACCTGATGGGAATCAGGGGCTGACCAGTCTTGCTGCCAGGACTGACCAGCCCCTTGATGGTGTCTCCAATCACTTACAGTGTTGTAAGTTGCACCAATCAGCACATACACTCCCGCCCCCCAGGGTGGCCATTGGTCAGTTCCCCAATACATATGGAGTCAGCCCAGTACTCAGTGCCTGTGATAGTCTCTTGTGATTAGGGTGTGATTTGACTAATGATTATCTGTTTCTGACCCGGCTTGATCGACCATCCCCATCTGCTGCCTGAACCAACCTCTGCTTGGTCTGACCTCGAACCTGCCTGCCCCTTTGGATACCCCGCGATCTCTGACCTCCCAGCTTGACCCTTTGGCTACCCCTGACTACGCACCTGTCTCATCCCTGTACTCTGACGCACCAGAACTGTCTTCCTGTGTATGACCTTGGCTTTGGGGTACCCTCACGGTTCATCGACCTTCACCGTAAGCAGGCATCCTTTGCGCCTATTAAGACCTAGGGACAACTGTGTCCGGCGAGGTGTCTCTAGTGCCCCGGCAAACAGGGGCTTGACTATAGGCAGAAGTGGAGGTGGAGATTGGGGGTTGTCTGTTTACAGAAGGCTGGTGTCCCGCTGGGCATCACACTGTAACAGAAAATTCCAGTACAATTCTCATTGTAATAATTTTAATAATCCTTTAATAATAATCTTTTTTTATCAGTGTCCCCATCTCTCCTAAACAGTTTGACCGCCTCTATTACAAAAAATCGTAATTGGCTTACATGATGCCCAATTCTAGGAAATGTCTAGCCACAGAGGGTTCAGTTTTTCTTCAGTTATCTGAAAGGTTTTACCAATATAACCCTTACCACATGGGCAATTTAAGAGGTAAATCACATTTTTAGAGGAACAATTTGCAAAGCTGTGGAATCTATATATATATATGATATATCTCCTGCTAGTCTTGGGGGGTGTGAATGTGGTAGTCGTGTAGGTGTAACTGCATTGTGTGCAGTGTCCACATGGGAACATTCCTGAAGGGCTTCCAAACTACTTAACCAATTCTGAGTTGAAAGTGGTTGTGGGGTTCAAAACTTAGCTTTGACCAGTGAATTCTGTAAGTTCCTAGCTCTTTTGTACTCTATGGGGGGGGGGTCCTTAAATGTTTCTACCAATTTGTCATCTGTACTAATTACAGATCAATGTTTTCTTTTTAATTGTTGTACCTGTCTAGAGAGATCAGAGAATGTGAGAACTAGGGATATACATTTATTCTCATTTTACTCCTAAACTTGCGTAAAGTGGACTTGTCAAGTGCCCGGGCTCTGGCTTGTGCAGCTCTTAGTTCTGAATAGTCATATCCCCTTTGGATCAAATTTTGTACGTGCTCTTCTGAAATCTTTTCATAGAGGGTGTCAGTTGTGGTAATCCTACGAATATGAACAAATTGGCTATAGGGTCGGGCCTTGATCAAAGAAGGTGGATGGAAACTATTAGCTTGTAAGAATGTATTGTGCTCCGTGGGTTTCCTAAAGACATCAGTAACAGGGAGGCCTTTGTCAATAGATACTTGTACATCTAAGACTCGTAAATGGCCACCAGCCACATACACTTCTTAGACATACAAGTATCAAATCATAGTTGTCTGACTATAAGCATCCATTTTGTTGGTTATATACATTGCTAAAACCTCAGTCATTTTGTTGGTTTGATATCATAGCTGTCATTGCAATGGCCGACGCCATTTTCTTGGTCTGCTTCAGCGCTCTTCTTCCCCCTCACTAGCGTCGTCACTTCCTGCCCTGTGCACCATGTCCAGATGGTAAGCTTGCCATCCTACCCATGACTGGCCAGGACATATTGTGACAGCCGCAGGTGATTTCATTAAGTGGTGCCAATACGCTTTTGGCTGCATCTAGCACGCTGGAAATACCGCCTCTCTTATATAAGGATACTTTACCGGCCATTCGATACTGCTTCCTCTTGATAAAGGTTGTTTTACCGAAACTTCGAGAGTTTCTGTATATTATCCACCTGTGTTCCAGCCAGTAAGCTCTATTTAACCTTTTCCTGCAAATTGTCTCTTATCTGACATCTCTATGCACTGAACACTGATGTGCTTGGTAACTATTCCTACTACTCCATTGGGACTCTTATGCTTGTAGTTTGCTACATAATTATGGACTTGATTATCCTACTTCCCATGGACACATTTTACTAGGAGTTCTACTAAGTGCTGAAACTTGTTTTCCACGCCACCTAGCAGTCATTTTTTGGCTACTTTTTGTATTTAATATGCTGTCAATGCTATTGTCTTCTCTATTTATTGTAATATACTTCCAGCATTAAATTACGTTCTTCGATGCGTTGTTTTGTGCTGTGGGTGTTCGTTTCTCCACTCTTCTTGATTTAGAGAAATTGTAACAACAATAAGGAAAGGTGCCAACACATTTTGTCTATGAATACCTTTATTTTGTGCTCCACCTAGCAGCTTCCAGGTTAAAGTAGCATGGAAATAGGAATCTGGTGACTAACCCTCCCCAGTCCACAGCTTTAAAATCTTGATACATGCATACACCTGCAGAGTGGGCTGACATGTAAGTGGGCTGCATGCTTATAAATGATATTTATACAGTTTAGATGCCTTTGCCCTTTTTTATTTCTGCACTTTGGGACAGCTTTAAAAGTTTTAGCGAGACCTTTAAGAGAATCAGAACAATCCCACAGAAATAAACAGAATTCTGTGCATAATCCTAAAGCATAAGCAGATTTTATTTGCCTAGGAAACTGATCCTCCTTATTAATATAGCCTCATATCTCAGAGTTTGCCCAGAGATGGTAGGACATTTTTGCAATGTATCCTTAATATATGGCCTGTTATATATTTAACAATAAGTTAAATTTATTTTAGTTATGTATCTGTTGATAAAATCTGACAGTTGCAGTATATGGCAAAACTATGGGGGTTATTTAAGAAACGCTAGCGCCAGGTAGTGCCACGTAGCCGCAGGTAGCGTTGGGTGAACGCTGGGCGTTGTATGTGTAAACCACATTTAAGAAAGCGAATCTGGAGAGTGCCTCTAACAGCGCCATGTAGCGTCACATGTATTACTAGAGGCAGCTCAGCATATAGCTCCAGCGCTATATGTTCAGGAGCTCCATCATGTACTACCTTTCACTCAGTAGCTCTCTGCCATACATTTCAATGGTGTTACATTTGCTTGTGTATAAATGGCGTGTTGGGCGATTAAAATGTACAATTTTTTGCTCAAATCATTGTGTGACCTCTCCTGGCTGCAAACAAACAATTTTTATTTTGTTTCTATATTTTTATACAGAATTGTATGTGCAGGTCTGGCACTAAAGTGTTAAAACAATGTCATTCCATGTGTTTTTGCTCTGTTACTGGTGTATATGTGTTCAGAAACAGACTTTGATCACACAGCGTCTGGGGCAGTAACTACTGTAGTGCAAAAATGTTTGTTCAAGCTTTAGCTTTCATTCAGCCTAACATTTTAGCTCTCTATGCTTTTGATGTACAGGACTTCAAATGGTTAACAAGTCACAGCTCAGTACCAAAAAATCCTTAGGCTCTTTATGTTCATCTAAAATGTCACCTGCAATAAAATACAATAATAGGCCCAATCTGTCCTGCTGGAGAGTATATTTTCAGTTGGTACGACTATTAGCTACTTAGAAATGCTGTTATTGCTTTTCAGAATTGATTATTGACTTACAATATTGCAGATCCGAGTATTAAAATTGCTTTGTGATGAATACTGGCAAGCTTGGGGCCTTGTTAATGACCCTGCTATGGTGCACCTTTATATAAAATTATGCCATTAATGTAACATGAAATCAGTCTCGATGTGGGTCATTACAGTAGGAAAATATTTTTGGGCCAGTCTACAGTGCTTGCTTTAGATGTATTTAATAAGCGGTAGCAGTATTGTGTTTTCTCTGGCTGACAATACAGAACCTAAACTGCATTGGGAATGTATTTCCATGGCATCAGAGCTTCGCTATAATGTTAATGTTTTCATTTTCTGTTGCAGGGACAGAAATAGCCATTGGGTACTTATTTGCTATGAGTCACTTGTCATTTCAGTTAGCCACATGCAGAACTGCACTATTAATAAAGATTGTAGAATAATGTTGCTACTGTTTTAGGGATAATTCCGATAATACATGTGGTGCAGTTACAAAAGAAATTGAAAATGACATTGCTTTAGAGCAGAGTAATCAAAGTAGCAGCTTAAGGAAAGACTGTGACAGATTTGACAGGTATACAACATTATAAACACATTAGGTCAGACACATAATACAGCTTTCCTGGCCCTCACCAAGTACATAACATACAGCAGTGCTTGAAAAATTTTGCACCCTTTCTACATAAATCTAAAACAATATCAGTCCTAAAACTAGACGGGCAGGCTGATTCATCACTAACGCCAGGTAGCGACAGATGAGCGTCTGTAGCAGGCATTTTCAGAGCGCCCGCTAGTAGTCGCAGTGCTCGGCCGTGAGTCGCTACTTTATAGCGACGGGGAGGCTGATTCATTAATAGCGCCAGGTAGCGACAGATGAGCGACAGTAGCGTGATTTTCTCAGCGCCAGCTAGTATTCGCTGTGCTTGGCCGGGGTTTGCTTGTTGACAGCGACTCAGTCGGTGTGCGGTAATGTTGAATACTGGCTGGGGGGTCGCTGTTTCACAGGTTCAGCGTTGTATGGGTGAGCCTGACAACGAATGGCCAGAGCGAACGGCTTGCTGCAGATTCATTAACAAATCACGCTCCGAATGTTTTCGCGCTGTGAATTCCTTGTTTAAACCCCAGAGCGCTGGCGGCGATGGATTTAAAATAGTTTTTAACCCCCAAACAACCATAGTTTTTGATTGTAAAATTATACAAGTTTTTATAAACATTTTGTAATATGAATACATGAATATCAGACCTGTAATATCAATTCTGCACAAAATCATTTTTTTTTTTTTACCTTAAAAAAAAATCCTAACATTGCAGAAGTGGTCACAGAATTTTCGACTTAAAAAAAAAAAAAAAACATTAATAGCAATTAATTATGATTAATTAAAGATTGCTCCATTGAAATGCATTGGACATCGCCAGGGAGCGACAGGTCAGACCTGGCGCTGTGATGGGATTAGCAGCGGCGCTGTTCGTTGCAGTCGGCTACATGATGAATCCCGCGGTAGCTGTCGCTCTCGCCGGCGCTAGCCTCATTTAGCTTGATAAATGCGTCATTGTGGCCGACGCCGGGCGTACTTGAGTCGGTAGCCGCCGTTAGCTGGCAGGACCTGGCGCTCGTCAGACACTACCTGGCGCTATCGCTTGATGAATAAGGGCATCAGTCGCTGTTCAGTAATGTTGACTACATTGTGAGGAGTCACTATTTGACCAGTACAGTGCTGTATGGGAGCGCATGTTAGTGACTGCTCATAGCGACTGACTCACACCATATTCAGCAAAAAAACAGCCTCACAAATCTCTGGCGCTGAAAAATGCTCGTTTGAAGCCCAGAGCGCAGGAGGCGGTGTGTTTAAAGTCTGTTTTCCAGCATCTTTCCACTAGTAACAAAGCGAAAACATATGGAATTACATTGTAACAACATTGTAACATGAACACTTTAATGGCAGACCTGTAATGTCATTTCTGAAGAAATATATAAAAAATGAAAAAATTGTGAAAAAACTGCTTTTTCAATGCCAGAATAGGTCACAGAATTATTTGTAATTTTGGGGGAAAAAAATAAACAAAAACCCTGTTTAAAGAGAAGATAAGGATCGTCCATTGAAATGTAGGGGAGAGCGACAGGTAGCGAGAGGTCATACCTGGCGCTGTGCAAGGCTGAAAGCCAGCGCTGTTCGCTGAGGCTGTGAAAATGATGAATCAGACGCTACATGGCGTTATCCCAGTCGCTAAACAGATTCTGCTTGATAAATGTGTAATTGCGTGCCGTGTCCGGCGTTCACCAGTCGCTACCTGCCGCTACCTCTCATTAACCAGCCACTACCTGACGCTATCCCTTCTTAAATAAGGGCCAAAGAGAGCAGGATCACACAAATAAAAAATATTAGACGGACAGGCTGATTCATTACTATTGCCAGGTATCGGCAGATGAGCGTCTGTACAGAGGCGCTAAGAGCGACAGCTAGTATACGCTGTGATCAGCTATTGGGCGCTGTAACAGAGCGCCTCAAAAAAAAAAATATGGTGCACCACAGAAATACTAGTTAGTAGGGCGTGCTCACCTACAACTCAAACTCAATGCACAAAAAAGTAGCAGTTGCGACTACCAGCCACAGCAGCCACAAATAAGGGAGCACCACCAAAGAAGAAATTTTAGTTTAGAAAATAATTTTATTTGAGGACAAAAACACTTTAAAAACACATATACACATCAAGACATTTAAAACCAACCACTGACTGCCCCAGTACTGTCTCACCTCATAATGATCCACAGACAACAAAATGGGTATCCCAAATGGGGAGGACCCATGTGAAAAATTGCAATGTTATTGCTGGTAAAACACCACTATCAATGTAATTTTTTGTGCCGGCACAAAAGATAATTATGCTAATAAAAATGAAAAGAATACCACTATCTGAAAAGTCTAAAGCAATAAGTGCACATGTGAAAAATATATGTAGTCACACCTGCAGAGCAATGACCAAAATGTGTTACAATACAGTAGCTAAAAGTCTATTCAAACAAACAAATGAAACTTATGACATTCTCTCCAGTGAAAATGCTATTACACGGGGAGGCCGATTCATCAATAGCGCCAGGTAGCGACAGATGAGCGACTGTAGCGTGATTTTTTCAGCGCCAGCCAGTATTCGCTGTGCTTGGCCGGCATTAGCTTGATGACAGCGACTCAGTCGGTATGCGGTAATGTTGAATACGGGCTGGGGGGTCGCTGTTTCACAGGTCCAGCGTTGTATGTGAGCGCCTGACAACGAATGGCCAGAGCGAACGGCTAGCTTCATATTCATCAACAAATCACGCTCCGAATTTGCTGGCGCTGTCCATTCCTTGTTTAAACCCCAGAGCGCTGGCGGCGATCTGTATTAACTAGTTTTGAACCCCTAAACAACCATATTTTTTGAATGTAACATTATACATGTTTTTAGAATCATTTTGTAATATGAATACATTAATCTCAGACCTGTTAGATCAATTCTGCACATATTTTTTTTTTTTTTTACTTAAAAATAAATCCTAACATTGCAGAAGTGGTCTCCGATTTTTTGACATTAAAAAAAAAAAAAATTATTACCAATTAATTATGAATAATTATAGATTGCTCCATTGAAATGCATTGGACATCGCCAGGGAGCGACAGCTCATACCTGGCGCTGTGAGGGAATTTGAATGCCGCGCTAGCCGTCGCTCTCGCCGGCGCTAGCCTCATTTTGCTTGATAAATGCGTCATTGTGACCGCCGCCGGGCGTACTTGAGTCGGTAGTCGCCGTTAGCTGCCGCTACCTGGCGCTCGTCAGACACTACCTGGCGCTATCGCTTGATGAATAAGGGCCAAAATATCTGTCGGCATTGTAACCAATGTGTAATCAAGAGGCCGATTCATCTATAGCGGCAGGTAGCGACAGTTGAGCGACTGTAGCGGCATTTTCAGAGCGCCCGCTAGTAGTCGCTGTGCTTGGCCATTGTTCGGTAGTTGATAGCGACTCAGTCGGTTTGCCGTAATGTTGAATATTGGGTGAGAAGTCGCTATTTGACAGGTTCCGCAATGTATGGGTGCGCATGATAGCGCTGTAAAATGCATGTTTAAACCCCAGAGCGCTGGAGGCGATGGGTTAAAAGTAGTTTTTTAACCCCCAAACCACCATATTTTTGGAAACCAAAAAAAAAACAAGTTTTTTAAATAATTTAGTAATATGAATACATTAATATCAGACCTGTAATATCAATTCTGTACAATTTTTTTTTCCCCTTAAAAAAATTATCTAAAATGGCAGAAGTGGTCACAGAATTTTTCACATTTAAAAAAAAAAAAAAATTATAACAATGAATTACTAATATTTAGAGATTGTTCCATTGAAATGCATTGGAGCGCGCCAGGTAGCTAGAGGTCATACCTGTCGCTGTTCAAGGTCGGACGCTGGCGCTGTGGGCTGAGGCTGGAATAATGATGAATGAGTGGTTATATGGCGCTATCTCAGTCACTAAGCAGGATTGGCTTGATAAATGTGTGATTGTGGTGGGGAGCCGGCGTTCTCGTGGCGGGGCCGTCATTACCGGCCGCTCACCAGTCGCTACCTGTCGCTATTCCTTCATAAATAAGGGCCCAAGTAAAGCAGTGGATGAATCATGACTCAGTGATTGACAATAAAAGTGTTACAATTATAGAAATAAATCAAAAGTGCAAAGCCGGGTCACAGATACATTGTTTCCAATCCAAACGAAAGCAACACATGGCGTCCAGAGCGCCTCAGTCGCTGTAGTAACCTGGCCGGCATTGATGAATGAGATGTATGTTGGGCGTTCTAACACCAGTACAGCACTGCAGGGAGCAAAAGGTAGTGCCAGCTCATTGCAACCGACTCTCAGCGACTCACAACATATTCAACAAAAAACAGCCACACAGAGCGTAGGCGCTCTAAATCTGAGCGCTATAGCATAGAGTGGCAGACGCTGTGTGATTAAAGTCTGTTTTTGAACACATATCCACCAGTAACAGAGTGAAAACACATGGAATTACATTGTTGTAACATTAATACTTTAGTGCCAGACCTGTAATGACAATTCTGCATAAAAATATAAAAAAATCAATATCAAAAACGCTTTCAAAAATGACTTTTTCTAGGCCAGGAGAGGTGACACAATTATTTGAGAAAAAAATAAATTAAAGACAAAAAAAAAAAACCCTGTTTAAACAGAAGAAGAGGAATGTCCATTGAAATGTATGGAAGAGCGACAGGTAGCGAAAGGTAATACCTGGCGATCTGGAAGCTAGAGCGCTGGCGCTATATACGCTGAGCTGCCTGTAATGATGAATCGTACGCTACATGGTGAGTCACTCACCAGAATCGCCTTCATAAATGTGGTATTGCGTACAGCACCCGGTGTTCACCAGACGCTGCCTGCCGCTACGAGGCACTACCTGCCGCTATCCCTTGAAAAATAACCCCCAAGATATTTTGTTATATATTCTATTTGTAAAATAATAAAAAAACATATCTGTGAGCAGCAAAAGTATATGCTTTGTATCTAGTATGACCCACTTTACAGCAATAAATGTACCTAAACATTCCGGCAATTGTTGATCACTTCTGAATGTCGAATTAGAGTTATATGTCAGGGTCAGAGTCAGAGTCAGGGTCAAAGTAAGTTGTCTCCATTTTATTTTCTAGCTGTATCTGCATTGAATGGTATGTCAACTGAGGAACTCCCAGTATACTCTTTATATTATTAGATTTGCTTTTCTTTTTATATTTATTTATTTATTTAAGTTTTTTTAAGTTGAGTTATTTTTTTAAGCTCACAGACTATTAACTTGACTTTAGACATTTCTAATTACATTTTTCTTAAAAGCTCTACAATGAATCCTCTATCTTGAACAGTTTTGCATTTTCTCTGAATGTGCTCTAATAGCCAGATTATAAATGATGATTGCAATAACCAATTTGTTTTCTTTTTACTAGGTCTTTGTGTGCTTTTCTTGTGTTTCGTAGCAGAAATTATGAATGTGTGGGTGTAGGATTACTTTGGAGCAACAGGAATTTCAGCATGGAACAAGAAAAGTTTTATAAATAATTCTGTGTAGCAAATTAGGGGGTATACTAAAAGATGTTATGCAGTCATCACAGAAAGGGGAGAGAGCATCACCAGGCCCCTGACATTTAGGCCCTTATTTATGAAGGAATAGCGACAGGTAGCGACTGAGCTTCCGGTAATGACGGGCACCGCCACGAGAACGCCGGCTCCCCACCACAATCACACATTTATCAAGCCGATCCTGCTTAGCGACTGAGATAGCGCCATATAGCCACTCATTCATCATTATTCCAGCCTCAGCCCACAGCGCCAGCGTCCGACCTTGAACAGCGACAGGTATGACCTCTCGCTACCTGGCGCTCTCCAATGCATTTCAATGGAACAATCTTTAAATATTCATAATTAATTGTTATTAATGTTTTTTTTTTTTTTTTAAATGTGAAAAATTCTGTGACCACTTCTGCCATTAAGTTTTTTTTAAGGTAAAAAAAAAAAAAAAGAAATTGATATTACAGGTCTGATATTATTGTATTCATATTACTAAATTCTTTAAACATTTTTTTTTTTTGGTTTCCAAAAATATGGTGGTTTGGGGGTTAATAAACTACTTTTAACACATCGCCGCCAGCGCTCTGGGGTTTAAACATGCATTTCACAGCGCTTGAATTTTTTGAGCGTGATTTTTTGATGAATATGGTGGGAGCCGGTCGCTCTGACCAGTCGCTATCATGCGCACCCATACATTGCGGAACCTGTCAAATAGCGACTCGTCACCCCGTATTCAGCATTACTGCACACTGACTCAGTCGCTATCAACAACCGAACAATGGCCAAGCACAGCGACTACTAGCGGGCGCTGTGAAAATACTGCTACAGTCGCTCAACGTCACTACCTGCCGCTATTAATGAATCGGCCTCCCCGCTTTTACAGGACAGATACTGGGTACTGCATAATTTCTAATCTAGCCATGTCGTGCAATTTTGCATGTAATGAACACTAAGCAACGTGTATTAAAGCTTAATAACAGCTCCCAGGTATCCGGATTTAGGATGCCACCTGTAAAGGGTACCTAATCTGTGCCAGCTGGCCTATGTTTTTACCTTGATGCATGACTCCCCTCCAGTGATGCTATTAATTTTTATTATTTTATTTTTTATTATTTTTTCTTATTATTTATTACTTTTTCAGAAAAAAGAATCAAATAAGCAGAAGAAAGCAGAAAAAGAATCAAATAATATAAACAATGCCATTCTATCTAAGTAGAAAAAGACTGCAAATACATACAAATATTAATACAAAAATTATTCAAAACAGCCATTAGCTGTAGTTCCATGCTCCTCCCAGAACAACAAGCTCTAAATTCCAAAACCCCCGGTATGAAATGAGTAATAAAAAGTGTGAAACAATCTGAAAAAAACATAAAGTGAGGCAAGATAAAAAAAAATACAAAAAGTTATAAATCATGAGATTACTATGCAAACATATAACTATAAACGTATAGAACAGCCATGAACTGGGGCGGAAATAGTTGAATTTCCTTTGTAAAATTACTAAACAATTACTAAACAATATCAGGTTTGCCTGCTTACACTAATTTTGTTGCATTATTTTATTACAGTGCTCTCAGATTCCTTATTGTGCCCTTGAGAAGTCAAAAGAATGTCACTGTATAACTTGTAACAATGTATGGCTGTGTATGTAACCAATAAACTTGACTTGACTCGTGAAGCATCACACTTGTACATTTATGTGCAGCAAGTTATATGTCACCTGTTGGTTGCTGGCTTAGGAAGTATTGAGACTCTACTTTATTACAATGTTTTAATGAAATGAAAAGCACTTGCTTTTGGCTTTATATAGCTGTAATATTGGCAACATTAGATTAAATACATGATATAGCAAATGTAGTTGTCACTGTATTCTTTAACTACAAAGAAAAAAGTAAGCTTAAAAACAAGCTAGTGGACCAATCTGCATAAATAGTCCTGACATGCCAGGTAAGCCAATTACGTGCATGACAGAACTAGCCAGAGTGTAAATTAGTAGCTGGATTTCTACTCATGAATACCTTAGTTAGTGTCAGAAAGTCACCAGGCCTCTCAGCTATTACAGCAACACTGGTGACTATTTTACTCTTTTAGTGTCTATTGATTGTTTTTCCAAATTGTCTGATCTTATGGATGAGTACATTTTTAATACTCTTTTTTACAGTTTTACTACCAACCCAGATGTATGTTTTACAAATTTGGACATTGCTGTCGAAAGATATTCAATTATTTAGTGCCAGCTGATATGTTGTTGTTCCTATGTAATTCAATTTCCACAAAGTTCCCCCCCTTCACCCATTTTGAAACTAAATCTAAAGGCAAGCTTGGTGCCAAAAGTGTGAGGTGGTCAAGGTAGCTAGTTCAAGTGAGCTCCAGTAAGAGATCATGAGGGCTTCTTTCTGTGTTGGTGACCACTTTGAAAATGCTTACACAGACTGTGGAGTTCTGGAGACAGTGTCATTGCATCTGAATCCAAACCTTGGTTTTGATGATATTTATTAGAGATGAGCGAACTTCGACTTCGACTGATTAGCCGAATTTTCCGACAAAAATCGTTTCGATCCGAATTTATTCGCGATGAATCGCTATGAAAAACGGCTATTTCTGAGCCTCCTAGAGCCTCAATAGGGTTGTAAACCATTCTGCCTTGCTGTAACACGCACAGGATGCGTGCTGGGTTAGTTAAATAATACTTTGAATAAATATCACATGCAGATCAGAGGCATTGCTAATAGAATCGCAGAGCGGCACAATTGCAGAGAGTTGAAGTGGCATCACTATGAGGGGCAGGAGCCCAAACATTGCTTTAAAGAGACACTGGAGTTGGCAGCAGCAGGAGCCCAAAAATTCGATGAATCACACCCTGGAGTTGGCAGCAGCAGCAGCAGGAGCCCAAACATTACTTTAAAGAGACACTGGGGTTGGCTTCAGGAGCCCAAAAATTGGATGAATCACACCCTGGAGTTGGCAGCAGCAGCAGCAGGAGCCCAAACATTACTTTAAAGAGACACTGGGGTTGGCTTCAGGAGCCCAAAAATTGGATGAATCACACCCTGGAGTTGGCAGCAGCAGCAGCAGCAGGAGCCCAAATATTACTTTAAAGAGACCCTGGGGTTGGCTTCAGGAGCCCAAAAATTCGATGAATCACACCCTGGAGTTGGCAGCAGCAGCAGGAGCCCAAACATTACTTTAAAGAGACACTGGGGTTGGCTTCAGGAGCCCAAAAATTGGATGAATCACACCCTGGAGTTGCAAGCAGCAGCAGGAGCCCAAACATTACATTAAAGAGACACTGGGGTTGGCTTCAGGAGCCCAAAAATTGGATGAATCACACCCTGGAGTTGGCAGCAGCAGCAGCAGGAGCCCAAACATTACTTTAAAGAGACACTGGGGTTGGCTTCAGGAGCCCAAAAATTGGATGAATCACACCCTGGAGTTGGCAGCAGCAGCAGGAGGCGAAATATTACTTTAAAGAGACACTGGGGTTGGCTTCAGGAGCCCAAAAATTGGATGAATCACACCCTGGAGTTGGCAGCAGCAGCAGCAGGAGTCCAAACATTACTTTAAAGAGACACTGGAGTTGGCTTCAGGAGCCCAAAAATTGGACGAATCACACCCTGGAGTTGGCAGGAGTTGGCAGCAGCAGCAGCAGCAGGAGCCCAAATATTACTTTAAAGAGACCCTGGGGTTGGCTTCAGGAGCCCAAAAATTGGATGATTCACACCCTGGAGTTGGCAGCAGCAGCAGGAGCCCAAATATTACTTTAAAGAGACACTGGGGTTGGCTTCAGGAGCCCAAAAATTGGATGAATCACACCCTGGAGTTGGCAGCAGCAGGAGCCCAAATATTACTTTAAAGAGACACTGGAGTTGGCTTCAGGAGCCCAAAAATTGGATGAATCACACCCTGGAGTTGGCAGCAGCAGCAGCAGTAGGAGCCCAAACATTACTTTAAAGAGACACTGGGGTTGGCTTCGGGAGCCCAAAAATTGGATGAATCACACCCTGGAGTTGGCAGCAGCAGCAGCAGCAGCAGCAGCAGCAGGAGCCCAAACATTACTTTAAAGAGACACTGGAGTTGGCTTCAGGAGCCCAAAAATTGGATGAATCACACTCTGGAGTTGGCAGCAGCAGGAGCCCAAATATACACTGGAGTTGGCTTCAGGAGCCCAAAAATTGGATGAATCACACCCTGGAGTTGGCAGCAGCAGCAGCAGGAGCCCAAACATTACTTTAAAGAGACACTGGGGTTGGCTTCAGGAGCCCAAAAATTGGATGAATCACACCCTGGAGTTGGCAGCAGCAGCAGCAGCAGCAGGAGCCCAAATATACACTGGAGTTGGCTTCAGGAGCCCAAAAATTGGATGAATCACACCCTGGAGTTGGCAGCAGCAGCAGGAACCCAAACATTACTTTAAAGAGACACTGGGGTTGGATTCAGGAGCCCAAAAATTGGATGAATCACACCCTGGAGTTGGCAGGAGTTGGCAGCAGCATGAGCCCAAATATTACTTTAAAGAGACACTGGAGTTGGCTTCAGGAGCCCAAAAATTGGATGATTCACACCCTGGAGTTGGCAGCAGCAGCAGGAGCCCAAATATTACTTTAAAGAGACACTGGGGTTGGCTTCAGGAGCCCAAAAATTGGATGATTCACACCCTGGAGTTGGCAGCAGCAGGAGCCCAAATATTACTTTAAAGAGACACTGGGGTTGGCTTCAGGAGCCCAAAAATTGGATGAATCACACCCTGGAGTTGGCAGGAGTTGGCAGCAGCAGCAGCAGGAGCCCAAATATTACTTTAAAGAGACCCTGGGGTTGGCTTCAGGAGGCCAAAAAAAGGCTATTTCTGAGCCTCCTAGAGCCTCAATAGGGTTGTAAACCATTCTGCCTTGCTGTAACACGCACAGGATGCGTGCTGGGTTAGTTAAATAATACTTTGAATAAATATCACATGCAGATCAGAGGCATTGCTAATAGAATCGCAGAGCGGCACAATTGCAGAGAGTTGAAGTGGCATCACTATGAGGGGCAGGAGCCCAAACATTGCTTTAAAGAGACACTGGAGTTGGCAGCAGCAGGAGCCCAAAAATTCGATGAATCACACCCTGGAGTTGGCAGCAGCAGCAGCAGGAGCCCAAACATTACTTTAAAGAGACACTGGGGTTGGCTTCAGGAGCCCAAAAATTGGATGAATCACACCCTGGAGTTGGCAGCAGCAGCAGCAGGAGCCCAAATATTACTTTAAAGAGACCCTGGGGTTGGCTTCAGGAGCCCAAAAATTCGATGAATCACACCCTGGAGTTGGCAGCAGCAGCAGGAGCCCAAACATTACTTTAAAGAGACACTGGGGTTGGCTTCAGGAGCCCAAAAATTGGATGAATCACACCCTGGAGTTGCAAGCAGCAGCAGGAGCCCAAACATTACATTAAAGAGACACTGGGGTTGGCTTCAGGAGCCCAAAAATTGGATGAATCACACCCTGGAGTTGGCAGCAGCAGCAGCAGGAGCCCAAACATTACTTTAAAGAGACACTGGGGTTGGCTTCAGGAGCCCAAAAATTGGATGAATCACACCCTGGAGTTGGCAGCAGCAGCAGGAGGCGAAATATTACTTTAAAGAGACACTGGGGTTGGCTTCAGGAGCCCAAAAATTGGATGAATCACACCCTGGAGTTGGCAGCAGCAGCAGCAGGAGTCCAAACATTACTTTAAAGAGACACTGGAGTTGGCTTCAGGAGCCCAAAAATTGGATGAATCACACCCTGGAGTTGGCAGGAGTTGGCAGCAGCAGCAGCAGCAGGAGCCCAAATATTACTTTAAAGAGACACTGGAGTTGGCTTCAGGAGCCCAAAAATTGGATGATTCACACCCTGGAGTTGGCAGCAGCAGCAGGAGCCCAAATATTACTTTAAAGAGACACTGGGGTTGGCTTCAGGAGCCCAAAAATTGGATGAATCACACCCTGGAGTTGGCAGCAGCAGGAGCCCAAATATTACTTTAAAGAGACACTGGAGTTGGCTTCAGGAGCCCAAAAATTGGATGAATCACACCCTGGAGTTGGCAGCAGCAGCAGCAGTGGGAGCCCAAACATTACTTTAAAGAGACACTGGGGTTGGCTTCGGGAGCCCAAAAATTGGATGAATCACACCCTGGAGTTGGCAGCAGCAGCAGCAGCAGCAGCAGCAGCAGGAGCCCAAACATTACTTTAAAGAGACACTGGAGTTGGCTTCAGGAGCCCAAAAATTGGATGAATCACACTCTGGAGTTGGCAGCAGCAGGAGCCCAAATATACACTGGAGTTGGCTTCAGGAGCCCAAAAATTGGATGAATCACACCCTGGAGTTGGCAGCAGCAGCAGCAGCAGGAGCCCAAACATTACTTTAAAGAGACACTGGGGTTGGCTTCAGGAGCCCAAAAATTGGATGAATCACACCCTGGAGTTGGCAGCAGCAGCAGCAGCAGCAGGAGCCCAAATATACACTGGAGTTGGCTTCAGGAGCCCAAAAATTGGATGAATCACACCCTGGAGTTGGCAGCAGCAGCAGGAACCCAAACATTACTTTAAAGAGACACTGGGGTTGGATTCAGGAGCCCAAAAATTGGATGAATCACACCCTGGAGTTGGCAGGAGTTGGCAGCAGCATGAGCCCAAATATTACTTTAAAGAGACACTGGAGTTGGCTTCAGGAGCCCAAAAATTGGATGATTCACACCCTGGAGTTGGCAGCAGCAGCAGGAGCCCAAATATTACTTTAAAGAGACACTGGGGTTGGCTTCAGGAGCCCAAAAATTGGATGATTCACACCCTGGAGTTGGCAGCAGCAGGAGCCCAAATATTACTTTAAAGAGACACTGGGGTTGGCTTCAGGAGCCCAAAAATTGGATGAATCACACCCTGGAGTTGGCAGGAGTTGGCAGCAGCAGCAGCAGGAGCCCAAATATTACTTTAAAGAGACCCTGGGGTTGGCTTCAGGAGGCCAAAAATTGGATGAATAACACCCTGGAGTTGGCAGGAGTTGGCAGAAGCAGCAGCAGGAGCCCAAATATTACTTTAAAGAGACACTGGAGTTGGCTTCAGGAGCCCAAAAAATGGATGATTCACACCCTGGAGTTGGCAGCAGCAGCAGCAGGAGCCCAAACATTACTTTAAAGAGACACTGGAGTTGGCTTCAGGAGCCCAAAAATTGGATGATTCACACCCTGGAGTTGGCAGCAGCAGCAGGAGCCCAAATATTACTTTAAAGAGACACTGGGGTTGGCTTCAGGAGCCCAAAAATTGGATGAATCACACCCTGGAGTTGGCAGCAGCAGGAGCCCAAATATTACTTTAAAGAGACACTGGAGTTGGCTTCAGGAGCCCAAAAATTGGATGAATCACACCCTGGAGTTGGCAGCAGCAGCAGCAGTAGGAGCCCAAACATTACTTTAAAGAGACACTGGGGTTGGCTTCGGGAGCCCAAAAATTGGATGAATCACACCCTGGAGTTGGCAGCAGCAGCAGCAGCAGCAGCAGCAGGAGCCCAAACATTACTTTAAAGAGACACTGGAGTTGGCTTCAGGAGCCCAAAAATTGGATGAATCACACTCTGGAGTTGGCAGCAGCAGGAGCCCAAATATACACTGGAGTTGGCTTCAGGAGCCCAAAAATTGGATGAATCACACCCTGGAGTTGGCAGCAGCAGCAGCAGCAGGAGCCCAAACATTACTTTAAAGAGACACTGGGGTTGGCTTCAGGAGCCCAAAAATTGGATGAATCACACCCTGGAGTTGGCAGCAGCAGCAGCAGCAGCAGGAGCCCAAATATACACTGGAGTTGGCTTCAGGAGCCCAAAAATTGGATGAATCACACCCTGGAGTTGGCAGCAGCAGCAGGAACCCAAACATTACTTTAAATAGACACTGGGGTTGGATTCAGGAGCCCAAAAATTGGATGAATCACACCCTGGAGTTGGCAGGAGTTGGCAGCAGCATGAGCCCAAATATTACTTTAAAGAGACACTGGAGTTGGCTTCAGGAGCCCAAAAATTGGATGATTCACACCCTGGAGTTGGCAGCAGCAGCAGGAGCCCAAATATTACTTTAAAGAGACACTGGGGTTGGCTTCAGGAGCCCAAAAATTGGATGATTCACACCCTGGAGTTGGCAGCAGCAGGAGCCCAAATATTACTTTAAAGAGACACTGGGGTTGGCTTCAGGAGCCCAAAAATTGGATGAATCACACCCTGGAGTTGGCAGGAGTTGGCAGCAGCAGCAGCAGGAGCCCAAATATTACTTTAAAGAGACCCTGGGGTTGGCTTCAGGAGGCCAAAAATTGGATGAATAACACCCTGGAGTTGGCAGGAGTTGGCAGCAGCAGCAGCAGGAGCCCAAATATTACTTTAAAGAGACACTGGAGTTGGCTTCAGGAGCCCAAAAAATGGATGATTCACACCCTGGAGTTGGCAGCAGCAGCAGCAGGAGCCCAAACATTACTTTAAAGAGACACTGGGGTTGGCTTCAGGAGCCCAAAAATTGGATGAATCACACCCTGGAGTTGGCAGGAGTTGGCAGCAGCAGCAGCAGGAGCCCAAATATTACTTTAAAGAGACACTGGAGTTGGCTTCAGGAGACCAAAAATTGGATGATTCACACCCTGGAGTTGGCAGCAGCAGCAGGAGCCCAAATATTACTTTAAAGAGACACTGGGGTTGGCTTCAGGAGCCCAAAAATTGGATGATTCACACCCTGGAGTTGGCAGCAGCAGCAGGAGCCCAAATATTACGCTAAAGAGACACTGGGGTTGGCTTCAGGAGCCCAAAAATTGGATGAATCACACTGGAGTTGGCAGGAGTTGGCAGCAGCAGCAGCAGGAGCCCAAATATTACTTTAAAGAGACCCTGGGGTTGGCTTCAGGAGGCCAAAAATTGGATGAATCACACCCTGGAGTTGGCAGGAGTTGGCAGCAGCAGCAGCAGGAGCCCAAATCTTATTTTAAAGAGACACTGGGGTTGGCTTCAGGAGCCCAAAAATTGGATGAATCACACCCTGGAGTTGGCAGCAGCAGCAGCAGGAGCCCAAATCTTATTTTAAAGAGACACTGTGGTTGGCTTCAGGAGCCCAAAAATTGGATGAATCACACCCAGGAGTTGGCAGGAGTTGGCAGCAGCAGCAGCAGGAGCCCAAATATGACTTTAAAGAGACCCTGGGGTTGGCTTCAGGACCCCAAAAATTGGATGAATCACACCCTGGAGTTGGCATCAGCAGGAGCCCAAAAACTGGCCTAAAGACATAAATATGTTTTGCACCATTTGGAAAGTGTAAAACGTGGCACCATGCTGAATCTAGTCGCATGCATCAGGCATTGGTGGGTGGAAATCCTGGCTGATCCATCCCTGATTCATTTTGACAAAGGTGAGTCTCTCCACATTTTTAGTTGACAGACGAGTTCTCCTCGCCGTAACTATGGCCCCCGCCGCACTAAACACCCGCTCAGATGGCACGCTACTTGCCGGGCAGGACAGCTTTTCCAGGGCAAACTCTGCTAGTTGCGGCCACAAATCAAGTTTGGCTGCCCAGAAGTCCAGCGGATCCTCAAGGTGTGTTGGCATGGTCATGTCAAAGTATGACATGACCTGCTGGTTCAGGTCCTGCTCCAGGTCTTCCTGCTGCTCATGAGTAGCCTCACTATGCGGGTGTAGAAAGCTACTCATTAGCGACTGAAGACTGAGGCTGCTGCTGATGGAGCTGCTGCTGCTGCTCCTGCCAACCCCCCCAGCGACCATGGCAGTGGAAGGTGAGCGCAGAGGTCCCCTCAAGTCAGAGCCAACTGCCTACGTAGGATGTCTTTGTAGTAGTTCAGTTTGTCCTCCCTCTCGGTGGGTTTAAAAAATGCCCCCATTTTGTGCCGGAAGCGAGGGTCCAATAAGGTGGACAGCCAGAAGTCATCCCGCCGACAGATGGAAACAATTCTGGGGTCACTACGCAAGCACGTGAGCATGCTTTGTGCCATTTGCGCAAGTGACTCGGATGGACTACCTGTCTCCATCTCCACTGCATATTGCCACGGTGTGCCCGGGTCCTCTGTCTCGCCTTCCTCAAAAACCTCTAGCTCCTCTGGCTGCTCCTGCTCCTCCTCTCCTGTCCGCTGAGTAGATAAACCAGCCATTTCGCCAAGCCTAAACTGTGTTTCGCTGGGCAACTCCTCCTCCTCCTCTTCCTCCTCCTCCTCCAGTTCAGCTCCAACGGGGTTCATGTGGCCGTAAGATGTAAACGCAATGTCTCCAGTGCCCTGACCAGCCATGGTTTCCAACATGTGCTGTAGTACATGAAGCAGTGGAATCACGTCGTTCATCCCGTAATCCTGCCGACTGACAAATAAAGTGGCTTCCTCAAAGGGCCTGAGCAAACGGCAGGTGTCACGTATGAGCTGCCACTGGTTGACATTGAAGTTACACAGGGGAGTCCCCCTATCTGCTTGGATCATCAGGAAATCCGTGATGGCTTTTCTCTGTTCATATAATCGGTCCAACATGTGAAGGGTGGAATTCCAATGGGTGGAAACATCGCAAATCAGACTATGTTGGGGGATACCATTCTGACGCTGTAGCTCAAGAAGGGTGTGTTTGGCGGTGTATGAGTGGCTGAAGTGCATGCAAAGTTTCCTTGAAGTTGTTAGGATGTCTTGCAGATGGGGGGAACACTTCAGAAACCGCTTGACAACCAGATTGAAGACGTGAGCCATGCAGGGGGCATGGGTCAGGCTTCCTTGGCGCAGCGCAGACAAAATGTTCTTCCCATTGTCGGTAACCATGATTCCCATTTTAAGTTTTCTTGGAGTAAGCCATGTTTGGATTTCCTGATGAATACATTTAAGCAGTTCCTCCCCTGTGTGACTCCGTTCGCCAAGACAAACCATGTGAAGCACTGCGTGACACCTCCGTGCCCTGCACACATGGTAGACTGGAGGGGCACTGAGACTTGAGCCTACAGTGGAGGGTGAGGAGATGGCGGAGGATGAGGAGGCCGAGTCGCATGGTGTCACAGGCCCAACGGGCAGGGAGCGCGGAGGCCGAAGCGGCGTGACCTGTCCAAGTTGCTGCTGCTGCTGCAAAGGGACCACATTCACCCAGTGGGCCGTAAACGACATGTACTGTCCCTGACCGTAGTTACAGCTTCAGATGTCGGTGCTGCCATGCACTTTGCTACACACCGACAGGCTCAAGGACTGGCCCACCTTCTGTTCAACAAAAGTGTGCAGCGCTGGTACTGCCTTCTTGGCAAAGAAATGATGGCTTGGGACTCTCCACCTCGGCTCGGCACAAGCCATCAGTTCTCTGAAAGGTGCAGATTCCACCACCTGAAAAGGGAGCGACTGCAGCACCAGCAACTTGGACAGGAGCACATTCAGCTTCTGCGCCGTAGGATGAGTGGGCGCATACTGCTGTCTCTTGGACATGGCTTCGCTGATGGATTGCTGGCGGGATGCATGACTTGGAGGAGGAGGAGCAGGAGCGACAGAGGATGGGTATGACGCACAGCTGCCTTCGGCTGAGGTGCTGGAGCCTTGGCTGGCAGAAATTGGGAGCGGCGTGCCACTTGGTGAGGAAGCAGACTGGACCACCCCTTGGGAGCCTCGGTTCTCCCAGGTCGCTTTATGGTGACGCATCATATGTTGACGCAGGGCCGTGGTGCCAACATTTGGACCCTGGCCACGCTTCACCTTTTGCCTACATATCTTGCATGTGGCCATGTTACCCTCCTGCGGATGCTTCAGGAAAAACTGCCACACTGCCGAGTAGCTACTTTTCCCACCCCCTGGCCTCACTGATTCAATGCTGCTGTTGCCAACTCCAGGAACCCCTGCTCCACTACCTCCCGATAAGGTAGACTGCCGCACAGCAGGTGCTCTATCCCGGCCCCGGCCCCGGCCGGCTCCAGCCTTTGGAATTGTGCCCCCATGCTGACTGCTACCACCTTGCTGCCTCAGCTGCTGACTCCGGGGCAACCTGCGCCCCTCTTCTCCTGATGATGACGATGAAGCCCCTTCATCACCCGGCTCCCAAGTGCGATCGGCTTCATCGTCATCATCATTATCACCGAGTTGTGGCTGTACGTCACTGATGTTCGTGGATTCGTCAACAGTGTCTGGCGCAGGAGCTGGAATGCTCGCAGCACCCACGACACTGTCCACATCACTATTTGTCTGCCTAGCTAAAGAAGCCACCTCCATTTCTTGGCTGGGCAGTAGCTGCTGACTGTCCTCTATCTGATCGTCCTCCTCACTAAAGAGTGGGGCTGAACCCAAGCATTGGATACGTCGCTGGGGGAGGGAACGGCGTAGGACAGAGGCAATGGGAGGACAGGGACTGCTCTCGGGGCATGCCAACTCAGGGTTGTGTCAGAGGAACCTACCGACCCTAGACTGGGGGTCTCAGACGTAAGTTGATGATGTTGTTGATGAGCGCGTCAACCAATCTACCACGGCAGATGCGTTACTGGTGGAGACCCGACCGCTAGCAGATACTGGCAGATTAGGTCTCTCAGCGTGACTCCTGCTGCTACTGGCCCCCAGTCTGCTGCGAGCTCTGCCTGCGAAAACCTTGGCCTCTGCCACTCCTCTTTTCACTTCCAGGCACTTGTCTGCCCGACATAGTCTAACTGGCGTGGTAGTAGGTGATATTTTAAGAACCCCCAGGCAGCGGTGGGTCTATATGAAACAGAATATAATGCACACCAAAAGTGAGCAGTAACACTCAGCCTCCAACAGGCCTGCCTAGTGTAAATAAGAGAGCTGCTTAGTGTAAATAAAGAGGGGTATGCTATGTTACAGAATGGGAAGCCCCAACAGCCAGCAGTGCACCTGGCAGCAGTAAGACTATGCACAGCAAAAGTGTCTTTATCAGGCCTAATTTCTATGAGAATAAGTGCAAATGGTTATTATGGTATTAAATAGAGGCTGGTGTAGTCACAGAATGGGATGCCACAAAAACCAGAGAGCATGCACAGCAAAAGTGTCTTTATCAGGCCTAATTTCTATGAGAATAAGTGCAAATGGTTGTTATGGTATTAAATAGAGGCTGGTGTAGTCACAGAATGGGATGACACAAAAACCAGAGAGCATGCACAGCAAAAGTGTCTTTATCAGGCCTAATTTCTATGAGAATAAGTGCAAATGGTTATTATGGTATTAAATAGAGGCTGGTGTAGTCACAGAATGGGATGCCACAAAAACCAGAGAGCATGCACAGCAAAAGTGTCTTTATCAGGCCTAATTTCTATGAGAATAAGTGCAAATGGTTATTATGGTATTAAATAGAGGCTGGTGTAGTCACAGAATGGGATGCCCCAACAGGAGTGCACCTGGCAGGCAGCAGTAAGTCTATGCACAGCAAAAGTGTCTTTATCAGGCCTAATTTCAATTAGAATAAGTGCAAATGGTTATGGTCTTAAATAGAGGCTGGTGTAGTCACAGAATGGGATGCCCCAAAAACCAGCAGTGCACCTGGCAGGCAGCAGTAAGTCTATGCACAGCAAAAGTGTCTTTATCAGGCCTCATTTCCATGAGAATAAGTGCAAATGGCTATTATGGTATTAAATAGAGGCTGGTGTAGTCACAGAATGGGATGCCCCAACAGGAGTGCACCTGGCAGGCAGCAGTAAGACTATGCACAGCAAAAGTGTCATTATCAGGCCTAATTTCAATTAGAATAAGTGAAAATGGTTATGGTCTTAAATAGAGGCTGGTGTAGTCACAGAATGGGATGCCACAACAGGAGTGCACCTGGCAGGCAGCAGTAAGTCTATGCACAGCAAAAGTGTCTTTATCAGGCCTAATTTCAATTAGAATAAGTACAAATAGTTATAGTCTTAAATAGAGGCTGGTGTAGTCACAGAATGGGATGCCACAAAAACCAACAGGAGTGCACCTGGCAGGCAGCAGTACTATGCACAGCAAAAGTGTCTTTATCAGGCCTAATTTCAATTAGAATAAGTGCAAATGGTTATGGTCTTAAATAGAGGCTGGTGTAGTCACAGAATGGGATGCCCAAACAGGAGTGCACCTGGCAGGCAGTAGTACTATGCACAGCAAAAGTGTCTTTATCAGGCCTAATTTCAATTATAATAGGTGCAAATGGTTATGGTCTTAAATAGAGGCTGGTGTAGTCACAGAATGGGATGCCCCAACAGGAGTGCACCTGGCAGGCAGTAGTACTATGCACAGCAAAAGTGTCTTTATCAGGCCTAATTTCAATTCGAATAAGTGCAAATGGTTATGGTCTTAAATAGAGGCTGGTGTAGTCACAGAATGGGATGCCCAAACAGGAGTGCACCTGGCAGGCAGCAGTACTATGCACAGCAAAAGTGTCTTTATCAGGCCTAATTTCAATTAGAATAAGAGCAAATGGTTATGGTCTTAAATAGAGGCTGGTGTAGTCACAGAATGGGATGCCCCAACAGGAGTGCACCTGGGACCAGTAGTGCTATGCACAGCAAAAGTGTCTTTATCAGGCCTAATTTCAATTAGAATAAGTGCAAATGGTTATGGTCTTAAATGGAGGCTGGTGTAGTCACAGAATGGGATGCCCCAAAAACCAGCAGTGCACCTGGCAGGCAGCAGTAAGTCTATGCACAGCAAAAGTGTCTTTATCAGGCCTAATTTCAATTGGAATAAGTGCAAATGGTTATGGTCTTAAATAGAGGCTGGTGTAGTCACAGAATGGGATGCCCCAAAAACCAGCAGTGCACCTGGCAGGCAGCAGTAAGTCTATGCACAGCAAAAGTGTCTTTATCAGGCCTAATTTCAATTAGAATAGGTGCAAATGGTTATGGTCTTAAATAGAGGCTGGTGTAGTCACAGAATGGGATGCCCCAACAGGAGTGCACCTGGCAGGCAGTAGTACTATGCACAGCAAAAGTGTCTTTATCAGGCCTAATTTCAATTATAATAGGTGCAAATGGTTATGATCTTAAATAGAGGCTGGTGTAGTCACAGAATGGGATGCCCAAACAGTAGTGCACCTGGCAGGCAGTAGTACTATGCACAGCAAAAGTGTCTTTATCAGGCCTAATTTCAATTAGAATAAGTGCAAATGGTTATGGTCTTAAATAGAGGCTGGTGTAGTCACAGAATGGGATGCCCCAAAAACCAACAGGAGTGCACCTGGCAGGCAGCAGTACTATGCACAGCAAAAGTGTCTTTATCAGGCCTAATTTCAATTAGAATAAGTGCAAATGGTTATGGTCTTAAATAGAGGCTGGTGTAGTCACAGAATGGGATGCCCAAACAGGAGTGCACCTGGCAGGCAGTAGTACTATGCACAGCAAAAGTGTCTTTATCAGGCCTAATTTCAATTAGAATAAGTGCAAATGGTTATGGTCTTAAATAGAGGCTGGTGTAGTCACATAATGGGATGCCACAAAAACCAGAGAGCATGCACAGCAAAAGTGTCTTTATCAGGCCTAATTTCAATTAGAATAAGTGCAAATGGTTATGGTCTTAAATAGAGGCTGGTGTAGTCACAGAATGGGATGCCCCAAAAACCAACAGGAGTGCACCTGGCAGGCAGCAGTACTATGCACAGCAAAAGTGTCTTTATCAGGCCTAATTTCAATTATAATAGGTGCAAATGGTTATGGTCTTAAATAGAGGCTGGTGTAGTCACAGAATGGGATGCCCAAACAGGAGTGCACCTGGCAGGCAGTAGTACTATGCACAGCAAAAGTGTCTTTATCAGGCCTAATTTCAATTATAATAGGTGCAAATGGTTATGGTCTTAAATAGAGGCTGGTGTAGTCACAGAATGGGATGCCCCAAAAACCAACAGGAGTGCACCTGGCAGGCAGCAGTACTATGCACAGCAAAAGTGTCTTTATCAGGCCTAATTTCAATTAGAATAAGTGCAAATGGTTATGGTCTTAAATAGAGGCGGGTGTAGTCACAGAATGGGATGCCCCAACAGGAATGCACCTGGCAGGCAGCAGTACTATGCACAGCAAAAGTGTCTTTATCAGGCCTAATTTCAATTATAATAGGTGCAAATGGTTATGGTCTTAAATAGAGGCCGGTGTAGTCACAGAATGGGATGCCCAAACAGGAGTGCACCTGGCAGGCAGCAGTACTATGCACAGCAAAAGTGTCTTTATCAGGCCTAATTTCAATTAGAATAAGTGCAAATGGTTATGGTCTTAAATAGAGGCTGGTGTAGTCACAGAATGGGATGCCCCAACAGGAGTGCACCTGGGACCAGTAGTGCTATGCACAGCAAAAGTGTCTTTATCAGGCCTAATTTCAATTAGAATAAGTGCAAATGGTTATGGGCTTAAATAGAGGCTGGTGTAGTCACAGAATGGGATGCCCCAACAGGAGTGCACCTGGGACCAGTAGTGCTATGCACAGCAAAAGTGTCTTTATCAGGCCTAATTTCAATTAGAATAAGTGCAAATGGTTATGGTCTTAAATAGAGGCTGGTGTAGTCACAGAATGGGATGCCCCAACAGGAGTGCACCTGGCAGGCAGTAGTACTATGCACAGCAAAAGTGTCTTTATCAGGCCTAATTTCAATTAGAATAGGTGCAAATGGTTGTGGTCTCAAATAGAGGCTGGTGTAGTCACAGAATGGGATGCCACAAAAAACAAGGAACATGCACAGCAAAAGTGTCTTTATCAGGCCTAATTTCAATTAGAATAAGTGCAAATGGTTATGGTCTTAAATAGAGGCTGGTGTAGTCACAGAATGGGATGCCCCAAAAACCAACAGGAGTGCACCTGGCAGGCAGCAGTACTATGCACAGCAAAAGTGCCTTTATCAGGCCTAATTTCAATTAGAATAGGTGCAAATGGTTATGGTCTTAAATAGAGGCTGGTGTAGTCACAGAATGGGATGCCCCAACAGGAGTGCACCTGGCAGGCAGTAGTACTATGCACAGCAAAAGTGTCTTTATCAGGCCTAATTTCAATTATAATAGGTGCAAATGGTTATGGTCTTAAATAGAGGCTGGTGTAGTCACAGAATGGGATGCCCAAACAGGAGTGCACCTGGCAGGCAGCAGTACTATGCACAGCAAAAGTGTCTTTATCAGGCCTAATTTCAAATAGAATAAGTGCAAATGGTTATGGTCTTAAATAGAGGCTGGTGTAGTCACAGAATGGGATGCCCCAACAGGAGTGCACCTGGGACCAGTAGTGCTATGCACAGCAAAAGTGTCTATATCAGGCCTAATTTCAATTAGAATAAGTGCAAATGGTTTTGGTCTTAAATAGAGGCTGGTGTAGTCACATAATGGGATGCCCCAAAAACCAGCAGTGCACCTGGCAGGCAGCAGTAAGTCTATGCACAGCAAAAGTGTCTTTATCAGGCTTAATTTAAATTAGAATAAGTGCAAATGGTTATGGTCTTAAAAAGAGGCGGGTGTAGTCACAGAATGGGATGCCCAAACAGGAGTGCACCTGGCAGGCAGTAGTACTATGCACAGCAAAAGTGTCTTTATCAGGCCTAATTTCAATTATAATAGGTGCAAATGGTTATGGTCTTAAATAGAGGCTGGTGTAGTCACAGAATGGGATGCCCCAACAGGAGTGCACCTGGCAGGCAGTAGTACTATGCACAGCAAAAGTGTCTTTATCAGGCCTAATTTCAATTAGAATAAGTGCAAATGGTTATGGTCTTAAATAGAGGCTGGTGTAGTCACAGAATGGGATGCCCAAACAGGAGTGCACCTGGCAGGCAGTAGTACTATGCACAGCAAAAGTGTCTTTATCAGGCCTAATTTCAATTAGAATAGGTGCAAATGGTTATGGTCTTAAATAGAGGCTGGTGTAGTCACAGAATGGGATGCCCCAACAGGAGTGCACCTGGCAGGCAGTAGTACTATGCACAGCAAAAGTGTCTTTATCAGGCCTAATTTCAGTTATAATAGGTGCAAATGGTTATGGTCTTAAATAGAGGCTGGTGTAGTCACAGAATGGGATGCCACACAAACCAGAGAGCATGCACAGCAAAAGTGTCTTTATCAGGCCTAATTTCAATTAGAATAAGTGCAAATGGTTATGGTCTTAAATAGAGGCTGGTGTAGTCACAGAATGGGATGCCCCAAAAACCAACAGGAGTGCACCTGGCAGGCAGCAGTACTATGCACAGCAAAAGTGTCTTTATCAGGCCTAATTTCAATTAGAATAGGTGCAAATGGTTATGGTCTTAAATAGAGGCTGGTGTAGTCACAGAATGGGATGCCCCAACAGGAGTGCACCTGGCAGGCAGTAGTACTATGCACAGCAAAAGTGTCTTTATCAGGCCTAATTTCAATTATAATAGGTGCAAATGGTTATGGTCTTAAATAGAGGCTGGTGTAGTCACAGCATGGGATGCCACAAAAACCAGAGAGCATGCACAGCAAAAGTGTCTTTATCAGGCCTAATTTCAATTAGAATAAGTGCAAATGGTTATGGTCTTAAATAGAGGCTGGTGTAGTCACAGAATGGGATGCCCCAAAAACCAACAGGAGTGCACCTGGCAGGCAGTAGTACTATGCACAGCAAAAGTGTCTTTATGAGGCCTAATTTCAATTATAATAGGTGCAAATGGTTATGGTCTTAAATAGAGGCTGGTGTAGTCACAGAATGGGATGCCCCAAAAACCAACAGGAGTGCACCTGGCAGGCAGCAGCACTATGCACAGCAAAAGTGTCTTTATCAGGCCTAATTTCAATTAGAATAAGTGCAAATGGTTATGGTCTTAAATAGAGGCTGGTGTAGTCACAGAATGGGATGCCCAAACAGGAGTGCACCTGGCAGGCAGTAGTACTATGCACAGCAAAAGTGTCTTTATCAGGCCTAATTTCAATTAGAATAAGTGCAAATGGTTATGGTCTTAAATAGAGGCTGGTGTAGTCACAGAATGGGATGCCCCAACAGGAGTGCACCTGGCAGGCAGTAGTACTATGCACAGCAAAAGTGTCTTTATCAGGCCTAATTTCAGTTATAATAGGTGCAAATGGTTATGGTCTTAAATAGAGGCTGGTGTAGTCACAGAATGGGATGCCACACAAACCAGAGAGCATGCACAGCAAAATTGTCTTTATCAGGCCTAATTTCAATTAGAGTAAGTGCAAATGGTTATGGTCTTAAATAGAGGCTGGTGTAGTCACAGAATGGGATGCCCCAAAAACCAACAGGAGTGCACCTGGCAGGCAGCAGTACTATGCACAGCAAAAGTGTCTTTATCAGGCCTAATTTCAATTAGAATAGGTGCAAATGGTTATGGTCTTAAATAGAGGCTGGTGTAGTCACAGAATGGGATGCCCCAACAGGAGTGCACCTGGCAGGCAGTAGTACTATGCACAGCAAAAGTGTCTTTATTAGGCCTAATTTCAATTATAATAGGTGCAAATGGTTATGGTCTTAAATAGAGGCTGGTGTAGTCACAGAATGGGATGCCACAAAAACCAGAGAGCATGCACAGCAAAAGTGTCTTTATCAGGCCTAATTTCAATTAGAATAAGTGCAAATGGTTATGGTCTTAAATAGAGGCTGGTGTAGTCACAGAATGGGATGCCCCAAAAACCAACAGGAGTGCACCTGGCAGGCAGTAGTACTATGCACAGCAAAAGTGTCTTTATCAGGCCTAATTTCAATTATAATAGGTGCAAATGGTTATGGTCTTAAATAGAGGCTGGTGTAGTCACAGAATGGGATGCCCCAAAAACCAACAGGAGTGCACCTGGCAGGCAGCAGTACTATGCACAGCAAAAGTGTCTTTATCAGGCCTAATTTCAATTAGAATAAGTGCAAATGGTTATGGTCTTAAATAGAGGCTGGTGTAGTCACAGAATGGGATGCCCAAACAGGAGTGCACCTGGCAGGCAGTAGTACTATGCACAGCAAAAGTGTCTATATCAGGCCTAATTTCATTTAGAATAAGTGCAAATGGTTATGGTCTTAAATAGAGGCTGGTGTAGTCACAGAATGGGATGCCACAAACAGGAGTGCACCTGGCAGGCAGTAGTACTATGCACAGCAAAAGTGTCTTTATCAGGCCTAATTTCAATTATAATAGGTGCAAATGGTTATGGTCTTAAATAGAGGCTGGTGTAGTCACAGAATGGGATGCCCCAAAAAACAACAGGAGTGCACCTGGCAGGCAGTAGTACTATGCACAGCAAAAGTGTCTTTATCAGGCCTAATTTCAATTATAATAGGTGCAAATGGTTATGGTCTTAAATAGAGGCTGGTGTAGTCACAGAATGGGATTCCACAAAAACCAGAGAGCATGCACAGCAAAAGTGTCTTTATCAGGCCTAATTTCAATTAGAATAAGTGCAAATGGTTATGGTCTTAAATAGAGGCTGGTGTAGTCACAGAATGGGATGCCCCAAAAACCAACAGGAGTGCACCTGGCAGGCAGTAGTACTATGCACAGCAAAAGTGTCTTTATCAGGCCTAATTTCAATTATAATAGGTGCAAATGGTTATGGTCTTAAATAGAGGCTGGTGTAGTCACAGAATGGGATGCCCCAAAAACCAACAGGAGTGCACCTGGCAGGCAGCAGTACTATGCACAGCAAAAGTGTCTTTATCAGGCCTAATTTCAATTAGAATAAGTGCAAATGGTTATGGTCTTAAATAGAGGCTGGTGTAGTCACAGAATGGGATGCCCAAACAGGAGTGCACCTGGCAGGCAGTAGTACTATGCACAGCAAAAGTGTCTATATCAGGCCTAATTTCATTTAGAATAAGTGCAAATGGTTATGGTCTTAAATAGAGGCTGGTGTAGTCACAGAATGGGATGCCACAAACAGGAGTGCACCTGGCAGGCAGTAGTACTATGCACAGCAAAAGTGTCTTTATCAGGCCTAATTTCAATTATAATAGGTGCAAATGGTTATGGTCTTAAATAGAGGCTGGTGTAGTCACAGAATGGGATGCCCCAAAAAACAACAGGAGTGCACCTGGCAGGCAGCAGTACTATGCACAGCAAAAGTGTCTTTATCAGGCCTAATTTCAATTAGAATAGGTGCAAATGGTTATGGTCTTAAATAGAGGCTGGTGTAGTCACAGAATGGGATGCCTCACAGCAGACTTAAGATCAGTTCAGTATATATGCACAGTTAGTTAGTATAAGCAGCCTGAAAACGCTATCAAAGCCAGTCAGCCAGCCAGTAACAAACACTCAGGCTGGATGAAAAAAAAAAAAATCTCCCTGTGACTGCCTCCGATTTTTCCTAACTTTCCCTGTTTTTCGCTGACTTTCTGTCTGTCTCCTGCCTGTCTCCTGCCTGTCTCCAGCCTGTCCCTGTCTGTCCCTGCCTGTCTAACTGCCTCTCCCTCACTTCAGCGTCCTGTCTCTCACGAATGCAATAGAGAAATGAGGAAAACCAAGATGGCCGCCGGCCTTAAATAGCGCTGTGACGTCACCGGGCTTGCTGGCTGCTGATAGGCTGCATGTGACTGCCCCAGCTTGCACTGGCGCGGGGCAGATGTCTGGACATGTCCCGTCCGCCATCTTAGAATGCCTGTATGTAAATGAATGGATGTTAAAGGAAAACTTCGAGCGATCGAATCGCGGGGAAATTCGGATTCGATCCGAATCGAATTTTTCATGAAATTCGGATCGAATCCGGGTTCGTCCGGATCGATTCGCTCATCCCTAATAATTATCATCAGAGCAGGAATCTTAATGTAATGAACACTTTTAATGGCAGGTAAAAAGTGTGTTTTTTTTTCCTGAGCTCACCATGGAAACAAGTCTCAATGGAAATACAACATTCATTTGTTTGAATTACAAATAAAGGGAAAAGGTGCCCACATCAGTGCTAGACTACAGCAGAAGAACAAGGACAAACTATGTAACAGACTATATAACAACAAATATGAAACATAGGACATGGGACATGACAAAGAAAAACCTGTGCAGGAAGAGTACTTGATAAGAGGGTTGAATCGTGATCAGTGAGCCGGTGAGTTTGCGCACACTATTTGGAACGCCAAGTCGCGCTCGGGCTTGATTCATGGTTTTCAAAATGGGATGCACTTTCATTTTAGCATCAATTTGCATACTAGCGTTCACCATTGCACGATTTTGAGCATGAAATTCTCTGCTAGCATCCATTTTGCACACCAAACTGTCTCTGGTGGCTGATTTATGGTATGTTTAAAGAAAAGCATGCGCAAATGTGGCAATTCAAAGAGTGACTTTCCTCAAGCAAAACGGTGGAGGAAGCTGCTGATTCAATGAGTAACCCCCCAAATAAATGTAGCGCACAGGTTCTCCAGAGAATACACTCTGGAATGGTGAATAGATCTTTGCAGAAAACACAGAAGCTGGAGAGCTCAGATCGCTATGGAGAAACAGTAAAGGAAAGGGGAGAAACATCGGGCACCATCGGGAGCAGTTAAGCACTTAGCCGGGCAAATGTGCATGGGTCCCAGCCATTTGCACTTCAAAACAGCAGATTTTGTTTGCGGAAGGCGCAAATTGACACAAGAAGATGCTTTTTGGGCTTCTCCTGCGTGCTTGCCATTTGGTGTGCTTCACACGTGCGCCTAGGCACATGCGGAATTGTTTGCACTCTGTCTGAGCATTATTGTGCACCAAAAACGAATCAACCTTAAGTTGTTGTAATAGGGGCATGCCAAATTGGGATGCCCCTGGAGCAAGAAACAAAACCTGGGATGGTCAAACTGAAAATAAGTAGGTAAAGTCATTTAAATATAAATATATATTTGTATATTATAAACAGTTAACCACCATGTCTTTGGAACATGAACTACCTTATGACTAAATGCAAAAAATAGTTAGCAAGCAGAATACTACCCACCAACATAGGGACTGGCACACCAAAGACAATAATGAGAATACTATTTTATTGCATATACAAACACCAAAAAAGGAGGCTAAAAAACACAAAAACACAAAAAAGCAACAAATGATAAACAAATTTAAAGAGGTCTAGCATGCCTTCCCAATGTAACAGGTCAATTAGAAAAGATTCATGCTATGTTAAAGCAGCCAGTAAATGTATAAATGGAGATAGGAGGAGTCAAGGACAAAACAGTTTTAGGAAAACAATATGCTAAATAGGGTCGATTCAGAGAGACAAAAAAAGACTTTCGTTTTTGTGTTGATCCGTTTTTTTTTGGAAATGTTCCCGCTCTCGTATGAGTGTACGAGCGATTCTATGCAAGCATTGCAAGCCTTCTGTAAAGTCTTCGTCCGTTCGTATGCCAGAGTATGAGTACGAGAATGTCATTTTCCAGCGTGACCTTTCCGTTTTATTTTCTCATGTTACAACGTCGGCTTTCATTTTTGGCCTTTTTCCATTTAGTCCTCCCACGAATCCTTTACGTTTCCCGTTAGATTCTGATTCCCTTTTTTCATAAATGATCGTCCAGACGAAAATCCTTACAATCTTACGCCTGCTCACTGCAAACTTAACTCATTAAAGTGCTCGCCTACATATTTGGGTCACTCACTTCTGCTACAATGCTTAGCTAAATCACTTTGCGCTTTCCTACATCTTCCATGTATGACCCCTAAAACTACCCAAATCACTTCGCGGTTAGGTTCTTCTTCCATTTCTCACCCCTAAAACGTACCCATATCACTTCGCGGTCTCATTCTTCTTCCATTTCTCACCCCTAAAACTTACCCAAATCACTTCGCGGTCTCATTCTTCTTCCATTTCTCACCCCTAAAACGTACCCAAATCACTTCGCGGTCTCATTCATCTTCCATTTCTCACCCCTAAAACGTACCCAAATCAATTCGCGGTTAGGTTCTTCTTCCATTTCTCACCCCTAAAACTTACCCAAATCACTTCGCGGTCATGTGAATCTTCATCTCTAAATATTTCTTGGCCCATTCGTTTTGTGTTTGAAAACAAAATGACACTGAAAGAGTTTTTGTTTTTTGGGGGTTTAATACAAAGTGCCATTTTTTAATGGCTTTTTAAAAAAAATTTTGATCATAAAAATTTATAAACTTTTTTTTTTTTTTTTTACAAAATATAAAACTTTAACATTTTTAAAATTTATAAAAATATCAACGTTAAAAACTATATACAAAGCAATGGCAGGACCCAGAACATTAGTCGTCTTCTGTGTTCCCCAACGATTCACGCAGCTCCTGCATGTCGGCCACCAACTGAAGGACCCTTTCACTCATTGCTCTGGCACGTGTGGTCCCTGTATAAAAAAGAAACAAACATTATTTGTTGGCAAATACATGTTTCTCAGCTGTGGATGGAATGTTTTTTAGGTGGCAAGCTAACTCATGACGTCATATGTCATTATGCTAAGTAATTAATCTAAGGAAGAGGGCATATGTCATTATGCTAAGTAATTAATCTAAGGAAGAGGGCATATGTCATTATGCTAAGCAATTAATCTAAGGAAGAGGGCATATGTCATTAAGCTAAGTAAGTAATCTAAGGAAGTGGGCATATGTCATTATGCTAATGCCATTGACTATGGCTTTAGGTATCTTGGTGATCATGTCAATTACCACATAATCCAAAGAATGACATTACAACTTACTTCGTTGGTGGCCGACGTGTGCCTCGGTAGCCACTCTCCCTTCTGGGCCCTGCCACTGCTGGGAAGTTGAGGCTGTAGAGACATGTCAAATAGGGTCACTTCTAATGTCTTACTCAACAGTAAGCAAATGACAAATTCAATGTGTGTGTGACATCACCCACCTTCTCCATGTGCCTCCTGGGCCTGATCTGCTGCAGACTCTTCCACAGATCCTTCACCCGCTACATGAAAATCTAGAAAAAGAGAATAAGGGAATCAGCTTTGTTTCAAATAGCATGTATGTGTGTGCGGTTACATGAAGAGTCCCATACCAGAGGCTAACGGCTCTGTCACTTGGTAAGACTCCCTGCCCACGCCGTGACGCCCCTCCTCTGTAGAAAGGTCCAGGGGCTGGTCGGAGGCCCCTACAGAGGAGGGGTAGGAACGTCACCCTGGAGATCCACCACCTTCACTTCCTGCTGCAGATTCATGCAGCACTGATTGGCCTGTGTGCCTCCGGGTGCGTCGGATTTGGTACTCCATTTCCAGCACTAGAAAAGAAAATCATTTATAAATAATGGCCTACCTTCTGTATTTGTTACATCTAGCATGCAATCGCTATGTACTTACTTGGGAAATGGAGTCCGAAAAATCGCCACACCCGGGGCATGTGGAGCCGTTTCAGGTCCGACCAGTGCTGCATGATCTGCGTGTGGGTGAAGGTGGTGTCCGTCTCATGCTGGATCCTTGAAACGATCTCCAGGGCGACGGTCCTCTTCTCAAAAGAGTTGGGCAGGTAGTCGTACCCGCGCTGAAGCATCGTCTAAAAAACACAAAAAAAACATAGTATTTAGATCAAACTGCATACAAATATCTATCACAAATCGATCAGTTGACTAAATGACATTACCAGACACATTTCTAGGCTAAAACTATCGTATTTTTCGCCCTATAATACGCACCTGCCCATATGATGCACCTAGAATTTGGAGGAGGAAAATAAAAAAAAAATATATATATTTTTATCAATATTATTACCAAATGTGCTAAAACACCCATTACAGACAGTGTGACATTCCCCCCTCCCATTCCCCATATAGGCAGCGTGGCATGCCCCCATCCCATTCTCCATATAGGCAGCGTGGCATGCCCCCATCCCATTCTCCATATAGGCAGTGTGGCATTCCCCCTCCCATTCCCCATATAGGCAGTGTGGCATTCCCCTCTCCCATTCCCCATATAGGCAGTGTGGCATTCCCCCTCCCATTCTCCATATAGGCAGTGTGGCATTCCCCCCTCCCATTCCCCATATAGGCAGTGTGGCATCCCCCCTCCCATTCCCCATATTGGCAGTGTGGCATTCCCCCCTCCCATTCCCCATATAGGCAGTGTGACATTCCCCCTCCCATTCCCCATATAGGCAGTGTGGCATTCCCCCTCCCATTCCCCATATAGGCAGTGTGGCATGCCCCCATCCCATTCCCCATATAGGAAGTGTGGCATGCCCCCATCCCATTCCCTATATAGGCAGTGTGGCATGCCCCCATCCCATTCCCTATATAGGCAGTGTGGTATGTCCCTATCCCATTCTCCATATAGGCAATGTGGCATGCTCCCAGCCCATTCTCCATATAGGCAGTGTGGCATTCCCCCATCCCATTCTCCATATAGGCAGTGTGGCATTCCCCCTCCCATTCCCATATAGATAGTGTGGCATTCCCCCTCCCATTTCCCATATAGGCAGTGTGACATGCCATCATCCCATTCTCCATATAGGCAGTGTGGCCTCCCCCCTCCCATTTCCCATATAGTCAGTGTGACATGCCCCCATCCCATTCTCCATATAGGCAGTGTAACATGCCCCCATCCCATTTCCCATATAGTCAGCGTGACATGCCCCCATCCCATTTTCATATAGGCAGTGGGGCATGCCCCCATCCCATTCTCCATATAGGCAGTGTGGCATGCCCCCATCCAATTTCCCATATATTCAGCGTGACATGCCCCCATCCCATTCTCCATATTGGCAGTGTGACATGCCCTCATCCCATTCTCCATATAGGCAGTGTGACATGCCCCCATCCCATTCTCCATATAGGCAGTGTGACATGCCCCCATCCCATTCTCCATATAGTCAGCGTGACATGCCCCCATCCCATTCTCCATATAGGCAGTGTGGCCTCCCCCCTCCCATTTCCCATATAGTTAGTGTGACGTGCCCCCATCCCATTCTCCATATAGGCAGTGTGGCATTATGTCTAAATGGCAGGTGGTGGCTGCACACAGCCACAGCAGGGAGTGGCCGGTCAGAGGCAAATTATTACATGTAGAACTCATTACCAGGCATTGCCTGTTTCACTCACTCCTAAATAGGGATGCCCCATTAATTCAGACCAAAACCCAGGTAATTGAAATTCCTGGGTTTTGGTCTGCTTTACAAGGTTTTGGACAGGACTTGGGCAAGCATGGGACTGTGGAACAGATAATTCTGGCTGTAGCTTGAGGTGATTAAACAGAAACAATGATTCACAGCGTCAAGATCGTCATCACAAGTAGCAGTCCCCATCCCCCATGTAAATAAACTTACTGTGCACACATCCATTCATGTCCCAGCTCCATCCCCTGCGCTGCACGCTGCTGATTACTTTCACAGCCCAGAAGACACAGCAGAAGCAGCATGAAGATGACGTGCAGAGAGGGGGGTTAAGGAGGGGAGCATTCAGAGTGAAGTGAATAAATTAAAAGTTATCAGCGTGCTGCTAGAAAAAGGGGGGAGTGCAGCTTGCTTCATTCACTCTCCTCTCTGTGCTGAAAGGAGAACAGTGACGATCATAAGAGGGGAGAGGAAAAGTTAAAGAAGTTACATCCTGCGCGGATATCAGCTGGTGGTAAGCAGCATTGATTCAGTAATTCAGCTAAAAGAGAACACTGCTCTGTTCCCCTCCGCGCTGCTGCTATAGTTGTCTTTTCCCACAGTGACAGCAGCGGTAGAGACAGAGACAATGCCCGCCGATCCTCCATCTTCTCCTGCCCTCCAGCAGAAGGAGGATCGACAGGCACTGTCTCTGTCTCTACCACTGCTGTCACTATAGCAGCAGCGGAGAGGGGAACAGAGCCCACTGCTCATCTAGCTTCTTCTGGCCTCCCGCAGTGTGGCAGACAGCCCCTACAGCCGCGCGGGAGCGCCCGTAACGGGTGAGTTCATTTTATTTTTTTCAGTTTTTTTTAACATTCGCCCAATAAGACGCATGGATATTTCCCCACCACCTTTGGGGAAAAATAAGTGCGTCTTATAGGGCGAAAAATATGGTATCTTTTAGATGGAAGTGACTTGGTTCGCACATGTGGGCCCTAACTTCTGTTTGGCACAGAGTTTTAGACACTTTTCAACCAAACTGTTTCTTCCTGCGCTTCCTTAAGGGCTAGGCATGCAATTAGATGGCAAATCAAAGGCATTAAAATACACTTACAAGCATAATCAGCTCTTCTTGTTGGCGGGTGAAGATTGTGGGCGCCTTCTTTCTTCTTGTCTACAGCAGATAAGTAATGCCTCAGCGGTTTCCGGGTTCCGCACGGCCGGACGAACGGCCGTACACACGCGTACGTGAACGCGTAAGCGGCATACCCAGGCATTAGTATTTAAAGGGTCCTGGACCCACAGCTCATTCTCTTTCAGAGTCTCAAAATTATGGCACCCAAAAAAGCCATTGGGGAGGCAAAACTAGCCAAGGAGGGCAGCAGCAAAAACCAAGATAAGCATGAGGAGGCTTCTTTGGCCCCACCACTCACTCAAAAATGACAATGCCGAAGGTGCGGGAAACCCACAGTGGGCAGGCCGAGGCGACAATACCAACAAAGTCTGCTAAGGCACCACTAACCAGCAAACCAAAGGAGGCTGCGGCAAAGAAGAAGCCCCAGGCCACCAAGCAGACAGGTATGGCCGCAAAAAAGCCCACGAAGAGTGTGAGAAGCCCCAGCCCACAAAGCTCAGCATCACCACACCCACGTGGGAAAAGCGGGCATGGGAAGAGGAAAAGCCACCGGGACAGAAGTCCCAGCCCCCAAAGCTCAGCATCACCACACCCACGTGGGAAAAGCGGGCATGGGAAGAGGAAAAGCCACCGGGACAGAAGCCCAACCCCCAAAGCTCAGCATCACCACAGACACATCCAACTACCTCCCAGGGAAGCATGAGGAGGCTCCTTTGGCCCCACCACTCACTCAAAAATGACAATGTCAAAGGTGCGGGAAGCCCACAGTGGGCAGGCCGAGGCGACAATACCAACAAAGTCTGCTAAGGCACCACTAACCAATAAACCAAAGGAGGCAGAGGCAAAGAAGAAGCCCCAGGCAACCAAGCAGACAGGTATGGCCGCAAAAAAGCCCACGAAGAGTGTGAGAAGCCCCAGCCCACAAAGCTCAGCATCACCACACCCACGTGGGAAAAGCGGGCATGGGAAGAGGAAAAGCCACCGGGACAGAAGTCCCAGCCCCCAAAGCTCAGCATCACCACACCCACGTGGGAAAAGCGGGCATGGGAAGAGGAAAAGCCACCGGGACAGAAGCCCAACCCCCAAAGCTCAGCATCACCACAGACACATCCAACTACCTCCCAGGGGCATGCAAGAACAAGTCTCAAGGGCCCACAGAGGCACAGGGCAAGAAGCCCAACAACATCAAGCACACCCTGTCCTCCTCAGCCACATTCACCACCGCCACAGGTGGCAAGGCACTCTCCATATGCCACATCGACGCCTGCAAGTTCAGCGGCCACCCAGCCAAGGACCCCAAGTCCATATCCAAGTCCAGTACAATCTTTAGCCAGCCACCTGTCCTACATTTCTCCCCAACACAGCCAGTCCAGAATGTCCCCCGAATTGCCTGCAACCACTGATGATCCGGAACATCAAACAATAGGGCGGACATTGCGCTGAGGACAGTTGACTGGCAGGTTTGGGGAGGCCCAAACTCTGGCATTGGCTAATGGGCTGACCTTACATTATGATGAACTATATGGGCGCAAATCCAAAGCAACCAGCAAAATGCACAAAGCTGAAATTTTATAGGAGCTCACCAGACAGGTCAATGCAGCGGGGGAAGAGCTCAAAGATGTGGAGCAGATTCAACGCAAAATATCAGACCTCAAGTATGCAGCATGGAAGAAAGAAAATAAACAGGGAAATTACAGGTACATATATGCTTTGTGCATTTGTCTGCTTCTTGTATTCAATAGAAAATCGTGTGCAACACCGCGCTTCCAAAATAAAACTACAAGCATAAATTACATAAGTGCAAAGATTCAAAACGCAGCTCAACGTGTTAGAATATTCCCAATAATCCCAATCAAAGTGCAACAAAAAACACAGAGCTAACTTTTTCAAATTATTACAAATAAACCATTTTATATATAAAAAAAGATGATATAACAGTGTCCAAAGGTGTATGGTAGTCCAATAGTGCAAAATAAATAATAAGATGACTGTAAATAATTTTTTTCCTTTTCCATCCACTTCCCAAAGTGCTTGTTCCTAATCTTCTGTGCTCTTAACACCCATATGTGCAAATCCTTACCAGAAGGACATCTTAGAAAAGCCAAAATGAATATTGTTTGAATATCCTCCCCACGCTGCTGGATCACCGATTTGATTAGAAATCATCCACATCCACACTTAAATCCCAGAGGGTAAACGTTTTATCATAAACTCTCAGGATATATCATATCAATGGATCACAGTCCGCACATGGAGGGAGACATAAAGATATAGCAGGACTAGTGCAATACCGTTTTAAAATACTGTTTAATAAAAATAAGTTTTAAGAATCGCGCTCACAATTTAGTAGCATAAAACCAGCATGTCAGATCACTTATCAGAGCAAGTAAATGGAGCAGATCTCACCACCAAGCTTCAATGTTCCCGTCGGCCGGTGAAAAAACATATAGGTGATGGACACTGTAGCAGAGATGTGTCCCTGATCCTCTGATGTATAGGAACTGCCAAATCCCAACGCGTTTCATCGCAGAGCGCGACTTTAACCAGGTATTCGGCAGTGAGAAAAGAATTGTTCTTTTATACCAGAAGTGGAGAGGCTGTTCCCGCCCTCTTCCTCCGGCATGCATTAACTAATGCTTTGATTACTGAGCAATTAGCTCAGTTGAGCTCAGGCCTTCCACAGTTGCAAATTAGCTTTGTTCTTGAATGCCTTACCTTTGCATTAAATCATAACTATTTCTGGAATGATGGGAAATTTTTCCTACAGATTAAGGGTGTAGCCATGGGGGCGAAATTCGCCCCAGCATGGCGAATCTCTATGTGGGCCTCTGGGAATCTACTTTCATATTTGCCCGGGAAATACCGAGTCTGAAGGTGTGGAGGCGATTTATAGATGACGTGCTGGTGGTCTGGGAAGGGTCTGAGGCATCCCTAACCCAGTTCTTTCAGCAAGTAAATTAAAATAGGAGTAATTTGGAATTTACGGCTGAAATAGACTCAACATCAGTAAATTTCTTAGATCTAACAATTAAAAAGGAGAACTGCAAACTGACCACCAGGACTTATTTTAAAACCACTGACCGAAACGGTTATGTACCATCGAGTAGTTGTCACCACCCAAACTGGCTGAAAGCGATCCCATATGGGCAATTCATGCGGCTAAGACGCAATTGCAGTAGTATTTATGATTATGATAGACAGGCAACCTCTTTGAAAAACCGTTTTATAGACAAGGGCTACAAAGGTGAAGAGATAGAATCACAGTACTTGCAAGTAAGATCTATGAAACGGGAAGAAATTCTAAATAAGAATAGAGCAAGTAATGAGCCCAATGCTGGAGATAAAAGCCAATTTGCCTTTATTACTGGATTTAACACACAACATCGGCAGATTAGAAGAGTGCTAGAAGCCCACTGGCATATAATCAAGGAAGACCCAATTTTGGGGGCCATGGTCCCGGACAAACCTGTCTGCATGTTCCGGAAAGCACCTAACTTAAGGCAAAGATTGACAAAAAGTTTTGTGGATCCACCGAAGTCAATCCCTATAGTCTCTAATAAGTTAGAAGGCTTCTGTGTGGGGTGTGCTGTGGTTGTAAGACCACGACCTCAATTGCTAGGACATTTAAAACTGTCATTAATCCTCACACAGGGAAGGAGATAAAAATGTCTCAACTAATAACGTGTAAATCAACCAATGTTGTGTATTTTGTTGAGATGCCCTTGTAATTTGATCTATGTGGGACGGACCACTAGGCAGCTCTGTGTGAGGGTTCGAGAGCACATCTACAACATTAGACGTGGATATGAGGCCCATAGCGTCTCTGCCCATTATAAGCTGGTACATGCTAGTAATCCCAGCACACTTTTTTTCATGGGCATTGATAGAGTGGCACGTCACTGGAGGGGCTCTAATATCATTAGGCAATTATCACAGCGAGAAGGGAAATGGATATTTGATTTCAACTCCCTGAGTCCAAATGGCCTAAATATAGAGTTTGATTTAAACTGTTTCATTGAGAATTCTTAGCCCCCCCCCCCCCATCTAGTTGCTGAATAGATTCTCTACTCTTCCTTTTTTCTTCATCCTCTATTTCTGTAATAATCCTACTTCCTATTTTAATACGTTTGTATAGAATAACCATATGTATATAGAACAATTATTTGTGATGAAATGATTCTATTGATATAGGGATCTACCAATTTTTAACATATCTGCATTTTATAACCATATGTATATAGAATAATTATTTGTGATAGATTGATTTTATTGATATAGGTGTAGACCGATTTTGTACTAATTTTTATACTCTGTATAGTGTTTTTTTCCACTTGGCATAAGTGTGAAGTATAAGACAAATGATGGGGGTGGTGTCACAGCCAATCTTCAATGTCCTATTTGTATGATGTTAATATCCCGTAAGCTATACCTAGGCAGCTATAGGAGGGGCAGTTTTGCCCTGATAATTATAGGCATATATGCACTTTCATGCTCTTGGCTGCAGCTGCTAGATAAAGGCAGCCTCTGTATAGCTTTGCAGCCTATAAGTGAGCGGTAGGGGTTAATGGTTTAATGTGCGGGCATTAGGGGTCATGTGTTAAAGATGAGAGATGGATTCACGCGATTGGACGGGTGGCCGCTCTTTACAGCCTTGAAGAAAGGTTCCTGGGACCAGTGCAAGCGTGAATGAGTCACCTAGGCAACCAGTAGCATCGTAGTGACGGTATAGGTGGAGGGCGGGAGCAGGCTTCTTTCGCTCTGCTTCCGCCTTGTACTGACAGAGAAGCGTGAGGTGGTAGCTTAGCAACAGAATCGCCACCATTGCACGTCACAGGAGGAGGACGGGGAGGGTGTTCCCCGCCCCTTGACTTCCGCTCAGTGTTCGAGCTAATTGCTCAGTAATCAAAGCATTAGTTAATGCATGCCGGGGGAGGAGGGCGGGGACGGCCTCTCCACTTCCGGTATAAAAGAACAATTCTTTTCTCACTGCCGAATACCTGGTTAAAGTCGCGCTCTGCGACGAAACGCGTTGGGATTTGGCAGTTCCTATACATCGGAGGATCAGGGACACATCTCTGCTACAGTGTCCATCACCTATATGTTTTTTCACCGGCCGACGGGAACATTGAAGCTTGGTGGTGAGATCTGCTCCATTTACTTGCTCTGATAAGTGAGCTGACATGCTGGTTTTATGCTAATAAATTGTGAGTGCGATTCTTAAAACTTATTTTTATTAAACAGTATTTTAAAACGGTATTGCACTAGTCCTGCTATATCTTTATGTCTCCCTCCATGTGCGGACTGTGATCCATTGACATGATATATCCTGAGAGTTTATGATAAAACGTTTACCCTCTGGGATTTAAGTGTGGATGTGGATGATTTCTAATCAAATCGGTGATCCAGCAGCATGGGGAGGATATTCAAACAATATTCATTTTGGCTTTTCTAAGATGTCCTTCTGGTAAGGATTTGCACATATGGGTGTTAAGAGCACAGAAGATTAGGAACAAGCACTTTGGGAAGTGGATGGAAAAGGAAAAAAATTATTTACAGTCATCTTATTATTTATTTTGCCCTATTGGACTACCATACACCTTTGGACACTGTTATATCATCTTTTTTTTATATATAAAATGGTTTATTTGTAATACTTGGAAAAAGTTAGCTCTGTGTTTTTTTGTTGCACACTGCTTCTTGTATTGTCCACATTTTCATACATTTCCCAAACTATATTTTTCAGCTTACAAACTGGCGGAGGCTTCCCCACTAAATTACAATTTACCAGAGCTGAGGAGATGGTGCTGGGCCTGATACATCCTGTGGCCTTAGAGGGACACTCGGGGCAATGGGACACGGACATCCCTACTATTCCAGCAGGTTCGTAATGTTAGTGTGTATGTAAAATGTTTTAAACGCGTAAAATTAGGCTCACAGGCATATATGAACACATGCCCCTAGGGAGTGGCTTGTAGGAGAGGTTACAGTTTTAGCAGGGTGTTGAATGTCTTTGGAATGTTCATTTTCTAATTTGCTAGGCCATACATGACCTTGGACAGTATTTCTGGTCACTATTAATGTCTTAATATTAGCTAAGGACTGCCTGTTATGTGATTCTACTCAATCATATTCAACACTTACTTCTTTGTCTTTAGGCCACTTGGGTTTGAGCTGTGCTTTGGTCTCAAATACTTGATCTGGGGTCAGGGAAAGGTCTACATAGGAAGAATGCCCACCAGCATACTCTTAAGGCAAATGCTATTTGCAAGCTGAGTGTGGGCCCCTAATGGCCCTTTAGGGATGTGTGAAGCCTCAAAACATGCAGTACATGCATTTTTGTTTTATTTAAGGTGACCAATGTGTATTCACAGGGTGACTCATACATATACCAGATAATGACTGTCAGGAATCCACTCACCTCGTCCTTGCTCCCGCGCCGTCCCCGGGCAGCTGGCCGCGCTGCTTCCGGCTTGCGTCTCGGCCAGGCAGCGGCTCCGGCGGCGGCTCCGGCGGCGTCTGTTCGGGCGGCGCGCCGCTCGGCCACGCCCCCTGCTCGCGACCCCGGCTCTGCTGTACGTGCTCGCGCGCGGGCGCGAGCACAGGTCTCTCATACCCTCCGGCGGCGCTGCTTCCTGCACGCCCGCCGGAGGAAAAATTAAAGGGGCCAATCAGCCCAGGGTTCCCAGAGTGGGCCAATAGCCTACACTTGGAGATATTGGTACTCACGCCCTCTGAAGTTAACACCAACCAGTTTTGTTCTCACAGTTGCACCAATCATCATCCTGTCCCAGTCTTGCCTGTCCCTATAAAGCTGATTCCCCTTCATTTGCCCATTGCCTGTGATAGTGCCTTGTACCCAGTTTAGTAGCTTGTCTCTAAAGATTATTTTTGATCTCCCGTTGCCGACCACCGCCCGTCTTGACTACCCCCGATCTGATCTCCTGTTGCCGACCTTCGCCTGTGTTTTGACCACCCCCGATCTGATCTCCTGTTGCCGACCTTCGCCTGTGTTTTGACCACCCCCGATCTGATCTCCTGTTGCCGACCTCTGCTTGATCCTCGACCACATCTTGTCCAATCCTTTGTACCGCTGCCATCTCGGAACTTCTGTTGCTGACCCCTAGCCTGTTGGACTTCCGTTATACGCTCAGCGATCGGGCTGCTCGGCACCACTTCCAGCCGCGGGTTCTCCAGGCCTCTGAACAGTAAGACTCCAATCTTTGAGCCATTGAAGTCCTGGGGGCAACCGATCCCGGGCAGGCGTGCTCTGCGTCCCGGCAAGCGGGGGCTCCTAAAGGTGAAGCTGGCTGCGGAGATTGGGGGTTGAGGTCTTACTGAGAGGGCTGGAGTTATCTAAGTGGTTGCTGTAGTACCCGGAGCATGACAATGACATTCATAGTGAAGGTCCCCTTGGACCGTTGGGGGAGTTGCCATTCCTGCTTGCCCACGTGTTTTATTGAATCATATGTAGTAATACAGATCAGCAATGCATATTTGGGTGTTTATGTGCCTTTTTTTAAACAATACAGCCCAGCATCAACCCTCAGCTAGTGTGGAAGCCTCATCCAGTTGGACCACGCCGTCAACTTCCGTGCTGCCTAGGAGCCAGGACCCGATATATACGGTAAGTGTAATTTGCTGAATTTGCTGATGCATGTGAATTTAAATGAATAATTTGCATAACAAATATATTTAGGGCACAAACTGAACCTTTTTTTTCACATGTCCCAACAGACCCACACACTGATGGAAGAAATCCAGGAGATGGAGGAGGATGCCACCTTGATGGGACCTTCACAACAGACCCCCCTGGAACATAATCTGCAACTGTCCCAACATGTTTCTTCACCAAATCCTCTGCAGCAGAGTGAAGCTGGCCGCATGCTGCCAGCCCATCGTGGGCAGCATGCAGAGACTGAGACTACAGTCTCCAGTGGTAGGTCTGCTGCAGAGGATTTGGCAAGCACATCTGTGGCTGTTGGTCGGCCTAGACGTCCATCATCTGCAGGCGCTCCAACCTGGGGAATTGGGAGGCGCAGTCAGCTACGTCGCCCAGTTTCCCAGGGGAGGCGCGTGCCGATCATGGAGTCAGCATGGCACCATGAAAGGCGTTTATTTCGCCAACTAACTGAAAGAACTACAGAGCAGCATCATGCACAATTAGAGACCTTAAATAATACATTAAACACCATGCTGACAGAATTTAGGTTGACCAACAGCCACATGTCCACCTTATCTAATAATTTCACAGCCATGCTTGAGGAAGTTCGAACTAGCAACACCCACATGGCCACCTTAAGTAGTAATTTCAGTGCCATGCTGGATGAAGTTCGAACAACCAATAGAAACATGTTGGAACAGTTGCAGATTATGAATGCCACACATGCCCAGGTGATGGGCCACCTCCAAGGCCCACCACCAGGGTTTTATGGGCATCAACCATTTTAACACCTATTTCCCCTGTATCTGCTCCACATCTTTCCTCTACATCCCCACTGTATTGACCTGTCTGGTGAGCGCTACCAATATAGCCTTTTTTTATGGCTTTGCTTGTATGCTTTGGATTTTCACCCATATAGCTCATTAGAGTGCTGAGATACCCCACTAGCCAATGCCTGAGCTCAAGCCTCACTGAACCTGCCACTCTAGCTGTTGCGCTGCAGGCTTTGGCCTAATTACATTGCTTCTGGCTCATCCTGTTTGTAGGCATGATTGGGGGACATTCTGGGCTGGCAAACTAATACCTTGAACCCTGGCAGAGATTGTACTGGACTTGGATTTGGACTGGGGCTTCTTGTTTAGTGGGCCACTGACTTACAGGCATGGATGTGGCATAGGTATGGCTGCTTTCCACCTGTGCCTGTGGCAAATGTGGCCAAGCAGGAGAGGGTGTGTATGTGGCCCTATTTATTACAGGGAAAATATTGACATGCAAATGCTTGCTCCCTATGTCTGTGTATTTTATTTAGGATTGAAACTTAGGCCTGGAGTGCATTACTTTAAAACTCCTGGATGTGGCCAATTGCTAGGTGCCATGATTTGCCACAAATGTATTTTAATGTTGTACTATGTATGTACATGAAGTATGCGAGTGCCCTTCAACTCCAAATTTTCATATTTCAATAAAAAATATTGAATGTGACTTGACCTGTTGTTGACTTGTTGATGCATTAATGTTTTGGTTATTTTTAGATTACTTAAGGTTTTCCTAAACAAACAGGGCAAAAAAAATACATGAGTCTCAGATCATGTGTGAATATTTTAGTAATTAACTCATTACTAGTTGATACACCAAAAAATAATAAAAGATTTACAAGGCAACATTAGAGTAGCAAATAATAATTACAGGCACAAAACAAACACAGGCAACAAAAATTATGCAAAATGTGTCTGAATCAAATTGGCCCGAACTGCTTGGCCAGAGGCACTAGGTGTGCCACGGAAGTGGTCTTCTGGGTCCTGGCTGGTTGGAGATGGGGGCAGATCCAAATACCGGGGGACACGCTGCATGATGGCATAGTTATGTAAGACAAAGCAGGCCAGTATGATGTCTATGACCTTTTTGGGGTCATACTGGAGTGCTCCCCCGGTATGGTCCAAACACCGGAATCGTGTTTTTAACAGGCCAAAGGCCCTCTCCACACCGGCCCGGGTTTTTCGGTGGGCCCGATTGTAGGCGTCCTGTGCGGCATTCTGTGCCCGAAGGACGGGCGTCAGCAGCCAGGGAAGTAGTGGATAGCCAGAATCCCCTGAAAGAATAAGAAAATACTAACATAAATTACACATGACACAAAAATGTATTAAAAAAAAGGTTGTTCACCCTGAATAAGAGCCTATCTTATATTTTAGACACACCCTGAATATACAGATTGCTCTGCTAAAGAAACAGCCTAACACCATCTGCTGTGTGTTCTGACCCTTTAAACATCCAAAATGGGGGATGAGGGCAAATCAGGGAGACTGCTAACAGGTACTGGCTTAGGACTGTGCTGCTCAGCATTCTTGGATGTCTTACCTTTTCAGGACACCAGATCTGCTTTGTGTGAGCCAAGCACAGCTCTAACCCGCCCACTGTACTTTATCCCGCTCTCCTCTACTCAGTAAGTGTCATGCTTCTGAGCAAAGATGGCGCAGACCCTATCATAAAGTCAAGAACAGAATTGCAGCCGAGTGTGGGGAAGAAAAATAAGTAATTTACTAGTAAGTATAAATATATTATTTACTAATTGTGGAAACTCATTTTGTAAGGGTTTGTGCTTTGCTAAAGATCATGGTTAAGGTCCGGTTTCATCTGTCATCAAGGGTTAAAAACAGCCATAGCTTCAGACATGGGTCCGAAACTATATTAATAGGCATACATTGAAAAGGGAATGACGTTATTTGCGTCAATTTACCAAGAAGCCATCCACCTGAGAATTCGATGTACGCATCATGGGACGCATCATGGGATGAGCCTGGAAACCCGGCGAGGACGCTAAGAAACCGCATGTCTGGGGCCACCACTGCTTGGACATTCAGTGAGTGGCCCATTTTGCGGTTCCTGGGAAAAAAGAAAAAAAAAATTGCAAGGCTAGGTAAATTACTCAAACAATAACTCCTAACATACTCCAAAAAACATGTTGGCCAATACAACACTAAGTGCCTAACTATTTTTTAGGCCTACAAAGGATATGTATGTTGGATCAACTAAATATTAACTTTTACATGACAAATTAAGGTCTAAATGCAAATGTTTGGCTTTGGGCTACATGAAAAATATTGATGACTCTAAATCCGGCCAAATATATCACATGAACAATTTATAAGGAGGGATTAACAGATATACAGTGTAAGCTATTTCACAGGAACTATTTACAAGGAGGGATTAACAGATATACAGTGTAAGCTATTTCACAGGGACTATTTACAAGGAGGGATTAACAGATATTTAAAATACTATTTATGTCAACTATATAAAAATATGACTAATTGAACTTGCCTATAGATGTACTTGTCAGCTGCCGGAGGAACTAAGGCAACGTGGGTGCAATCAATGGCACCCATGACGTTGGGCATGTCGGCGATATTATAAAATACCAGCTTAAGCGCGTTCCAGGCTACCATGTCATCAGGAAAAAATATATATTTCTGACTAATGGTAGCCATGCCTTCCAAAAACTTGGATAGAGCGCGGCTCAGCGTAGGCTGGGATATCCCCACGGAGAGGGCACCCAGCCTCTGGATAGAGCCGTTCACCAAAAATTGCAGGCAGCCAAGCATCTTGGTCATACCTGAAATTGCTTGCCCCTTCCTTGTGGTGCGGGCTAACCATGGCCGCAGCTCACTATACAATTTATGGAGGGAAGCGCGATTAAGTCTGGTCAGCTCGAACAGCTCAACATCATGCATGCCATCGATATGCATGCGTCGCCGGTGCAATCTGGTCTCGGCCCTGCTGACACATTCAATTCCCATTAGCTGGTGCTCGTGATGCTCCTCCACAAAGGCACACAACTGGTTCATTGCAAGGGTAACCGAGGTCAAAATGGTCCCGTAAGAAGATCGCAAATGAAACGGTTTTATAGGGGGGTGGTCCCTCGGCAATCAGCTCTCTGAATGAGACGCAAGCCCATAGCAATAACGTAAGTTATCTGAACGAACGCAAAATATCAGATTTTGATGGGAAAATGATCCGAACTCACGCAAATGATCCAATTTGCTTTCGTTCTTCGAAAGCGCATATACACATTAGCCCGAATGTTCGTACAAATGAAAAATGAACGAAAAAAACAAATAAAATGACAAACACACACAAAAACTTTCACAGACAGCTACGAAAGTCCAGACGAATGTGCCTCTGAATCGAGCCTAATATCTGAATGATATATCGTTCTAATAGTTCTAATACAGGATTAAGATTTCATTAAAGTGCTTTATCAGAAATAGATATGCTGATAATAAGGTGCTGCTGCAATGAATCAAATGAATGACAAATATAAATCAAATAAATTACATGATACAACAATGGATGTGCTTGTGAAAGTAAACAATGATAACACCTATGAATCAATTCAGACAGTAAGTGGACAAAAACAAACACAACAGAAATACAACACAGAAAAACCTGTCCTGGACAAAACTGCTGCCCAATGGTCTGTGGTCACCTACATTGCGGATGGGATGGCTCCAGCATAAGAAGTTCAAAGGTAAGCCGATTTATGTAGACTAGCCTAGCAGACTTCAAATACAGCATGCACTTCCACCGACTCCTGAGCTGCAGAACTCTCACCCTCTGCCCCGGTATGAAAAGCCGGACTCCTATTGAGAGCAATGGGTGCCTCTTTACATGGAAGGTACTTGTGTATAGAGGCACCCATTGCTCTCAATAGCAGCATGCCATACTGAGGCCATGAAGTAAGCAGAAAGCTTTTGTAACCGAAGGATCTCTTTGTTGTCAGGTATACCACAAGGGTTATAGCATAGCCAGCTCTTTCTTACTATTATAGGCAGGCTTTAGGTCACCCAACAAAAATCTATATTGGTTTTACAGCTATTACAGTCAAAAGCAACATGTATTTTGCCAGGAGGTTTGAATCAGAGGGACTTTAACAGGGACCGATCCAATTTTTGGAGACACGGTTGATGGTATATAGGCAACACATCTCCCTTTCTCTTACACACAGAAGGATCATATACAAACAGTATACAATCAACTCTACTACTCTACTCTTTAGATGCCCTCTTGTTACATAGTATTATATGGATAAGAGATGCATGGTGAGAGGGTGGAAAGTACACTAAGTGGGATGGCTTGTGCCTGCAGGCACCCCTTATATGAGGTCTTACAGGAAAGTCCATGCAAGTGGACACTTCCTTTAAAAACAAAGGTCAAGTGATACTCATGATATTAAGGCTAGAGATGAGCGAACTTTTGAAAAATTCGATTTGACTGATTCGCCAAATTTTCCGACGAAAATCGGTTCGACCCGAATTTATTCGCGACGAATCTCTATTAAAAACGGCTCTTTCTGAGCCTCCTAGAGCCTCAATAGGGTTGTAAACCATTCTGCCTTGCTGTAACACGCATAGGATGCGTGCTGGGTTAGTGAAATAATACTGTAAATAATTAGGACATGCAGATCAGAGGCATCGCTAATAGAATCGCATAGCAGCACAATTGCAGAGAGTTGAAGTACCATCACTAGGAGGGGCCCCTATAGTGCCTGAAAAACACACCCTGGAGCTGGCAGCAGCAGGAGCCCAAAAATTAGCTGAATCACACCCTGGAGTTGCAAGCAGCAGCAGCAGGAGCCCAAACATTGCTTTAAAGAGACACTGGATTTGACTTCAGGAGCCCAAAAATTGGATGAATCACACCCTGGAGTTGCAAGCAGCAGCAGCAGGAGCAGGAGCCCAAATATTGCTTTAAAGAGACACTGGATTTGGCTGCCGGAGCCCAAAAATTGGATGAATCACACCCTGGAGTTGCAAGCAGCAGCAGCAGCAGCAGCAGCAGCCCAAACATTGCTTTAAAGAGACACTGGAGTTGGCAGCAGGAGCCCCAAAAATTGGATGAATCACACCCTGGAGTTGCAAGCAGCAGCAGCAGGAGCACAAACATTGCTTGAAAGACACCCTGGAGTTGGCAGCAGCAGCAGGAGCCCAAAAATTGACTGACGCACCCTGGAGTTGGCAGCAGCAGCAGCAGGAACCCAGAAATTGGCTGGAAGGCACCCTGAAGTTGGCAGCAGCAGCAGCACAAACATGAGCTGGAAGGCACACCCTAGAGTTGGCAGCAGCATAAGCAGGAGCCCAAACATTGCTTGAAAGACACCCTGGAGTTGGCAGCAGCATCAGCAGGAGGCCAAAAATTGGTCTAAAGACATAAATATGTTTTGCACCATTTGGAAAGTGTAAAACGTGGCACCATGCTGAATCTAGTCGCATGCATCAGGCATTAGTGGGTGGAAATCCTGGCTGATCCATCCCTGATTCATTTTGACAAAGGTGAGTCTCTCCACATTTTTAGTTGACAGACGAGCTCTCCTCGCCGTAACTATGGCCCCCGCTGCACTAAACACCCGCTCAGATGGCACGCTACTTGCCGGGCAGGACAGCTTTTCCAAGGCAAACTCTGCTAGTTGCGGCCACAAGCCAAGTTTGGCTGCCCAGAAGTCCAGCGGATCCTCAAGGTGTGTTGGCATGGTCATGTCAAGGTATGACATGACCTGCTGGTTGAGGTCCTGCTCCAGGTCTCCCTGCTGCTCATGAGTAGCCTCACTATGCGGGTGTAGAAAGCTACTCATTAGCGACTGAAGACTGAGGCTGCTGCTGATGGAGCTGCTGCTGCTCCTGCCAACCCCCACAGCAGGCATGGCAGTGGAAGGTGAGCGCAGAGGTCCCCCCGAGTCAGACCTGCGAGAGTATAGACCATGGCGCAGATAGGCATCGGCCAACTGACTACGCAGAATGTCTTTGTAGTAGTTCAGTTTGTCCTCCCTCTCGGCGGGTTTAAAAAATGCCCCCATTTTGTGCCGGAAGCGAGGGTCCAATAAGGTGGACAGCCAGAAGTCATCCCGCCGACAAATGGAAACAATTCTGGGGTCACTACGCAAGCACGTGAGCATGCTTCCTGACATTTGCGCAAGTGACTCGGAGGGACTACCTGTCTCCATCTCCACTGCATACTGCCACGGTGTGTCCGGGTCCTCTGTCTCTGTCCTCTAGCTCCTCTGGCTGCTCCTCCTCTCCTGTCCGCTGACTAGATAAACCAGCCATTTCGCCAAGCCTAAACTGTGCTTCACTGTGCCCCTCCTCCTCCTCTTCCTCCTCCTCCAGTTCAGCACAGTACATGTGCTGTAGTACATGAAGCAGTGGAATCACGTCGTTCATCCCGTAATCCTGCCGACTGACAAATAAAGTGGCTTCCTCAAAGGGCCTGAGCAAACGGCAGGTGTCACGTCTGAGCTGCCACTGGTTGACATTGAAGTTACACAGGGGAGTCCCCCTATCCGCTTGGATCATCAGGAAATCCGTGATGGCTTTTCTATGTTCATATAATCGGTCCAACATGTGAAGGGTGGAATTCCAATGGGTGGAAACATTGCAAATCAGACTATGTTGGGGGATACCATTCTGACGCTGTAGCTCAAGAAGGGTGTGTTTGGCGGTGTATGAGTGGCTGAAGTGCATGCAAAGTTTCCTTGAAGTTGTTAGGATGTCTTGCAGATGCGGGGAAGACTTCAGAAACTGCTTGACAACCAGATTGAAGACGTGAGCCATGCAGGGGGCATGGGTCAGGCTTCCTTGGCACAGAGCAGACAAAATGTTCTTCCCATTGTCGGTAACCATGATTCCCATTTTAAGTTTTCTTGGAGTAAGCCATGTTTGGATTTCCTGATGAATAAATTTAAGCAGTTCCTCCCCTGTGTGACTCCGTTCGCCAAGACATACCATGTGAAGCACTGCGTGACACCTCCGTGCCCTGCACACATGGTAGACTGGAGGGGCACTGAGACTTGAGCCTACAGTGGAGGGTGAGGAGATGGCGGAGGATGAGGAGGCCGAGTCGCACGGTGTCACAGGCCCAACGGGCAGGGAGCGCGGAGGCCGAAGCGGCGTGACCTGTCCAAGTTGCTGCTGCTGCTGCTGCTGCAAAGGGACCACATTCACCCAGTGGGCCGTAAACGACATGTACTGTCCCTGACCGTAGTTACAGCTCCAGACGTCGGCGCTGCCATGCACTTTGCTACACACCGACAGGCTCAAGGACTGGCCCACCTTCTGTTCAACAAAAGTGTGCAGCGCTGGTACTGCCTTCTTGGCAAAGAAATGACGGCTTGGGACTCTCTACCTCAGCTCGGCACAAGCCATCAGTTCTCTGAAAGGTGCAGAGTCCACCACCTGAAAAGGGAGCGACTGCAGCACCAGCAACTTGGACAGGAGCACATTCAGCTTCTGTGCCGTAGGATGAGTGGGCGCATACTGCTGTCTCTTGGACATGGCTTCACTGATGGATTGCTGGCGGGATGCATGACTTGGAGGAGGAGGAGCAGGAGCGACAGAGGATGGGTATGACGCACAGCTGCCTTCGGCTGAGGTGCTGGAGCCTTGGCTGGCAGAAATTGGGAGCGGCGTGCCACTTGGTGAGGAAGCAGGCTGGACCACCTCTTCAGAGCCTCGGTTCTCCCAGGCCGCTTTATGGTGACGCATCATATGTTGACGCAGGGGCGTGGTGCCAGCATTTGGGCCCTGGCCACGCTTCACCTTCTGCCTACATATCTTGCATGTGGCCATGTTACCCTCCTGCGGATGCTTCAGGAAAAACTGCCACACTGCCAAGTAGCTACTTTTCCCACCAACAGGCCTCACTGATTCACTGCTACTGTCGCCAACTCCAGGAACCCCTGCTCCACTACCTCCCGATAAGGTAGCCTGCCGCGCAGCAGGTGCTCTACCCCGGCCCCGTTTGGCTCCAAGCTTTACAATTCTGCCCCCATGCTGATTGCCAACCATGCTGCTAACACCTTGCTGCCTGAGCTGCTGACTCCGGGGCAACCTGCGCCCCTCTTCTCCTGATGATGACGATGAAGCCCCTTCATCACCCGGCTCCCAAGTGCGATCGGCTTCATCATCATCACCGAGTTGTGGCTGCACGTCACTGATGTTCTCGGTTTCCTCAAGAGTGTCTGGTGCAGGTGCTGGAATGCTCTCAACACCCACGACACTGTCCACATTACTATTTGTCTGCCTAGCTAAAGAAGCCACCTCCATTTCATGGCTGGGCAGTAGCTGCTGACTGTCCTCTATCTGATCGTCCTCCTCACTAAAGAGTGGAGCTGAACCCAAAGCATAGGATACGTTGCTGGGGGAGGGAACGGCGTACGACAGATGCAATGGGAGGACAGGGACTGCTCTCGGGGCATGCCAACTCAGGGTTGTGTCAGAGGAACCTACCGACAGTACATTGGGGGTCTCAGATGTAACTTGTGATGATGTTGATGAGCGCGTTAACCAATCTACCATGGCAGATGCGTTACTGGTGGAGAAACGACCGCTAGCAGATACTGGCAGATCAGGTCTCTCACCGTGACTCCTGCTGCCACTCGCTCCTAGTCTGCTGCGACCTCTGCCTGCTGAATCTTGGCCTCTGCCACTCCTCTTTGAACATCCTTGCATTTGTCTGCCTGACATTTTTATGTATTTGAAATGCTCAATAGGTACGATAAAAAATGTGTTTACTTTAAAAAGAAGAAGCTAAATAAAGTGAGGAACTGCTTCTCTGCACCAGATACTATGAAAATTGGCAATATGAGATACACTGCAACCTAGTGTTTTGGCAGCAGACCAAAAACCAATTCAAAATGCAATAGTTTGATTAAGCTGAGGAAGGATGAACAAACGTATTTAGTATAACAGGCTGCTAAGTGCAGGTTTGGGATACCCTGCGGCCTAGTGTTTTGGCAGCAGGACAAAAAACTATTTAAAATGCAATAGTTTGCTTAAGCTGCGGAAGGATCAAGAAGCGTATTTAGTATAACAGGCTGCTAAGTGCAGGTTTGGGATACCCTGCGGCCTAGTGTTTTGGCAGCAGGCCAAAAACCAATTCAAAGTGCAATAGTTTGATTCAGCTGAAGAAGGATGAACAAGCGTATCTAGTATAACAGATAGGGTGCAACGTGGTGGTTTGGGATACCCTGCAGCCTGGTGTATTGACAGCAGGACAAAAACCAATTCAAAATGCAATAACTTAATAAAGCTGAGGCTGTAGATGCTTATTTAGTATAACAGATAGGGTGCAACGTGGTGGCTTGGGATACCCTGCGGCCTGGTGTATTGACAGCAGGACAAAAACCAATGCAAAATGCAATATCTTAATAAAGCTGATGTTGAACAACGCTTATTTAGTATAACAGATAGGGTGCAACGTGGTGGTTTGGGATACCCTGCGGCCTGGTGTATTTAAAGCAGACCAAAACCAATTCAAAATGCAATAACTTAATAAAGCTGAGGCTGTAGACGCTTATTTAGTATAACAGATAGGGTGCCACGTGGTGGTTTGGGATACCCTGCAGCCTGGTGTATTTAAAGCAGACAAAAACCAATTCAAAATGCAATAACTTAATAAAGCTGAGGCTGTAGACGCTTATTTAGTATAACAGATAGGGTGCCACGTGGTGGTTTGGGATACCCTGCAGCCTGGTGTATTTAAAGCAGACAGAAACCAATTCAAAATGCAATAACTTAATAAAGCTGAGGCTGAACAACGCTTATTTAGTATAACCGATAGGCTGCTAAGTGCAGGTTTGGGATGCCCATGTGGCCTGGTGTATTTAAAGCAGACCCCAAAATATTAACACTAATCCAGTTATTTAAATGCTTGTGTGTAACAGATAGGGTTACATAAGGCACTGCATAGATGGCAAGCACAGTGGCCTGGTGTATTTAAAGCAGACCCAAAAATATTAACACTAATCCAGTTATTTAAATGCTTGTGTGTAACAGATAGGGTTACATAAGGCACTGCATAGATGGCATGCACAGTGGCAAGGCAGATTACGGTTTACAGCACAAAGAAATCAAATTGAATTGAAAACTGATCAGGCAAATCACCCTGTCACTGTCACTTTTATGCTGTCCCTGGATTGTTCCGGTTTTCCACTATCTTTCCCTGGCTCTGTCTGCCTCTCTAAATCTCCCTACCTATCTGTAAATCTCCCTACCTATCTGTAACTCTCCCTACCTAACTATCTGTCCCTGTCTACAGCAACCACTGCTGTCTCACGAATGCAAGTCTGAAATGCGCACAAGCAAGATGGCCGCCGCTTTATATAGCACGGCGACGTCACCGGGCTTCCTGGCTGCTGATAGGCTGCATGTGACTGTCCCATCATACCTTGCCCCAGGGTACATGTCTGGACATGTGGGTCCACCATCTTAGAATGCCTGTCATTGAAATGAATAGAGTTTAAAGGAAAACTTCGATCAATCGAATCGCGGGGAAGTTTGGATTCGTTTAGCTGCGGAATTTTCTATGAAATTTTCTATGAAATTCGGAACGAATCCGGGTTCGATTCGCTCATCCTTAATTAAGGCAAATATTGGAACATGATAAGGCTCCTATTTAGTACCAAATCATTTACTCTTTGGTTTGACTTGACTAGTCGAGCCTTTTTTTCATCTTCAGATAGAGTGGGCAATATAAAAGTACTTTAGATTTCTTTTTATTTATTCCCCAAATGGGTAGATGAGCCTTTAGTTGCTGTTGTCTAATTAAATTGTTGTGATGGGATAGTAGTTGTCGCAAAAGGGACAGGCAGTTTTTTTCATTTCTTAAAATGTTTTGAAATTGGAAAAACAAAGAAAAGAAAGCTTTCTATCAGTGCGGTGTAAAATACAGCAATAAAAATACAATTCTGGGAAACTCACCTGTAAAATTGTTTTTGAACCAGTTCAGGTCATCCCAGAAGTAATTACATGTGGGTATTCCACCGCTAGGTGGCGCTCGAATGCAAGATCAAAAGCTGTTGCTCCTCCCGGCCCCCTATAAAAGAAGGTGTCTCACTATGATTCCCCAGTGGTTAAAAAGCAGTAAGAAAAAAGAGACAGGCCGGGAGGCCAAGAAACCATATTACGTCACATAGCTTCAGCATGTACTATCTTCAACAAAAAACCTTAAGGACAACGGTCCAATACAAAAATGGTAATCACTATAAAAGGCAAACAAGAGATAATGAACAAAGGGCGGGGTGGGACGACCTGGACTGGATATGTTCAAAAACAATTCTGCAGGTGAGTTTCAAAGAATTGTATTTTTCACTATATCCAGTTCAGGTCGTCCCAGAAGTAATTACATGTGGTACATCCAAAAGCAGTGTCCATTAGGGTGGGATTCCCAGTACGGAACAGCATGTAGTTCATTTACCACCTGAAGCACTTTTCGGCCAAAGACAGCATCAGCTGAGGTCCTAACATCAACCTTGCAAAAACTTGGTAAAGTTATGAACTGAAGACCAAGTGGCAGCCTTAGAAACTTGTTCAACAGATGCCTGGTGCTGAAAAGCCCAAGAGGCACTAATAGCTCTGGTAGAATGAGCTGTAATATGAAAAGGGGGTTCCTTCCCCTTGGCAGAATATGCATGCACCACCACCTGTCTGATCCACTTACTGAGAGTGGACTTGGCTGGTGGCAAACCTTTCCTAGAGCCCTCTGTTAGCACAAAGAGCAAATCCGATTTCCTGAAAGATTCAGTCGCAACCAGGTAATACTTAACGGCTCTGGCCACATCCAAGGCATGGAGGATCCTTTCCTTAGCCTTAGTCGGTGCTGGACACAAGGATGACAAGACCACTTCCTCATTAAGATGAAAGGGAGACACGACCTTAGGCAAAAAATCCGGTTTAAAATGAAAAACCACCTTATCCTTATGTAGCTCAAAATAAGGAGGCTTCATACAAAGCGCGGCCAGCTCTGACACGCGACGCACCAAGGTTATCGCTACCAAAAGGCCCCTGGAGAGCAGAAAGTACCAAATTCAAGTCTCACACCGGTAATACAGGTTTACACGGTGGACGTACGTGGGTGACTCCCTGAAAAAAGGTCTTGATCAATCTATGATTGGCAAAGGATCTCTGGAAAAAGATAGCCAAGGCAGAGACCTGGCCCTTGAGGGTGCTCAGCTGGAAACCCAAGTCTAAACCGTGTGGTAAAAACTCAGAGATCCTAGAGATAGAGAAAGTGCGACAAGGGAGACTCTTGGATTCACACCAAGCAATGTAGGCATGCCAAACTCTGTAATATAGCATGGAAGAAGACTTCTTCCGTGCCTGAATCATGGTATGCACAACCGTAGCAGACAGGCCCTTTTCCATCAGGACTGAGGTCTCAATAGCCAGGCAGTCAAAGCCAGCGTCTGTAAATTGGGGTGCCGCACCGACCCCTGTGTGAGAAGCCCTGGGTCGTCGGGCATGATGTAACGATCCACTGACATCTGAACTATGTCCGCAAACCAATTCCTTCTCGGCCAGCGAGGGGCCATCAGGATGGTTGGTACCCCTTCCTGGACTATCTTGCGCAGCACTCGGCCAAGGAGTGGAAACGAAGGAAATGCATAAAGGAGCCTGAACTCCGTCCAGGGAAACGCCAGAGCACCTGTGGCGAAGGCCAGAGGATCTCTTGACAGGGAGATGAACCTTGGGAGCTTGTGATTGTGTCTGGACGCAAACAGGTCCACATCCGGCTGGCCCCAGCAGAGACACAGAGCGTGAAAGATCTTGTTGCTGAGAGACCATTCCCCCAGACGAGAGGCCCCCCTGCTCAGGGAATCTGCCTCCTGGTTTTCTACCCCGGGGATGTAAACCTCCGAGATGCAGGGAACATTATCCTCTGCCCAAGTCAGAATCTGGGTCACCTCCTTGAGGGCTCGCTTGCTCCGAGTCCCACCATGGTGATTGATGTAGGCGACAGCCATTTGATTGTCCGAGTGAACCTGGATCGCACAACCCCTTAAATGGGGAGTCAGATGAAGAAGCACCAACCGGATCGCTCTCAGTTCCAGGAGATTTATGGGCAAGTGGTTCTCATGCGGACCCCACTGACACTGGATTCTCTGCCTCTGCCAAACGCCTCCCCAGCCAGTCAGACTGGCATCCGTGGTTACTATCTGCCACCGGAGAGTCAGAAAGGACTTGCCCACCAACAGGTTTCTGGGGTCCAGCCACCACAAGAGGGACTGTCTGGTCAGGGGGACAGTGAGAATTCCAGTTCCAACGACTCCTGCATCCGGTCCCAGCCGATCAACAGGTTCAATTGAAGAGGTCTCATGTGGAATTGGGCGAAGGGCACTGCCTTGAAGCATGATACCATTAGGCCCACCAGCCTCATCGCCAGACGGATCGATAGCCGCTGACAAGACAGCGAGGTCTGCACCTGCCTCTGAAGGCCCAACACCTTCTGCTGTGGCAGGAAAACCTTGACCTGAGAGGTGTCTAACATCATGCCCAGGAAGGACCTCACCATTGAGGGAGTGATCGAAGACTTGGGTTAATTGATTACCCATCCGAAAGCCTCTAGAGTGGATAACACCGTCCGTGTGTTGCTCTCGGCCTGCTGAAGGGACTGAGCCGCAATCAGTAAATCGTCCAGATAAGGCAGCACATGAATGCCCTGATTCCTCAGAATAACCATGATGCCATCAGCACCTTGGTGAAAACCCGGGGGGCTGAGGATATCCCGAATGGCAGAGCCACAAACTGGTAATGCTGGTCCTTCAGAGCAAATCTCAGGAACTTCTGATGTCCCTGGAATATTGGGATGTGCAAATAGGCATCCCTGATATCCACTGTGGTCATGAAGTCGCCGGGCTGAAGCGAGCTCACCGCTGACCGTAAGGTTTCCATGCGGAAATGCCTGACTCTTACAAACCTGTTGAGACCCTTCAGGTCCAGGATAGGTCGTAATGTTCTATCCTTCTTGGGAACCGTGAACAGATTGGAGTAAAAGCCTTGACCCTGCTCCTGACGAGGTACAGGGCAAATCACACCTAACCGCAGGAGGTGCTGCACGGCAATTCTCAGGCCCTGTGCCACCACTGGATTCTGGGATATGCGAGACTGAAGAAATCTTGAGGGCGGCCTGACTGCCAGCTCTATTTTGTAACCGGAGGACATCACCTCCTGAATCCACCGATCCGAGACGCGCTGTCTCCAGATACGAGCAAATAACAGAAGCCGTCCCCTATCCAGATGCCCTCCCCCTTCTCATGCCTGAGGGGCCTTGGCAGGGGGCTTGGATTTGGATCCCCAGGAGGGATTGGATCGGCCGCGGGACCTACCTCATCCCCAGGAATCTCTGCGGCCACCTGAAAAAGAAGCGCCTCTTCCTCCACGAAAGGAGCGATAGGTAGAGGAACCCCGAAAGGACCACGCAGGCTTCCGTCGCTGAGGGAGTCTACCATCCTTAATCAGGAGGTCCAGACGCTCCCCGAACAACCTGTTCCCCATGAAGGGAATACTAGTGAGCGACCTCTTGACCACGGCATCAGCCGACCATTGCCGCAACCAGAGCGAGCGACGGGGGGCAACAAGCAGGCCCAAAACCCTGGCACCGAGCCGGACACCATCGTCCATGGCAGAGACAACAAAGGCAACAAAATCCATGCAAGCTTTGAGGTCTTTATACTCCTCCGCTCGCTTGCAATATCCACAAGATGTCTCACCTTCTTTCTGATGGCTAATGAAACAATAGCCACGGCACACACAGGGCGAAACCAAGCACCAGCAAAGGTGAAGGCATGACAAACTAACTGATCCATGCGCCTGTCAGCTGGATCACGAAAGGAAGCAGTATCGGGTGACGGCATAACCGTAGTGTTGGATAACCCCGACACAGGGGAATCCACTTCGGGGGGACGGGACCATAGGTGGACCAGCTCCTCAGGAAAGGGATACCGCCTGTCCAGGCCCTTAGGCACTGACGGTAGCTTGTTAGGCCTTTCCCACTCCTTGAAGATCGTATTAGAAAAATGGGCCTGCTCAGGAAAGACCAGTCTCTGTCTCTCAGGCCGAAACAAATCACCCTGCTTCCTCTTAGCCGCTTTAGGAGGGACAGTATGCAACATTTTAAAAACAGAAACCAGCAACTTCTCCGTATCATCAGGAAGCCACATGTCCTCGCCCAAGGCAGGCCCGCTGTCATAGCCGGCAGAATAATCCACAGTGTAAATAGAGTTCTCAGGCAACTCGCCTTCCTCCATGGAGCCCAGACCTCCAAAAAGGTCATCATCATCATTATCCGAGTAAACGGGCTCGATGTGCCGCTTCTTACTCGTGGCCTTCTTAGGAGCTGTGCAAGAGATCTGTCTCTCAAGGCTGGCCACCCGGTATGCCAAATCAACATGGGACCCCTTTCTGGCTTCCCCCTCGCTGTGGGCTGAATGCAGTAGCACAAGAGGAAGGTTATTTTGGAACATGGGAGTCTTTGGACTACCTCCCCTGTTCAAAAAAATGTTTGAAAGGGGCTTACCGAATATCAATCACGCCATTGTATATAATCATACATATCCAAATGTGTCAGAAAATACAAATTACACTTTATTATACTTTAGTACTTATTGGTTAAAAACACATTAATTCATAGAATAATAAAAACAACACAAAAATATTACAGTCATTTTTTATGTAAAAGTGGCTTTATCTCTGTTCTTCAACCTGGGTAAACTAGTTTCGCCAAGATGGCTTCTTCAGTACCCATTAAGGTTAGTAAACATTGCTACATATGACATAAAAATAATAAAGCTATTTCATATATTATTATTAATGTTATTAAATTTGATTGATCATAGTAGTTAAATATTATGATATTACCTGCGTCCAGATGGACAAATGTTCACCATATGACTGCACTTGTTGAAGACGGTGTTGCCAGCATCAATCAACAAACGCCTCAATAAATAGGAGATATTTGAATACCCATATGAGTGATCAATCACGCTGAGAAGAAGAATGTGTATCGCAAAGCAATGTATAAATGATTCAATGGTAAAATACACAAAAACAGAAATGATTTATTGTAACTTAACACATTGGTTTCACCCAGTGTCCATAGGTTTGGGATGGTGCTTGTGCCTTAGAGACAGTATAGATATTAGGAGTATGGATGTAAACTGCCTGCCAAGGATAAAGAGAATATATATTATATATTTAGGATGTAGGAGGATGGGCAATACAGCCAATCATCCTATATATATCCCTTCTAATGCAGAGTTATTGAAATCCTATAAAGAAATATATCAGCCAGTCCATCACCATATACAAAAATAAGAGATTAAAAGGTTAAATACCTGTTATTGTGAGGGTTCTCCCCAGGTGCAAATAAGGGGTGCCAAGGTGAGTCAGCTAACTAGCGTGGGGCCGGGCCGGATCGCTGGAAAAAAAACGCCTTGAAAACGGGGCCCACGTCTGCTGCTCTCCATGCCTCCGCTTGCACTGCTTCCGTCGCTGACTACAGGCGCACAATAAATGCGGCTGACGGAGGCGTTGGGTGTGACGCGATGACGTCACACCCCCTCCCATTTCTTGGCTGCTATTAAAATGCATCCATGATGGTATAGGAGGGGAGCGGGGCATGTTTTTTCCTCCCCGTGGTGTCTGAAGCGCATGCGCCCAGGGCAAAACCCCTTCGCCGTGCGCAACCGTGCTGCAGGCAACCACGGGAAGTAGGGCGGCACCCAGCCACTAAAAACCAATACCTCCCCGCAATGGACTCCTCCAAAATGGAGGGTGCAGCGTTCTCTATATTTCAAACAGCCAGATATGGCTGTATATTTGTGATTACCTGTGCAAATACACACCACCTATATTTCAGACGGGGGGATCAGTATATACGTGGCAACAATCCCAAAATATGCCTAACGGCTATTAACCAAATGGACACTGGGGCCACTGTGACAAGGGGCTAGATCAATTAGTCAGTAATGACTGTCAATGACAGCCAGCAATAAAACATTCTTCTACGCAGCACTGATAGGAACATTAGTCCACTCGAAGACATATACAGTATAGAAACCAACAGAAGACATGAACATGATCTATCAATTTAAATTGGTAAAGGATACGAGATGATAAAAAGACAAACCCAGGGATAATTAACTAGTAGATATCCTAAGGGCCAAAGTCTGTCTACTCAACAAATCCCAACAGAATGAGCGGCCTATAGAAATGGGGCAAAACTAATAGATTCATTCAGGCCAGGTGGATAATGCGCCTTAAAGAAGCTAATCCACCTGGTCTTCCTCTGAAGTGTCATTTTCTCTAAATTTCTCCCTCTAATATGTGGATGTATCCGGTCTAGTCCTACAACTTTTATACCGGTCGGATCTCTATGGTGATGAATCAAAAAATGTCTACCTAGAGGAGTTTTGATATTGGCACTGCGGATATCATATGTATGTTCATATACCCCTTGTTTGAGGTGCCTATTTGTTTTACCTATGTAGAAACTTCCACAAGGACAAATCAATACATAAACAATGTTTTTAGATTTACAGTTTACATAGTGCTTCAATTTAATGGATGGTTTGTTATCTATTGATAAAATCTTAGTTTGAAAAATTTATTTGCACATATTGCAATTCTGGCACTTGTAAGTGCCCGTAATTGTACAGCATGTGCATTTTGTTTCACCTGAAAAATGACTATGTACTAACTGATCTTTTAAATTAAGTGCTCTGCGAAAGGTAAGTCTCGGTTTCGGGGTAATGAACTTTGAGATTTCCCCGTCGCTGGTTAATATCATGGAAAGAAGTGAACTCCTGTTTTTTTTTATTAGGTTTGTAGAGTAGCTCCTGTCGTGGGCGTGACTGAGCTTTCTTATATGCCCTACGAAGGACATGTGATTTATATCCTCTCCTAGATAAGCCTACCCGTATATTGTTTGCTTCCTTCTGGAAGTCTGCATCACGTGAGCAATTTCTGCGGGCCCTGATGTATTCTCCATATGGAATACTGGACATCAAATGACTCGGATGTGCACTAGAGGCCCTCAAGATGGTATTGGCTGCTGTGGCTTTCCTGTAGAAATCTGTTATGATTTGTCCAGAGGGATCTAGAACAATGGTCAAATTGACTTTTGTCTTGCTATAATCAAATGCAGTAGCTGGGGTTCTGGAGAGGCCGCAGGAAATAACAGGCTAGGGGCAGATACACCCGCCCAATCATGCTCCAAAAAGACTCTCCTGGCGCAAGTGACACAAACAGTGCTGAGTCCGCCCAGAGGGCTGGCACTGAACATGGGGCAGAGCTTCACCCGCCCAGATGGGGCCCCTAGCTCACTATCCCCAGATGCCTCCATTATGGTGATTAGAGTAATTGGTATGCAGGTTACAACGGCCCAAACCTAATAAGCCCTCAGAATAGTCCCTCTTTTGTGATCCCTCTTAATAGGGAGAGGGTGCGGAGGGGGGGGCGGACCAGGAGGAACCACAACCCTTAATCTATCAAAGGGGCCCACCTAGAAGACACAAGCCGAAAAAGCCATAAGTATCCCACAGCACATGCGCAATACAACACAACAATAGGCATTTAACAAGAGGGACTCGCAACACCGACAGCGATGGCAGCTCGGAGGACTCCCAGGAAGCGTGCATGGGAAAAGGCAGCACAAGATGACGCAGAGCAGGCAGCTCCGTGCGTTCCTCGAGGGGCGGGCCGCACAGCAGTGACGCGAAAAGCATAAACACGTGGCCCCACCTCCCCGATGGCGCGAAAGGAGCGCCCGCCCCCAAGATAGAGGGCAAAGCCCAGGCAGCCAGGAGACACAGGGCAGCCCACGGCGGGGCTCCCACAGCAGCCGAGCAGCGTGCGCGGACGGCCGCACATCCGCAGCAGAGGCAGCGGCCTCAGAAGAAGAAAAAACCTCCGTCAGGCAGCGCCGTCCCCCCCCTCACAGCACAGCAGCCAAGATGGAGGGGAGAGAGGAGCAGGAGAACTCGAGGGAGGTAAGAGCCAACAAACACAGTGCATATCCAACTCATCAAGGGACTACTGCAAGAGTCACAACGAAGACAGTGCAATTTAAATGAAAGTTCACCAAAGCACTACACATAATAAAGCTTGTGGGGCAGGGAGGGTATGAAACCCGTGGGCATAGTGGTTCCCCCCCCATAGGCTCACCATCAGCTTATGGCCGGCTACCCTTTAGTCAGGGTCTGCGGCCCAGAGCCTAGCTCTGCATGTAATTTCTTCTGGGACGACCTGGACTGGATATAGTGAAAATTCTTTAATTTGTTTTAAGCTGGCAAATACCAGTCAGAAAAATAAAAAAACCTCATGCTGCTGTTAAAGAGGATGTCTAAGCTTTTTTAACCGTCCACTCCTCTTTTCTGCTGTGCTAAGCCCGGAGTATCCCTCTAATATGCAGCAGCCGGGCTGGGCTTTCTGCTGCTAAAAGAAAGAACTGGACTGCCCAGGGAGCTCACCTCTTCTGGGATGCTTCTATTTCTATGCCACGTCGATAGACTGCTCGTGGTCACGTGACATGCAACCTGGAAGAAGTGAGTATCCAGTTCTTTCTTTTAGCGATCTGGACTGCCCCGCTGCTGCAAATTTCATTTCTAACCACCAGTATAGCCACACTGCTGCACAGGATTGGGTAACTGGCCTGTCACTCCAGGTCTAAGCTTTATCTTTCATGCAGATTGCCCGAACACAAGTGAGTTGTTTTATAGGTTATTGCCCAAATTTGGCTTAGAACAAGGGTGAGGGAAGGGTGCAGTGTTACAAAATGCTTGCACTTCCTCTTCTAATGGTCAGCAGTAGGAGTTCATCTCTGAATCTTGTTGGAGATTCTGTGCTAGAGCTTACAGCTTGTCTCTGTATGTAATCTGCATCTACTGTATATTGCTAGGTTAATGCTGTTGTACATTCTCTACTGCATTGAGTGTTTCCTGTACATTGAGGTGATCTCTATGACTTATTTTTCTTGTCTATGTTATCCACAATGTAGGGTTACAACACAAATATCTATCTGGATTTGACTCCACTGCACCCAGAACTCACACTCTGCAAAAAATCTAGCAAAATTATGAGGATTATTCACTACTAATGGCATGTATTGCCAGATTAGCGCCTGTATAGAGCGACCGCAAGTAGACACTGTAAGCGGGTATCGCCTGCTGCAACCTAGCATTGCGGTCACTCTAGTAACCTGGCCGGCATTGATAAATATGATGTGTGTTGGGTGCTCTAACACCAGTACAGAGCTGCAGCAGCGAGAAGTAGCGCCAGCTCAGTGTGTCCGGCGCTCCACACGATATTTAAGAAGAAACTACACACACACAGCGTCAGTGCTCTAAAGCTGGGCTCTATAGCATAGAGCGTCAGATGCTGTGTGATCAAAGTCTGTTTTTAAACACATATACACCAGTAACAAAGCGAAAACACATGGAATGACATTGTTTTAACACTGGGACAATGACACTTTAGTGCCAGAACTGTAATGACAATTTTGCATAAAAATATAAAAAGTCAAAAAAGTGGTTTGCAGCCAGGATAGGTCACACGATGATCTGAGCAAAAAAATAAATCTAATTGCCAAACCTGCTATTTATACACAACTAATGAAAGGCCATTGAAATGTATGGGAGAGCACTACAGAGCGACAGGTAGTACATGACGCTCCGGTGATTGCTGGCATCCGGACAGTGCACAATAAATTCAGCCACATGAGCTATTTACTGCATAGCCTTCCCCCCTGATTCCTACAAGCAGGTCTAGCCTGTGGCATGAAAAATGTATCTCTCATCTAACATGAATGTCTTCTTGGGTCCAACTTCTGTATAATTTGAACTAGATTTAAACTGGACCAACAGCCTTGCACAGCCCTGCACAGAAAAACTCACCAAAACTTACTTGCACCATCTACATGAACGACACTGGATTGTCACCACTTACATTTGCTCCTGCATCCATTCAAAGCTGAAACGCCAACTCAAAGACTGAATTCTGGTAGCGGCAATTTTGAAGCACCCCTGAGGCTGCAGCTTGAATTTAACCAAAATAACCTGCAATTCATATTGCCAGGAAACACAGCAGCACTTTCTTTTGGCAAGAGGTCTGCAACCCACAATACATATTGACAGGAAGCCAAGCAGCACTTCCTGTTTACAGTCTACTGTACCTGCAGCTCCAAAGGAAGCATTTTGAGGGTACAATTACTCACAGGAGGAGTAACAAAAAAGGCAATATAGATTTTACATGTTTTACACATAGGTTCTTGTAAGAGTGTTTGTCTGGTTTAATCTCATCATTACATGGATGATATTGATACTATCATGGCTGGATCTTTGCCTCTTTTTTGCAGACAGAAGGAGTGTCTCTTGTATATAGAGAGAATTTTACTTGTAATTGCTTTGCTTCATATTTTAGTATTGGTCATTGGTCTCCTCTCTTAATGAATGTAATTCCTGTAATATTTCTTTATAAATTAGATCTTTACCCTTTTATTCCCTTTGTTTGCTTGCTCCCCTTTACACCCATTTCCAGAAATCAGAGCATCTTTTCTATGAACTGGTGTCCAGAACTGGACCGCATATTCCAGTTGAGGGTGCTCCAGGGTCTTGTAAAGAGGAATAGTACATCCCTTTTTCACAATTCCATGCCTCTTCTAATGCATGATAATATCTTGGTGGCCTGGTAAACAGCTGCTTGTTATTGCAAACTGTTTTAGGGCCTGTGGTCTACCAGTATCCCCAGATCCTTCTCAACAAGCGACTCTCTCAGAATATGTTTATATTCTAATAAATGGAAAAAAATGGAGGAAACATCAAAAGAGAGATCCTGAGGACCCCTTTACCAGTTCACAGGGTAGTCAAGCTGGAATGTCACCTGCCGGTGATATAGAGGCTGGTAAAACAGCAGGACCAGAGGATGGCAGGTTTGCCCCTGAGCTCTGGGTTACCAGTCCCTATTCCTGATGCCCAGGATGGTAGGCCCGGGGGGGGGGGGGGCATGTTTTTTAATATTTCCATTTTTTAACATTCTTTCTTTATCTTTTTCCATCAAACACATTCGTTCACAATTACAAAACATCCAAAAATCTGTGCAAAATTAGACAAGGAGAAATTACCTCTTAATATTATTTTACACATATTTTATATATCAGTCTATGGCTTTTTCAACTCTCTATTTGGAATTCCATGAGGAAGAAAACAAAGAAAAAAAAGACCAAGGAAATCTCTACTTGTTTATCTATTTTGTCCCTAGCACATTCCTAGGGCATTTATATCTTATCATTCTTCCTATCACCTAGAACAAAACAAAGCAACATAAAATGAGAAAGAATAAAAAAAAGAAAAAAGGAGAACGTAAGCAAACTGCCCTCCCCACCACCACCAGCAGCAGGGAAGAAAAGCAAAGAAAAAAAAACTATAAACAAGTAATAGAGGGAACCTAGAAATAGAAAAAAAGAAGAAGAAAAAAGGAGGGACTGACAGCTCCTCACTCCATTCCCTCTCTCTCCCTAACCCAAATCCATCTTTTCCATGTGTCCTGAAATATCTCCTCTCATTTAAATATGCCATCAACTCCTTCATCACTTTACATTCCTGAACCACCTTCTTCCACATTTTTACCGTGGTGGGGATCTTGTGTTTCCAGAATCTAGGTATTTTTCTTCTTGCTGCATTAATTAAGCAAAACATTAGAGAGTTTTTATATCTCGAGACACTCTGGTTATTTAAAGTAGACCAAAACCCATGATTTTAACTATCCCTGATTTTGGTCTGTCCCCCTGGAACACCCTGGTTTGGGGTGCCCTGCTGTGTGAAATCCCCAGGTCGTCAAGTCCACTTACCTCTCCTTGGGCCCACACTGTGACTCGAATCCTAGCCACACTTCCAAGTGGCGCTGGCATCACTCAGCTCCTTTTAAGGACGGAAGCGATTGACGTTGGTGCTGGTCGCGCATGCTTGGGGGAAAGGTGAGTTTACTGCACGCCCTAGGGGGTTTCACATAGTGAAGCATCCCAGTATGGGATGTCCCCGGGGAAGGCGTAAGCCTGCCCTGGAGTCTCATAGACTCCAGGGTGGGTTTTGGTCCACTTTAAATGTAGCAAAAGCGGGCTGGGTCCAGGTCATACGTTTTTTTCTACTTTTATGTTAATCAGGTTCCTAACTTTCTTCCAGTATGTGATTAATTTTCTGCAATTCCATCACCTCCAACACTTCTCTGATGTTTTAAGATACATCTTTTCAATTTTGTAGGGGTAAGATACTACTGTGTAAGATTATAACCCTTCTCCTGGACCTTAGCTGCAATAGGGCTCTTACTGTTATATGGGCTCTTACTGTTAGGTATAAATATCTTCTGCCAATCAACCTCAGAAAGTTCTCTCTTTAAGTCCCTCTCCCATTCCTAACAGAAATAGACTTTATTTTTCTTCTCTGACAGTAATAATGAATAGATAATGGATATCATCTTTCTAGGTGCCTCGTCCATCATCTTTTCAAACTGAGTCCATTCTCTAGCCCATTGATTTCTCCTAGCTAGCTTTATTATGAAATGCTGGAACACTAATAGGTTCCAATGCTCTAAACCTTCATTTTTCCATTTATACTTTTGTTCCTTCAGCATAATCCATTCATTTTGTTTTATCAGATCTTTAACTTGAATATTTCTCGGTTTACCCCATTCTTTTAGGGCTTCTTTCTCACACTTCCTTCTCAAACTAGGAATGCCAACCATCGCTGTCATAGGCAAGGGCCATGAAGTCATTGTCTCTAGATTTCTAACCTTCTCAAATGCTTTAAGGGTGTATTCTAGTGATGGTGAACATAGCTGTTTATTTCTCTTCAAATCTTTTAATCATATCCCATTTTTAGTGGTGTTTTAGTATCGGTCCCCTTGATTGACACCCATTTCTTATCTCCCATACAATCTACAGTTTGCTGGATTTAAGAAGCATACCAGTGCAATTCTAGATTTGGGACTGAGAGGCCTCCCATTTCCCTTGATTTTCGGAGCATCAATAGCCTAACCAAAGCTTTTCAGATAAATTTGCTAAACATTGGCCTTGATTCAATAAGAGTTGAAAAAAATTCTCATGGTAGCAAAAATGTACTTTATGGGAAAAAAGCCTGAGAATGTCACTGTTACTGAATCAGCAGCTAGGGAGACAATAAAAGTCAGTAACACTTTTTACTGTAAAAGTTCTCTACTTCTTCGGAGTAAAAAAGTGCCATTGACCCTCATAAAGTGAATTTTTTACTACCATGAGCATTTTTTCAACCCTTACTGAATTGAAGCTATTGTATTTAAATTCTGAAAATATTAGGAATATTACATGGGGTTGCCTGGTATAAAAATAACATTTTTTAGAGTATAACCATCTTTATGATGTTTATCTTTCGTATCCTTGAGAACGTAGGTAATTTTTATCTGGTCCTTAATAGGGAGACAATTCAGGTTAAACCAATACTCCATGTTGCCCAATATTTTAATTTCTAAGCTTGTTAGAGCAGGGCTTGCCCATTTAAATACAAATGATTTTTAAGTAGTTCTTTCTCTTCTTTCTGAAAGCGTATTAGTAAGGCTTCTTATTTATTCATGTTTACTTTAACATTAGATAGCCTCCCAAAGGTTTCACATTCTTTTAAAAGCATTGGGATTCCAATCATTGGGTTACTTATATCTGTATTTAGATTGGATGATACAAACTACAGGATAAAGGATCTTTCCCTGTTTTGTGAATCACTGTAATATATGCCTGTAGAGCTTCTCCTAGGATCTTACTCTGTTCCTTTTGGTCCTTCAGACTATTCACCATTTCAAGGAAGTGTTTTTTCATGTTTGGAATGAACATTTTATAGTATTCAGCACCATAGCCTTCTGGATCTAGGTTTCACCTTTCGTCAGTTCCTTTACTTCTTTTACCAGTTCCTCCAATGTAATCTCCTCTTCTAATTTCTGTATCTCTGACTCCTGTAGTTTTGGCACCCCCGATCTTTTAATGTATTGAACTATTCGTTCTTTCTCTTATTCATTGTTATCAGATTTCCCTTAATTTTATATAGATCCTGTTAAAACTGCCTAAATATACTTTTTCTGTTCCTTCCCATCTGTTATAGATGGAATAAAAGTAAGAGATTGTTGTTTCCTTAACAGTTGTGCCAAAATAGGCTATTCCTTTTCCCCCATTCATAACAGGATCTCTTACTTCATTTTATTATACATTTTGCTTTCTCTAATAATAGCATTTTAACTGCTCTTTCAAATGTGTTAAATGTTGAAGTGTCTTCTGTGTCTGAGTTTTTTATGTACTAATTCAAGTCTCTGAATGGCTTCCAAGAGCTCGATTTTTGCTTTTAGCTTCCTCTTTTTTAATACTCGTGTCCCTCTTATTACAGTTTTGTGCTCAAACCATAGAGCTATTGGTGACATATTATCATGGTTATTCAATTAAAAACACTTTCATATCTAATTGAAGTTTTTGTATTACCTCTTTTTCTCTCAGCAATGTGTAATCTCCAATTGCTTCCTTTCAGTCTTTCCTTTTTAGTTCTTACTATCATTGTTACTGGTGTTTGATATGATTTTGGTCTTTTTTTTATATCCGACAACATATTATGAGATGCAGTTAAGTAGTCGGAGTATAAGATCCATGGAACAGAAAGCCAACAGAGTCCACATGTATAAAATCACATTTATTAAATATTCATTATAAAACTTTCTATTCCATTATTTGTATTTTTTAAAGCATCCTCACTACTATCTAAAATATGAAAGACTTATTTCCAATCTATTCTAAAACAACACAGTTTGCAATAAAGAAAAGAGAAGAAAGAAATAATGGCTAAGTTAATGAAATAACAGCATATACACATTCTCCCCCCTCCTATTTTTTTTATATTTTTATGCAGAATTTTATGTGCAGGTCTGGCACTAAAGTGTCATTGTCACAGTTTTAAAACAATTTCATTCCAAGGGGTTTTGCTTTGTTACTGGTGTATCTGTGTTCAAAAACAGACTCGGCGCTCCACACTATATTTAAGAAAAAACTACACACAGCATCTGGCGCTTTATGCTACAGAGCCCAGTTTTAGCGCGCCGACACTGTGTGTAGTTTTTTCTTAAATATAGTGTGGAGCACTGAGTGCCGGACGCACTGAGCTGACGCTACCTATCGCTCGCTGCAGCGTTTTCCTCTTGTAAGATGCGGTGTAGTCTTGGGCGCTTTGACCTTAGGACACCACCTAGCATTCTCCAGTGGCTCTGCAGTAAATCAGGGACAGCGCTTCTACAGCTCCCTCCACACATCAAATTCATCAATGCCGGCCAGGATACTACAGCGACCGCTATGCTAGGTTACAACTCCCGACACCTGCTTACAGCATCTACTAGTGGTTGCTCTAAGCGCCGCTATACAGACACTCAAATGGTGATACGTGGCACTAGTAAAGGATTAGCCTCCACAATTCTCAACACCTTTCAGGTACTTAACCACTAATATCCCCTATTGCATTACCAAATATTAACATTATAGATACACACCCTTTTGTGATATCAGCAGTATCTATACAGCACTCTACCCTCCAAGTAATTAATATCCCCTAATGCATTGCAAAATATCAACATTATCTCACTTATATCAGTGAAAAGAAAGCCCAAAGGGATCCTAGAACATTTTCCTGTTTCTCCCCTCCCCCCCACCAAGTACATGCTGAAAAAGAAAAACTTTGTTACTCTTTCTTTTCATATTCTCTCAAACCTTCATTCCTTCTCTCCTATATGTTTACATGTCGGTAATCATCTGGGAGTTAAAAAATGGCATGAGGTATGTCATGTCAGTTTGTACAGGTGTGAGCTCATAAAAATTTCATAACTGTGGGAGATCTATTACTTTTTATAACACATTTTCTTCCTGCCTTTTCAGTCACAATTGAGAAGAGATAGCTCCACCTATATGTGACTTCATCAGATCATCATTCTTTTTCTTCGAGTGAATTTTGAAATGTCCGAGAACAAGTGTATGTTTAATCTCTCTGGGGACATTTATTGTTTCACTCTTCCTGCCTCCATTAGCGCAGGTTTATCACAGTAATGATGTAGTCTGCGTAGGACATCAAGGGGAAACTCATTAGCGTATCTCTTTCAACCCAGGGCCTCATATATCCTATGTATCCGCTGGGGTTTAAAGTGGACAAAAACCCAGCAGGATCTGGGTCCATTCCCTCCCTGCGGGGCATCCAAAATCGGGATGCCCTGCTGTGTGAAACCCCCCAGGACGCCCGCAAACCTTACCTGAATCCAAGTGCAAGGGCGCATGCGGGGACCGCGGCCACATCTCGCGCTTCTCTTTAGCAGGGCGCGTGCCTGCGCTCTGTTAGAGGGAAGCGCAAGATACGTCCGCCAGCGTGCTCGGAGCCGTTGAGCTAAGACGCCGGTTTGACGTGCACAGCTCAGCGGCTCCGAGCACGCTGATTGGATGAGCGGCCGCGCATGCGCCGTAGGAGCGGGCTGAGGGGAGTTGATCTTGTCGTTCTGGGGGGTTTCACATAGCGGGGCATCGGCGATCCGGGTGCCCCGGGGGACTGGACCAAAACCCAGGATAGTCAAAATCATGGGTTTTGGTCCACTTGGGCAGGCTGATTCATCACTAACGCCAGGTAGCAACAGATAAGCGTCTGTATTGCAACGCTATTAGCGACCGCTAGTGGCCGCCACGACCAGCTGTCAGTCGCTATTCCAGGGCTCCTCAGTCGCTACCTGCCGTTATTGGGAATCACGCTGCCAATGTTAAATATGATGTTTCAGATGTGCTTTAGAGGCGCTGTTGAGTTGTTACACCGTATTCAATACAGCGTCTGAGCGTTTCTTTGCCATTGTATAGAAATCAATCTGTAAAATTAGGAAATGTGATCCAAAATTATGCAAATAACACATGGAAACTTTTTTTTTTTTTTTATTTATTTAAGCAGATATTTGGTTTAATAAAAAAATAAAAAAAAACAGGTTTTGCCATGTTTATGGTGCCTAAAATGAGAAAAAAGTGTAGTTAGTTAATGTTGTTGCTTCAAAATTTATTTTACTAAATCCCCTTTGTTTGTTGTGGTTGAATTCAATTACATAACAAACACCTTTAAACTTTAGAGATTGAAAGCAAGCTACTTTTGCTTTTTCCATATCAACTACCACTCTCATGCTTTTTCCATATCAACTACCACTCTCATATTTTGTTTTTTAATTACTTTAAGCTACCCATTTTTCTGTGTAATAATTAGAGACCAACCACATATTTGTCAAGTAATGTTTTGAAGGGCCCTGTAGTACAGTAGTATAGTTAAGGTGACCTAGCTTACCGAAAAAAAAGAGGTAATCATGCTTTCCCGTCGCTCAAACCCAGTCTGGGTGTCCTCGTGACTGTCTGCGGCTATGTTGGGGACTTCTGGCACCAGTGCTGTTTCCTCGGGGGGTTCGATTCGGTGACATATGCAAATATTGTGTAGGACACAGCATGCGAGGATGATTTTGGAGACCTTTTGTGGACTGTACAACATCTCTCCTCCTGGGCGTGCCAAATAGAGAAAGTGTGCTTTCAGCAGGCCGATGGTTCTTTCCACAATGCATCTGGTTTTGTGATGTGCTGCATTGTATCGTACTTGGGCAGTGGTCTGTGGGGTTCTGACCGGAGTCATTCGCCACGTTTTCTGCCCATATCCCTTGTCCGCTGTTGGATAATCAAATTGAGAGAGAGCAATTAGTCAAGTACCATGAACATAATGTATACATTAAAGCTTCTGTTATCTAGTTTGCCAATTTACTAGGCCACATATCAAACTTGTAATTATGTCAAGGATTATTAATTACCCAGTAGCCAGCCAGGTGGCATTTCATTGTTATCAAACTTCCGGCTCAGGACTGATTGCTGGAGCACGTAAGAATCATGGCATGAGCTGGGGAAGCCAGATCTCACGGCCCGCAGCTTCATGTCATGGTCACACACTACCATGACGTTCATTGAATGGAACTGTTTAGGATTTCTATAATGCAGCTCCTGTGCACGGGGAGGGTGTGGAAAGGGATGTGTACCATCCATGCACCCTAGCACATTAGGAATCCCTCCCATGTGGTAGAACGCACGTTTTATATTGGCAACCTCGTCCTCAGGAAATTTGATATAAACAGGGATAAGGTCGCAAATAGCCAGGACTACCTGGTAAAATATGCGGCTCATTGTAGCCTGGCTGATCCCGCTGAGGAGGGCAGAGGTTGCCTGGAAATTCCCCCGTGCCACAATATTTAGCATGGCACATAGGCGAACTATGCCAAGGATGGAATGGGTGCGTCTGGTGGATGGCTCAATTTTGGTCTTAATCTGATCATATAGGGACTGTAGTGCTGCACGATTCAGACGAAAACGACTTCTGATCTGCTCGTCACTTAAATCCCATACAGAGAGGCGGATGCCAAAGGATCGGGGTGCCCTAAGCCTCACAGCACCCTCCTCCCTTGACTCCTGACCTTCCTGTATGCTGTCACAACAATACATCCATAACCCAAACATTACCCTCTCATCCATCTCACAATCACTGGCTATAGCTCAGGCACTGCACAAAAAACAAAAAACAATATCAAAACACACACAACCACTCCACATACACAATCAAAATCCTCAAACAATCACAGAAATGCCGCTCACCACAAAACCAGATGTATAGTGGTTAGAACCATCAGGCTGCTGAAAGTATGCTTTCAACGTTTGGCACAACCAAGAGGGGAGTTGCTGCACAACCCACAAAAGGTCCCCAAAACAATCCACATTTGCAGTATGCTACACAATATTTGCAGATGCCACCAAAAAAAATCTCACAAAGAAACAGCACTGATACCAGAAAAGCTCAACAAAGCCACAGACAGTACACAATAAACAAAGCCAGACACTTTGTGCAAGCTAGGGCTTAGTAAACAAAAACACCACAGCCTTTGCCACAGTGTATCATGAAAAGAATGCTTAAAGTATTCTGAATTTATACTTAACTTATCCAAAGGACTGGTCCGCTTAGCCGCCTCTTGTGTTTCTTAGCAGTTTCCGGTCTGTAATTAGCTTACCACAGGTGTGGCGGAGATGCCTAGCGCTTGCATACTTGCATACTTGCATAGCGTACTTTAGTGGATCTGGTTGCACAGACATCTTTTGTCCAATCAAAGGTACGCTGTTCTAAATTCAAATAGCCATTTTTGGGACATCATTTCCAATGTTGTTAAGAGCCATGGATCTCATTACTTCATAATGTCTATGTGGGTTGTTAATTTGCTAATTAATTACTTTATTGACTGCAACACATGTTTTCCAGAAACATCATTCATGTTCAAGATGTATCTCCAAACACCTGTACAGTATGTGTCAATCAATTAACTGGGCCTGTTTGTGATTGGTTCCTAAAGCACATAAATTGTGGCATACACATTCAGCATTAGTTGCCATTCTGTAGGTTGCATGCGTCCTTGTGTGTGTTGTTTGGTGGTGTGTGCAGCTACAGGATGGAGCCAAATTCTGGGCATCTGCCAGCCACTGCTATGTCTTCTGCTGGGCCCAGTACCAGTGGTGTGCGTCGTGGCCACAGACCTTCCTTAAGGAAAAGGGCACAGCCTGAAGGTGAAGCCCCACCCAAGGCCAAGCGTTAATTTGCCAAGAGGGAGCCAGAATTTAATTTGGTGGATAATAATACTCTTGTGCATCTGACACTGGCTAAATGGGAGTTATTATTTGGCTCCCAAAATCAGTGTTTAGGCAAACAAGGAAGGAGAAATTGTGGGATGCCATTGGTGAGCAGCTTACTAGCACTGCTCAATACCCACATAGTGGCACAGCCTGCAAGAAACTCTTCTACACTTTGCAAAGGGCCCTTATGGGAAAGATGAAGAATGATCTACTTGTAGACAGTGGGACAAAGCAGGGTCCAAAGAGTAAATACAGGCCATATGAGGAGATGCTGAAGTGCAAGATTCCACTCTGTCGGCTGCAGGGGGTGGATGCTGGGGATGGCACCACAGGTTGTGGTGAAGGTACATTCATTTAATCTTGAAAGTGAATGTTGATAATCATGTTGTTACATTTCTCATAACCAAATAGTTCTCATAATAAAAGTAGGTCACGGTAAGTATTAGATTTTAGCTATGTCCTTTTTATAAACATTTTTCTGGCTTGATGCATAGTGGCACATGAGGACTCCCAGGAGTCGGGTGATGAGGTGACCCAGAATCCTTCCCTCCCCCCAGCCTCAACCTTAATGCAGTCTGCTGTTGAAGGTAAACAGTCTGCATATTTTTTTGGTTTTCATTTTTTAAATTTTTTGGACACATTAACAATGCATAATTATTTACTTTTGATTATCATAGATGCCCTCAGAATTGCACCAGCATCTCCTCATGAGGCTACCTACTCTTTGGATGCCAGTAAGTGCATGTACCAACCTGGCTTGGATTTAGGTAATACAAATGTGTGAATGTCTCTCAATCATGGTTTGTAATTGTAGGGCAAGTCCCTGCTTCATCTTTGGACCCCACTTCCTGTGTTGCAGGCCTTCAGGACCCTGTTGGTGTGTATTGCAAAGCACACCGTATCCTTTGTGGTTTTTGGGTAACAATGTGTATCTTTTCATATGTTAAAATGCCAAACCCTGATACCTTACTTTCCCAAATGGATAGTTGTTTAGGTTTGTGCAACAACCAGATCCTCTTTTGGCATTTACAAATGATGGAAATGCATTATACATGTTTTCGCGTTAAGCTGCTATTGTGAAGAAATGTCATTAACAATATTATGAGAGGTGCTAATTATATCCATTCTGCTTTATTTTAGGCCAGAATATAGGAAGTGCTGGTCCTGAAAGGGTCCTTCATCGCGCGGCTGCTAGGGATGAGGGTAAGAATGTGTTTGGTTTTTTTCAAGTATGGATGTTGTTTGACCAGAAATGTTGTGTGGCTCTTGACATTTGTTCTGAACAATGTTTTAGAAGGGCAAAGCTCTAGTGATGGCCTAAGTCTGGACATCTCAAATGTGGCGGGTATGTTCTTAGATATGTAATTATGCTATTTGTTGACACAATTGTAAACTATTATTATTATAAAAAAACATCAATAAAAATATCAATGGTTAATATAACAATAACTGCCCACTGTAGGTTCTAGGTTGTGGATGACGTAAGGAATCACACCAATGAGAATGTATAAAAGATTGTATTGTGCACAGACTTATGATAAAGGACAGCAGTACATATGTAAAAATAATACAAAATATATATAAAAATAAGGGCCTAAACAGTTACATTAAGCACTAGACAGTACAGGTGTCACAGGGACTAAACAAATACATAAAACAATTTCTAACATGTACTGTTACAATTGCCAACTAGGCCTAAAGTTGCTTGCTGATAGTTACCAATACAGGGCCCTCATGCCCACGCATCCTTGCTCTTCCTTGGTCCCCTCTGAACTGCCCCAAAAATTACTCCCCCTCATTCTAGGTCACCTCACTTCCTGATGGAAAGGACTAGCCCCTCCCTTTAGAAAGCACATCTATTCACAAAAGGACTTCACAACCAGGTATTGACTTCATTTACATTACATAGTTAAGAATCCTTTATACACCCAAATCTATTGTATCCACCCGACCCCAGCCAAGATGTCTGGGATGATACCAAATTAGCATCTAAGAGGCTCAATTACCATCCTAGCCAGGGAAGCTACTTGGAGATCTATTTTAGATATTCAAAACTTATATATCTAATATTTTATATTTCATGGGAATACTCTATTTCTTACACAATCCCCTCGATTCAAAGAGCAAAAGTTAAGTGATTTCGTATCGAGAATCGTAAGTTTGGGTGGGTGTTTGTCATTTTTTCTGGTTTTTTTGGCCATTTCGTATTCGTACGATCGTTCGCGCATAGACGTATATGAACATACGCATTTCGTACGAGAATCGTATAATTTGCGTTAGTTCGTGTGTTTTTCCCGTCCAAATCGTATTATTTGCGTCCGATCCTATTTTTTACGTCCTTCACATGGGCTTGCGCCCAATTCAGAGAGGTGATTGCTAATTGTTTTGAAGCCCATTAAAGAGCTGCTTTACGAAATGTTTGCCGGCAGCTATTTGGCCTCGGGAGTAGGATGGAGCGGAGCGAGTTTGTGGCACATCAAGGGCTTATGCTTTTTGGCATTGAGTTGATCGAGATGTCTGAGAGCAGATTGCCCCTGCGTCGTCGCATGAACATCGATAGCATGAATGATGTTGAGCTGTTCGAGCTGACCAGGCTTAATCGCGCTTCCCTCCATAAATTATATAGTGAGCTGCGGCCATGGTTAGCCCGCACCACAAGGAAGGGGCATGCAATTTCAGGTATGACCAAGATGCTTGGCTGCCTGCAATTTTTGGCGAACGGCTCGTTCCAGAGGCTGGGTGCCCTCTCCGTGGGGATGTCACAGCCTACGCTGAGCCGCGCACTATCTAAATTTTTGGAAGGCATGGCTGCCATAACTCAAAAATATATTTATTTTCCTGATGATATGGCAGCCAGAAACGCCATTAAGCTTGGGTTTTATAATGTGGCCGACATGCCCAACGTTATTGGTGCAATTGACTGCACACATGTGGCACTCGTACCTAGGGCAGCCGACGAGTATATATATAGGTATTGAGATTGGTTATTATGTTGCCCAACGTGTCATGTCACCTGTTTTCCTTTGCGGCAGCATATTTGTTTATCCCTCATTTGTGTAGCTGCTTTATCTCGGCTTTTCATTAGTCTTTCCCAATAGAGTGCAGACATGTTTTGTGGTTAATTTATTATTTTGGGTCAAATATCAATTACCCTTTTTGTATGTTTTTGCCTTAAGGAATCGTAAAATGGGACACTCACTTAATGTCCAGGCCGTGGTTGGTCCGGATATGCGGTTTATGAGTGTCCTTGCCGGCTACCCCGGATCGTCCCACGACTCCTATATCCTCCGGCGATCTGGGTTGTTTCGGAGATTTGAGGCAGGTGAATTTTCGGGGGCATGGCTGCTTGGTAAGTGTGTCCTATTTGTGTGTTATTAAATGTGGCATTAATCTTGTATTTGTTGATATGTTTGTTTTGGAAAACTTGACCGAAGCGTCCAACTGCCTTTTTCTTGGCTCATATATTAGGAACTTACCCAAAAAATCCTTGTCTCGCTTTGGCCTTCAGAATGTTTTCCCTTTAGTTAGGATGTCTGTAAGTTCCTTGTGCCTAAATATATTGGTTTGGAGTTTATACCCAAGGATCTTTGACATTTGGCTCCTTTTGTACTATTGGTCGTTAAATGTCAAAGTGGACTTAAACTGCATACATTGTAGTTTCCAGTGAAATGTGGCTAGGGATCTTTGACATTTGGCTCCTTTTGTACTATTGGTCGTTAAATGTCAAAGTGGACTTAAACTGCATACATTGTAGTTTCCAGTGAAATGTGGCTAGGGATCTTTGACATTTGGCTCCTTTTGTACTATTGGTCGTTAAATGTCAAAGTGGACTTAAACTGCATACATTGTAGTTTCCAGTGAAATGTGGCTAGGGATCTTTGACATTTGGCTCCTTTTGTACTATTGGTCGTTAAATGTCAAAGTGGACTTAAACTGCATACATTGTAGTTTCCTGAGAAATGTGGATAGGCCCTCAGCAGCATCCTAATTGTAACATGTCTGAAAACTACAAATATATGTAAAATACAAATACCCTTGGCCGTGCAGATGTTTGTTAATTAATTGGTATATAGAAGTGCCATTTTTATTTAGGTTATACCTTAGTTCAATTTTTGGGGGCCCTAATGTGCCCTGTTTTTTTGGGGGAACACTTTACCTTACATCATTATGATATCTGTGAATTTTTTGGTGTTGGTTGTGTTGCCTTTTTAATTTTGATTACATTTAATTCTCTGTTTAAGGTGATTCCGGGTACCCACTTCTACCCTGGCTCATGACGCCTGTGCTGCGGCCCCAGGATGCCTCTCAGGAAGCGTATAACCGTGCGCATCGCAAGACCCGGGCTGTTGTGGAGAGGGCCTTTGGTCTGCTGAAGACACGTTTTCGTTGCCTTGACCATACTGGGGGGGCCCTGCAATATGATCCCAAGAAAGTGATCGACATTATAATGGCATGTGCTGTTTTGCACAATTTTGCCATCATGGAACGTGTCCCACGTTATGTGGACAGCCTGCCCTCTTCAGCCGTCGAGGATGAAGCCGAGAATTTTGAGGGGCCCCCCAGTGAGTCTGGCCAATCTGTTCGAGCCAACCTGATCAGCCAGCATTTTAGTTAACTTTTTTCCCTGTCTCACCATTCTGTATGTCTGTGTTATCCTTTTGGAAACATATGTTGTTTTGCCCTAATGTGGCATTACCTCTAAGTAAAACATTTCGACCTTAATTGTTGCCTAATGTATTTCATGTAGTTTCCTTAGCTTTCGCTGTGCATTGTTACACCTCTTCCAACCAAAATTATCTGGTTTAGGCCAAGCTGTTAAAAAAGTCTTCCCACTAAAAACGCCACAAGTATTGGAAGTGAAATTTTTGTTTTACTTAGCAAATGAAAAATTATAGTGGTTAACAGAAATCAGTCCACATACATCTGTGGTAACAAATGGATAACATTAAAAAAAACATCGAGCACATCTACACCTGGAAGTTAGTGGCACAACCAAACAAGGACACCCAGTCCAAAGGCCAGCCTAGTCCAGTCATTAATATTGCCTGTGCCCAGGGATATTTGGGCATGGCCATAATGTCACACAAACATGTCTGCAAACAGGAGGAGCACCAACCAAATACATAGGTAAAGCCATAAGTGGCCAGATAAACTCCACATAGACCTATGGCATTGGCTAGTGGCCTTAAGCATTACTCTAAGGAGCTATATGGGAGCAAATACAAAACACAACCTGCCAGAGCAACACAAAATGGATTGTTTGAAACCTCAAAGGACAAGTAAATACAGTGGGGGTTAAGAGAAAAGATGTCCCACACACCCATGGCTTAATAGGGTGGCTGCCCATAATACCCAGGTGGAGGTCCAGGTGGAGGTCCATGGGAATGGGACCTAGCCTGGGCCATGGCAGCATTGTGAATTTGAAACTGCTCCACAATGTTTCTCTGCATATTGGTCATCTCAGCCATGGCTGACTGGATGCCATTACTTGCATTGGCCACGTTGCTGTTGAGGGTACGCAACTCCGCGAGGATGCCCTGTAGACTGGTATGGATGTTCACCATGTCGGCATGCCTTTGCTCACGCTCTGTAACGAGCTGGGCGTCATAAGAGTCCCTTTGTTGGGTCCATAATTGAAGCAGGGCACTCTGCCTCCCCTGGGAAATTGTGGGGCGGCGTAATGGCGTCCGCCGCACAATTACCCTGGCTCTTGGGCGTGCCCTGCCGCGTGGTGTCGTACCCTCAACAGCAACCGGCCTGCTTTGCAAATCCTCAGCAGCAGAGTGAACACTGGGGACTGTAGTGTCAGTCTCCCCATGTGCAAGCACAATGGATGGAGATTCACTCTGCTGCTGAGGATTGGCCAGAGAAACATTATCGAGCAGTTCCAAATTGGGACCCAGGGGGAGTTCATCCGACGTGCCCTGTACGGAGACATCATCATCTTCCTCCATGTCCTGGATCTCTTCCATGAGTGTGCGGGTCTGTAGGGACATATCAAAAAAAAAAAGGCTAAGTTTGCGTCCCAATTTAGGATTTCAACAGTTTAACACATTCTTAAGCACTTGTTAGTATTTATGCTACTAAATTAACTTACCGAAAATCTCTGATCTGGGCTCCGATGCTGTACGGACCTGGTAGGCATAACCAAACTGGGGGGTGAGTTTACCATTGCTGAGGGATCATGCTGGGCTGAAGAAGAGAAAAAAATACCACGTAAACACACACACATAACCTTTTTTTTGATAGGTAATCAAATATAGCTCTATTTGTAATATTATTCAACTCTAGAGCAATGGTGACCTTTGTTCAAACCCACGCAAGTTTACATAGGTGCAATGGCTCGGACAAACTGCTAAGTGACCTCAGTTCTAAGTCATGAAGTGTACCCAGTCAGCATCCAACTTTCAAGGCACATTTTTGGATTTAGCCTACCATTCGCTAGGTCCGGGGTACTCCAACAATTGTTTGAAACGCCCATTTAAAGGTATGTGGTGAGAGGTGAATGTCTGGCCATGGTGCTGACGCAGGGGGTGTCTAGTTAAAAATAAAGACACTGGTGGAGGGGCTGGAGCTTTCAAAGTGCCAACTAATAAAGGCTGCTTGCCCTTGCTGGGCTGGATGGGCCAGAGCTGAGGGGACAGGGATTGGATGTCTAAAGGGGGGAGTTAACGTATTGATGGTGATGGGATGGATGGAGCCAATCTGTTACAAATGTATGGGGCTTATGTGGGGGGGGGGCATGGGGGGACTGTGGCACATGGGCCAGAGCAGGGGCAGCGGGACACGATTGTGGCCAGTGAAAATTTAAATAAGTTACTGTGTACCTTGCAATGCCACTTCCTGTGCAGTACTTCATATTGCAATGCTATGTTTCAGGGAGCCATGACATTGGGCAGGAGACCAACCACTACATGGCCGATCAAGGGGGCAGCTCTGAGCACGTCAACACAGAAGTAACTGAGTGCAGGGCTGTCTGGGCAGGGGTCCTTGAATGTGGTGGCAAGGCCCGCATTGGGACCCCGGGCCGCCAGTTGAGTCTCGCTGCTCTTGGTCACATATGTTTGTGGGTGGCTAATTAAATTGTTAACTCAAACACAACTCACACAACCAAAAGGCAACCCATACATAATGATGTGTGTTTTGTGATTGATTCAAAATATCTCACTTATCTTGCGAAACTTCATGACTTTAACAATCCAATTGGACATTTGATCTTTGCCATAATGGCTGTGGGCCTAAATGTGTGATTCCCAGGGACCAAAAGAGGACACAAACAGCCACAGTAGTGCGAGGCCAAGCAAGGCAAACCATAGGGGCATCCCGTTATCTTGTTACTAGTGAACTGTAGATTATTTAGCAAACAGGCAAACATGCAGATTTAAGAGTACTCACCGTGGGTACGGGTCGGGGAGTCTGTGTCCCTTAGACCAGCATGTCCACCGACCGCGACCGGATGGAGAAGTCCAAGCACAATCTCCTCAGCAGGGGTAAACTCCAATTTAGATGGAAATCCACCTCCAGTTTTCATGCTGAAAAGAGAAAATCGTTTGGTATTCAGAAAAGGGGCATACAGCACATCCCAAACATTATATTTTGAGAAAACATTTATTTACCTGTAATTATGCCTTTTAATTTCTTTTTGCCGTACAGCATACTTCAGATCAGAGATTTTCTTCTGAATTTGGGACACATCTTTCCTCTCTTCCCCCGCTGCATTTACTTGTCGGAGGATGGTTTCAAACAATTCCATCTTGCGCTGCTTGGTGGTGTGTTTGGATTTGCTCCCATATAGCTCGTCATAGTATAATGTAAGGCCACTAGCCAATGCCATATTTTGGTCATGGGAGAATCTCCCACTCAACTGGCCGCGGCGCAATGTGCGGCCAGATGGTTGGCTTGGCTGCTCCTCCATGTGTGCAGACACATGTGGTGACATTATGGCCTGGGGCTGGGTAGGGGAATGGCCGGATTGGTGGCTTCCCAATGACTGGACTGGACTGGCCAAGGGACTGGGTGTTCTTGCGTGGCTGGCCACCGAACTTCCAGGTGTAGATGTGGTCATGGTTGCAATTCGGGGCCCTCTTGGGGGGCTAGGTTCCCGGCTGGTGCCAGGTCGGGGGCTCTGTTCCCGGCTGGTGCCAGGTCGGGGGCTTCTGGCCCTGGCTGGGGTTCTTCTGGCCCTGGATGGGGTTCGGGCCCTGTAGGGGCTTCTGGCCCTGGCTGGGCTTCTGGCCCTGGATGGGGTTCTTCTGGCCCTGGATGGGGTTCGGGCCCTGTAGGGGCTTCTGGCCCTGGCTGGGGTTCTTCTGGCCCTGGATGGGGTTCGGGCCCTGTAGGGGCTTCGTGCCCTGGATGGGGTTCTTCTGGCCCTGGATGGGGTTCGGGCCCTGTAGGGGCTTCGTGCCCTGGATGGGGTTCTTCTGGCCCTGGATGGGGTTCGGGCCCTGTAGGGGCTTCTGGCCCTGGCTGGGCTTCTGGCCCTGGATGGGGTTCTTCTGGCCCTGGATGGGGTTCGGGCCCTGTAGGGGCTTCTGGCCCTGGCTGGGCTTCTGGCCCTGGATGGGGTTCTTCTGGCCCTGGATGGGGTTCGGGCCCTGTAGGGGCTTCTGGCCCTGGATGGGGTTCTTCTGGCCCTGGATGGGGTTCGGGCCCTGTAGGGGCTTCTGGCCCTGGCTGGGCTTCTGGCCCGGGATGGGGTTCTTCTGGCCCTGGATGGGGTTCGGGCCCTGTAGGGGCTTCTGGCCCTGGATGGGGTTCTTCTGGCCCTGGATGGGGTTGGGGCCCTGTAGGGGCTTCTGGCCCTGGATGGGCTTCGGGCCCTGCTGCGGGGCATGGGTTTCCGAACTGCCCTACTTGAAGGCATGCCCGGTGTGGTCTCACTTGTGCTGCCTGTTCTGGGGGCAGAGGTGGTGGGTGCTGCAGTTGCCAGCTTCTTGGCTGCAGGGGCACGGGGCTTGGGGCCCCTTTTTTTGGTACCTGACGGTCCAGGATCCCTTGGTGGGGCCGAGGTGGGAGTCTTGCCTCTCAGTTTTCGGCCAGCTTGCTGGGACCTTGTGGTGGGGCCCTCCGCGGTCTTGCTTGCCTGGGGTCGCTTGCTGATCGCCTTTTTTGGTGCCATCGTACAGAAATGCTCAAAGAGAATGAGCTTGGGGGGAAAGGACCTTTAAATAATGAGCCCAGCGTGTGACGCCTATGCGCACGACTACGCGCTCGTACGAACGTACGTTCGAGCGGAACCAGGAAACCGCTGGGGTTTCACTTATCTGCTGCCTGGAAGAAGACTAAAGATGGCGCCCACTATCTTCACCCGTCAACAGGAAGAGATCCTCATGCTGGTAAGTGGCTGCCTGTGCATTTTAATAGAATAGTCAATGATGGCCTAAATGTAAATGATGCGTTGGGAACTAGTTTGGGGTCTCTTAATGTTTAATCACTGGCTCCTCACACTTCATCCTCAAGGGCCGAGCCTGGCCACGTTTTCACCTGTCTATGGTGATGTCCTAATTCGGCCAATTGCTCCGGCTTAGCAACAGTTAATTAACCTGTGGAGTAGCGGGGCGAGCTGTCAAACCTGGCCTGTCTCGGACCTTGATGCGGATGTTTGCGGAACACTGTTTTCCTAAGCCATAAAAACACAACGGGAAGCCACACACGTGGTCCAAAAGCCTAAGCATTAGGCTACATCTTGGATGTTTAAACCATCCTAACATGCCATAGATGCAGGTGGCCTGATTCTTGATGTTGGCTATTATCTGTATGTACATGGTGTGTGATACATATAACATAAGACCAGACTGTCAATCACAGTCAACGTCCTCTTTAAGGCACTCCCCAAAAATGGCGGCCATTCGAAATGTGTGTGTTAATGACATTAAATACTCAACTTGTGATGCAACACATATGGGTCTGTGTGTAAAAGTAAAAGCTCTGTGTCCATTATGTTTTTCAGATCATGCTTCAGCGCCGGTATGACTTCGCGCCCAATGTGTGCGAGAAAAGGGACATCGCCCGGGAGATCATCGCCGAGATCCACCGTGTGACCAGCACCACCTTCACTCACACCCAGATAATGCAGCATTGGTCGGACCTGAAGCGTCTGCACATGCCCCGGGTGCGGAGGTTTTTTGGGATCCATTTCCCAAGTAAGTACCAAGCAATTGCATGTTATATGTTCCAAATGTCTAAGTTATGCCTTTATTTATAATGACTTTTCTTTGGTAGTGTTGGAAATGGATTTCAGAATTCGCCGCACCCGGAGACGTACAGGCCGACCAGTGCTGCATGACTCTGCATCTGTGAGTGAAGGTGGTGGATCTCCCGGGCGACGGACCTACCCCTCCTCTGTGGCCTCCTCAGACCAGCCCCTGGACCTTACCACAGAGGAGGGGCCAAGGCGCGTGGGCGTGGAGTCATACCTGGCCACGCATGGGGAAGGCTCTGGTATGTCACTCTTCATGTATAGGCACAAAGATATACATGTCAGGCCAAAAACTAAGTTATCCTTTATTATGTATTTGTAGAAGCTTCAGGAGCGGGTGAGATAGTGGAGGAGGAGGCAGCAGAGATGCTTGAAGTCGATCCTGGCGAAGGTGAGTGATGTCAGCCAGACTGGGAGCCAGATATGTTGGGGATAGTGACTCTCTACAAATACTAACCAAATGTCACATGTTTCTCCAGGGACTTCTTCACAGCAGAGCCAGGACCAAGGGCAGCCTGTTGGCCCCAACCAGCCATCTGTCGGCCACCAACTCCGTAAGTCTCCATGCCATGATTCAGATTAATGTTTTGTAAGCTAATAACACACACATAACTAAAGGCGTAGCCAATGTGTAGTTAACACTTTCATGTGGCCACTTCTTTAGCTTAAAGCGGACCCTAACTCGTATTAAGAACATAGGTAATAATTAGGCAACACACTGTACCTACAGATTGGAAACATAGAAAAACAGACTTCAGCCATCTAATGCATGTTAGGAGCGTGAAAACAGCCCATATTGGGGAATATGGAAGGCGCAATATTTACAGGCAGCATGGGATACAGATTGTAAAAAGTAAGGTCCTGGCATGCATTGTGGGATTGATGACCTTTCCCTCAACCCAGCTATGCTCTGGATTGTCAACGCACCACTGTAACGTACTCCCCTGTACTTTATCCAACTCTCCACTCCTCATTAATTGTTAGGCTTCAGAGTTCAGATGGCGGCGCTGCAAGCCATAAACGTCAAAACTGTACTTTGATCTGGTGCATAATCATTTAGAAATAGGTATTGGTTGACATTAAATAATGTTGAAGGTCCGGTTTAAGGAGTTTAAATACTTACCTGTTGGAAATGCATTAACTTTAGCCCTTGGAAGAATGACATATGTCATGCATTTACATGTATTGGATTAACCACAAATCTATTTACAGCATACCAACCGGTCTGGTACTCCTATTTAGGTTTTTTTCTCTATTGCTTACAGGGATTATGCCAAAAACCAAGGCAGAGAAAAAAAAAAGGATCCAGGAGTTGGTGGCCGAGCTGCTGGCCATACAGGCGACGTTGGGGCCAACAGATGAAGAAGAGGAGGATGAATAGTGCCCTTGGTCCTGGCTACTTTGTTAAAATTGTTTTAGACATTTTAGTGTATTTTAAAAAAATTTAATATGTTTTAAATGTTGTACACAAAATTTTACTTCCAAAAAGGTAAAAAAAACAAAAAAAAAAAGTTTCCCATATAACTATTTAAGTTAAAAAAGTTAGTAAAAATACTAACTACAAATTTTTAAAATTTATAATAAATATAGGAAATTTTAAAAAAGTAATATTGAAATAAAAAAATATTTTAAGCCTTCATAAATGTGTCTTTTCTAATATGCGCAACAAAAAACAACTACACACAAAATTACATACACACTAAAAAAAAAAAAGACAGATGTACATTAGGTGGTTTGGTGACGTTTTATGGACCGAGAAATGAAGTTGGATGCAGGCGCTACGGGGTTTAGGTAAGTTTTATGGACCGAGAAATGAAGTTGGATGCAGGCGCTAAGGGGTTTAGGTAAGTTTTAGGGTCCGAGAAATGAAGTTGGATGCAGGCGCTAAGGGGTTTAGGTAAGTTTAAGGGACCGAGAAATGAAATTGGATGCAGGCGCTAAGGGGTTTAGGTAAGTTTAAGGGACCGAGAAATGAAGTTGGATGCAGGCGCTACGGGGTTTAGGTAAGTTTTATGGACCGAGAAATGAAGTTGGATGCAGGCGCTAAGGGGTTTAGGTAAGTTTTAGGGTCCGAGAAATGAAGTTGGATGCAGGCGCTAAGGGGTTTAGGTAAGTTTAAGGGACCGAGAAATGAAATTGGATGCAGGCGCTAAGGGGTTTAGGTAAGTTTAAGGGACCGAGAAATGAAGTTGGATGCAGGCGCTACGGGGTTTAGGTAAGTTTGAGGGACCGAGAAATGAAGTTGGATGCAGGCGCTACGGGGTTTAGGTAAGTTTTATGGACCGAGAAATGAAGTTGGATGCAGGCGCTAAGGGGTTTAGGTAAGTTTTATGGACAGAGAAATGAAGTTGGATGCAGGCGCTAAGGGGTTTAGGTAAGTTTGAGGGACCGAGAAATGAAGTTGGATGCAGGCGCTAAGGGGTTTAGGTAAGTTTTAGGGTCCGAGAAATGAAGTTGGATGCAGGCGCTAAGGGGTTTAGGTAAGTTTAAGGGACCGAGAAATGAAATTGGATGCAGGCGCTAAGGGGTTTAGGTAAGTTTGAGGGACCGAGAAATGAAGTTGGATGCAGGCGCTACGGGGTTTAGGTAAGTTTAAGGGACCGAGAAATGAAGTTGGATGCAGCCGCTACGGGGTTTATGTAAGTTTCTGGTTGAGGGTGCGCATGCGCAAGATCTTATAAACATAAGAACGCACGAATCTAAGAGGCCAAAAACCAATGAAAACCAGAGGCAAACGCAAGTAATTGGAAGAGCTGGACGATGGAAGCCGCCGACAAAACAGGCTGCCGCCGCAACAGGTGAGCACATGAACGTGATTTTTACGATTGCCAACTGACTGAGGCAAGTTCGGGAGATATCATACGAACGGACGTATCTTTTAGGATAGAAACGTATTTGCTTATTGAATCACTCGCAAGTTCATACGAACGCACGAGCGGACGTAAAAAATAGGATGATCGTGAGCAAAATCCAAGCTGTTACATGTTTCTTTGAATCAACCCAAATGACTTTGTCGTGTTGATTAAACAAACTGCTTTCTTCCTAATATCTCAAAATTGACAAGGGTGTGTGTATTGGCCAGTGGGTTACTTTGGACAGGTATTGCCTCTATACTGTTTTGACAAAATGAACACACATTATGAACCTAACAAATAACAGGACTTTTATAATTAGCATATGCAATGTTGCCACCACTCTCAGATGATGATTTGCCCCTTTTCTGGCAGCCAGACACCAGTACTATTTGAGGAGGAGCACACTCAGGTACCATTGATGAATTGGTTATAGTTGTCCAACGGTTACATGTTTTTGTGACAATCAGGTTCCCCCATGTAACATACAACATACTTTGATCGTAACAGGAATTGTTTGCAGCAACCCAGGATGTGCCCTCCTCACAAGTCCCATGTGGCCAGGCTACAGACGCAGAACCTACGGTACATGATAATGTAACCATAGATGTATGCGGTTTTGATTTATCTGCTAAATCCAATCTGGAAAATAATATTTGGTTTTATGCTTTAGCCTGCACAACAACCAACTGCCCGAGGTGCCCCCACAAGTGCCGACCTGTATGAGCTAGGGGGCAGGATGCTGGAGGCCTACAGTCGCCAACAGCCACGTGATGGAACTCAGGAGCGCATTGCGGCGTTGGAAAACCAATCGCTGGTGGACCAACAACAAATTCGGGACCTGAGACAAGAAGTTAGAGATTTGAGAAACCACCAACAGTCTGAAATGATGCAAGCCATCCAACAAATGATGCATGGCATCCAACAGTCTCTAGAGTGCCAGGACCAAACTTTATTGTTGTTACATCAGCTAATACAGCAGCAGTCAATTTTTTTTACTGCACTGTTGTCCCCCAACACCGCCCCTAACAATGAGTCGGCACCACCCAGTCCACCAAGGGATTCATTATTATTTTTCTGTGTCAAATCCAATGCCATTACAATGTGGTTTTACTTTTTGTGATGTAATAAAAATACACTAATTTGTGTTTGGTAACTAATTACATAGCTAATAACCCACACATTAAGACCTCTCTATATCTAGATATGTGAATGGTTGGCCAAAATTACTACTGAAAGTATTTAGGAAACATTACAATGCTTTCAAAATTTAAGGCCTAACAATGTTTTACAGAATGATCCAAATAATGGGTTGTTGTACACTTTAACTATGGTGTAAACATCAACACACTTCAAGTTTGAAATGGATAACAATGTTTAATAATGTTAAAAAGGCCAACATGGGCAATATAAAAATCCGCACAGCGGATCAACCCATACCCCCCACCCTACGGCTGTTTCTTCTTCCCCAGCAGCAGATATCGGGTCCGCCGGACGTACTGCCACAGTCTGCGATGCTCATTAATACAAGCTGTAGTGCGAAAAACCCTCATTAGTGTGGTGAAATGGATCCAAACGTAACCATATTAATTACAATGTATTAGTAGTGACTCATTATGTGGCCACATAATTCACATTAGACTAAACTATGGAATTATCAGGTTACATGACCTTCATTTTTGGGGCTTACATGTGGATTTTTCGGCACTACCCTATATATTGACATCCCCTCTTAAAAATGTTTTATGCCTACTTAAGATTGTGGACATTGTTTTTGCAGTTTGCCTAAAGTACTCATGTCCATTATGCTATTCATATGATAGTTCATAAAATTAAGATTTTACTGGTGAAATGTATTATGTGTTTACGTTTAAACAAAGGGAAGACAACAATCTAGCATGCATAAATGCATTTCTGATTGTGGGTGGCCCAAATTACATCTACATGTTTGCTAATTAACCACATAATGACCTTTCCCCTAGGCGTGGTTATTTGTGAAGACAGAAGTTTGAAAAGTAGGTGTTGCAAAAAAGTAATTGCACTCACCATCGCAGCTGTGGCTAGGGACCATGCTGCTGGGGGTTCCTGGACCTGGGGTGGGGAATATGGTGACAGGGTCCGTCTGCGTGGAAACATCTGGGGAGACAAAAACAGCACCACAAACATCATAAGCTTGTGCCCTGAATATTATTCTTCTACATCCACGTGTTTTTTGTTTCATGCTAACATGGTTTGACACGTTTCCAACATCTTAGCAGATTTATTGTTTCATAAGGTCAGCTGTATACATTTTTTAAGGCCGCATGGAGCAAACTATACCATTTTTGGCACACATTACCAGTGCAATGCAAATTCAAAATTTTACATTGACATCAACATATTTATATTGGAGTCTGGCACATGTGTTAGCAAAAAAAGAAAACATTTGCTAACACATTTGCAATGCAGCATCATGCTGTAATGACTAAAATGTTACATTTGTTGGGCTTGCATTTGTCTTGAACTGGAGTTGTGTTAATTAAGTTTATGAAATTTGCACTACAATATAATGCTATGTAGCATCAAACGTGTCTATGTCGTTTAGAATATCATTACATACACCATGTGAGTGATAACAAAAAACACTTACCACGACTATGCCTGAGTGCAACGTCTGGCGCATAGCTGCTGGAGGTGCCGGCTCTATGATGCCTTGAAAAACAGATAATGATGGCACAGGATATTTAACAAAGCACATATTCAACCTGGAATAGACAAACAACAATTAGAAATGCACTTACCAGGAGATGAACTGCCGCTGGTAGCCCAGGGAGGACTCTGGGGAGGAGGCATGGAGCCTCTACTCCTCACATTCGGACCAGAAGAGCCCAAAACCCATGGGCCACCCTCCTCCCTCTCACTTCCTGATCCTTGAGGGAGTGTGGGCGAGTCCATGTCCTCCTCCCCACTTGGACTCCCCACTTGATAGTGGCCACTAGGGTTTAGAGATCAACTGAGTCCGAATGTGAGGAGCTGAGGCTCTATACTGCCCTCCCCCCAGCAGCACGCTCCTCTGCGGCATCATCCCCTTCCTCCCCTGGGTCCTCGAGATAGGACTGGCGAGAGGGACCCTCCCCCGCAGACTCATCCGAGCCCACAACTCTTGTGCGGGGGAGGATACCCTTCCCACGTTTGCCCAGGTGAGGACGCTTATCTGTGTTGAGGAGAGAAAAAAAAAGGACACCTCAAAAAATATTCCAAAAAGCTACTACATTATACAACGACATTATTGTTAGGATTAACATGTCTAACAAATCTGGCCACTTCTGGATGATAGAACACACAAAAATCCTAAAAACAAAAAATAAATAAAATACATCAATACATGTATATATCCGTGCAAAAACATATATACAAAGCTAGATTATTGCATCTGACAAATAGAACCTATACTCACTTTCACTACCTGCCCTTTAACCCGCGGATCCACCCTTTTCCGCATGGCCTTTCTGCTTGCGGGGGGTACACGGGATGTTGATGGGCCAGGGGAGATGGAGGGGGAGGAGGGGGCTGAATCAGAGGAGTAGCTGGGGAGAGGTTGTGCAGGGCGTCTAGGCCGCATGATGGAAAGCAAAAAATATGACACTCCTCGCATTAATAATACGCTTATATACGCTTAGGAAATCGCAAGTATACGCTAAGATCTCATCCGCTACATACACACACGCTAAAATGTATTTGACATATTTTGATTAATGCTGCGTAATTATTTTTAACAGCGTAAGAGCATCTATATATACATGTGTGAATGTGTACAAAATCAGACTCCAGATATAGCTTTAGATACATTGGAATGCTTCAATAATGGAAGGTGTCAAAATGTGTGGCAAAATGTGATGCCTATTGGGTTTATATTTGCTTGAACTATGGTTTCCAGGTCATGCTAGTGTAGTCAGATGCACGCAAATGTCTGCTGCGTATTCTACAACAGTGACTCTGGGCGTTACAAGGTATTTCTGCACAAAAACAACAAATGCACATGTATGAACAGCACAGCACCGCAGCCAGCGACACGTAGTGACTCTGCATAGCAACTGGCCCACTGGCCGCTGTTTTTGGCTGACTGCGGCATAGAGCGCCAGACACGGTTAGCAAAAAGTGATTATTTGTGTTGTTGTAAAAAATAAAAAACGCAAAAAATAACGGGGATGACATTGGGGTAGGGGTGTGAGTTTAACATTTCATTGACACATTACAAATTAACTTAACAAAAAAAAAAAACTATAACACATTTGCATTTTAACCAAGAAAATCCCCCCAAAAAAGCCATTCGAGTGTCTGCCATAGAAATGTATGGGAGAGCGCCAGGTAGCGAGAGGTAATACCTGGCGTTCGGCAAGGCTGAACGCAGGAGCTGTTCGCTGTGGCTGGGAACATGTTGAATCTTACGCTACATGGCGTTCTCCCAGTCGCTAAACATGATTGCCTTCATAAATGTGTGATTGCGTATTTGAGCCGGCGTTCTCGTGGCGATACCTCTCGGTACCTGTCGCTAAAGAGTCACTACCTGATGCTATCCCTTCATGAATAAGGGCCTAAGTCTCTTATCTGTTGCCGAGTCTAGTAAATCTGAGAATATTCTCTGCAATGTGGCTTCCAGCGCTTTATCCCCAATTAACTTTGGGATGCCTTTTATGTGCACATTATTGCGCTTGCTTCTATTCTCCGCTTTTTCCATTTGCTCTAGGGGATTTAGATACACCTAATGTTTTAACGTTTCTTCCAGAATGTCTACTCTTGCTTTCAAATGTATCCAATCACTTTGGAGATTCTCTCAAATAGTCTCTGTATTGTCTAGTTTTTTTTTTTAACCTGTGTTAGGTTAGGCAAGTTTGCTTAATTTTTTTTTCGCCCAGCAGATTTAAGTCCTTTTTCGTAGGTAATGCAGATAGAAATCCATGCAACTTCCCTAGCAGCCCAAGGAATGTTATAGATTCCAGGTCCATTGGGAACGTGGGTTTTGATCCAGTTTAAGGAATTGAAATCAAAGCCTATAATATTACAGGATTTTTGAAGCAGAAGTGTTTTGTAAGTCAGAACAATATGCATGTTTGTTTTATTCATTCAAATAACTGGAATAATATTTATGATTACATGTGAAAGGGCCCAGAAAAATCATTTTATTGTATTACAGTATTACATCGATTGTTTTCACATAGTGAAAAAATCTTGGAAAGGGATACAGTGGTTAGTTATTCGAAGGTCATGGTTAGGAAAGCCACAAGCTATTATACAGATAGAGAATCAATCTTCTGTTGAGAAAAAAGAAATTTCTTTACTTGCAAGATTATTAAATTAGACACAGTCTAAGTGTCTAAACTAATCTGAGAAACACGTGATTGTCTTTCTAGATGAAGTAATGATTGTGAAGTCGGCTGTGGCAGCATTCATGTACAAATCACATCAAAGTAGAATTATTGCTGCCATTCCTCCCGTTTGAACAAACAAAAGTAATTTTTACAGCGTATTTTACAACCACGGATTCTATTTGATACAATATAATCAGTTTTAGATATTATTGTGCTATTTGCACTGTCCAACATTTTCTCTGCGGTTTAGCCTAAAGCTTAAGACAAATCCAATAAAATACTTTTTAATCCACCCCTGATTTCTTCAAAAAGCTCACTGAAGCCGGCAACTAAGTTCATAGTTAGAAACCTGTGTGGATTGGCTGGTGGGTGCTTTCCCTGATTAAGGCAGATATAAAAATTGGGGATTAAGGTCTCAAGCCTTCCTGACTCTGCCCCTATAACTGAAGCCTGTGACCTTTAACTGAGGTCACTGTTAGAAAAGGACTACTTTGACATCAGCACAGAAAGTTTCAAAACGAGCACTTTCTCTCCCTTATACTGTGCATTGTAACTGGATTTAGGCTCACTGTTACATTGTAAAACGCCATTGAGAGTCCGACAGTCATACATTGTAACAGCAGGGTGCGGGTCTACTATTACAATGCAATAGCACCATAACTGCTGCTACATTGTGCAATGGAATCAGCTCCCAGCTGATTTCGATGCCAGTGCTAGTGATTTAGATGAGTGTAAAACATAGCACATATACAAAAGGTTGGGTTCTGGACTACTAGACATGAATCCATGTGCATTCTAGTGGTGGGAGAAGTGAATGATATGTTAACTTCGCACCTTGCATTCAGAAATATTGGCAATGTGTGAAGTCAGCATTATCCTTGTTACAGTGTAGTTTTTCTACATTGTACAGTAAAATAGTGCCTGGTGAACTCCGGGCGCTGTATGCAAAACCACATTTAAAAAAGCAAATCTGGTGAGCACCTCTAACATCGCCATGTAGCGTCACATGTATTAATTCAGGCGGCCCAGCGTATAGCGCCGGCGCTCTAGGTTCCAGAGCGCCATGTAGTACCTGTCGCTCTGTAACGCTCTCCCATACATTTTTAAATGGGGTTTCATTAGTTGTGTATAAATAGTGTGTTCGCCAATTTTTTTTTGCTCAAATCATTGTGTGACCTCTCCTGGCTGTAAACAAATACCTCCGACGCTGTGTGTGTCTAGTGTTTTGTTAAATATGGATGTACTGAGCTGGTGCTACCTTTTTCTCGCTGCAGCGCTATAGTGTTGTTACATCGCCCAACACACATCACATTCATCAATGCCGACCAGGTTACTAGAGCGACTGAGACGCTCTGTTGCAGTGCCCGATACCCACTTACAGCATCCACTAGCGGTCGCTCTAAGCTTCCCTATACAGAGGCTCATCTGGTAATACCTGCCATTAGTAGTGAATCAGCCTCAACATATCATTTAGCTGCATTACCCCTTTTCCTGAAAAAACAGACCATATAGATAAGAACACCTACTAAAATGACCTGCCACCTCCTGCGCCTTTTACTAGCATTTGGTCAAAAGCTGTCTCTTTTGTATGACTATATGAAAGCCCAGCACTTCCACTTAGGCTTCAGTATTTTATAGTAAGTAGCTGCTGTTTTACAGAGCAATAAAGTGCTGCCATACAGAGATAGCAAAGCAACTAAACCAGAAGTGTGGTGGGTGCTGGCCTTGGACCAACTGCTTTCTTTCACAATATAGATACATAAATGTGATAATATTACCATATCACCATAAGACCATTACCATTCATTTATTATAATTTTAACATTGTTCTTACTTTTTCTCATGACTAGTGGGATAAGTGTTGTGAAATTACCAGCTTTTTGCAGCAATATGTTTTTTGTGATGCTCAGCAAGAAAATAAGGGAAGGAGAAAGAGGTTAGAGGCAACAAGTGAAAAAGAGTGAAGATGTGGATAACAATGGAGAAAGGACAGACAGAGGGGACATGCAAATGAGGGGGCAGGATAGAGGAATGGAAAGTGGGAAAAATAAGCAAAAACAGAGAAAAGGAGAGGAAGTCTAAAGTCGGATAGAAAAGAGAGCTGATTAAATGTGGTAAAAAAGAAAAAAGGGTGGTAAAACATAGTGAGAAGTAGGTAAGGTAAAAGAAGAAGGAAAACTGTGGGAAGTTGACAGAGATAGAGGGACTTAGAGGGTACAAAAAGAAGCTGAAGAAGAGAAGGAGATGGAGGGAACCTTTCCAATATTGGGAAGACCATTAAGATATCAGAAATGTGCCCATGCCAGACCTCAACACCAGAATAGACAGGAAAGCACCAGGGGAATTGTATGGAGGACCCCAGACCTGGTAAAACACAGCACATTGTGGCTGCCCTGTGTTGGATAGCATGGTTGCTGTTTGCATTAGGGGATGCTTAGCGGCAATCAGCAGTCAGGTAATCACTATCAGGCTGATTCATCACTAACGCCAGGTAGCGACAGATGAGCGTCTGTAGCAGGCATTTTCATAGCGCCCGCTAGTAGTCACTGTGCTCAGCCGTGGGTCGCTACTTCATAGCGACTCAGTCGCTGTCCAGTAATGTTGAATACATTGTGAGGAGTCGCTATTTGACCAGTACAGCGCTGTATGGGAGCGCTCTGCTCATAGCGAGCTCATAGCGAGCGACTCACACCATATTCAGCAAAAAAACAGCCTCACAAATCTCTGGCGCTGAAAAATGCTTGTTTGAAGCCCAGAGCGCAGAAGGCGGTGTGTTTAAAGTCTGTTTTTCAGCATCTTTCCACTAGTAACAAAGCGAAAACATATGGAATTAAATTGTAGCAACATTGTAACATGAACACTTTAATGGCAGACCTGTAATGTCATTTCTGAAGAAATATATAAAAATATAAAAATATTGGAAAAAACTGCTTATTCAATGCCAGGAGAGGTCACAGAATTATTTGAGATTTAAAAAAAAAACAAAAAAAAACAAAAACACAGTTTAAAGAGAAGGAAAGGATCATCCATTGAAATGTATTGCAGAGCGTCAGGTAGCGAGAGGTCATACCTGGCGCTGTGCAAGGCTGAACACCGGCGCTGTTCGCTGAGGCTGGGAAAATGATGAATCAGACGCTACATGGCGTTATCCCAGTCGCTAAACAGATTATGCTTGATAAATGTGTAATTGCGTGCCATGTCCAGCGTTCTCCAGTCGCTACCTGTCGCTACCTCTCATTAACCAGCCACTACCTGACGCTATCCCTTCATAAATAAGAGCCTATGTAACAAGTGAGAGCAGCACTCAAAGTAAAACTGAGATGGGGAGGAGAAGGTGCAAAGGAGGCACGGGAGATACAAGTTCATGGTGCTCACTGCACGTTTTAGAATGAGGAGGAGCGGGTTCAGGAGTTGTAGGAGCACCTAAGAATCATCTAAATACCCATCAATATTCCTGCCACATTTACATCCCTATTTTCACCAGCTGTGAAAAGCATAAAATACATTTTAGTAAGTTATCTTTCATTAAAGGTCAGATTTATATCTAGTTATTTCTTCCTTTTTAAAACTATATTTTTCAATACTTATTTAAATAACCTTTACAAGGTTTTGTTTTCAATTAACATGTTTTTATCCTAAAAGTGTTTTTCAATTTGTTTTAGAGAGTTTCTTAATTTGCCTCCATGCTGGGCAACTAACATGGCAGGCTGTGTTTCATTAGAATTCTCTATGTACAATCAGGACTTTTGTTTTAGGGCATTATGTCTGCTAAGAATGTACTGCACTGATCTCCTAGACTATTTGCTTTGTTTGCTTTCAATTTGATTTTAGATTTAAATGTAATAAAATGAAAACACATTTAAAAAAGCATGACCTGTTCATTAAGCAATATTTTAGAAGTCATAGTTACATATTAAAGTGTAACTGTTACCACATTTATTTGCAATATGGGTACAGCATTGTAGATCAGGCTAGTTCTCAGTTGTTGTTTACAGACGGTCTTCTGGTTGTATGGGGGAAAAATAATCAGCTACTATTACTTAATTACTGTGGCTGGGTAGGAGGTAACATAAAATGACAAGTGGAAGGGTGTGAAGCAGACTTCCAGTCAAAAATGTGGTAGAAGTGGGGTAGGGAAGGGAGCACCCAGCACAGAAAGGATGGTGGCCAGAGGTATGCTGGGGTGGCCCTGCTCCTTGCAGCCTGCCCCTGCAGTTTAACGTCTTGCTGTATATTCGGTCTTCAGTGCTGGGCTTCAGCAATATGGCAGGCAAATGTATGTTTCATTAGTTAACCTTGAAAACTTTTTTATATTATTATATACAGTCTCAGAAATGGCAGCCCTAGCGGATATTGCTCTCCCTAACAGCGCAGCTAGTGACCGGGTGGTTTGGACTGCAGGTAGAACTAGACAGTTACTGGTGATAGGGGATTCTATTATAAGGCGGAATAATTTGTCACCAAGATCGCCTCAGCCAAATAGTTTGCTGTCTCCCTGGTGCCAGAGTTCGGCATGTGGTGTTACGGGTGGACAAATTACTGGGAGGGGCTGGGGATGACCCAGCTGTCGTGGTCCACGTGGGGAACAAAGACAGAATTCATAGGAGATGGAGGATCCTTAAGAATACATTTAAGGAATTTGGCACCACATTGAAGAGAAGGACCTCCAAGGTTGTATTCTCTGGAATACTGCCAGTGCCATGCGCTACACATGAATGACAGTGGGAGCTTAGAGAGTTAAACGCATGGCTCAAGTCCTGGTGCAGGACAGAAGGGTTTGGGTTCCTAGAGCACTGGGCTAACTTTTCATCGGGGTACAAAATGTATTCTACAGATGATTTGCACCTGAATGGAAGGTGGGCTGTTGTGCTGGGTAATAGGATACTAGAAGAGGTGGAGGAGTATTTAAACTAGAGATGGGGGGGGGAGGGCAAAAAAGAAAATAAAGGTGAAGACAGGTTACTTAGGGGACAGCATATGATGATGGGTGGAGAATTAGAAGGGGGGAGGACTTGTATGATGGATAAAGAGATCCATGTGTTGCAAACCAGCAGTGAAAAATTAGGCGGATGCATTACTGCAGAAGCTAATACTATGGCTCAATGTGTTAAACATGATGGGAACTTAAAGTGTATGTTCACAAATGCCAGAAGTCTGGCTATTAAAGTGGGGGAGCTTGAGGCTCTGGTACTGAAAGAAAATCTTGATGTTATTGGTGTGGCTGAGAAATGGCTGGATTCCACACATGACTGGACTGTCAATCTTCAAGGTTTTGCTCTCTTTAGGAAAGACAGAGCAAAAAAGAAAGGGGCTGGCTTGTGTCTTTATGTAAAGCAAAAATCCAAAGCATAGATTAATGAGGGGATAAAAGCCGAAGACTGTGAGGATGTAGAATCCTTGTGGGTAGAAGTGGGGGGGGGGGGGGCTGTTAAAATACATGTTAAAATACAATTTGGTAATCTATAGGCCCCCAAATATAAATGAGGAAATAGAGGGCCAACTGCATAAACAGATAGAGCGGGCTTCACAGGCTTCAACTACCCAAGAATTGGCTGGAGACATGGTTCTGCTTCTTCTACAAGGGAGAGCATTCCTCAGCCGTTTGTTAAGTTTTAGCCCGGCGATAACTTGCCTTACTTCCTCTACATCAAAGTCCCCTTTCAACAACTCCCTAAGATGGTCAGACAGTGCTGGCAGTGAAAGCCCATTCAGAAAACCAGAGATCACATCCCCCTTTGACTTATTAGGGCTAGAATATACTTTTGAAAGCTGAGATCTGAATATTTCTATTATCTTAGTTGGATTACTGGAAATGTTACCTCTATCACTTCTCAGTCTAATCAGGCGGTAGCTTTGTTCAGGGGTCTTTCATTTTTTGGCCAACAGAGAATCTTTTTTTTGCTTTACAGTAATACTTATGTCTTAGCCATCTAAGAGCATTTTCGGATTTGCCCTCTAAGGCTAAATTAAGATTCCGAGATACTCTCTCTAGATATAACTCGGTTCGAATCTCCTTAGACATTTGTCTTTTGTTTTTTTCCGCTATCTCTAAATATTCCTTCTTAAGTTTATCTATATATATATTCCTCTCTCGTTTTTTCCTAGAGGCTAACTGTATTATTTACCTCTTATAGTGGGCTTGTGGGCTTGCCAGCAGATCGTGGACGAGACCTCCGATGTCGCGTTCAACTCAAAATACTCTGTTAGTGTCTCCGTAATGGACTGAACCAAAACCGGATCTGACAAAAGAGAAACATTGAGCAACCAAAGGGAGCTTAATGGCCTGCTAAGGAGGGAGTTGAATTTAAGTAGCAGACCGTCATGGTCGGACCAAGATATCGAGACAATATTGATCTCTCTTATTTGAGCCAAAGTGGCCAAAGGTAGAAGTATATGATCTATTCTTGTGAGCACTCCATGTGGATGGGAAAAATGTGTGAAGTTCTGGGTGCCAGGATGAGCCTCTCTCCAGCAATCTGCTACTGAGCAAGAACCTAGCAATTTCCTAAATGCTTTTGAAGCCATAATTAAATGAGAGCTGGCCATAGTATTAGTTATAGATTGTCTATCAAGGAGAGGATTCAGAATCATATTTGAGTCCCCACATATAATAGTAGTCCCCTTGGCTACTGACATTACTTCCTCAAGAAAGACTGACAGAAAAGGCAGCTGGTTTGTATTGGGGGCATAGTAAGATGCAATTGTTACCTCCACATCTTGTAGATCTCCAATAAGAATCAGATACCTACCCCCGGGTCACTGATTTCCCTTTTACAATAGAACTGGGAACCCCTACGAAAACATAGAACCCCATTTTGCTTGGATTCAGCACAGGACATGAAAATTTGAGGGTATCTGGCATAAAGAAATTTAGGTTTGGAGGAGCTCAAGAAGTGTGTCTCCTGGAGGCACAAAACATCAGGCCGCAGAGTATTGATCTTACGGAAGGCCAAACTTCTCTTGTTAGGGGAATTAAAGCCCTGTACATTCAATGAGAATACTGTTGCCATAATAATCTCCAACATAGCTATAAATATAGTAACGCTTAATTCGAGGGAGGGAGGGAAGAGGGAAGGGAAAAAAAAGAGGATAAGGGAGAAATAAAAAAAAAAAAAAAAGACCCAGATATAAAGGGAGGGAAAGAGGAAAAGAATAGAGTATGCAGAGGAAGAAGAAGAAAAAGAGATACATTAAAAAAAAGAAAATATACAGTCAAATACCCAAAAATATGGGTAAAGTCCCTTACTCTATGTAGAGGGGCAGGCCCACCCAGCCAATCCCGTCGCAGAACAACTAGAAAAGACAAAGGGGGATGTGATCTCTGGTTTTCTGAATGGGCTTTCACTGCCAGCACTGTCTGACCATCTTAGGGAGTTGTTGGAAGGGGACTTTGATGTAGAGGAAGTACGGCAAGTTATCGCCGGGCTAAAACTTAACAAACGGCCGCGACCTGATGGCTTCTCGGTGGCGTACTACAAATCCTTTGATTCTATTTTGGCTCCAAGATTGACCACTGTATTCAACGCCATTCGAAGAGGGGAGTCCTTTCGCAGGAGACACTCACCGCATCGATTAATATGATTCCGAAACCGGATACTGACCACACAGTGTGGTCTAATTTTAGACCGATTTCTTTAATTAATTTAGATGTCAAGATATTTGCCAAAGTTTTATCGGATAGGTTGTCAAGATATTTGCCACTTTTGGTTCATAATGACCAGACTGGCTTCATCCCGGGGCAACAGGTGGGAGATAATATTAGGAGAGTAATCCAGCTATCGCATATAGCCAGGGAGAGGGGCCTACCTGTCATGTTGCTTTCCTTAGATATTAAAAAGGTGCTTGATTCAGTCTCCTGGGAATACCTTTTCTGCCTGTTAGAGAAGTGGGGTTTCGGCCCTAGGTTTTTAAATATACTGAAAGCAATTTATAATTCCCCGGTGGCTTTTGTTAAATACTGCGGTTACAGATCAGACCCCTTTCCCTTGGCTAGAGGGACGAGACAGGGTTGCCCCCTGTCTCCCTTACTGTTCGCCTTGGCTATGGAGCCACTGGCCCAAAAGATCAGAGATTCCCCAGACATTTCTGGAGTGGAGGTGGGAGGCGAGCAGCATAAAATCAGTTAATTTGCGGATGATGTTTTGCTGACCATCTCCAACCCCCTCGTATCAATTCCAAATTTATTACAAATTATGGGCCAGTTTGCAGAGGTTTCCGGCCTCCAGGTGAATACAGCTAAATCGAAGGAGTTGAATATCAATCTCTCGGTAGAATTGTGGAGCCAATTACAATCTAACTATGATTTTAGTTGGGAAGATAAGGCCATAAAATATTTAGGAGTAGCCCTGACTAGTCATTACAAGTCTCTTTATGCTGCGAATTGGCAGGTGTTTAATTTGTCATGGTTAGGTAGAGTGGCAGCGGTCAAGATGACCCTGCTGCCCAAATTCCTTTATTTGGCTAGAACTCTGCCGTTGCAGCTTCCTTCTAAGTTTCCGAGGGAGCTACAGGGGTGAATTTTCACATTTATTAGGAATGGTAAGAAACAAAGGATTGCGAGTAGAGTTATGACCAGGTCAAAACAAGCAGGAGGCCTAGGAGTCCATAGATTTGGGAAATATTACCAAGCGGCACAAGTTGCTCAGCTTCTTTCCTACCACGCTTCCGAGGATATTCCTGGTTGGGTCCGTATTGAGTCGGCCCTAGAGGACCCATTATTGGTCAGCGACCTCTTATGGCTTATACCAAAGGTTAGGACACTGGTAAATAATCCAATTATGGATCATTCTTTGCGATTGTGGCGATTGCCGGGGGTTTCCGATCTGCCCAGGTTTAGTAGGTGGCGTGAAGTGGGGATTCGCTGCGTGAGCGATTGCTGTCAGGGGTCCAATATCGGCTCCTTCCAGCAACTTAAAGACAAGTATGGCCTATTGCCGAAAGATCTCTTTGGGTACTTTCAAGTTTCCCACTTTATAAAATCCTTAGTGAAAAACTCCCCAAAACTGGATGATTTTACCTGCTTTGAGTTGCGTTGTAAAAGTGATCCGAGGGGCAGGAGTGCTATAGCTAATATTTATCGGTCATTATGTCTGAATTTGGATAAGGCAACCCTACCCTACAGGGAGAAGTGGGAACTGGATTTAAATGAAGGGAAGACCTCGGAAGTCTGGCAGGAGATGTGGCGGGCGTCATTTGGGAAGAATGCCTCAGTACAGGCCATTGAAGCAAATGTTAAGGTGGCTTTACGGTGGTATATGGTTCCTGTGCAGTTGTTACATGTGGGGGTGGGATCGAAGGGTAACTGCTTCCGTGGTTGTGATCTACTAGGTTCAAATTGCCATATTTGGTGGGAGTGTGAGGTAGTTTGGGATTTTTGGAAGAAAGTTTTTGAAACGCTTAGCAAGATTATGGGCACATACGTACCCCTGGACCCTTGGATTGCACTGCTAAATGAACCTTTACCAGGCAGCTCGGCAAAGCAAAGGCAATTGATTTATTATATATGCACGTGTGCCAAGCTGGTCATTGCTAAGGCATGGAAAACATCTTTGCTGAGTTTCGGGGTATTCAAAAATTGAGTAAATAACACTATGGCAATGGAGAAGTTGTCAGCTATTCATGATGAGAGGTTGGAGGAGTTTCGAGAGGTGTGGACTCCCTGTATAAGGGAGATCTTACCCGCTACATTCAATAGAAATCTTGTAAGTTTATGATGTGGTGCTAAGATGTATTTTTCCTCTGCTGTCTGTTTCCCATCCCCTCTTTTCCCCTATTCCCCTCTCCCCCTCCTCCCCCTTTTTATTTTTTTCTTCTTTCTTTCCTTCCTCTTTTCTTTCTTTTCTCTTTTTTCCACATATTCCTACTAGTTTTCTAGGTGATATAGACACAATATTTTTAGGTGCAGAAACAGTTATGTTCGGTGTTAAGTTGACCACGGGTTATTTCATATCTCGCTTATAAGAACTGTAATCCCCATTTTGGAAAATGTGCTAGTTTATGCTTTAAGAGCTCATAATATTGTGTCTCTAATGTAATTGATATGAAATGTCAACTTTGATGCTATGTATTTCTGAGAATATGGAAATGTCTTTTCATGCTTTCTTGTGAAATAAAAACTTCTTGAACAAAAAGAATGTTAAAGTGGGTCCAAAGTGACTAGGACAGAGCAGGTAATGATGTGTCTAACCAGTCTTTTGCACTTCATCACCACCAAGGTCAGTTCTACAGGGTGGTGTTGATTAAGGCTGGTAGTTTGGGGTATTTTGGGGACATGCACAATACCAGACTGATTCAAGCTGGTGAGAATTGTGGACAGTGCCAGGGATAGATAGATTCAATATTCTTGTGAGCTGGTTTGAGCAGACTCTTAGGACCAGTCCACAAAGTCCTTCCAGCTGCATTCCTGATATTCACTTTCTAAAGGCCCTCCTTACATTGTGCTCCAAGAAGGTAAAAACACTACCTTTGCCATACTGCATTGTAATTAAGGTCTCTGGGACGTATGAAGTACCAGTTTGTTCATGTAAACTGCATTATTTTATTTTTAAACATTAATTCCACTTTCGATTATATTTTGTCCATTTTTGTGTTCCAAAATGATGTTTTCAAGGTGCTGAATGTGTTGTTTCCTTTTTTTACTTGTTTGCAACTCTGTGTGTTGAAAACAGTTTTTTCTAGCAGCAAGGGGTTTACATCAGCAACAATACAGCAACTGGTGTGTTTGGTGTATGGGGTAGAGACTTCCTGACACTGGCTTGCTAATCATCTCATTGCCTGGGGCAGAAATGACATCCAAATTCCTTAGTTTACAGGTTTTATCCATCCTGCTCTAATTTGCCTCTTGAGCTGGGGGGGGGGGGGGGGGGGGACTTGTATTCCAGTAGCTAAATGGTTACTGGCAGCATTCTCAACTTCTCAACTGGGGAGATATATCTGTCATTACTGCTGCCTAATTTTTACAATCTCTGCTATGTGGGTGTAGGGGAGTTCACCATTGTCACTGGAAGGATTGTGGAATTTGTAAGCGGAAGCTATACTAAAGGGCTTAATTTAAGGCCAGGAAAGCCACTCCTACTTGAGCAACACAGCGTCACAGAAATATATGAAATTTGAAAAAAACATCCTGGGGGCACAATCCTCACATGTATATTTTACATTCCAAAATAATAATACAAATAATAAGTCAAGACAAAAAACTGACAAATTTGTGTTCTCTTTTAAACTTCTCTGTAAATGATTTATTTTAATCCTTGTCTGTCTGTCACATCTGTAGCATATATAACATTATGGTTTTTCTTCTTAAAGTGGACCAAAACTCCCGACGATCAGCCCGGGAATCTATATCTGTGCTGATCGAATCCCCCCCCCCCCCCCCCCCCGGGATGTCCCGCTACGTGAAACCTCCCATGATGCCCATACACTTACCTTCTTTTCCGGTCCAACAGCGCATGCGCGAGCTGAGGCCACATCCCTGTTATCCCTCTAGCAGGATGCGTGCCCGTGATAGGCGTTTGGAAATGGCCGGCGCAGGCACACTCCCAGTTAGAGGGTAGCAGTTCAGCAGGTCAAAATCCTGAGTTTTGGTCCACTTTAAGAACATTGGTACAAAATAAAACAAATATGGATAGGCTATATTGGAGCACACTGGCATGCACTGGCGAACTCTATGCAACAGTTAGCTGTGCTACTCTATACTAAGCCACTTTGCTCTACACAGTCCACCTAAAAAAACAGAACTCTAGTGACTATCATGCCGTAGTGACATTTAAGGGCACACTGTTGGAATTAAAAAAAAAAATGGTTTCTGCTTGTTGTTCCTCTTGCTCTTTCCCTCTGTTTTTTTGGCCTGCATAGGATGCAGCCGTGGAGGCTAATTATTACTAGTGCCACGTATCGCCATGTGAGCATCTGTATAGTGGCGCTTAGAGCGACCGCTAGTAGATGCTGTAAGTGGTTGTCGGGCACTGTAACCTAGGAGAGCGGTCGCTGCAGTATCCTGCCCGGCATTGATGATTTTGATGTGTGGTGGGCACTGTAGAAGCGCTGTCCCGGAACCAATGGAGAACGCTAGGTGGTGTCCTAAGGTCAAAGCGCCCAAGACTACACCACATCTAACAAGAGGACAGCGCTGCAGCGAGCAATAGGTAGCGCCAGCTCAGTGCGTCCAAAAGTCTTAAAGGAGCCACAGTTTTTAACCAGATTTAGAGACAGATTTTAAGTTGTCTGCAAGCTAACAGGGTTGAGTGCTGTGGCCCCTGTAAGACTTTTGTATCCTAATTGCCCTGCCAGGTTAGTTATAAAATGTTCTGAGCAGCTGCCATACTTCCTTAGCTCAGTGCGGCCAGCACTCCGCGCTCTACACCATATTTAAGAAAAAATTACATACACAGCGTCGGCGCTATAAAGCTGGTGGCTGTAGCATAGAGCGCCAGATGCTGTGTGATCAAAGTCTGTTTTTGAACACATATCCACCAGTAACAAAAACACAATGAAATTGTTTTAACACCGTGACAATGATTGTTTAGTGCCAGACCTGCACATACAATTCTGCATAAAAATATATATATAAAAAGTTTCTAAAAAAGTGTTTGTTTGCAGCCAGGAGAGGTCACACAATGATTTAAGCAAAAAAAAAAAAAAAAAAATGTTAATTGCCAAACACGCTGTTTATACACAGCCAAATGAAATCCCATTGAAATGTATGGGACAGTGACACTGAGCGAAAGGTAATACGAGGCGCTGCTGAACCTAGAGCGCCGGCGCTATACGGAGCCTGCGCCCTCGTCAGCCTATCCAGGCGACCTTGCCTGTTGCTTTGGTAAGTGCCACTTGTTGTATGTATTCCCTGATGAAGGGGGCTCGCGGCAACCCCCGAAACGTTGGATTAATGGACTAATTGTTCCTGTTTGTAATTTTTGTGTGCAAATATAATCCTACCCATCTTTTGCATACATGGAGTGCTGGTTTTCTTTGCAACTTATGGACTTGCGGTGTCACCGCTAACCGTGCACTCCCTGCCTGATATTCGGTAGGTGTGCGGCGGCAAACGAGTTTTTTGGACTACCTTGACCTGGCCGATACGCACCCACCCTTGAGAAATCTTTGATCACACTTATGGAAGTTTTCAGGGTATTGATGGTAACCCTGACATCCGTGCGAAGACACGGTCTTTTCAACAAGATGAGATAGAGGCCATTCTCTTTCCCCCTGATCCTTCTGCAGCGTTTGGACAAGATACACCAACTGACCTGATAAGGGAGCTGAAAAAGCTTAAAAAGAAAAGGACTGAGATTGAACTGCATGGACTAACCCTGTCAGAATACTACAGGGCTAAAAAGATCCCCCGTGGATTTAGGATCCGGAATCAACCCACAATCGGACGTAACAATCCAGACTTTTGTGCACGCTGGTGTGAGGTGTCATACCAAAATTCTTTCAACTATATGCTCCTTGTCATTGAGGAAGTGCGGGCACAACTCTGCCAGCTAACCAGAGAGATTAATAGCCTGGAACTCCGGGTGAAGGACACAGTTACTGTTTCTCCAAAAATAAATGAGGATCTGATCAGACTCGAGAAGGACATTCACAGCTATACTGATCAACTTAAGAAGTACAAGAAAAAATTTCGACAAGTCTGTCAAGATTATAGAGATGGCCGTGTATACCTCTGGCTAACGGGTAAAGAGCCCCGCGTTTCCGAACCATCAATACCACGGAGACAATATCCCAGGCGTGGTGGAACCACATATAAACCACAGGTATCATCCGACAGTGATCCCCCAACCGAGGATCTGGCATCTGATAGCGAACCCAGCCAGAACACCAAAACGAGCGCGCTGCAACAATCCCTTTTTCGCGAGGCCATAGAACCCACCGACCCAGGAGGGGCGGCAGGAGGCACCATCGCACATCCAGACATATCAGGGACACAGAGACTAACCCGTCGGGGGCACAGGAAAGCCCTGCGATGAACTTGGCGTCCAGACCGCTCTCCTCTGAAGAGGTAAGCTTGCTCTCTCAGGGGTTGTCATTTTGCCCGGCATCCAATTTTGACCTGTTCAAATTCGACGTTGAACTATTTAAGTTTGAGCGACGCTTAAAACTCAAACAGTCCTTTAAGGACCAGCCCTTAGAGGCGGTACCAGACAACAAAGAAATGATGTGCAAATTAAAAAGCCAATTTACCCCCCATGGCCAGTTTGGGGCTATTGAATGTTATACCCGAGCCATCAGGGCAGACACTATGCGCATGACCTCGCACAAACGAATATACAGCAATCTGACCCCCGGTGAAATTGCTGCACTCAAGCGCCTTAAGTCTGACCCACAGATTATTGTCAAACCGGCCGACAAGGGGGGAGCCATTGTTGTGTTTGACTACCTTGATTATAAGAAGGGCATTGAGGATTTACTTGAGGATAAGGAGAGTTACCGCCCATTACAAAATAATCCCATGCACCAAGTACAGGCTAAGGTCCAGACATATGTGGATATGGGGCTTTCAAATGACTGGATATCTAGTGATACGGCCAAGTTCCTAGTAATGGAACATCCCATTATCCCAGTAATTTACGGACTACCTAAGATCCACAAAGGATTTAACCCGGTGAAGTACCGTCCCATCGTAGCGGGCACCAACTCTGCAACACAACCTGTGGCACAGTGGCTTGATAGAATACTGCAACCATACGTGAGGCAACTTCCCTCCTACCTGAAGGACACGGGGGATTTTCTACTCAGATTACAGAGTATCCCCACACATGAAGTCACATATATGGCTACCATGGACATCACATCCCTATATACCAATATACCTAACTCGGATGGCCTCAGAGCCATCCGTTTTTTCCTACAGCGGGACCCAGCGGGGATCCCTACTGAATACATTTTGGATGGACTAGAATTGGTTCTGAATGGCAACTTCTTCAAGTTTGAAAACGTGTTCTACCAGCAAATAAGGGGCGTGGGCATGGGGAGTGCAGTTGCGCCATCCTTCGCCAATCTGTTTGTTGGGTTCCTGGAGGAAAAAGAAATATATTCCTCAGGATTGTTTCAGGATAACGTTTCATGGGGTCGATACATAGATGACGTGATGTTGTTCTGGAAAGGGGATCACACATCTTTGCTACAGTTCATTTCCACTATCAATTCAATCTTTCCCTCCATTCAATTTAATCCTGAGATTTCCACCGAATATGTCACCTTCCTGGATGTGGCACTCACGAAGGAGGCCCATGGTCCCATCTCGACTAGCCTATTTAGCAAACCTACCAACAGAAACACCCTATTGCGATATGAGAGCTCCCATCCAAAACATTTACTGGATAATATCCCCATCTCCCAGTTCTTGAGGGTGCTTAGAATCAACTCGAACGAACACGTTCGGACTGAGCAGCTGCGTATGATGTATGACAAATTCCGCACAAGGGGGTATCCCACATCGGTTATTGAGATGGCCCTCCAAAAAGCCAAAGAAATTTTCAGGACTAAACCAGAAAAGAAGGTGAAAACCGAGTGTACCCCATTCATTCAGACTTTTAATGTAGTCTCGCCAAAGATTGAAAGGATTTGTCGCAGACATCACAATATACTCACAGCGGATCCCAATTTGACCCCGAGTCTGAAGAGACCCCCCCTGAGGGTGTACCATAGAAGCCGCAATCTAAAAGATATATTAGTTAGAGAGGATCCCACAGAGAAATACACAAAGACTACCCAGCCATTGTCAACCAGACTGGGGTGCTACAAATGTTTCAATTGTAACATTTGCAACTCCCTAATTATAGGGGAATTCTTCACACATCCGCACACCGTTCACCGCTTCAAGATCCGGGACTATTTTAATTGCAATACTGAATTCTGCATTTATATATTGAAATGCCCATGTGGTTTAGTATATGTCGGTAAGACGATAGGGCCATTTAAACGCCGGTTCCAGAAACATAGGAGCGACATCAAGGTGCTGAAGGAGAGAACCCAACGCGGTGATGAGATGGACATGGACAAACCGGTTGCGGTACATTTTCTGTTGCATAGACATCAGGTACATGAACTCAGAGGGATGGTGATCGACCGGGTTCCCAGACCCCAGAGAGGAGGTGATAGAGAACGTCTTCTCCTTCAGAGAGAAAAATTCTGGATACATAGGATGGACACTGTAGCACCCCGTGGACTTAATACCTCTTTTGGCTTTCACAGCTTCCTTGAACTGAGATAAACAGTTCTGACGGTCCCTTATCTCCTGCGCTTTCTTTTACCCCGTGCCCCACTCCTCACCCTCTAGGTACCCCTCCCCTAATTTACCCCTACCTCACCTCCTATCCCTCTCATCCTCCCCTGCCCTTTCTCCTTACCCCTTCCTTTGGCTTCCCGGTTGTGGTTCTCCCCTCTCACTCCACTCTGCTTTCCAACCCTTGACTACCACTCCCGCTGACCTCTCCGTTTCTTTACTCCATTTATTTCTCCCTCTTCATGCTCCTCATCCCCCCTTACCGCCCTCCCTCTTTTTTCTTCCTTCATCTGCTCCTCGCTCTATCTTTTGCTTGTCTTTTCACTCCAGGATCCTATCCCGGTTCCTAATTTTTCCTTGGCCTCGCTTCTGAGCACTTTCCAGCTGTTTAGTCAGCCCACTACCACACTTGGCTGCCTGCCCTGTGGGCCCTTTTTGTTATTGCCACCTTTCAGCATTACCAGCCCAGCCTGGGCTCTTCTACCTGCCTGTACATGGCTACTCTGGTATATGTCCCTTTCCTATGGCCAACGGGCCAGGACACTTTTTATTAGCCCTTGGTTGGCAATACAGCGCACTGATACGCTGCTCCTTGCAGCGGTTAGGCATGTGTGCGGTTCATTTCACGCTGCCACGGAGTAGGCTTATTCTTTTATTTATTTTGTCACTGACAGTTGCCGTTTTTCATGTTTCATTGTCACTATAATTCATACTCACCTATCCTCCCCCGATCACCGCAACCTGGCTCCCTGTCAGAGCCTTGACAGCTCTGACGGAGCCTGCGCCCTCGTCAGCCTATCCAGGCGACCTAAGGGTGGATCTCACAGTACAGGGCATTCTTGCCCTTGCTGTGAGGTCACTTCCGCCTCCTCCGATTGGAGGATCGTGACAGACCGGTTGCTATGCAACCGGACTGTCTCGAGTGGTGGGTTTCAGCGCTGCAGCCTTCTACAAAGCTGCAGCCCAGCGGTTTCGTCCGGGGGGGACTTCACAGGTGAGTATCTCTTATCCCCTTGTTATATCATATATTATTGTTGTATTCTGTATGACCATGTCTTTCAGTGCTGTCAGCATAATACTGTGACGTCATTATGACGTCAGGCGGGCTTTTTCCATGCCTGCCATTGGTTTATGTGGGTATATAATGTTGCTTTGGTAAGTGCCACTTGTTGTATGTATTCCCTGATGAAGGGGGCTCGCGGCAACCCCCGAAATGTTGGATTAATGGACTAATTGTTCCTGCTTGTAATTTTTGTGTGCAAATATAATCCTACCCATCTTTTGCATACATGGAGTGCTGGTTTTCTTTGCAACTTTTAGGCACTATACGTTGAGCCACCTCTACATGTGACACTACGTGATGCTGTTTGATGCGCTCACCAGATTTGCTTTCTTAAATGTGGTTTCACATACAGCGCCCAGCGTTCACCCGACGCTGCCGGTAGGTAGCATTAGCTGGTGCTAGCCTTTCTTAAATCCCTGCAATGTTGGGGAGGCTGATTCATTACTAGCGCCAGGTATTGGCAGATGAGCGTCTGTATAGCAGCACGTAGAGCGACCGCTAGTATACGCTGTGATCGGCTATCAGGCGCTATAACAGAGCGTCTCAGCCGCTGTAGTAACCTGGCCATTGTATGTTGGCCATTCTAACACCAGTAGAGCGTTGCAGGGAATGAAAGGTAGCGCTAGCTCAGTGCGACCAACTCTCAGCGACTCACACCATACTTATCAAAAAAGGACACACACACAGCGCCGACGCTCTAAATCTGGTTGCTATAGCATAAAACGCCAGACGCTGTGTGATTTAAGTCTGTTTTTGAACACATATCCACCTGTGACAAAGTGAAAACACATGGAATGACATTGTTTTAACACTGTGACATTAACCCTTTAGTGCCAGACCTGTAATGACAATTCTTCATAAAAATATAAAGAATCAAAACAGTTTTCAAAAATGACTTTTTCTAGGCCAGGAGAGGTTACACAATTATTTGAGAGAAAAATAAATAAATTAAAAACGAAAACCCTGTTTAAACAGAAGAAAAGGAACGTCCATTGAAATGTATGGGTTAGCGTCAGCTAGCGACAGGTAATACCTGGCACTCTGAAAGCCAGAGCGCCGGCACTATATGCTGAGCTGCCTGTAATGATGAATCGTACGCTACATGGCGCTGTTAGAGTTGCTCACCAGAATCGCCTTCATAAATGTAATTTTGCGTACAGCTCTCAGTGTTCGCCAGACGCTGCCTGCCGCTTACAAGGCACTGCCTGCCGCTAACTCCATAGTGTCCTGGAGAGTTTTGTCCACCAATGGCTTTTGATTGTGAAATTTACAGATGTTGTTTTTGTGGACACTCTCCTCCACCAATAAATTAAAATGCTGTTTTAGTGAACACATGGATGTTCTCTGGATTTTTATTACTCTGAAGGCCTGATCTGCTATATAACACGATTATGAAGTATGATACACAAGTGAAAGATTCTGTCAGGCTTTATGCTGTACTAGAGATTTAAGAAATCATCCCACATTCGTCATAATAAATGATTGTTTTTTCATAGCAAGACTGGGGTCCCCAGTTGACAGTTTCAGGGAGCTTGAAAATCTATTTTGCTAACTACAGAGAAGAGGCCACACCTTGCTGGACAAGGGCAAATATTTGGTTTTCTATCTCAGCCAACCTAAGGACAAAGGCCAGGAGGGCTGTTTCTGTATAAAAAAATACAAAAACCTCATGTTAATTGATATATCTTGACTTAGACTGAAGGTTTTGCATTTGCATAATATCCTCAATAACTTTGGCTACACTAGATTTATTTATTTAAATTATATAAATAATGAATATACAGCAGTAGGATGTGCTAATTAATTTAGCATTAAAGTTGTTTCATTACTATATCAACTGTGCTAGCAAGTAATTCATATTTTTCAGCTTTATGAAAATAAGATGTCACACGCATTTGATCATTTTGTTGGCCCAGAAACTTATTTAGGGAGAACCTCCTTTGTATAGGTTATCCTGAGTTTGTGAGATCAAAAGGCTAATTTATTATGAAAGGTGCGGACGGCACATGAGTGCCAGCACTGCAACGTCGGCTTCAGGCTGGCGGCACTGTCAGCTGTAGCACTCCTGGCCAGGCAGTAGTGTTTGCAGCTCATGGCTTTTATATGCCTATGCGCTAGTGACACCTAGCGCCGGCCGGGATCACCGCAAGCTTAACAGATTTATTTAAAAAATACATGGTGATCCAAGAGTCACTCAAAAAATGGTATTTCAGACATACATAGCCTGTTGCAATTCCAATTTTTCATTATCTAGGGTCCTGGATTTTTTTTTTTTTTTTTTTTATAAAAATGGGAATTGCATTGGTGACACTATAAAAACACGGCATAGCTTTTTCATGGCCCAAATCACAAGTTTGCAGTACAACACAAATGTTCTATAAATTCATCCAAAAATAGTCCCAACCAGCCCAGGGATCCCGTGGCAAATGCACCAGCTCAAAAAAAATGCTTAAATAATTATACCCATCCCAGCCCATTGAAATGTATGGGATAAGGCCACACAGTGCAGGGTAAGCCCTTGTCCTATCTGGCACTGTAGGGAACTCCTGGCACTATCACAGGCGCTCTGGAATTTTGACTTGATAAATACACCATTTTCATTGGGACCTGACATTTGCCTGACACTTAGCACTACGCGGCCTTAGTTTTTCTTAAATACCCCCCCCCCCCAAGTCAATTAGGAGTTACAAATAAACACCTGCCAACTTTAAGCAGACTATAAATGCCAAGTATCTTTTTAAAATAGTGGTACTGCAATATTGTGTCATTAAATGTCAGCCTGAGCAAAAAAATGTATCACTATATAATAATATTCGTGAGGATTTAGTAATATTGATTGGCCTGAGCAAACAATTAGAAAACATTCCAACACATTTGGTTCTGGGCAGATCTTGTATTTATCTATTGTTCATATTTTTAGAGCAGCAGTGACAGTTTGCTGCCCCCCCCCCCCCCCCACCTTTCCCCCTCCTCAGTGTTAGCATTGTCATTTATATGTTTTTTAAATGTTTTAGATGTATTTTGTAGTATTGTTTATGTATATATGTAGATATATGGCTCAATAAACTTTATGATCTTTTTTACATCGTTGAGTATTGGTAGTGGTGCTTCTGGTTCTGTAGGGCTTAAGGGGGGTAACGTGAGATCCCCCGTCTTTGTTTTATTTCCACACAGCTAGACATGTTTGTTGCTTGATATTTAGATGACGAGAGGGTTAAACTGGGCGGTAAATTAGCTTCCAGGCCCTGAATAATAATAATAATTTTGTATAAATGATAGTGATTGAGCTGCTCCCACCCCCCTTTATACATTTGATTCAGAGCCTGGTGAGAAAACACACTTTTTTTTTTCTTTTTTAGGAGCTAAAACTGCCATTCAACTGTATTGTCTACTGGGTGTACATTTTCACCTGGCTGTGAATCAGCCCCAAGGACAATGAAAGTGAATGAAAGTTTTCTGTCCTAAAAAAGAAGTGAGTTTTCTCACCAGGCTCTGAATTGACCCCCTTGTCTAAATCAGATGTTACATTTAGGGCCTTATTTAAGAAGCGCTAAAGCCACATAGTACCACGTAGTGTCAGGTAAACGCTGGGCACAGTATGCGAAAACCATATATATGAAAGTCAAACTGATAAGAGCCTATAATAGTCACATGTATCACTAGCAGCAGCTCAGTGTAAAGTGCCAGCGCTGTATGTTCTGCAGCTCCACGTAGCACCATAGACGCACAAATATCAATACATGGCGCTAGTCTTAAATCAGCCTCTTAATGTTATTAGGTCTTTAAATTAATAAAATATCAGTCAATAATTATTAAAAGAAAAGTACATACATAATATAATACATAATATAATGACCATTTTCAAAATGTATTTTGATGGGACAATCATAACACTGACCAGTAGGGTGCCTATTGCAGCCGGTGATGGTTGCAATTAAAATTTACTGAAAAAATGTGAACTTCCAATGATATGAATCATTTCCTACTTTGTTTGCAAGCATTTTACGGTAATTTAAAACCAATAAAACATATCTAAAATAAACAAAAGACTAAAAGATTAAACCAACCTGTTTTAATGTACATTACCATTTATTTTGCAGACAACAAATGAGGCAAACTTTAAACAAATAATCAATAAATGGTGTTTACCTTTCGTTTGGCTCTGAGTTGCTCATGATATTTATCTGATGTATCGCCAGGTATTTCTCCTCCCCAAAGTGTAATTCCAACAATAGTGTATGTTATGCCCATGACAAGTAATGGAAAGCAGTAAACAAATAGGACCACCATGATTTGATATCTAAAATATGAATAAGTAACACAAGATTAATGTTTAGGAATAGTGTGGTACAGCTATTTAATTTCTAAAAACAGATGTTAAATTGAAATTGAACTGCAAAACATTGGAACATGGAAGTACTGTTATCAGCAACACCAGCATAAAATGAAGTGTACCTGCAATTGTATCATGGGCTATGCATTTGATTTGAGCAATTAGAAAAAATGACAATTGTGCACAAATATTTGGGGGAAGGCTTGATTTCCCTATACAAGAAAATAATAAATAGAAGTGATTGTCCTCTTCTACCCAATAATTTCATGTTCAGTTGACCTAGTCCCACCTTTTATCCCAGCACATGTGAGTGGCTAACAGCCCTTCATAAGGTATAAGTGCTCTTTTATATTTTAAGGTAGTTTAAAGTGGACGAACACCCAGGATTTTGACTATCCTGGGTATTGGTCCACTTCCACGGGGCAACCCGATCGTGGGTGCCCCGCTGTGTGAAACCCCCCAGAAAGCCCCGAAAACTCACCTGACCCCGATCCCACGTGACTCGTTCGTCCAATCGCCGCCGGCGGACAAGGAGAGGAAGCGGCGGACAAGCTGAGTGCGGGCCGCCGCCGCCTCCCGCGCGTCCCTCTTACAGGGAGCGCGCCCATGCTGGCCATTCACAAACGGCCGGCACGGGTGCGCGCCCTGGTAGAGGGACGCGTGGGAGGCGGCGGCGGCAGCGGCCTGCACATGCGCCGCTGGAACAAGGATCAGGTAAGGTTTTCGGGGATCTGGGGGGGTCTTATAGATTCCCGGGCCAATCAGGGGAAGGTGTTGGTCCACTTTAACCCTTTAAATGCTGACTATGTAAAATTTACGTAGCCACTCTCTGTAATTTACAGCAAGGGTCACCTATCGGGCAGGCTGATTCATCACTAACGCCAGTTAGCGACAGATGAGCATCTGTAGCAGGCATTTTCAGAGCACCCGCTAGCAGTCACTGTGCTCAGCCATGGGTCGCTACTTCATAGCGACTCAGTCGCTGTTCAGTAATGTTGAATACATTGTGAGGAGTCGCTATTTGATATGGGAGCGCATGTTAGCGACTGCTCATAGCGACCGACTCACACCATATTCAGCAAAAAACAGCCTCACAAATCTCTGGCGCTGAAAAATGCTTGCTTGAAGCCCAGAGCGCAGGAGGCAGTGTGTTTAAAGTCTGTTTTCCAGCATCTATCCACTAGTACAAAGCGAAAACATATGGAATTACATTGTAGCAACATTGTGACATGAACACTTTAATGGCAGACCTGTAATGTCATTTCTGAATAAATTTATCAAAAATGAAAAGATTGTGAAAAAACAGCTTTTTCAATGCCAGAATAGGTCACAGAATTATTTGTGATTTTTGGAAAAAAAAAAGAAACAAAAACCCAGTTTAAAGAGAAACTGGTAGAGCGACAGGTAGCGAGAGGTCATACCTGGCGCTGTGCAAGGCTGAACGCCGGCGCTGTTCGCTGAGGCTGTGAAAATGATAAATCAGACGCTACATGCCGCTATCCCAGTCGCTAAACAGATTCTGCTTGATAAATGTGTAATTGCGTGCCATGTCCGGCGTTCACCAGTCGCTACCTCTCATTAACCAGTCACTACCTGACGCTATCCCTTCTTAAATAAGGGCCTAAATTTCACATAGCTGGCATTTCCCCTGTTTAAAAATGAAAAAGCTCCCCATCGTGTGGAATCCAGCGGCGGGGCTCTCCTTTCCCCTGGAGGGCCTCTGATCCCCCCTGGGGTTTGAAGAGAATATAGGAATGACCGTTCTATGCCCCCCACTTCTGACAGCTTGGCCGGCTGCCTCCCATCCCCTAACCCCGCACATGGCCGTGACAGTGCAGCATAGGACAGTGTTCGGATTTGGATAGCACGTAAGTAGAGAAAAAAAAGCCTTTTAATAAATTACTTTTTGCTGTGTGTTTTTGTTTACATTTAACTATTTGTGAACTGGTAAGGGGTCCATGAGACCTGTAACAAGCAGGTGACTTGCCATTAACCCCTGGTCTACCAGCCCCCATAGCTGCTGCCCAGGCTGGTTTTATTAGAATGCTGATTTTTTGAGGGTTTAACCCTTAATAGTGCACATAATAGTTGTATTCCATTTAAATATGTCATAAAGAACTATTTTCAGTTTGGGGGGTCTGCTGGGCAGGAATAGGTGTCTACCGATACATATCTGGTACTGTTGTAATCGGGAGGAATGGGGCTTTCACGTGCATTATGGCTTTCTTGTAAATCCATGGAAATTCCTACAAAAATCACTGTTAAACAAACTGGGTTAAAAGCACCTATTCATGTTGGATATTGTTCTGTTCAGGGAACCTTGCATTTTCATATTTAGCTTCTATTTTGTTTGCAAATTGATATTTTAGAAAAATGTATTTTTTATCTTGCTTATTATAATCATTTTAGGGAAACACTGTGCAACCAGTGAATTTCTCAAGGGTTTCTGTCCAGAAATCTGCACCCATGACAACAAGCCTGGAACACCTAGAAAGCTTGAGATGTGTACTTTGAGACAATATAAAGTTTGTGGGGAGATTTCAAATGTAAAGAGTTGTTGTTCTTTAAAACTGCAAGGTGTGCATAGTAGTTTTATTTCAGTTTGCGGTATATATGTGGTATTGTGGTAACTGGAGGAATGAGGCTTTTACACAAAATTTTCTTGAACAGCTTACAATTTTTTTTTACTTTACAAAAAGCTACAAAACATAAACAATACCATTTTGTTTTATTTTGTGTACATATGTCATCCAAAAAATATTAAGAAAGCACTAAAAAACTACGAACACTGCGGAAAAAAAACTATATATAATTTTCCTGGGAAATCCCTGGACATTTTTTCAACAATCACAGTTAAACATGTATAGGGCAAAATGGTGAAAAATTATCTGACAAAAGAGGATGAACATCTCTAGGTAGGCTGGCAGTTAAAAGATTAAAAGTATGAGGGGGAAAGGTATCTACTCACCCACTTCCCCCTTTTATCCAACATATATTTAAGTTTTACATTTAAGGGATCTATTTGTGCATATAAATATTAAATAACATTTTTAATAACATGGGGGGTGTGGCGAGCTGATGGCAGGATAAGACGGCTAGCGTGTAAACTCTGCACTTACTGCAAAAAAACGGCTTCCATTGGCACATCCCGGCATTGAAGCCCAGATGCCCAGACGCGGGAGGACGTCAGGAGCTGCAAGGAGGAAGAAGGTGTCGTCCATCGGGTCCTTTTTTGTAGCTGTTGAGAGGTCGGACGGGAGCAGGAATGCTGGCAAGATGGCGGTGGACTGTGAAGAGGAGCTGAGGGCGGCCGCAAGCCAGGAGATGGAGGAGCTCGGCGGGGTGCAGAGGACGGCTTCCCCAGCGTGGGCTGCCCTGCCAGGAGACACCCCGGGAAAGAGGACGGTCGGCGGGGAGCTCCCTGCTGTGCTGCGAGCGGACCAACAGCAGTGGCGGTGAATGTGGAGGCCGCAAGGGAGGAGGTAGGAGAGGCATCATCAGCTGGAGGGAGATCGGCGGTGTCAGATCCGGACCAACCGGATACTCTCATCAGTATGCGGCCCGCGTGAGGAGCAGTCAGGCGGGCGGGGGGAGGCTGGGGAATCCAGCACATGGAGCCCCCCATCAGTCCAAATGAGACATTGGGGGGCAACAAACCCCTTCCTGTGCAGCCTCGGTCCTGGAGGACCCCATGACATTTGCTACGCCCCTACGCCCCTTCCACACAGCTATGGGGCCCCTTCCATGGAAAAAAGGATCATGCCACAAGGGCTGCAGATCTGTCCCCCGACCCAGCCTGGAGCCCAGGACCGCACATGAGGGATAATGTTTAGCACAGGGATATGCACTCCCCCATCCGGAGCGGCGTAACATCTAGTCTGGCGCAGCCAGGATGACCACCCCCCCCACCTGACGTAACGATGAACCGACCAGATGCAGGAACTGAGCCCCTCTCACCTGATGGTCTTGTGGCCCCCTGCCCCGTGTCACCTTCCCTACTGTCAGCACTGACAGCAGTCGTCAGACCAAACATCTCCGATGCCCTGCGGGCACTCCCCTCACGCTCCGACTTTGATGGATACATCTCTCAAATGGAGACTACTCTGCGCAGAGAACTCAACACACTCGATCTCATTCGATCTCAGAAATCTCCCACAGGGTTGATTCGGTGGAACAGGATCAGTCCTCACTGGCCCAGAGAGTGGCCACCCTGGAGCAGCACCAACCTGAAGAGAGGCAAGATCTCTCCGCTCTGTATCTCAACCTGGACGATATCGAGAACCGGGAAGACGTAACAAAGTGTGATTTAGAGGGTTACCGGAAGCGGTCGCCCAAATGGATCTAGAGCGCACAGCCAGAAGTATCTTCAACTTGATCTTGGGGACCCCCCCCACAAACGACATCGTAATCGATAGAATCCACCGTACTCTGGGCCCGAAGCCCACCGACCAGCAACTGGTCGGTGGGATTAAGTATGACCTACTAAGGAAAGCGTGGGAGAAGGGCCCTACCAGGTTTGACGGCTCGCTCATCATGGTTCTGCCTGACCTGTCTCTCAGGACACTCCATATGAGACGTCTGCTGAGACCCCTCCTAGGGGTGATTCAATGCCAGAAATCAGTGGGGATTCCCGTTTCACCTGATCGTCCATGGGAACAGAAGCTCCTTCACCTTGAGGTCCCCCAACCAACTACCTTTGCTCTTTGCCTTCCTGGAAGCTGACCCGAACCCGGTGCCAGATTGGCTTGCACTGACCCTGGACCTCCCGCCCGGGGGTTCCATGAGGAGGGAGGAGCGGAGGCTGCCTAGAAGAGCGGGAAGGGGCCCCAGAAGATGAGGCTCCCTGCCGGGCAACAGAGAGTGAAAGCTGATCTTTGTGTGGGCCATGTCTGTTGCTTCGGAGCCCGGTTCCCTGGCCCTGACTGCACTTGGTCTCCCCTCGTGCTGGGGGGGTTATCCGCTTGGCCTGGGGCCTCTGCTCCTTATTTGAATAACAGTCGATGATCAACTCTGGTGCCTTCCTAATGTGGGAGGGGTGGGAGAACGTTTAAGATCAGAACACTGGATTTGCAACGATCATTGACTGGTTGTGCGGGGCACGTGGGTGGGGGGGTGGCTGGGGCCTGGGGACGGGGGGATGGGCTGGCTCACAGGGGTCCAAAAGTGTAGCAGTGGATTTCAGTTAAAGTGATCTCTTAATTTGCTGGTTTATTACTTCTTATCGTATGTTACAAGATGTTCAGGTGCTGCCCCCATGGGGGTGTCGGAGCTCCTGAATGGTTACTGACCGGCCCACAGCCTGAGTCTTTGGTCTCCTTTTGACGGGCCGATGGAGACTTCGGCGCCCGCATGGTTTAATTCATTAATCTATTTGTTCTTATGTTATACATTAGAGTTTTAGTGCTGGTTGTGCCTTATGTGGTTGTCAGTTCATATATAATGTGTCATGCATCTTCAGTGTGTGCATCTCCTACACCTGATTCACTCTCGACTCTCACTCCCCTAACTTAGGCTTCCCTGGTGGGTTCTTGGTGCAGTTTCACCTGGGCCTTCCCAAACAGGGATCAAGGGCGCTTGTGGTCCGTGTGAACCACAGATCTCCCCTCTGATAGAGTTTGTTGCGGGTCTACCTTACCCTGATGACCTGCTGTTTTATCCCTTTACTACCTTCCCTTCTCCCCAGAACCCCTGGCCCCCTACTCAAGTGTGCAGGTTTCTGCTCTGGTTCTGGTACCCTCCTTAGAGGCTCCACCTGTGGATACCTCGTGCTGGGGCCCCTCCCCCTAACACCTCAGACATTAAATAATGCTCCCTTCCCCCCACATCTACCTCCACCTCTTAGATTCCCTCCCCCCCATTTTTTTTTGTTCTGTCCCCTCCCCTTTTTCTGTCTCCTTCCCTGTTTTCTGTCTCCTCCCCTCTTTGTTGTTTCTTCTCTCTTTCTCTCACCCCTGGTCTTGGGCGCCCTGCCCTTAAGGGTCCTGCCCTGTGCTCAGTATGGCTGAATTGAAGGTCTGCTCCCTAAACATCAAGGGCTTTAATGTCTTGGAGAAACACTCAAAAGTTCTCTATGATCTCCATAAGCAAAGAGTGAATATCCTCTTACTCCAAGAAACCCATTTCCAAGAAGGGCATACTCCTATGCTGAATAACAGATACTTTCCCTCTTGGTATCACAGCACCAACCATCCACAAATCCACGCCTTCCACAGTATTGGATCAGCTGGCGGAGGGGGAGATTCCTCTTCCTCAAACTCTCTATCCACCACAAAATTTACACGGTGGCTAACCAAACCACGACCAAATTCCGGTCTTCAGGAGGTACCTCAGAAAGCTGGAGGATCTTGCAGAGGGGATCCTGATAGTGGGCGGCAACTTTAACCTTCTGCTGAACCCCTCCTTAGACACATCCTCGGGGAAGTCCTCAGTGCCCCTGGGGAGGCTCCAGTCCTTCACAGCCTACAGCTGATCGATGTATGGAGGTTGGAGCATGGGCAATCCAAAGATTACACATATTACTCACCTGTGCACGGCTCATATAGCCGCATCGACCACATCTTACTGAGCCATCAATCCCTACAATGGAACCCCAAGACTGGCATCGAGCCTTTTCTTTCTCAGACCACGCGCCAATCTTTCTGTCCTTTGACCTGCCCGGGGCTACACCAAAACACTGGAGCTGGCACCTGAACGATAACCTCTTGAGAAATGCGGTGTGCCTGAAAAGAATTAAGGACATGATCACTAACTTGACTGCTGATCACGAGCAGGACGATTGTTCCCTGGCAATCCAGTGTGAGGCACTCAAGTACGTGCTGAGGGGAATCTTCATCCAGGAGTATTCGCGGATGAAACAGGAAAGGGCAAAGTTAATCAAAGATACGTTACCAAAAGATCCACGACTTACATCCACGATCCACAAAGAGTCCAGACACAAACAGGACGCATCTCCAGAACTGCTCTCTGAGTGGAGGAGAGAGTGTCTTGGACCCAGTTAAAATTCCCGAGGCATTCAGGGACTTCTATGAGAATCTCTACAACCTCCACCCCAACCTACCTGGAGGCAAAAATCCAGGACTACATAGGCGAGACCCCACTTCTGACGATCCCAGTGGAGGCTTCCACTGAACTGGAGGCTCCATTCACCGCTCTAGAGGTCTTGAAGGCCAAAAAAGGGAAGAGCCCAGGGCCAGATGGCTTCACTCCTAGGTTCTACAAGGACCTAGCTGTACAGATCGCTCCCTTCTTGGTGAGGGCCTTTAACCACATCGGGGTGGACAAGACCTTCCTGAGGCAGGCCCTAGAGGCCACTATTGTCGTGCTCCCGAAACCGGGCAAGGACCGATCGGTATGTGGCAGCTATAGGCCCATCTCCTTACTCAACCTTGACTTGAAAATATTCACCAAAATTATAGCTACCAGAGTCCAGCCAATGATATCCAACCTGATCCACCTGGATCAAGTGGGCTTCGTCCCGGGCAATGAGGCTAGGGATAATACAAACAAATTGCTGGATCTCATGCATAGGAGTTCTAGCATGCATTCTCTCCTGTGATGCCGAGAAGGCGTTCGATAGGGTGAGCTGGGGCTTCCTAAAAGCTACCCTCTACCAAATTGGTCTTGGGCCTAGCATTTCTCCCAAGATATTTGCGCTATACAAGGACCCAACGGCATGGGTCAGAGTCAATGGTGTCTTGTCGGAGCCTTTCACAATTGCAAATGGCACACGCCAGGGCTGCCCCCTCTGACCCCTATTGTACATCCTGACCATGGAGCATCTTGCCATTGCGATCAGAAAAAACCCGGATATCAGGGGAACTGAGTGTGGAGGCCGCCAGTATAAGATCTCAGTCATTGCTGATGACCTACTCCTTCATCTGACGTCCCCGGCTGTGTCATTCCCAAATGCTCTCAAGGAGTTCGAGTGCTTCGGCCAGCTGTCCAACTGTCCATGAATTATACAAAGTCAGAGGCTTTGAACCTCACCCTTCCACAGGATCTGGTGGACAGGCTTAGGCGCAGCTTTCCCTTTAGGTGGCAGCACACGGCTATAAAATACCTTGGTATTTATATACCAACTAACCTAGACAGCTTATACGAGCTCAACTTTCAAGAGCTTAAATCTAAAATGTCCCTTGACCTTGCACAGTACGATAGATGGCTTTAATCTTGGTTCGAAAGGATCAGCATCTTGAAGATGGACATCCTCCCCTGTTTCTTGTACTTGTCCCAGACAATCCCCATCCTCCTCCCCAGGCAGTTCTTTAAATCTATTCAGTCAGCATTCCTGAAATTTATCTGGGAAACTGGGACACCCTGTGTCAGGTTCGACATATTGGCCAGACCGAAGAAAAATGGCGGAATTGGGATGCCGGATTTGAAACTCTATCACGTGGCGGCAGCCCTCACGAGGCTGTCGGACTGGATGTATAGAGAGGGAGACAAACTTTGGGTCCAACTGGAGTGGGACCTAGCGGGCTTCAACCTGTGTACCATCCCGTGGTTGCCTACCCTGGGCGGTGCGGCTAGAAGCGGTCTCCCATTCCTGACCCGGCACTTCCCCTCCTGCTGGATTAGGCTTCAGAGACAGGGAGAGTTGATGAGCAGCCTGGGGCCTCTCAACCCATTATTCAACAACCCCGATTTTGTGCAGGGGCAACAAACTGCTCGGTTCTTGATTTGGAAAGAGACGGAGGACACCAGACTGCGAGATAGTCTCACCCGGGGGCTATTGCCTTCCCTGGCTGAGCTAAAAGCACAAAATGCGGGGCATATGTCTTGGCTCCTACAAAGACAGCTAGAGGCATTTTTCGGCTCCAGGGGTTGTCTTCAGAGGGCATCCCTCCCCCTAACCCCCAAGGAGAGTTGCCTTACACAGGCCAACCCTTTGGAGCATGCAATCTCAAGGTTCTACAGCCTGCTGGTAGCATCCAGGCACGCCTCGAGGCTGTAATTTCTGTCTAAGTGGGAGAGGGATCTGGGGACCTTAATCACGAGGGACAAGGCCATCAAAATATTTATGCTGGCACACCGACTTTCTGGCGCCAGCTCGGCGCAGGAGAAAAACTACTAAGGTCCTTACAAGATGGTATAGGTGCCCATCAGATATAGCAGCAATCTCTCAGAGGGAAACAGGAGCGTGCTGGAGGTGTGGTGCGGATGAGTGGGATCCTGCATATTTGGTGGGAATGTTCTTGGATTCTTGTGCTCTGGGAAACGGTCTTCAAGATCCACAAGAAGGTGGAGGGCGTTGTACTGCCAAACTCCCCTGGGGTGGCCCTCCTCTCCCGGGTTCTGTTGCCAGGGCAAAGAGGGGGCTCCTCAATTTTTTTCTGACGGCGGCAAGGGCGATAATCCCCAGGCACTGGAAATCCCCGCATCCACCCAGTATAGCGGAGTGGTTTACTGAAATGGACCACATCGCGAGAATGGAAGAGCTGATCTCCGCAGACAAAGGACGGACTGAAGCATTTTTGGCAACCTGGACGAATTGGATCATGTTCAGGGAGTCAGCAGAGACGGGGGCCTTCTTGGCGATAGTGGTGGACCAGGGGCGAGGAAGTCAGCCCTAGGGCACTGGATGTGTGGTTCACGCCTTGGGATTAAGCGCTATGGGGGGCTTCCCCCCTCCCCCGGCTCTCTCCTTCCCCCCAGCACCACAAGTGCCTAAGATCTGTTACCCCCCTTGCCCACCTCTCTTCCCCCTCTTCTTTTATCTTTTCTCTCTTCCCCCCTTTTTTGTCCCTCATCTCGCTTTATGCCCCACTCGATTGGTCTCTCTACCTTGACATCTTGGCTCTCTCTCCCCAGATGCTGTGCCCCCCATCTGGCCCTGTCCCAGCTCCGGCCTGGGAGCCTGTCCCCCTTTTCTTGTGCTCTGGCAGCTACGATAAAATATATCCCGATATATCCCGATTCTGTCTCAAAGACAATATATTGTGCTTTTTTTTAAATATAGTTATATATAGCTTTGAGAGTATAGCTTTGGAAAACCTAATCTACACATTAATACAACATTCACACATACATAACAACAACGCAGGATGACTCTCATGGGATATCGTTGTTGCTCTGCTGCGGGTGGGACAGGGCTGCTGAACAACAGGCTCTTGCCAACTAGTGGCCAACTAGTGGTCGGGAGTAAATGTTACTTATAAATAGTTTATAAAAGATTGATTCGAACATATTTTAAATCGATTCTAGTATCATCTAAAGAAATTTTGCGATATTTGACAGAATTGATTTTTCTGACACCCCTTCATCTACACACATCAAAATAATCGCATTAGATAGACTGTTATTTTAACCGGTCAGTTTAAGAGAAAGACAGTTCTCTCTTGTAAAAAAAAAAATGTTAGAATTACTTTTTCAGATTTTTATTATTACACAAATTTTCAAGATAAATCCAATTTAAAATATGTAGAAATATGTATCACCTCTGTTAAATTTTCATTTTTAGAAAAACATCTGCATCATTGCAAATAGAGTGAATATTCAGTAACCTTAATTTGCTCCCCTACTGATTTAGTTTGTCATCTGTAAAATTAAACCTGGTGGTATATTAGCTTAAGCTATAGCATACTCATCAATTATTATCCTGGTAAAAGCACCTATGCTGCCATAAGAGATCAAGAGCCAGAGAAAAGCTGGAGTCTATGATAAACTACAGTAGGCAGTAATTACTGGAAATGCATTTCAAATACAGTCTATGTTGGGTTTTGCTTCAGCAAGCCTGAAGATGGATGGAAATTAGATTTCAGTAGGGAACAAAGGCAAAAAAAATGTTGCTCCTGATTCCTATGATTTAATGGCATTTACTTTTTTTCAATAAAAAAATACTATTTTTGGTTTATAACAATGACTTTGAAAAGTTAGCAAAAACAAACTTTTTTTGATTATTATTTTATATTGTACAAAGCCAAGTTTAAATTCCACTAATTTTACTTTGCAGAAATATGATTTGCATTTTCAGTAGTCAATATACTGTACTGCATTTATTTTTTCTAGGTTGTCAAATGAAACTGCAAACCGCTAAACTTAAATGATCACATTACCATTTGCTTTGACATGGGGAGCCTGATTTATGAAGCGTCTGCACTGCACAGCGCCACTTTTTTTGCCTTAGCAAGCGTGCGTTTTAAAAAGTTTTTAAAAACAAAAAACAGGCTATGCCAATGTGGCCGCCAGCTAGCGTCTTAACACTAGCGACAAAAAGTTGCAGTGCCGGGAGCTCTGGTTGAAGCAGTGCCAGTTAAACCCTGGCACTGTAGGTCAAGATCCAATAGAGCACAAAGGGGAAAGCTGGATTGAAGTGTTTTATACTTAGAATTAATATTACACACATTTAGTTGTACAGAACTTTCATTGTGACTTGTCAATAATGGAAATGCAGGACCTAGATGTCACAAAATTACTTTTTTTTACATAGAAAAATCTTTTTTCGTGGCTTCTTTTTCTAACAATGTGTAATTTGGACAACTAAAATGCACCCTAAATTCACTGTAAAGTTTTGTCCCCAGCAGTAATATCTTGTAACTGTAATGATGCAATGCTGACCAGCGTCCTAAAAATACAGCATCAATCTTTTCAAGGAGGAAAAAATTCAGTACGCTACAGGCACTGACACAGGCCATCCAAAACCTAATGCAGCAATCAAAGCAAATTAGTTAGCATCCAGTGCTGCAACTTCTAGCACCATTGTAGTCCAGATCGCAGTGCCAGAGGAGATAAAAATACTGACGCACCAAAACTGGTGCTATAGCCACCAAAAAGATGCTAAATGGCATACTTCATAAATAAGGTATAATGTGCTTTCCCACTGCTTGCCAGGATTATGGTTCCCATTTTGAGGAGATATTCGGGTTAACAAATTTCATTATAATGAATAATTCAACTAAAACTGTCTTACGTTAATTTTTTTCCATATCCCGGCCATACAAGCAGACAAAGGGTTCTTCTTGGTGTTACCCTAATCTCAGAATAAAGGCACTGAGGAAAGGCCAGCAGGAATGCAAAGACCCAAATGCTTCCAATCACCACCTTTGTTGAAGTGGCAGACAGACGTGGCTTCAGTGGATTGATTATAGCCATATATCTGAAACGAGAAAACAGACACATTAGCCTTGATTCCAAAAATAATGCATACATACAAAATCATTAGCTAAATATGATAACCCCTAATTCTGTATGCCATCATTTATTTGATAATAAGCGTGTGCTACATGAAAATAAATGATAGCATATCATGTCACTCACTATTTTACATAGTCAGAAGCAGTGTAGGACCATAAGTTATTAAATACTCACACGCCTGGAGCAGGCAAGAAAGTAAAGTGATAGATTGTGGAAAAAGTAATTATATTCATGTAAGCTCACATCTCATATTGTGGGGCACAGAAAGCTACATGGCTCACGTCTCAGTGCAGATTGTGGTTCACTGTCATACCTAAATGTGCCCCAAGGACAAAAGGTGCACATGGTGCATACTACGATGCAAAGAAAGCTACAAAGCTCACATCTCAATGCAGATTGTAGTGCCCAGAGTACTACACAGCTCACATATTAGTGCAGATTGCAGTGTAGTGCACAGAAAACTACACAGCTTACATCTCAGTGCAGATTGTGGTTCACTAGCATACCTACATGCACCCTAAAAACAAAAGGTGCAGATGGTGTATATATAGTGTGGGGCACAGAAAGATTGTGTTTTGCTTTAGTCTTCGGAAGTTGTTGTACCATTGATGTAAGCAGGAAATGCAAAGTTAAGGTAATATCATTTATTGGCTAACCCAATAGACTGAAAATGCAAGCTTTGCTTTATGTTTGTGTATAATGTGTGTCCAAGTTACAGATTTGTATTATGCCTGAAGAAGCGTAAATTGCTTGCATTTTCAATCTTTTGAGTTAGCCAATAAATAGCATTACCTTGGATTTCTGGCTCACATTAGCATACCTACATGCACCTTAAAAATAAAAGGCACACATAGTGCATACAGGTGTGCACAGAAAACTGCTACAACAACTTACACTGCATTGTAAGCCTCTATGTGAGACGGAATCCTCACCAGGGGAAAATCAGTCAGCCTTTGTTAATGCTAGTCTTACTATATTTTTACACTTTGAGTGTGCACCTACAAAAACATTATGCACTTCCTTGTGCAGTCTTATTTTTGGCCAAAATATAGCATGTATATGGTGATTTTCAGAATTCGCTAGTTCACACATAGATAAAAAAACATAAACCAGCATAAGAATTTATGTTAACTGCAATGTGCGCTGGGTCCTTAGCATGACCCCCATACATTGCCTTGAAAAATTGTTTGTATCTCTTGATCTTTTTTACTTTTTTTTAAATAGCTACAAACTTTATTGGATTTTTTATTGATATGTTATGTGATACATAATCACAGCATTATATATACATACACAGCAATACAGAGAAGAAAGTATTCGTAAAATGTAAGGAAAATAATACACACATTTACAACATAAAAAAAAATATAAAACTAAAAAGTGTGACATACATATGTATTCAGCCCCCCCTGTACTATAATGCGCCTAAGTAAAATCCAGCATGACCAATTGCCTTCAGAAGTCACCTAAATAGCAGACAGAGACTATCTATATGTAATTTATTCCTAGCATAACTTCAGTTCTGTGAAGGTCTCAGAGGTTTGTTAGAGAACATTAGTAAACAAACAGCATTGAAACCAAGGAACACACCAGACAGCTTAGATCAAGTTGTAGCAAAGTGTAATGCAGGCCTAGGTCATAAAAGATTAGCCCAAGCTCTAAACATCTTGCGGAGCAGTGAACAATCCATTATCAGTAATGGAAGTATAAGTAGTATGGCACAACTGCAAACCTACAGTACCAAGACAGAGAACACTATTGAGACAATCAGCCAAGAGTCTCAGGGTCATTCTTGAGGAGCGTCAAAGATCCACAGCTCGGGTGACAGAAACTGTCCAAAGGAAAACTATTAGTCGCACTCCACAAACCCCACCTTTATGGAAAACTGAAAAAAGACATTTTTGAAAACCATAAGAAGTCCCAGTTGCCTAGCTATGTATGGGACACAGAAAACATGTGGTGAGAGTTGAGATAAGAGTAAAGTTGAACTTTTTGGACTAAATGTCAAATGCTACATGTGGATTAAAGCTGATACTGCACATCACCAAGAACAAACCATCCCCACATAAAACCATATCGTATGATTCACAGCCACATTCAGAGAAAAGTTTGTTCATGTGTAAGTGGCCCTATTTGCTTTGCGTACAGATACAGTTTAGCCAAGCATCTAAGGTATTTGCAGCCAAAGGAGTCCCAGAAGCTGAGTTTAGTTACCTGTTTTTGGACCTAACTTGTTGTGGAGCCCATTGTTCTTGGTGTGTCATATGCTTGTGTGGCTTTCCGGTACACACTTTTTTTTCTAACCATTTTATTGTGCTTCCTGCCATACCCTGCCACTGTACCCATGGTAGTCTGCATGTCCTAGCACATACTTTTTCCCCCTGCTGTCATCTAGGGCTTCCTATGTTGTCTGCATGTCCTTCACCATACTTACCTTTCTTTCCCCTGCTGCCATCTAGGGCATCCCATGTTGTCTGCATGTCCTTGCACATACTTATTTTTGTACCTTGGTTGCCATGTCGTCTGCTTCTACCCACTGTTACTCACCTCATACTTTGGCCACCTTCTATTTTGGTCTTCTGTTTTACACTGTTGTTTGTTTGCTTAGCATCGGCTTTATGTAGTTGCATAGAAAACACGCCACCACGCAGCAAATAACTTTAAAACTATTGTTTTATTATCAAAAGTTTTTTTTTAGAATAACTTTTTAGTGTTTACAATTTTTTTTGTGGTATTGTTTTTTGGGGTATTGGCCTACCGGAGCTTGCAGGTGCTGTGGGGGACTCCAAGCCCAACACATCCTCCTCTTCAGTGGCCTCCATCGCTGGTGGAGGTGGTGCTGCTTCTGAGGAGGAAGAAGACATTAGCAGCGTTCAGGGCCACCGCCTTACGCCCACACCCTGTCTTCTTGGCCCTACTGATCGGACCCATCGCCTGGGAGTGCCATCTCTCCTATCCCACAATAGTAGCTGATTAGCCTAAATCACTTAAGCACCCCTACAAACAAGCCAGAGTGGTCCATGTGACAGTGGAAGCAAAGTAGTGTGTCCCTGTAACGTTGGGAGGCCAGGCTCAGCTATGATTGTGGCACCATATGCCTTCACTCGTATTTTGTGGCCACTGTCACCTGTTGGCACCTTGGCAAGAATGTAATGCAGCACACATGTGTAGGCGAATGGCATGAAAGTGTGACTTACCATCATTATTTTCTCCTGCTGCTCATGGGAGAACAAAGTAGGTGCCATGTTGGATTTATTTGGATTTCGTCTATATGATGCAACCAAGTGCAACCAAGAGCAGCCAAGTGCCGAAGAGCCCTGGTGGACCCTGGAAGTGTGCTTGCGTCTATATGTACATGTAGCCTATAGGTTGCTTGTGCCTTTGAGGAGCTGGTAAATAAACCAAAAAGTTTCCAATACAATGACCCACTCAATTAGGTATAAAAGAACACAGCTCATGGTCAGATTTGTTTGCCACTGCTGACTTAGGAGCACATTATGCCCCACCATAGGCACCACCACAGCCCCCAGAGCCAGGAATACAGGCATGGCTGAGGAACTGGCAGCACCTGGTCAAGGTACCGCAGGCCCAGGACCCGCTGTTCATCACACAGACACTCCCCTGCAGATATCCACACTAGCCACTCTGAGTGGGTAATTTGCAGCAGCTTAAGGCATCAGCAGCATGAGTCAAAAAACTAGGGCTCCCAGGACTCCTGACAGAGCCCACCGCGGACCAACCAACAGTCAGGACACCGGAGCACTATGCGGATCCCAGGACATTACCCAGTGTGGTCTCCACTGCTGAGTCCACTGCGGAGCCCCAAGCAGAGCCAAAGGGGGAGCCAAAGGCTTAGCAGCATTGCCAATGCCAGGCCTGCTCTTTCCACAGCCAGTAGCCTGAAATCCATCCATTCTAGACATGGGAGTGGCCATAGTGACTTCCCCTTCAGCCAAGACATCACCCAGCAGCCCACAGCATCGGCCACTCACCCTGGGCTCAAACTAACAAGGGGCAAGTTGAGTGGGCTGGATGGTGTTGCCAAAATTATGATCGATTGGCTGGATCCCGGTCCCGCTCAACCCCCAAAGTGCTGCAGGAGAAGTTATGGAGATGGCATGCAATGTTACGGGGCGGGCCAGAACCAAAGGATGGTGGCCAGGCCAAGAAAAAGTGAGACGACCTGAAGGTGTAGGTTTGGTGGAAACTCAGCACCAGATGGGTAAGTGATGGACATCCAGAGGGCTGCTTGTACAGGAAACATTTGATAACTCACCAAAGCCACCCTTTTCTTTTGTTTAAATCTAGCTTGCAAACTGGTGGTGGACTCCACAGGACCCTACAATTTATCCATGTTGAGGAGCGGGTGTTGGGGATGCTCCACCCCAACACCTACCAGGGGGTGTCAGGCACCATGGACACAGACGCCATGTGCCCCCCCAGTGGTGAGACTTGTTAGCAAACTGTAGCTTGGCACAGGGGGGAGTAGATCAACCAAACACGCCATCCACCAACCTTAGTACCCATTTGCACACCACACTTTGAGGGCTTGCCTGCAACATTTTTATGTAACCCCTAACATGGGTGTGAGTAGACCACAATTTGGGGACATACGTTGATGTGGGACCCAGTGTGTAGCCCTTGTAGGAATTTCGAAGGGCCACATATAGTGTTAAGAGGAAACTACCAGTGCATTTACCTTGACTTTGCAGCAACACCCCAGCCAGCAGCACCTCGCCCCGAAGACCCACCACCTGCAGCCAAAGCTGGCACCTCTGGTTTGGCTAACACAGAGACAACACCAAGGCTGGGCCCACCCACCAGTATTGTATTGGGCCCTCGAGTCTTGGTAACATTGGGAAAACTAACAATAATGTAGACCTCTCTGCACACAGACTCCACCAGCTCCACAGAACTGCCCCACCAGCTCCACAGAGCATCCAAGAGGAAGACAGGTTCGACCTGCAGCCAAACCATGGAGGAAATTGGGCATGCCAACCGTACCATTTTTGGGCAAAATGCCAATAGATATTTTAAAGTAGCGCAATGGACTGCTAGGTCACATGTGTACAATTGATGGCAGTCATGACACTTGCCATATTTGCAATGTTAAGAAACTAACCTCATTGCGTTCCAGGCTGCCATGGTGCCAGCTCCACAGAACTGCCCTACCAGCTCCACAGAGCATCCAAGAGGAAGACAGGTCCGGCCTGCAGCCAAATCATGGAGGAAATTGGGCATGCCGACCGCACCACTTTTAGGCAAAATGCCAATAGATATTTCAAAATGGACTGCCAGTTTGCTTCATGAAGACCTGGCTGCAGTGGTTGTGGAGCAGCAGTCAGGAAAAGAGATGTATTTCTCCTGCTAGCCTCAAGAGAGGACAGTGGACAAGATGAGGAGCAATGTGGACCTAAACAATGTGGACCTAAACATGCTGAAACATATACTCCTGAGCACCTGGGGGAACCAGGGCCACATGCGTATAATCGATGGCAGCCATGACACTATATATTTGCATATTTGCAATGTTGAAAGAAACCAACCTCATCGTTTTTCAGGCTGCCATGCTGTCAGGGAAAGAGATTTATTTTCCCTGCAGGACAGCCATGCTATCAAGAAATTTAGTCACCGCAGGGCTAAGCGAAGGCTGAGACATGCCAAATGACAGTGCCCCTAGCCTCTGAAAGGAGCCATTTGCTATAAATTGGAGGCAGCCAACCAAGGTCATAACTCCAATTGTATATCCCTTTCTTTTGGCGGGGCCAACCATGGCCGCAACTCTGAGTAAAGCTTCTCAAGAGAAAGGCGGTTCAGTCAGGTTATTTCGAACACCTGCTGATCGGTCATCTGATCAATATCCAGACAACTGCATGTATGCCTAAGCTCTGAAAGGTACATAGTTAACAGCCCATGCTGCTTCAGACGCTCATACTCTTCACAGAACTCATAAAGGGGCTCCATCTTAGGTGTAGAGGATGTAGGCTGTATTTTCACTCGCAACAAAAGACCATTTAAGTATTCCCACTAGCAAAAAGATGGCATAATTTTGTAAATCTACAGCTTTTATAGGTCCAAAAACCTACAAATCAGGGCTCTGAATCACGCGCAAGCAAAACCTGTAAAATTAGGGATGCATGGACACCTTGAGCCGTATTTACACAGCGAACACTCAGTTTGGTGTACGCATACCGACAATCCTGTAAAAAGGACAACTCGGACACAAAAACAAGGCTCTGTATCACCCAACACGGAAAGTAGACCGATCCTTTGACGTCATTCCCGCTGGCGGGAATGCGTGCGAGAGAGGCTCGGAATCAGGTCGAATATCCACCCAAATATCTCTATCCAATCTGACTGAGCTAAACCTATTTTGCAAAAAAGAATAAGCAAAATTATCTTAGGTTGTAGATGTACAAAGCAGGTAGAAACATACCCTAGACTTTTAGCTGTAATTGCTATTGACTCAGGGGTTGAATGCACTAAAGCCTTGAGATTGTGGCTATAATGTATAAACGTTTGGAAAAGTTCAAAGGGTATGAATTTGCATTGTTTGCAACAAATACAGAGCTTTTTCCACAGTGGTTAGCAAGTACATAGCAATTTGTATTAAAAAATTACCAAGATATATTTGTGAAGGTATAAATGTATTTAAGAGGACAGCAATATGATCCATTGATACTCAAGTTATCTATTGCATTTGTCTGTGAGTCTATTTAAGGTTAGCTGGTAATCATTAAGCAAATTAAACCTTTCAGGGAGCCTAGTTACTAAGGGCATATTGTTATCTTTTGGGGAAAAACTGTCTCAAAGCAGTCCTGTACTCTAGTCTAGTCTAAAATAACCCTCTCCATTCCCCCAAGAGCTTTCCTCAGCTGGAACCTGTGGCCGAAACACAATTAGTAAACATGTGGGACGACCTGGTTACTGCAGTGCTTCGGTAATGAAAGTTTCACCTATTAAGCAGCACGAGGAACACATGTACAGTGTTATCCCTGAACATCCCTGTAAGTCCTGGGGCAAACAGTCCCAGATTGCCAAGCAGTGTTAGATTTCTGCTGGACACCTGAACAAAAGCTGTCAGTGCTGGGGCATTAACACAGGACTTGGAAAAAAAGAAAACCACCTTGAGCAAGTGTAAGCTATCGCTGCAGTTGTGGAACCACAGCTTGAGGCAGCTTAAGATAACTGGCCCTAGGGACCTTCGCCACAGGACCAGTTGTCTGAAGTTCTGCAAGGTCTCCATTCCAAGCGGAATGCTGCTTTGATTTCTGATGTTTGGCAGTGAATATTGGAGTTTGGGTAAGCTTGTCAAGCTGGGGTCAACCCTGTCTCAGGAAATGTCTTGACATTCTGCATTTTTGTTCATGTTTGATGTTAAACAGTTTAACTAATAGCTATGAAGAATTTGGAATCATGCCACATAGGAGACGATCTACAATTTATCACAACTCAGGCTGTGAGTGATTCATTTGCTATAATTTGGATAAGTTGGTTCATCCATCACTCTACCTCTCAGACAGGAACAGAAAAGATGGCAGCCTATGCCCAAGTATGAACTACATGGAGCTGAAGTGGACCAAAACCCAGGATTTTGACTATCCAGGGTTTTGGCCCTTTCCCCGCTGTGTGAAACCCCCCAGATCGCCGATGCCAACTCACCTCTTCCCGGTCCTATGGCGCATGCACGGCCGCTTGTCCAATTTGCGCGCTGGTGGCAGCATCCCCCGCTTCCCTCTAACAGGGAGCATGCCCATGCCGGCCATTCACAAATGCCTGGCACGGGCACGCACCCGGCTAGAGGGATAGCGGGGATGCGGCTGCGGCTTGCGCATGCCCCATTGGACTGGGAAACAAGGTAAGTGTATGGGGTGACCTGGGGGGTTTCACACAGCAGGGCATCGCCGTTTTTGGATGCCCCGAGGTGGGGGGAATCCATTGGCCCGGGAGTCTTATAAATTCCCTGGCCAATCAGCATGGGTTTTGGTCCAATTTAAACAAGATTACAGTAACAATGTTCCTCTTCCTGTTACTAGTGGGTCAGCCAAATAGTTTGGAACATTATGCTTCACTGACAGACAGACATTTCTGCCTGCAATGTTTCTCATATTTTTGTTGCTCTCAATATGTTCAGTTGACCACATTCTTCTTATATTTGAAATCTCAGTCACAATGTTGTAATAGGTTAAGGGGTGTAATGTTGTGGCATGTTCTATCCGGTTCTATCCACAAAAAAACACAAGTATTGATAACTGTTGGAAAACTCAAAGGAAAAATGTTTTAGGTTTACATACAGTATATCATTGCACTATATATGTATGTCCTTTCAATTAATTATATTTAAAATAACTTTGCTTCTTTGTTGACACCTTTATTTAATTCAATACATTAAAAGAACATTTTGAAGGACTATATTTTACTTTAATAATCCCTGGCTGCTAACTGTTGTATTGCTTCATTTTCTAATGGATGGGAAATAGAGTGCTATGGTCTGACAAGGTGAAAGTGTAATACATGCACACAATGACTTATTCCTAAGAGACTTGATTACGCCAGAGCTCTGACCTTTTTGTTTCTCAAGTGACATTTTGGATAGATAAGAGCAGGAAGCACTGTAAGCTTGTGGAATACAGAGAAGCATATTTCGTCCACTGCTGCATACACAACCTATTAAAAGCAAACCCGTCTTTGACACTTCCGCTAAAATGTAGATCTGATATTTTTCTCTTTAGTAATTAAAATGCTTACGGTATATTTTTTCCCAAAAAGTTGTAAAATAGATTTATTTTTTAAAACTAACGGAAAAAAGACATTGCTTTATACAATTATTACAACTACTACAAAACTCAGAGAAAGCACGGTTCTTTTAATTGCATTGCAAAGCTTTTCTAAAAAAACGTTTTCTTTTTTTCTACACAAAGTAGTAAACATAATACTTTCATATTAGAGCAGCTTGTGTGTTTCTATGGGTGAGGGGGGTTTCCTGGTGTGTTTCACAATCTGGAAAGCAACTAAAGTAGTCAAATGCTCCCCAACAGTGACACATGTCTTGCAGCTCAGACTGAAGACCTCTATGTTTGTACTAACAAAGAACCAGGCCTTAGGGCGCAATGCAGAAGTGCCTCGGAGGAACCATTCCTGAAATGTATACTTTTGCGACCTACAATGCAGTGCCGACAGTCTCTAGATGTACTTCCAAATGATTACAGTATGAGATTTCTTGTGAATGGACCAAAAATGGGAGATTAGAAGCTATTAAGCCAGGATTTGATTAGGTATTCCTTGGGATAATTAAGCTAAAGTGATTATTTTTCTGTCTTTGAAAGGAAAGTACCATGATGATAATTATTTTTGAGAAAAAAAGATTCAATCTCCAGAGACAATGATCATTTATACCATAGGAACTATAAACCTGTGAAATAGCCTTCCACACATGTTTGTTGAAGTGTCAACAGCTGACAGTTTAAATAAAAATGTAGATTTAAAAAAAAAAAAAAGAAAATAACATTAAAAGTTACTATTTATTGTTAACCATACTCTACCCTGTTCCTTTGCTTGCACTTAATGGACATATGTATTTTTCCATCTGTGTTAACTATGTAACAACCGAATGTAATCAAGCTGGGGGATCTACAGTATGGGGTAAAGTTAACTTATGGTGAGGTTTGGTACTTATTTTGGAAATATTTAATGCATTTGCCATAGGTAGTGTCAAAGGGTGAAGATGTGATTATTTGAGAATACTATTGTTTTTTACTTCTTGGCCCCTTAACATCCCTGGGGAATCAATCACCATGCCAGATATGATATGATGCATGTAAACATCATGTCTTTTATGGTAAAACGGCTATGCAGACCAGAAGAAAATAGACATTATGGGTATATAACAGTTGAATTCAGGCAGTAGCATGGCTGGGATGCTGGGAAAGGAAGCTCTAAAATGGCCACTTCCACGAGAAAATTGGTGAGGCGCCATTTTAGCTTTGAGTGGATGCAGGAGCAAATGTAAGTGTTAACAATGATTTAGTATCATGCATGCTGATGGGGCAAGTGTGCTTTAGGGAAGGTTTCCTTCCAACTGTGCAAGGAACCATTTGCTATATGCTCCTAACAATAATCACACTGATTGTGTAGGAGCAACCAAGCTATCACTATTTGCATACAGTTACTGTAAGCCTTCTGAAAAACTGGATCTCATATTCTAGTGAATCAGCGGCAGCTAACGTGAATAAAGTGGTGTCTAAATTCTTATCAGTTCATGCAGTTGTTATACAATGGCAAGAGGCAAGAACGACTGTGGAGAAATGGCCCAGCTTCAGTTAGGAAACCTCACATATACCCAAGGCTGGAGCTCTTCTTTAAGCCCCTTGTTCTAAAGACAAATGCACAGGTATTTTAGCTATACAGGAAGAGATAATTAGCATGTTTGTGTTGAAAAGCACAGAGCACAGACCCCCTGCTGGTCCGGTCACACCTCTAGCCTAGTAAGAGCCGCTCAGTCTACAGAGGGCTCAACCCCTCGCTGTGAATTGCCACATGAAACAAGGACGCCACAGCCGGAGCGGCACCAATAGAATTTGGACCATAACTCCGCGTCTATGCGTCCTAGTGCCAAACTGGGTACAGGATCAAAACCGGCTCACAAAACCGCATAAGGGCATAGTAAATTGCGGTCATAGAAGCAAAGCAAAAGCATGTAAATGGAGAACTAAGGTTCTGGTCAGAATAAAAAAACGATTTCAGGACTCATTGCGAGTGCGGCGTCCAGCCCGATAGTTTGGTACCGCTTACAAGGCCAGGCGACCCCCCTGCTCAGAGTTATAGCCTCTAAAGTGTTCTAGGGTGAAAGCCCACTCTAAAACAGTGGGAGGTGACATCCCCGCCCACGGAGGGGAGGGGGGTGGAGGACTCCGAGGCATAAATAGGATGGTCTAAAGTCAGGTATTTTTCACTCAACTGGAGGGGATTATGCAGCCAGCATACCGTGGGGTGTCCATCATCATCATCATCATAAGCTCTTGACACACCCCCTTGTGGGAGCTCCCCATCACTGCGCCCTGCAAACTGCATACTAAAGGTAACTGCTTATTGTTTCTCTGTGTGATGCACTCAATCCTGTAACCATCTCAAGAATAGCATATTGTGTTTATCACCTGTAACATTTGATATTACATCATAGTTAAATGCTTGTTAACTCTGCCTAGTGTGCTCATAGTAATTAAAACGTATATTTAATTTGAGCGGTCTTGCCTTAAACCAAGAATCTGTGTGTCCGTGGCTTCGGGCCTTGTATCCCTGGTAGGAGGGGTCGGACAAAGGGTTTTTGGGAACGTGATTGGTATGTACGGAGGTCCCTGGTTGTAGTCGGACCTGGCAGCACCCGGTTCCCTGACAACGGCCACTGTCACATTTTTGTTCTGACATTGGAAACTCTTCTTAGAACTACAGTACTAGGGTAAACTTTGATATTATGAGTTAACTTACTGGGCTATCATCATACAGTTTTTTTATGGTGATAGAACTATGTACCTCTCTACTAATCCTAATTATTCTTTTGTGGAAATCAGGATTTTCAGAACTTGGTTAATTTTAAAGTCATCTAGATGAAGTCTTAAGAGGTAACTGTCTTAGTCCCTCAAAGGCAAGCTCAACTCATTAGCTTCTTAAGTTTGTTTGCAGAAAATGTGCGCAAACTGATTACCCTGTGTTGGGCATGGGGAGAACTGAGGGGTTCTCCGGTCTGCCACTGTGATGTCCCTAGCGGCTTCCACCAAGATATTGTTGCCACCACTGCCACCTAGGTGTCCCCCACCGAGATGCTGGCCCGATTGACTGCCCATCCTCATGGTGAGATGCCGCCGCCCTAACCCCAAGCCCTTCCGCTCAGACCCAACCCACCTACCTACTTGACTGCCACCCACTTACCTGCCTACTTGCACCCTCCTACTTGCCTACACACCCACCCACCCATCTGCCGTCCACCTACCTACTTGATGGCTCAGCCACCCATTCATCCATCCATCCACCACACACACACACACACACACACACACACACACACACACACACACACGCCTGCCCACGAACCTATCTGCCTGCCCACCCACCTACCTACCTGCTTTTATCACCTACTTAGCCATCCAGCCACCTTCCTGCTCATCCGCACACCTACCTGTCTGAGAAAACCATTTGGACACCCTCCTACCCGTCTGCCGACCCATGTGCCTGCTGCCATCCACTAGACCTGCCCCTACAGCCACCCACCTGTCAGCCTACCTACCCACTTACCTGCCTGCTGCATACCTACCTACCTGTTCCCCCACTTTCCTGCCCACCCACCCACTCACCAACCTGCCTGCTGCCCACCTACCTAATTGATGGCCTAGCCACCCATCCACCTACCTACCTATGCACCAACATGCCTACCCAACCACCTACCTGACTGTCCACCTACCTGCTTGCATGAACACCTACCTATGTCCACCCAGCTACCCATCCACATGTCCACCCAGCTACCCATCCACATGTCCACCCACCTGTCCGCCCACCTGCCCTACCACCTACATACCTATCTGCCTGACCACTGGAACACAAAGAGGGACAAAATGTACTGATACTCCAGGCTAAATTTAGGTTGGTCATTAAAGGGTTAAAAAGCATTTCAAAAACTAGAGCTAGGCGCCAAGTGAACACATTTCAGTGTTTGTCATCAGACCCAATCACTTAGGCCCTTATTTAACAAGGGATAGCGCCAGGTAGCGAATGGTGAGCGAACGGTAATGACGCTCACCGCCACGAGAACGCCGGCTCCCCTCCGCAATCACACATTTATCAAGCCGATCCTGCTTAGCGACTGACAGAGCGCCAGATAGCAAATCATTCATCATTATTCCAGCCTCACCCCACAGCGCCAGCGAGCGACCTTGAACAGCGACAGGTATGACCTCTCGCTACCTGGCGCTCTCCAATGCATTTCAATGAAGCAATCTTTAAATATTCATAATTAATTGCTTTTCATTTTTTTTTTTTTTTTTTTTTAATGTCAAAAATTCTGTGACCACTTCTGCAATGTTAGATATTTTTTTTTAAGGTAAAAAAAAAAACAAAAAAAAAATTGTGCAGAATTGATATTACAGGTCTGATATTAATGTATTCATATTACAAAATGTTTTGAAAAACATGTTTTTTTTTTTTTTCTAAAAATATGGTTGTTTGGGGGTTAAAAAACTACTTTTAACCCATTGCCGCCAGCGCTCTGGGGTTTAAACAAGCATGTCACAGCGCAAGAATTTTTGGAGCGTGATTTGTTAATGAATATGCTGGGAGCCGTTCGCTATGGCCATTCGCTGTCATGCGCTCCCATACAGCGCGGAACCTGTCAAACAGCGACTCCTAACCCCGTATTCAACATTACCGCACACCGACTGAGTCGCTGTCAACAGCCGAACAACAGCCAAGCACAGCGAATACTAGCGGGCACTGTGAAAATAACGCTACTGTCGCTCATCTGTCGCTACCTGGCGCTATTAATGAATCGGCCTCTTAGAATATTGTTAACACGCACCGACAGTCAAAAATGACTTCAACCAGACCAACACAATAAACAGTGCTTCATTTACCTTTTTCTAACTCCTGCTGGGGTAAATTTTAAAAAGAAAAAAACTAAATGATGGTTCATGCTTTTGCAGGCCACATGCAAACAGGAAGTGCTGCTAGGCTTCCTGTTACTGTGCATTGTCAGTTATGTCAGTGGGGAGTGGAAGCTCCAAAATGGCTGCTACCTTGCTTTTCCAACTGGTCTGGTATAAGATGTCCCAAACAGCAGAGCGCAATAGGTTTCCCAGATGAAACCTTATATTTTGAGGCTACGCATTCAGCAAGACTAGTACTTATTATTACAGAAAGAATTACTCAAAATATGTAGAATGTGCTGCTTAGAAAGCTCATACTTGGACCTTTAATCTTAGAAAGCATAAGAATTGCAATGGCCAGGGCTACACTTTGAATTCCAAAAAGACTTGTTCAAAATGGAAAGGTTTTATTGATGGCTGCTTCTCTAATTCTTGTGCTTGGTGCCCCTGGCTTCCTTCAGGGATTGTATGACCGTAGAAAATTGTTTTAAAAAGATGGGGAGACCCACTCAATAATGGAGTATGCACTGCCAGATTACCTGGCGTCCAGCTAACCCACAAATAGCACTACAAAACACCTAGACTTGGTTAAATGCTAGAACAGGCACAAAAAACTCTTAAGGCTATATAGCCATTGCAACACATAATTGAATAGGTATTAGAAGTATATGGCACTTACATCGGTACACACTAGCTATACACAATAATGAGTGATTGTAAAAAACGGGGGCCCCCCCATTCATGCAGCCACATCAGCCACACTCACTTCTCACACACTCCACCTATCTCCAGCTCCTGATGAAATTGGGTAAACTGTATGTAAACTCCTCTAAGAGGACTAACTATATATAGATCCCAGCGCTGTCCACACCAATAATTGTGTTCAGGTATCCAACACCTGTGATGGCTTGTAATTCTGTCCTAATGGAACTCAGAGGCCTAATTAATCACCCATCTAGCTGCTGCTATAGAGTAGGTACTCCAGGGGTTAACGTCCTGTTGTCTTGCTGATGTCATGCATTAGACGTGGCATTAGATTCTGCCAGTTGAAAGACTATTACTGAGCCATAGTATAACACCGTGGTGCATAGGTCCACCGCTCACGTATAAAGACACACCATTTACACAGCACTGATACATTAGTACTTAGCTGTGCATTGCAGTCCTATTCATGGGCTACTGCATCAAGCCGTCCTGCTGTGTACTCCAGTGCTTCAATCCGGAATGCGGCGCAGGGCAGTCCATTAGCCTGCCGCCAACAGGTGTATAGCGTGAACGCGAGCGGCCGGTGTCCCATCAGCAGCGCGATCAGAGAGCTGAGGTGCGGTGGAGCGGGGAAGTTGGTGGGCCGGCCATCCACCGACACATGTTTCGCTCCGCCCACCGGAGCTTCGTCAGGGTGGGGGGCGGGCACAGGCTCTTTGAATGCTAGGGAACCTCCCCTTTCCATCCTTCAGCCAATCATTGCGTTTACAGACTATTTCATCCGGTCTCTTAGGTGGCAAACAGGCGGACTATGGGTCCCAGCAATGTTTAACTGTCTGTGTGCCACCTTCTCTTCCCCAAAACGTCAAATAGAGACTGCTCAGATATTTTGCACAGGGTGAGGCCGCCATTAAAAAACCCCCATGGGTCCAAACACTGTTCATTGTAATAAAGGTCTACATTCACATACCATAGAGCTTATATCATAACACTCGGATTGGGGAGTACAAACTAGCACATATACACACAGATACATACCGAGCACTCCACCATTCAACTATAGTGCACAAGGAGAGGGCAGGGAAGTGGTATTAGATACCATATATTACATCCTTTAGCAAACCATATTAATTAATTTACATTATATTCTATAATACTGAGAATCCCAATTGTATGACCGTAACCTAAAAGGACTAAGGGAAACTTTTGAGACTTAAAAATTAAGTAGGAGAGGTGAGTGAAGGAGACTTTGGTAGACGTGTGATGATTTTGGTGTACTTCAGCATTTTTTAAAAATATTCTGTTTGGTCTAACTAAGCAGAATCTGAAAAAACAGAATCTGCTGAACAGCAACAATAATGGCATAAAGCAAATGAACATTGTATAAATATTAAATAATAATATTAAGACAGGAGAACAAACTGCAGTAAAAATCAGTTTAGTTTAAAAAAAGGTACATATTGTGGATAAAATGTATTCTTTCTCAAGACTAATCTTAGCTTTACTAAAGTCTCTTGCATTGCATGGTTTCATCCTTTTGCACATAATGAGGCACTGCATTTATCTACCATATCTACCATTTATGTCAGGAAATTTCTTCCTCTCCGTTATTGAATATGTTTAATGCAAATTCCTGGCAGGCGGTGAAGCATTATTGAAATAAGCAATTTGAAGCCAAAACCAAATGCTACAATTATAAATAATCTGGGAGTACACTGCCTAGGAATTGGAGGTCAAGTGCAAAAGGAAGGGAGGAAACCACGTGTGACTTGTGTAAAACATTCATTTCTTTGAACGCACAGTCACTCACAGCACGTCGGTAACTAACAGAACGGCGGTGCATGTTCACAGCTTTGATGAGCACAGGGAGAAGTGATCACTCCCTTGCTGCAATGATTGACAAATTAGAGGCGCATCTGGCCAACATTAGAATTCTGAAGGGGGCATGGTCCCATCAAAATATATTCTTCATAGACGGGTTCTGGTGGAGCCAGAGGAATTTGAGATTTATTTTCTAATTTTGGTAGATGGTTTATAACTACTGTTGCAATAGAAGGTAACACCACATGCAGCACACCAAGCTATCAGCTAGTATGATGGTAACCCCACGGAAATCTTTCACAATTGCTTAACTTTATGGCCCTTCTACACCAGGTTCTTGGACCAGGGACACATCCCCAGCCAGGTGAGGTACACTCCCGTGGCCCTAGCTATTTAGATAGGTTGGGGGTAGGAGTGCCTAACAGACTGCAGGGAGATGTGGCTGCTCCCCTTTCCCTTTGTTGATGCTCTATCCAAAATAGTGCTTTATGCATGCATAAATGTAGACAAGAGCCTGCACATCTACTGTGGGTAGTTAATTTTATCAGGCAACCTCTGGGGATTCCCAGGAATAGTGACCTATCACCAGGATAGTAACATTATTGGTGATAGGTTCACTTTAGGTTGAAGTGCTTAAATAAATCTTACTGTGTTAAAGGAAGCATGGTCATTAAGAATGTACTAAGTATTAAAGTTTTTGAGTGTAGATTAGTATTTGTAAACCAGCTTATGTATAGTTAGATAGCATTCAATGTTGCGTCCAGCCGATCAACAGTTAAAATTTAACTTTTAATTGTTCCTTATTAAAAAAATCACACCAAAATAGCAGCATCTATAGTATAAAGATCACAGGCAGCACTCCGGGGAAGAGGGCTAGCTGGCACGTGTGACACGTTTCGAGCACAAAAAGCTCTTAGTCATACACAAAATAGGGCACTCAGAGGGTCCACATATATAACATACTAAAGGGCTTACCTTGTCAGGTGAAAACAATAACGCGGGGCAGCATGCCGTCCGAAAACCGGAAATGTTCACCATGAAGTCACTGGTCACCAGGAGAAGAAAGCTACAATACATGACACGCCGGAAAGTTGCCTTTATATTATATTAAAAGGCTCCTAGGTCGTTATTTGTTACAGCTCTTCTATCGGGGCCTGCCTGAATGATTAATTTCTTGTGCGGGGCATAGAGTAGAGAGCAGCCGTGACCAGGAAGTCATTACCCGAGCTCCGGGGCTGTTGTTAGTATGATTGGTTAATAATTACTCCAATCAGAAGCCAGGCAGCTTGTGCTACGTAGTTTGTGTAGTATTGACTCTACGCTATTCAGTTAAAGTGGACCAACACCCAGGGGGGATCGGCCCGGGAATCTATAAGATGACTTGCCATACCCAGAGCCTTGTGAGCTGGTATAGGGGTCTTATAGACCCCTTACCAGCTCACAAAGGGTTAACTGAAAAAAAGACACCACACAAAATGATCTTATTAAAAAAAAAAATTTTTTACTGTACTTACCTCCGATTGTAAGCTCTTGTCCCTCGCCGCTCTGAAGACAGATGTAGGTGATCGGCATCCAGAGAAGGAGGAGGCAGGAGATCAGAGGATCTCCTGCCAGCTCCTTCCCCGGGCACCGATCACCGGCATCTGACAGCTGAGAGAGCTGAAGCCGGGTGATCGGGACCGGGATGACGCCGTAGCCCCGCCCACAAAAGGGGCGGGGCTTAGCGGAAAGATGGCGGCCGCTGTCGGAACAGCAGAGGGGAGAGAGCCTTCCAGGCTCTCTCCTGAAGATCGGAAAGACCTGGGGGGGGGGATCGGAGGCCCCCCGGGTGAAGAGGAGGGTCGGCGGGAGGCAGCGCACATGGAGGAAAGTAAATGTCATTTTTTTTTTTTTACAGGAAAAGCCGGAGGCAGCTGAAACGGGGGGCACCCTATTCCGGGCCTTCCCCTGCAGCCGGAGGAGGTCCAATGAACGATCGGAGACCACCATCTTGAAGAGGAGACCCGGCTGAGGGGTCAGGTAAGTGACTTTTTTAAAAACTTTTTTTACTATTAGTGGGGAAATTCAGGCACGTAAAATTTACGTGGCTGGCGGTTAACTGCAGGGGAGGCAGCCACGTACATTTTATGTGGCTGGCGTTTAAAGGGTTAAAAGGGAAACGTAACAGCATTTGCTACGTAAATAATGTAAAGGGACCTTTAGGCTATTCATTAGCTGAGGAATGTGGCAGCGTTAGCTTAGAGATTACAATCAAAGGACAAGATACAAGATGGCTCTCATTACAAATGAGACATATGAGGACTGTAGTGGGAACGCCAGAACTAATATATAATAAAAAATAGATGTTTTTCTTTTTTGTATATCAATTGTTCTCTGGTCCCTATGAAAATTGCACAACGCCCGCCTATTAAGCCTATTTAAAAATGGCCGCACCATAATGGAGTAAGGCATAATTAAAGACCCGTAACCCTTTAACTGCCAGCCTACCTGGATAAGATGTCACCGTCTGTTGCCAGAACATTTTCCTTTGTTTTGCGCTACACCGGTTCAACTGCCATTTTTGAAGGGATTTCCAAGGATTTCCTACAAAAATTATATATTGTTTTTTTCAGCACAGTCTGGGCTTTAATATGGAATGTCTTGTTTAACAGATTGCCAGTGTTTTTTAATATTTTTATGGAAAAGATGTAAAAAAAAACTATTTTTACATTTTGTAGTGTTTTTCTCTCAATAAAACATGCAGGTTTTTCCAGAAAATCATACTGTGTGAGAAATCCCCATGCCTCACGATTACAACGATACCATATATGTAGTGCTAGACACCCTTTCCTGCCCAGAAGACACCCCAAACTGAATAGAGTGCTTGAGGAGATTTTCAAAGAAAATGCAACTATTTTGCGCTCCTTGCAGTTTTTAAAAAAAAACCAATGCTTTACATTTAAAATACCCCCCACAAACCATATACGAACAGAAAGTACACACCTCAAGCGTTCTAAGGGTACCAGGCTTGTTGCTGTGAGTACAGCTGTCTGGACGCAAACCTTCAAGGAATTCCCTGGTTGCACCGGATTTCTCTGGAAAAATAGTAAAAATGCACAATTCAAACCACATTTTCCTAACAAAATATAGGCTAACCAGAAAAAAACACAACAAATGTGAAACTACAAGGTTCCCCGAACAGAATAATACCCAACATACATAGCCGACTCCAAGGGTAGGGTTGCCAATCAACCCAAAGGAGAGCATACGCATAACGGGCATTTCACACGAAAATCCCTGCTCTGTAGACAAAGTGTGCACCTTGCGCGTTTTTGTCTAAAACAACACGTTGCAATTGAAATACCCCCCACAAACCATATACTCACGGAAAGTACACACCTCTAGCGTTCTAAGGGTACCAGGTTTGTTGCTGTGGGTGCAGCTGTCTGGACGCAAACCTTAAAGGAATTCCCTGGTTGCACCGGATTTCTCTGGAGAAATAGTAAAAATGCACAATTCAAACCACATTTTCCTAACAAAATATAGGCTAACCAGAAAAAAACACAGCAAATGTGAAACTACAAGGTCCCCCGAACAGAACAATACCCAACATGCATAGCCAACTCTAAGGGTAGGGTTGCCAATCACCCCAAAGGAGAGCATGCGCATAACGGGCATTTCACACGAAAATCCCTGCTCTGTAGACAAAGTGCGCCACTTGCGCGTTTTTGCCTAAAACAACACTTTGAAATTGAAATACCCCCCACAAACCATATACTCATGGAAAGTACACACCTCAAGCGTTCTAAGAGTACCAGGTTTGTTGATGTGGGTGCAGCTGTCTGGACGCAAACCTTCAAGGAATTCACTGGTTGCACCGGATTTCTCTGGAAAAATAATAAAAATGCACAATTCAAACCACATTTTTGTAACAAAATATTGGCTAACCAGAAAAAAACACAGCAAATGTGAAACTACAAGGTCCTCCAAACAGAAAAAAACCCAACATGCATAGCCAACTCCAAGGGTAGGGTTGCCAATCACCCCAAAGTAGAGCATACGCATAACTGCCATTTCACACGAAAATCCCTGCTCTGTAGACAAAGTGTGCACCTTGCGCGTTTTTGCCCAAAACAACACTTTGCAATTAAAATACCCCCCACAAACCATATACTCACGGAAAGTACACACCTCTAGCGTTCTAAGGGTACCAGGTTTGTTGCCGTGGGTGCAGCTTTCTGGACGCAAACCTTCAAGGAATTCACTGGTTGCACCGGATTTCTCTGGAAAAATAGTAAAAATGCACAATTCAAACCACATTTTCCTAACAAAATATAGGCTAACCAGAAAAAAACGCAGCAAATGTAAAACGACAAGGTTTCCGGAACAGAACAATACCCAACATGCATAGCCAACTCCAAGGGTAGGGTTGCCAATCACCCCAAAGGAGAGCATATGCATAACGGGCATCCCCCACAAATAATTTATTCAAGTACACACCTTAAGCTTTCTAGTTGTAGCCTGCTTGTTCCATTGGACGTATCGTTCTGTAAAAATCCTCAAAGTATTCACAGGTTTAACGCAGTTCATGAAAAAAGGATCAAAACCACATTTTCCTAAAACACACTAAATATGAAATAGCAGGGTCCCCCAAAGAGAATATCCAACATGCATAGCTATATTAAGCTAGGGGCAAGATACCTCCAGGTAAAACACATGCTATAAAAGTGCGCAAAACCTTTACATTTCTTAATGGCACTGACAGTTGCAATAAGGATTAGACTTCTGGGGTGCAGATTGGCTATTGTAGTTGTGGCATCAGATTATAAGATCAGGGTCAGGTATACCGATCTTGAAAAGGGGCCCACGTTTGAATCCTCATGCGCCACAAGTAACCCACTGCTCCTCCTCCAGCCCTCCTATCACATCTGTAAACATACCCAAAGAAATTAAAAGGAAAAGAAAAACACATTGACAACCTATTCCCAGCACACAAAAGGGATCCACAACTAAAGTCTAAACTGAAAATAAAATTTATGCAGTACTATCAGTAATCTACCTGGGTGTGGTAAGCTTCGAAGCAGTAGTCAAAACATAACCCAGGTTGGCTGGGACATGTCGGGCAGTAGTACCACATGTCCTTCCTGATGCCACGCTTTCTACATACTCTACAAGGCTTTTGGGGATACCTCTTACCACCCACGTGGGGAAGGCACTTTATAAAGTGCTTCCCAACTAGCCTAGCCTGGTTGTCATTAGCTGTCACCTCTGGTTCCTGCTCGGTATCCCCAAACAACAAAGCAGGGAGTAACTGCTGTTGGTACTTAATAAAAGACAAATTTGAGCCTGGTACTGCTGCCTTGAAGACAACAAAGGAGTTAAAATTTGCCAGTTGGACCAAATGAATTGCAACTTTTTTGTACCAGGCTCTGGATTTTCGGGTGGCATTGTAATATGTTAGTATTTGGTCCGTCTTATCAATGCCACCCATGAATTTATTATAATCCTTGATACAACGTGGCTTTTGGGAAGGGGCTCGGGGACCACGTTGCCTTACATTCATGACTGACTCATCGTGGATTGTTGTCAGCATAATTATATTTTTTTAATCCATATACTTCACGGCCAGGAGCTCACCGCTTCTTAAAGCATACAACTCTCCACGATTTAGTTTTTTTTGCAGCATTGACCTGGGCAAACCTTTTCGATTACAATTGATGGTGCCGCAGGCCGGTGTGTCCAATGAATAAAGGGCTCTAAATAAGGGGATGCTGCTGTAGAAGTTGTCCACGTATAAGTGGTAACCTCTCCCCAGTAGAGGAGTCATGAGCTCCCAGACAATTTTTCCACTGACTGACAAATCAAGGGGACAACCAGGGGGATTTTGGGTGAGGACCTGCTCAGCATAGAGATTAGACCATATCCAGTAGGATGGCCTCTGAAACAAATAAATTGAAGTAGTCAATGACACCAAAGTTTGTGGTGTCGCAATTGACCCCGGGGACCAAATCAAATGGGGGAATTTCGGGGGAATAGTTATTAGGAGGCCTCCACGCAGGCTCTCCTCCAACTGCAGCACTCCCCCCCCTGACCTACACTTTCCTCCAGCGTGGCCTCTTCTTGTGCAGTACCATCCCTTCTAGGATGCCTAGCACTGGTACCACTGCGCGGCTGTGTCTCCTCACTAGAGGAGACACTGTCGGTCTCGCTACCTGAGGGCATATACTCTGACCCTGACTCGCTAAACTCTTCTGAGTCTGACTCCATCATATAAGCCGCTGCTTCCTGTGCAGTGTCCCTTCCTCCAGCCATTTCTAAATCTATTCTAAACAGTCACAAAATCTAAACTCTATAGGGGAAGGCTGTACTGGAACTGAAAGACTAGAACCTAAACCTAAAGCCTAAACCTAAAGCCTAAACTTAAAAAAATACAGAAAATATACAGTACGGAATAAAAAAAAAAAGTGTATATCTACGATCCGACGAGAAGTGGTGAACTCAGCAGGAGCAGAATATCTGTAAGAAAAAGGATTTCCTGGGGGGGAGGGGGGATAGGGGGGAGAGGGATAAAGGGAGAGGGACACTAGTTATGTGGGACTAGGGGTTTACAGCAGTCCAAGGGGCAGCAAGACTGTACACCGTAGGGGTCCTAGAAATTAAGATCACAAAAGGGATGGACAAACATCCAGCGAAGATCCAGGTGAAGCAGTCTTCGGGCCAAAAACCAACCGACAAGCCTAAGGGAAGTTTAGTCAACACAAATATAGTTTAAGAAGGGTGGGTAAAACTTCCCAATCCCTGGTAATAACTACCCTATCGCCGATGCAACACCGCAAGCACTGGCCGCAGGCAAACTGCGTTATACCTTTTAACTAGCATGAGCCATTGGATTGGCGGTAAGGTACGTTTTACTGGCAATCAAGGGGGATTCACATTGCATAAGGCCAAAATTACATTTTTGAAACAGCAAAAACAAAAACTGCTTAGATCGCATAGTGGGGGGGGGGGGCATTGGTGGCAGGTGCGTGCAGGACCTTGGTCACCCCGTAAACACCCAGGTGCAGCCAGCGACAAGGGGAGGCTTCAATTAACTTGTGATCACCCATCACGTGGCAAGTTTAGACTCCATAGTGTGTGTGTGTGTGTGTGTGTGTGTGTGTGTGTGTGTGTGTTATTTGTGTGTGTGTGTGTGTGGTGTGGGGGTGGTGTTCGGTTGCAACATGGATGGCAGGTGCGCGCCGGGGCTGCCTAACCCAGTAAAAGCCCAGGTGCAGCCGGCGACAGAGGGGGAGTGGAGGTGGGAATGGCTCATGATATGATCATCCATCACATGGCAACCAAAAATTAGCCCGTGCTCCGTCCGACATCCCCCCTCATCCCTGCCCCTTTCCCCCCTCTATCGCTGGCTGCACCCAGGAGTGAGCTTGGCCCGCCGTGCACCTGTCATCCCTAGCCCTATAACCAAACAAATTAGCACAAATCAGGCCCAAAACACATTGATAAAACAGCATCAAACCGTCAAAGAAAACTGCTTATATTGCATTGTGGGGGTGGGGCATGGGTGGCAGGTCCGGGCCGGGCCTGGCTAACACAGTTAACACCTAGAGGCAGGCAGCGATGGGGGGGGGGGGGATGAAGGCTCACCCAGTAAAAACCCAGGTGAAGCCAGCTACAGAGGGGGAGTAGAGACAAAAATGGCTCATGATCATCATCACATGGCAACCAAAAATTAACCCGTGCTCTGTCCGACATCCCCCCTCACCCCTGTCCCTCCCCCCCCCTCCATCGCTGGCTGCACCCAGGAGTGAGCCCGCCGTGCACCTGTCAGCCATCCCTAACCCTATAACCAAACAAATCAGGCCCAAAACACATTTATAAAACACACAGCATCACATAGCAACCCAAAAACAGCCAGCGCTCAGCCGTCAGCCATCATCCCCATCCCTGCCACCTCACCACCCTCCATCGTCCCAAAGTAAGCCAAGACTGACACACACCTGTCACCCATCCCCCCAACAGATAAAATGGTAATACATAAAAAAAAATGGTTAGAGCTCTAATCTCTCTAGTGCTCTAATGTGAGCAACAGTGTGGCGACAGGCAGCAGTAGCCAATAGTAGTAGTAAAAGTGTAAGAATCATTCAAAAATCTGATTTATAAAATCAGATTCATTCATAAAAAAGCAGCTGAATGAATTACTGATTTTACAAGTGGATCTTACATTTACTACTACTACTGTTTACCATGACATAAAACCAGCATCAGTCTGCATTAGAAGCTTACAGTTGCTTGACTGGTGGCAAGTATAAATAATATATATACCCACCATCAATCAAGCAACTGTAAGATCCAAATGTAAGATCCAGCACACATGAGATCCATGCACTAAAAACAGCAATCTAGCTGAAATCACTGTTTTACATCACATGGACCTCATTACTATGAGATCCATAAGCCATCATCCGTCGCCTACGGCCACCCACCTGTCATCAGGACCCCCCCCCAGCCCCAGCACAGCTACAAGCAGCATCCCTACCTGGGGATCCGTGCAGCAAGAAACCAGCGCCCACCCCCAGATGACCCTAAGGTAAGAAAAGGCTAGGTACGTAAAATTTACATAGCTGGCGTTTAACGCCAGGAGAGGCAGCTACGTGAATTTTACGTAGTTGGCGCTAGAAGGGATAAGGGCGGAGGAAAGCATTTTTTTGTCAAGAGGTTAACCTTAACTGCAGGTATGTGATTGGCCAGTATGGGTTTTATCACTAAGCATGTCCTTGTTGATCATTGCACTGCCCTAATGAGCCAACCTGCAAGTGTACACACGCTAATGTTATGCCAGTGTTTTGGTATTTTTCCCAAGCTCAGTTTTTCTTTTATTAGAACTTAAACCGGACCAACACCCGTTTTTACCTAAACGGGTGTTGGTCCGGCTGTGTAGGGATTGTAAGAAGTGAGGGGGGGCACGGCACGGTATTCAGGTGGGTAAAACAAGTTATTTATGTGTTTTCGTGCGATGGGGGCTCCAGCATTGTGGATGCCCCCCCTCTTACAATCCCTACACAGCCAAACCAACACCCGTTTAGGTAAAAACGGGTGTTGGTCCGGTTTAACACAACCCTTTGATCAATTAACCCTTTACTGAGAGTATTGCAACAACTCAGAAGTGTCACCACAATCATTACAAGCCCTGCCGTTTATTAGCTCTCAGATTCTGCACAGTAAGCACTAAGCACAGCGCTAGAGACACTTGGCGTTCTGCAGCGCACGTTAAATTGTGCCTCGGGCTTCCGCCAGCTGCAATCCAATTCCATGGCTGATAATCATTACACAGCGCCGAGGGTAAGCCAACCTCCAGCCTGTCACTCCATGTGACCTTTCCAGAGATGAAACAACCTGCACCATCTAAGCGTTACTTTGCCCCAGGCACTGAGGACCTGAGCTCATTGCCCCCAACTCACAAACACTAAAGCATCCACCTAGCCACCAGTCACCCACCCAGTCTCCCATCCAACCATCCTCCCACTTCTACCCATCTTCCATCCAGCCACTCACACAGGTACTCACCAATCAAGCCAGCCATCCACCTATCCAGACACACACCAACATATCCAACCACTCATCTAACTACTTACTTATACAGCCAGCCATCCCCCCAGCCACTCACCCATCTAGACACCCATCCAGTCAGCCATGCACATCATCCCCTTTCCCCCAAAGGAGCTTACAATCTAATTTCATAAGGCCACCCACCCACCGATCATCGCCGCCCCCCCCCCCTGGCCCCAGCACAGCAGCATGTAACATCTCCACCCTTGGAACGCGCCCGCCCGCAGCTTGTTTACATACAGCATCTGTCGCCTACGGCCACCCACCCGTCGCCTACGGCCACCCACCCGTCATCGGGCCCCCCCGGCCCCAGCACAGCAGCATGATACATCTCTTACCTCTGATCCACGCAGAAAGAGGCCCGCCCGCAGCTTGTTTATATAGAGGCGGGCGCCGGCAGATGACAGCATATGTGCGCCCCCTCTGATTGGTCCTGGAGGTGATCAGGTGACCAGAGTCATCCACAGGTCACCTCCCCCAGAACCTCCGATGCCGATCTAGAGGATACGATGGATGACAGCCTGCAGATGCCCCTCAGATGACCCTAAGGTAAGAAAACGCTAGGTACGTAAAATTCACGTAGCTGCCGTTTAATGACAGGAGAGGCAGCTACGTGAATTTTACGTAGCTGGTGCTAGAAGGGTTAAAGCTACCTAGACCAGACATACATTGATTTTTCTTTAATATTGTTTCAACCTGGATTGCAAAAAGCGATTTATTTGTTCAGGACTGAACTTTGCTGTCTGAACATTTCATGTTTGGCTGAGCCCTGAATTTGCCCCTGGCTATTATAACCAGAGAAAGTGATTGGTGTTCAATTGAATTGATATTAATGCTGAGGGACATTTTACTTTTCTCACAGCCAGTTCTTGTTTGCCTGAAATTTTGTTTTAAATACTAACATAGACATCATAGACATAAAGCATAGCGCTCTGTGCATAGTGCGCAGCAAAAGGGACAGGAGTGGGCCACACAGGCAACACAGAGCAGACTGCTTTAATGGAGTGGCAGCCATGTTTTCCCGCTGATTTTCAGTGTCTAAAATGCACCCATATGGATCCCTTGGGACTTGGCTGTGCCAACACCTGTGTGAGTGGTTAAAGTGTTTGCTACCACCTCCTCCACTACTTACGCTTAAACCGTCCCATCCACCCCCCAGACCTGTGACATCTGTAAAGAAAAGCTATATTTTATTCTTATATATTTCTTTGTATATAGATTGATGGATATACTTATGTATTTATGTATATATGTATAGATTGATGTATATATTCATTTATTATATATGTATATTTGAATGTGTAAATTAATATATTGATGTATATATGTCTAGATTTATGTATATATTTATTTATGTATATATTTTTGTATATATGTATATGTTGATGGATGAATTTATATTATTTGTTTATTTCTTAGATTTTTTTTAGTTTTCCGTTATTGTTTTGAGTACATCCCTAGCCCAATTTGTGCAGGGCAATTGCCTAGGTGACCCCCCCCCCCAAATGTGGCCTCCAATCTCCATTGAAAAAATGAATATTTTATTAATGTATTTCTTTATTTTTTTGTTTTCTGTGATTATTTTGAGCATATTCCCTAGCCCATTTTGTGAAGGGCAATCTTCCTGATGTTACCCCCCATTTTTGACATCTGACACACTTGAATGAATTAATATATATATATTTTTTATTCTGTAGGTATTTCTTTCATTTTTTTGTTTTCGGTTATTGTTTTGAGTTCTTTCCTTCGGTTTTCAGGACTCTAGCCCTTGCTGGCACCATTTTACAGCCATTTTTGGTTTAAGTCCCCATTGACAAGGGCGTTCAGGATCCCAGACGCGAGGTTTGACAGCAAGTTCGTCCATATTCACCGAACCAGAATTTCAACCACCCTGCTCATCACTACTTGTAATATTTGAATTGTTTGCTTTTGCCAGAAATAGACTTTGCTGTTTATCCTGTACAATGATAGTTTCCACAGCAACATAATAAATTAAATATTTTTGGGTGAAGTAAAAATAAAATAACTCTATTTTTAATGTGTAGTGTTTTTTGCAATAAAAAATGTATTGCATGTAAAAGCCCAATTTCTCACGGCTACAACGGTACCACATATGTATTGGAAGACACCCTTCCTGCCCAGGAGACTCCCCCAAACTGAAACAGCGCTTTAGGTGCTCGCCTTCAGTTGAGAAGAAGAACTATTTTCTTGTGAAATACCCCCACAAACCCATATATTCTCTGAAAGTAGACACCTCAAGCTTTCTAGAAGTAGCAGTCTTCTTAATGTGGGCACGGTCTTCTTGAAGTAATTCCCCGATTAATTCTTCTGTTGCACAGGGTTTCCCTAAAAGAAAAGGAAAAAAGCTGAATCAAAGTCACATTTTCCTAAAAACAAATATGCAAACAAGAGAACAAGAACAAAAAGTTAGTTACCTGTAACTTATTTTCTAAACATCCTAAAGGGCAGTATACTAGTAAAATGTTATGGCTCCAACCCAAGTAGAAACACATGACCACCAGACGATAAAAAACTTTAACTCCTCTTTTATCAATAGCAGCTGGAACTAATCCGGTTTTTATTACCCTACAGGTCGGTGGGGGGTGATCATGGGTGGGGGAGTGGTTGACAGACCAGCTGGCCATGGCCGTCCATTGGCCACCTTATATCACTGGGCGGTTGTGTGGGCTTATATATAATGGGGATGGAGGGGCTCTCCATGTATTTTCGCCCTGACGAAGTAGTGCAGGTGACAATATGATACGCGTTGGCGTCTCACTCTTGCGGGGGTGCTCCGGTTGGTGTGTATACACATTTTTTTTTGCTCTGTTACTTTTTTGCACACCTTGGTTCGTCTTCCTGCTCTATGGTGTTAGCTATATGCATTAATTAGATTCTTGGATATAGAATTAGGAATATTTATTAGACCACCGGCGCCCCCTGGTGTTTTTATGTGTTTATGTTGTCCATTTGTGTAAGTATTATTATGCTTTTTATAAGTAATTGTAAATAATAAAATTGAGATATTTTCTTATACTTTTGACAGTGGTGCCACTTTTTGTACCCTTGGCAACTTCTTTTGGGGTAGTGTGGGTTCCCCCATTTTCTTTTCTTATGTTTGTATTTCATGTTGCTGGGGGTAGTGTGCACACCATTATACAGCCAGACTATTGTTGAATATTATATGTGGCTAAAAGGCTAGTGCTGCCCATTTAGCTTGTCTAATTTGGTTTTAAGGTAAGGAAATGTTAATTGTACCTTGGTAGGGTAATGCTGGTGAAACTTTAGGTAGTTCCCAAGTGGTCCCTTTAAGAGGGAAGAAGGTGGGTTGAGCATTAAGCATCCGAGGTATTTGTCATTAATAGCAGGGTGCGTAATAGTAAGTGCTTACCTGTGTATATATATGGTGGACAACTGTCGGCTGGAGCACACCCGTCCGTGGAGGGCGGGTGGTGATGTTTCCAATGCTGTGCTGTGTGTGCGGCACCATAGCGGCACTCGCTTTTAACTGTGTAGGGGGGTGATGTCACGGGGGCCTGTTCCTCAGACCGGGGTCCTATTGGTCCCTTGGTCTGAGGTATTGCTCCGTTGGTAGCCAATTGGAGCAGAGGTAAGGGTGGACGCAAGGGGGCTTGCGTATTTTCGCTTCCCGTAGCGGCCCCCGTCATGTAATGTAATACCAACACGGACATTTATTATTATGTCACAGATGTAAATATTGGTTCTATACACTAAGGAAGCGCTAAGCCGCGGAACGCGTCTGTATAAAGCCAATAACGGAATCATTCCTTGCTACAAAACTACACTTGCTACAAACTGTCTGCTCAGACATTCAGCAAGCTCAGACTCAACAGCAGGCTTGGGCTGACAGACAGACAATGGGTCAAACTCACAGACAAGCACAGGGTCAGGATCACAGACTGACATTGGGTCACAGACAGGCTTGGAAGCAGGCTCACAGACAAACATTGAGTCAAGCTAAAAAGACAAACATTGGGCAAACCAAACTGATGGCGGTGCCCATACTGACTGGAACCTTCATGATTTTGGCTCTTGAAACTGAAACCCATGCCATGAATCCCTTAAAATCAGAGCCTAGGTAACCAGATTTAGACCTTCCTGCAACTCTAGGAAACCCTTTAAAGTCTTTTTGAGCCAGTGGGAAACTGGGAATTTCCCATTGTGTGAACTGAGGTGTTTGAAAACTCAGGCACTTTTGCCTCAGACAAACCAAACTCAGACACTTCTGCCTCAGGAAAACCAAACTCAGGCACTTCTGCCTCAGGCAAACCAAACTCAGGCACTTCTGCCTCAGGCAAACCAAACTCAGACTTGGAGTCAGACTGGGCAACAGGCTCAACAGCGGGCTGAGACTTTCAGCAAGCTCAGACTCAACAGCAGGCTTGGGCTGACAGACAGACTAGGGGTCAAACTCACAGACAGGCACAGGGTCAGACTGACATTGGGTCACAGACAGGCTTGGAAGCAGGCTCACAGTGAAGTTCACTAACAGGTTGAGTCACTAGAGTTAAAGGCCCGGGTTGAGTTATTGGGGTCCCTGACCCCTGTGGAATCATCAGGACAAGGCCCAGCACAGACAGCACAGACAAAGACATGAGCTATGAATGGCTTTAAGGCACAGCACAGACAAAAACACAACCTCATGCTTTATAAAAAATGGCATGGGGCACCCCTTTCCCAGCATAACCAGCCAGGGCACGAGCTATGGTAGCTTGTAGACCAGGGTGCGAAGGCCAGCTTTGATCGCCCCTATCCCTAAAAGCTACAAGTCCACGTAGCCTTCACGGCTCCCAAGCTCTTTTGCCCCCCCTTGGCTTTGAGGAGGCAGGTAATGGAGGGCTGGGGGTTAATGGCAAGTCACCCACTAGCCGCAGGTGACTTACCAGCCCCCAAGCCTTGTGAACTGGCATAGGGGTCTCATGGACCACTTAAGAGTTCACAAAGGGTTAAACACACACAGGAAAAAAAAAACCTCTTACCTCTAATCCTCAGCTCTGCTGTCCTACACCACTGTCCCTCACCGATCTCTGATGACAGATGCCAATGATCGGTGGAGGACGGTGGGGTGTCTAAGGATGCTCCACCTGCATTTGGAAAGGGGGGGAACACAGGATCGCCTACTGTTCATCCCTGGCCCCTGGCCAGGTGAATCCATGATGAGCCGCCAGGGAGCGCCTTTTATACTAAGAGTATAAATCTCGCTAATCTCCCCTACCTCACTTATGACATCACAAAAGTGGAGGGGCCTAGAGGGGGTAGCACTGGATAATCCCCTCTAGCCCCATCGTTTCTGTGATGTCATTAATGATGTAAGGGAGATTCCTTGAAGGCTAAGCCTCATAGTATTAAAAGAAGCCTCCCCCAGCTCTCATCTTAGTCACTCGCTGTGTAGTGAGGATGAAAGAAGGGGAACCTATGTTCCTCCCTTCACCCAAATAGCGGTACAGCCATAACCTTCTAATGGCCAGTGCTGCCACAGGATGGAGGGGGAACAGTAGAGCCATGAAGATAGAAGAAGAGATACCATTGGGTGCACAGAAGAACCCAGTGCCCATTTGTGTGGGCATGGGGTTCTTCCAGGGTGCCCATAGCAACAAGCGTGGTTACGTGTCCATTTTCTTTGGTCACGTAACCTATTTTATTAATTAACTGCTTTTCTACCCAGGAAGAACTATTCTATTTATTATTAGCACTAGCACAATGCACTTCAAGTTTTGAGCATTATGGAACTCAGGGCATCCTCAGATGGTTTTAATAGGTGTTTAATAGCATGTAAAGTTTTTTTTTTTTAAGATCAGTGAACTAATAAAATATATTTTTTTGTATATGGTCTGTAAGCACTTTATGCTGCAAACTCCTGACATTAGTGTCAGGGCAGTCGTTGGATAAGCTAATCACTAGTCACCCTAAGACGAAACTGCATAAGTGTCTGAGCCAGCAGATTTTTGTAGTTCTTTTCAGGCACCCAAAAAATAGGCCTCAGAGGTAGTAAAAAATCATAAAATGGAAATGGTGTGATACAATAATTTAAAATAAGTATTTATATAAGCAAAAGTTTTTAATGCTCAGATACCTTTAGCACTCTTATGAAAAATTATATATATATATATATATATATATATATATATATATATATATATATATATATATATATATATAAAATATGGAGACCACCAGCCCTAGAGTAGTATGGAATATGATTTTTTTTTTTTTTTTATATCATAGTTTTTATTCGAATAAAAGCAGAATAAAAAAACAGCATAGTCATACAGTCAAGAATAAGAAGCGCAAAAAAAAAAAAGTTATTTATCCAAAGAATAAGACTAATATGAGCAAAATGCTGACAAAGAGAAAGAGGAGAAACAGAAAGGGTAAAAGGTGGGTTCCAGGCCTCCAGTCGTTTCACGGGAAGAGACACGGCAGGGTTCTAGATTGTAAGGAGAACACAGTTGTGACCTCCCAGATAAAAATGAGAAATCCAGCCTTCCCAGGTAGATAAAAAGGGGGCAAAATCTCCCTTTAACATGGCCGCCATCTTCTCGAACATCATAACATCATTGACCCGAGTGATAAGGCTTCCCCTGGGAATGACTGGTTTCTTCCACGACTGAGCTATAATCAATTTAGCTGCCGTATTAATATGCCTAATGAGGTCAAACTGAGAACTCGTACAGTCAGGGGGTTTCAAGTTAAGGAGCGAGAGCTGGGGAGATAGATTCAGTTTCAGCCCGGTGGCCTTATTAATAACATAAAGGACCCGGATCCAAAATTGTTTCACTACCCTACAGTCCCACCAAGTATGGAAATAGGTACCGGGGAGCCCGCATCCTCTGAAGCAGTCCCACGAGTATGAGGGGCAAATTTTATGAATTCTATGTGGAACAAGGTACCACCGAAGGAGGACCTTGGTGTTAACCTCCTGAGCGCCAACATTAAGGTAGCCTGAAAAAGTATATTTCCAGACCGCCCCCCATTCCCCATCCGATAAGGTCAAATTCAGGTCATTACACCAGGAAGCCGTATGTCGAGGAGGCTTCACACCCTCCGATTCAGACAGCAATTTGTAGACTGACGCGATCACTCCTTTATTCATGGGCTGCTCAAGGCAAATTTTTTCAAAAGGCTTGAGAGGAGGGAGTGGGGCACTAATCTTGCACTTAGACCGGACATAATGGTTGATTTGCAAGAAGCGAAGGAACTCCTTCCTCGGCGAAGGAAAGCAGACCTTGGTGCGAAAAGAAGTTCTGAATTCTGGTCAGATTATGACTCCTCCACCACTCAAACGCCACCGGTTATACAAAACCTGGGAAAAATTCTGGATTGCCGAGAAAAGAAAGAAGTGGGCAATGCGGCGAGGCTAGATTCCCCCGCTTCTTATTGGCCCTCCAAAGTCTAAGAGAATGTTGCAGAACAGGATTGGAGAGACTCCTACAGACCGCGGGGGGGAGGAGCCACAGCAAGTTATATATGGAGACCGGGGAGCAATACGACTCCTCGATATCCACCCACAAAGGTCTATCACTTCCCCCATACAGGACTGACAATTGGGCAATTTGACAAGCATTATAATAGCGTGCAAGTACACCCAGGCCACCTCTCTGTTTAGCTCTATAAAGCGTACCACGGTCAACTCGCGGCCTCAACCCCCCCCCCCCCCCCCCAGATAAATTTGTTTAAATCAGTTTGGAGATGTTTCAGGCCCGAGGCCGACACAGAAATCGGCAATACCCGAAAGAAATAAAGTAGTTTAGGGAGCCACGCCATTTTCACTGCAGCAATCCTACCAAGCCAAGAAAGATTTAATTTGGCCCAGTTACCCAAGAGAGATCTCAGGCTCTTAAACATATTAGGGTAGTTTGCCCCATAAAGAGAGGTATAGTCGGACGTCAGCTGTATCCCCAAATATTTAATAAACTTGGCCTGCCAGTGAAAGCCAAAGGAAGCCTTGACTGTACACAGGACGCTGTCAGGTAGGGAAACATTTAGAGCCTGAGATTTGGCTGAATTAATTTGCAGGCCCGAAAGCCTAGAAAAAGAATATGATTTTGATTTAATTGATTTGATTTGTATATAGAAAACTATTTTCCTTTCACTTTATTGTGTGCTAAGGGAGAAAAGCTATTACTGTCTCTCAAATCTCAGCCTCTTTGGAAAAACAAAAATCATTTTGATAACTATATATTTGATAATTAAGGTCTCAATGAAAGAAAATACATAAATACAAAATGGAAGGATGTTTGGCCCCTGCCCACTTAATAATACATTTAAACAATTACTAATTTAAGAAAAAAAAAACATTTCACAAAGCTGATCTAATTCTGTAATCCAGTCACATTTAATTAATATAAAACAAAATGACAAAATTTACTTTCTAAGGTATATGAAAAGGATGAAACAACTGTCAGAGCATTTCTCTGCTTCTTTGATGTTTCTTGGTAAGTCATATCTATGAATATGGTTCACATGTATAAAACAACATTTCCTGCTGCCCTGTTTGTAAGTCATCTTTAATTGGTGTTCTAAGAGAACAGACTGCAAGTAGAGGGTTCGATAACTGACAAGCATGACATGGAAGGAAATGTAATTCTCCAGTAAGATCAACACTAGCTTATTATTAAGGATTTTACATAGTGTGGCTATTGGCGAACTTGGTCATGCAGAATAACTCTAGAAGAACTTATGAATGACAGGGAACATGTAAAAAATTCAGATTTTTCCTTTGATAATATATTTTAGTTTTAACTGCTACTGGTGTTAAAACACATCTAATGCATCATGCGCATAGTTAAAAAATGTTGTTAAGCCGGACCTTCACCATGATTTATTGAAAAGCCCAAACCCTTAAAAAATTATTCCCCAGCATATATATAAATAATATATTTTAAGTTTTTACTCACTTATTTATTTTTCTTTCCCCCACTGGGCTGCAACTCTGTTCAGGACTTTAGGATACAGGCACCACCATCTTGACTCAGAAGCATCACACTTACCGAGGAGAGGAGAGTGGGATAAAGTACAGGGGAGCAAGGTTATAGCTGTGCTTTGCTCAGACAGAGCAGAGCTGGGGTCAGGAATAGGTCAGCAATCCCAGAATGCAGATCAGCACAGTCAGAAGGCCCTTCCTGTTTGCAGGCTGCCTGATGTTCCATGAGCCACCACCTTGGATGTTTAAAGGCTCATAACATGCAGTAGATGCAGGTAGGATGATTTTTAATGTGAGCAATCTGTATGTACAGGGTGGGGGAAACATATAAGATAGACCCGTATTCAGAGTGAAGGTCCGCTTTAAGAAATGCAAATAGAACTCTAGGCAAAGCTTTTTTAAAGAGTTTGATGAGATTAGCTAAGACACAAACTGTCAGGTTTTTATCTTGGATCTGAGACACTTTTGGGGTTATTTAGCTTTATTGCCTGTGTATCAGTAATAAGTGACAGCAGAATAAAAATCCTAAAATTAAAGGGATCGACCAATCAAACTCTAAAATAATTTGCCTGACAGCTTCCCTGATGCAGTGTCAGTTCCATGCTGTCTCTTTGCTCTGGTCATAGAAAAGAAGGGAATATCCTTTTCCGACCTGACCACAAATTGAAGCCTGGGGCTCATTTCAGGTTTGACACCCCTTCTCTTAATGAACTAGTATGGAGCCCTCCACACTCTCACTCAAACCCAGCTTACTCCAATGCAATTCACACAGTGTGCTTGCATCACTCAGCCCTGCCACTCCCATTCCAGCAGACATGAGGAAAATGAGGTGAAAATGTATTTTCCAATTCCTCTGGCAGTATTGTTTTATTTTCAAAAAGGAAAAATTGAGAACATTGCCCTGTCCCTGGGAATAATTTTGAGTGTACTTAAACAATAACATTAAACATCACGGTCCCCTGAAAATGAATAACAGTAGAGTAAAGGCGAATGTGTTTGGATTTCTGACAGACTGCTGTTATTTCCAGATTTACCCCATTAAAAGGAGCAAAACACAGGATTTTCATTTTTGTTCCTCCTGCCTGGGCCATCCTGACTTTGAGTGGCTCACTGTGTGTATCCACTAGATTGTCCATAAATTCACCTTTCCTTCATTCTCACTGCCATGAACAATCACCGCCATGCATTCTATTCAGCTTTTGCTTTGTTGCTCTTAGCTAAGAGCTGCAAGTAACACTAAATACTGTTGGCTGCACCCCCCGAATCTCAGCACAAGTCCACACAAGACTTTTCTGACATGGGTACATACAGATAATGGTTAGTAGGTTTTGCATCTGGGGCTCATGCATGCTTTGTGGGATCGATGAAAAGGTGACGCATATGGGAATGTCAAATTGGGATGCACCACAAAGAAAGTGACCACCGCCCCTGGAGTCTTATAGCCCATAGGCCCGTGGTTGTTGCTCTATAAAATTAATGTAAATTGCCCCATCACATGTGCAGAGGTTTTTACTTTTAAATAGAAAACAAATACGTTTGTGTTCTAAGGGAGAAAATCCCTCACTGCCTCTCAAATCTCAAACTCTCTGGAAAAACAAAAACCACTTGGATAACCCCAAAGGTCTCAATAAAAGCAGAGGAAACAATATAAAATTGAAGAGGACTTGATCCTTGCCAAATACATAATACATTTAGAAAATACCTGCAGTTTAACTATTATCAAACTATTAAAGTCATCCTATACCCAGAAATGAAGCTTATGTCCTCACGCACTATCCCCAGCCCAGTGCCCGGAAACAGCCTGTGTTTCTTGTTTTTAATAAAGCCTTTGCCCAATATTCATAACTAGGGGTGAGCAAACCCTCTGAAGTTCGAGTTCAACAAGTTTGGCTAAACTTGCCACAAAAGTTTGGTTTGGGTCCCCAAACTTCATGTCAATGGGGACCAGAACTTGGGGTAGGGAAAGTCATTTATGAGCATAAGCTCGCAATTGATATTAGATGTTGGAGGATACCTGTATTTGCAAAATTGGCATAGTCATGGCTACTGGAGTGGGCCCGTTCAGGAAATATGATATGTGTTTTATATTAACTTTTGCCTTGCACCTCTAAATTCCGATATCTTGATTAAGGTATTAACTAGCTGTTCCTAATACTTTCCCGCCTCAGTAGGGGAGGTCCTATTAGTTCAAACTAGGGGTCTCCATACTACATAGAAGCCCAAGTAAGTAATCACAATACTAAATTCTAAAGTGCCAGTCTTATGAACCCTTTCTGTAGTTGCAATCTCCTGTTGACCATGAAAAGTCCAATGGTTGGTCCTAACACCCCCACTGTATAAGGAGGCATTGTCTATCTCTGCTACCTTGACTGCTGCCCCACCTTTGGGGTCGCAGGGGATGGCAAAGGAGTAAGACTATCTATGTATAAATAGTTCTCTCTTTGTATATAGTTTCTCTGACCCACTGTTTTCCTCCACCTCACTCACAACCATCTAATATACCCACATGTCCCTGGTCCACTCGGGTTCCACCCCACCCTATTCCAGTCTTAAGGAATTTCATAAATTTTGGTTGCTATCAAAAGATTAACTACACCAAGTCAACAGCTATCATCAAATCCTTGCCTGGTAAAAGCACCAAGCAGCTAGATCGATCTTTCCCAGTTGAATGGCATCCTAGACAATTTAAATATTTAGGCATACTCCTTCCCATAGACATCATTGAACTTTTATATTTCTTCCCCATACTCAATTATTTTGAATCCTTTTTACACTTCTGGCATAATCTTTCACTTTCCTGGTTTAGACGCTCAGAGGTCTTGAAAAAGAACCTAATGCCAAAGCTGCTATATCTTATTCAAACCATCCCAATGTAACTCCCACCTTTAAACGCAAGCAAAAGATGTTTAACAATTTTTTCTGGGGCCACAACCGTCACAGATTCCATTATTCCACTCTGGTTAAATTTAAAAGGGGCGGGGATAGGCGCTCAGGATATATCGAACAAAGCCTGTCTGCTTGCCAGAATAGTTGATTGGAATGTAAATAAAGACAAAGAAATGGATGATGATAGAGAACTCTCTATATATGCCACTAAGATACCTTCCATGGGTAGCCAGCGAAAAAAGCCTCAGATCACGGCCCTGTATACCTGTCCCTCCCGTTGCTGGACGTGACCCCCAGGCAGTGCACCTGGCGTCTTAATGATAACTTACTGAAAGACACTCCATATATGGCTGAGATTAAGGCCATAGTAACTAATTTCCATCTTGACCATAGCAATGATAACACCTCACTGCCGATACAGTGGGAGACGCTTAAGTGTATGCTGCGGGGAGTCTTCATTAAACATGGTGCGAGGCTCAAAAGTGAGAGGGCGAGACAGATTGTGGAAACATTGGGGCTTATACAGGAGTTAAAAAAAGAGCATAAGGCCAACTCGACCCCTGGCAGATTGCGAGAGGCTGTATGACCAATGCTACCTTAGATACAGGGACAGGTTTAGGGCACGCCTCTATGAATATTCGGACAAATGTGGTAGGATGTTGGCTCGGTCGCTCCACCCAAGGCAGGGCTGTACATTCATCCCCAGCTTGAAAACAGCCGACGGTATGGAGGTCCATAAGACCCCCCAAATAGCGGATGAATTTCAATCCTTCTATTCCGGCCTGTATAATATTGACAGTGCATCGAGGCTGGGGGGACACGGGGGACTGGAGGATGATCCAGATAGAGAACTCTCTATATATGCCACTAAGATACCTTCCATGGGTAGCCAGCAAAAAAAGCCCCTGTATACCTGTCCCTCCCGTTGCTGGACGTGACCCCCAGGCAGTGCACCTGGCGTCTTAATGATAATTTACTGAAAGACACTCCATGTATTAAGGCCGTAGTAACTAATTTCCATCTCAACCATAGCAATGATAACACCTCACTGCCGATACAGTGGGAGACGCTTAAAGGAGCAGTATCGCAAATTTGTCTTGGTGACTTATATTTAAATGGTACTTTGAATGTAGGTAAGTGTTGGAGTAAGAATTACAAATTTTGAAAAAAATGATGTGTGTGTTGAGCAGCTGGAGACTAATAGCTCATGTTTATGTTTGCTGAGTGTCGGGACCGACACTCTGGCCTGTTCCACGCTGAGGAGAGGGGTGAAACAATGTATCAAAGTATCAACTGTTCAGTGCTGGCAGCCGTCCAGCATAAGATAACAACATTGAACTTATATATCTAAAACAGAGAGAAAAGCTCTAGAAGTCATTTAGCTGATTTTGACAGTTTTTCCTTCATGTTGGCTCTGCTGCAGAATCTTTCAGTTTACCATTTTCTCTTTCATATTCTTATTTTTCATTTTTCCATATGATCTTTCTTTCAGCTTTGTGTGTTTTGAGCAAAGCCCAACCCAGGATTTTCACTATCTGGAGTTTTGTTTTGTGCCCCTAGGGGCATCCCGACTTGGGATGCCCTGATATGTGAAATCCCCAAGTTCGCCTGTGAAAACGTACCTTTCCCTGTCCCACAGCGCATGCGTGGGCTCTCATCCAATCAGCTCTGTTTGCACGCAGATGGGGAGCCTGAGCAGTAACCTTCCTGGCCGCCCGGCCTGTCTAAATGACTATCTGCGTGAGCGCGCCAGAAAAATGGGGAAAAAAAGCGCATAAGGCCAACTCGACCCCTGGGGGATTGCGAGAGCTGATCGAGGCCAGGCAGAGGCTAAAAGGGCTGTATGACTAATGCCTCTATGAATATTCGGACAAATGTGGTAGGATGTTGGCTTGGTCGCTCCACCCAAGGCAGGGCTGTACATTCATCCCCAGCTTGAAAACAGCCGACGGTATGGAGGTCCATAAGACCCCCCCAAATAGCGGATGAATTTCAATCCTTCTATTTCGGCCTGTATAATATTGACAGTGCATCAAGGCTGGGAGGACACGGGGGACTGGAGGATGATCTGGATAGCTATATAACAGAGACAGCCCTGCCAGTCATTCCCCCGGAATAAAGGGAGGCTCTGGAGGACCCGGTAAGGCAGGAAGAGGTGATGAAGGCTATAGGAGGCACCCCCACTGGGAAGAGCCCAGGGCCGGACGGGTTCACCCCCAGGTTCTATAAAACACTGGGATCTTTGGTTGCCCCCTTCCTTACGAAAGAATTTAACTCAGTGTTGGGCCGCTGTCCCTTCCCGAGACTTCCGAAACCTGGGAAGGATTGTACCTTGCCGGGTAATTACAGACCGATCTAGTTGATCAATGTTGACGTCAAACTGTTCGCCAAAATTATGGCGAGCAGGATCCAGCCCTTACTTCCTTCACTGGTGCATAATGATCAAGTTGGGTTTGTCTCGTGAAGGGAAGCCAGGGACAATGTGATTAAAACTATCTCACTCATGCACTTCGCCCAAGCAAGGGGAGTCCCAACATGCCTTCTAGCAGTGGACGCAGAGAACGCCTTTGATAGGGTGCATTGGGGGTTTCTGAGGGCCGCACTGTCCCAGGTGGGGGTAGGTCCGGTTATGCTGGATAGAATTATGGCCCTTTATCATGATCCCACTGCCAAAGTTAAGATTAACGGCACCCTCTCTAGATCTTTTAATAATAGGAATGGTAAGCAACAGGGGTGCCTCCTGTCCCCCTTGCTCTACGTCCTGGTAATGGAGCATTTGGCAAACGCCTTGAGAGCCAAACCCTCCCTTAGGGGGGTGCCGTGTGGGGGGAGGCAATACAAGCTCTCCCTTTTTGCTGATGATCTCCTTTTATACATAACCTCCCTGCATACTTCCCTACCCTCTATCATCAAGGAGTTTGACAGATTTAGCAGATTAAGCAATTTTAAGGTCAATATGACCAAAACGGAGATCTTGAACGTCTCCCTACACGAACAGACTCAGAAGCTAATGCAGTCAAACTTCCCCTTTAAGTGGCAACAAGAATCAATTGTGCAATTATACACGGACCTGGGGAAACTTAACTGAATATCTTCCACTCCTTAAGAACACGATAGAGAGGTTGAGATCCTATGCTAAAATACAATACTCTTGGTTGGGCAGAATCAATATTTTAAAAATGGATGTGCTACCCCGATTCCTACACTGCTGTTACTACCGGAGCGGGGGTTCTTTAAACAGTTACAGACAGCCTTTTTCAACTTTATATGGGACGGTAAAAAAACCCAGAGGGAGTAGGGGGACGTTGTGTAGAGCCAGGGGTGCCGGGGGACTGGGAGTCCCCGACATGAAGTCATACCATGCGGCTGCGGTTTTAGTGAGGCTTGTTCATAGAGGGAGGCACTCAAAAAATTTGTCAAAAAAATATATTTTATTGCATATCACTAAATTAATCACTACACATGACCACTGCACAATTAAAATCCCTTAAAAACACATAATGAGATAATACATATAAGACAAACCAACATGAAAGTGTGTAGGCGATGGGGAGAGCACTGGCATGCACAAATATCAATCAGCATCTATATATAAAAACACATAAACACAAGTGATCTAATCAGTGCAAATAACAATGTGCAAATCCTACCTATGATCCGGATCCTACATCAAACAACTGTAAAGTGCAAAGTGCAACCAATCAACAGACACAAATACAATATGTAACACAAATAAAACCTACATAATTACCCAATACCTAAATACCCTATAAGAAATATAAAAATGACCACAAAATACCTCACCAATATACCAATACATCAATGCCTGATGAAGTGGGGGTTACACCCACGGAACGCGTGGCTCCTGGTGCTGTAGGCGGTGGGGAGACCCTTTACTGGCATACCTGTGATACCTTATATATTTTGGTTGGATATATTTTTGCGCTGTATTTGGTATTTAATGGTTGATTGATACTAGCATCAATATTGGTGAGGTATTTTATGGTCATTTTTATATTTCTTATAGGGTATTTAGGTATTGGGTAATTATGTAGGTTTTATTTGTGATTATATATTGTATTTGTGTCTGTTGATTGGTTGCACTTTGCACTTTACAGTCGTTTGATGTAGGATCCGGATCATAGGTAGGATTTGCACATTGTTATTTGCACTGATTAGATCACTTGTGTTTATGTGTTTTTATATATAGATGCTGATTGATATTTGTGCATGCCAGCACTCTTCCCATCGTCTACACACTTCCATGTTGGTTTGTCTTATATGTATTGTCACATTATGTGTTTTTTTAAGGGATTTTAATTGTGTAGTGGTCATGTGTAGTGATTAATTTAGTGATATGGAATAAAATATATTTTTTTGACAAATTTTTTGAGTGCCTCCCTCTATGATTCTGTGTTTTTGAGGTGAGCTTTATGTAGCTTTGGGAGGGGCACCTTTAATGATTATAGGGCATTGTGCAGATTCCCTTGCCTTTCTTTAGTGAGGCTTGTTGACTGGTTCCACCACAGAGGGAGCAAACAATGGGTTGCACTGGAAAACTATATCTCTCCGATTGGCTTGACTGCCCTGCCTTGGGTGGACCCAGGGAGTCGTCCAAAGAGGCGGGAACTCCCATATCTGGTGAATCCCCTGTTGACCCTCTGGGATAGGTCCCTTAAACAGGGGGGCATATCACACAGACCTGGTCCTCTTACTCCGCTTTTCGATAACCCTGCGTTCCTGGCTTGGGACGCGACCCAAGATACGAGGTTGGGAGATGTGACCTCTGGCCCTGGTCTACCATCATTATCTGATCTGAGAGAGAGGGGAGGGGAAATTGTCCTGGTTCTTACACACTCAGTTGAGAGCCTTCATTGGGACCTTTGCCCCGGGGAGTGCCCTGTCCCAACCCTTAACGGCGTTAGAAATGATCCAAAAAGCTCAGAACCCCCGACACGAGCTATCTCGACCCTGTACAGGATCTACCAGAATGGGGGTACGGAGGACGAACTCCACCAATTTTACAGAAGATGGGAGGCGGAATTGGGTCTGACATTTGAAAGGGAAGAGTGGGAGAAATCCTTTGCTTTGACACACACATTTTCAATGGCGTGTAGAGCCCAGGAGAGGAACTACAAAATTTTGACTAGGGGGTACAGATGTCCAGTGGACCTGGTGAGGTTTGGAGGATCAGAGACTGGAGACTGCTGGAGGTGCAACAAGGCCCGTGGGACCCTGACTCACATTTGGTGGGAGTGCGCTGCCATTAAGACTTTCTGGGAGGGGGTGCTGAAGGTATTTGAGTGCACGACACTTGAGTGTCCCCAACTCTCCACAGGTGGCCCTCTTATCAATGACTCCAGGCTCCGTGGCGTCGGGGGGGAGGGGCCTGCTAAGACATATGCTTACAGCAGCCAGGTCAGTGATACCCCGACACTGGCGCTCTGATACCGTGCCCTCCTTGATGGAATGGTTTGATGGAACTGGAAAACATTAAGAGGATGGAAGAATTGGCACTGGGCGGTGCTGAGGGGGGGGGAGGGGGTGAGAAACACTACAAGGTCTGGACAGTTTGGGAGATCTCCAAGAGTTACCCAGGGATTCGGGACCTGCTCGAGGGAAATGGGTGAGGGGGTGTTCTATCTTGTTCTTTCTTGCTCTTTTCCTATTCTCTCTTCTTCTGTATTTCCCCTTTTTTCCTCCTATTTCTTGTTATTCTTTCTTTTCTTTTTTATGCCTCCCCTGGGCCCTGCCCCGGGGGTGGACAGAGCTGATAGTGTGGGGGACTTGGGAGATCGGTGGTTTGGGAGTGTGGTGGTCGGGGGGCTGGGCCCCTCGGGCCAGGGGACGACCTTCAGGCTTGGGGGCCGTGGGTCCCTGGGTTGGGGGGTCGGCTCCTCTGCTCCTCACCTCCCTTAGTTGGACCTGTGGTATGACCCGGTGACCCACTTGTTTAGTGACCAGTAAATGGAGAACGATGGATGGGGTGCAATTCGGTGTCGCACAACCCTGGTATCGTTGTTACCTGTGACGACGATGCTCGGGTATTATTGTTAGGGACCTGTTTCTTCTCTCTTTGACCGCTACAAGATTTTGACGCTTCTATTGGTCATCTCCATTGTACAACATTGTAGTATGGCTCTGTAATTTTCTTATACTTTTTTTTTCCTGTCTTTGCTGTATTAATGTCTATGAAAAACTTGAAAACTCAATAAAGATATATTACACAAAAAATACATCACTAGACATACTCTGATCTACCCAACACTCACTGCCCTGAGGCCCTCAGCTCAAAATCACTCTTTGGCTTCTGTCCCAGGCCCACGATTACCTCTTAGGAATAATCCAGACTTCCCTCCTGGGCAAGCCAGATTTTTTATGCTTCTAGCAATAGAGAACCCTGTAGTGAAAGAGAAGGTCATATCAAATGCTGAACTTTCAATCAAACTCCAACACAAGATACTATTCTGTTCCTGGTATCAAACTAGACACTTTATAATGTGATGTCACACTTAAGCCATTTCAAAAGCTTTACAGAGCTTGAAGAACTGTGCATAGTATATATCCAACAGTCTCATATCGAAAATCTACCAGATGCTAGTTGAACCAGAACAGCGTATTCTAATACACAAAAGGAGCATTTGGGAGAGGGATCTTGACTATACTTTTATGGACGAAGTAGGTGAACATATGCCTTATGGCACATAAATGTTCCATTAGCTCAAGCACACAAGAGCTGAATTATAAGATGTTAACTCACTGGTATAGAACACTTGACATTAACAAAATATTTCCAAATACACTCGTGTATATGTGTTGGAGGTATACCGTGGGTAGGGGAGACTTTCTCCATGGTTGGTGGACATGCCTGGCTATCCAATCATTTTGGAAAGACGTAGAGAACATGTTGGCCATCATCCCCTTCACCCCCACTAACCCTCAATTGGACCCTTCTTCAGCAAAGCCCCCAAACCACGGCAGCCCATAAGTCTTCCCTTACAATCAAACTACTCAACGCTGCTAAGGCACTTATACTTAGACTCTGGAGAACTAAACAGAGGTTTGACAAGATTGAAGAATTATTAGCAGAATTTTAAAGAATCTTCATAAACCACCTGACATGATCCCTTCGGGGGGGGTTGTCCAAGGCAGGAGAAGGGCGGGGGACTGCCCCCCACCTACCTCCCCATATCTAACTTTCCCTAAATCCTGTCCTGTTACTCTACATGGGCTGAGAACCTCCTTACCCCATATCTTTCCTTCCCTTTCTCTGTCCTACACTATTCCCTACGTTAATTTTTTAATATTCTTATTAAAAGCTTTGGTTAAAGCATAGTCAGATCCTGAATCTTCTCTGGGTAATACAGGTCATTTCTCTAGCAATTAGCTTGTGCAGAAAAGCTACTGCCTTAGTCCCCAATTATCTTATGGACACTGGAAATACTGGAGTAAAGCACTAGAGACTAGGGATCTGGCAAACTTGAGGCTTATAGTATAATACAGTGTTATTCATGTGGCACCAGGTATTCACGACTTATCCTTGCATATTATTGTGTCTGATGTGATGAGCCAGAGGAAACCCAGACTGACATGATGTTATGTAAAGGTGTTATATAAGTTGTACTCTGTGTAATGTGCAATTTAAAATAAATTCAAATAAAAAGAAATAAAAAATAAACGAACAAAAGAAAAAATGCCCAAAAAATTTACAAAAAATCTAAGAAAACAAATCTGCAGGCAGTTTCAGTGTTAAAGGGGATGCCCTTAAAAGCGGCATTTAGTAAATTTAAAACTGAATTAACATGGTTAATAAATAAAAAGTCAGGCTATTCTCCGTTTTATTCTTATTATTCGATAAATAATGTATTTAATGAAAAATGCAAAAAAAAATGACCAAAAAAAGCAGCCCATCTACCAGCTTTTCTGTGTTCGGGCCGAACCCCTATATGGACTTCTGGCTGAATTGGGTATGAACCCGAACTTTGTGGTAAGGGTTCGCTCAACGCTACTCAACACCACCAGATGGATGCAGTTTGCCATATTGCTCCCTGGATGAGAAACATTCAGTAACAGTACACACAGCTCATTATTGGGGGTCAGCCTTAACAATTATAACTGCAATAAATCTGAAAGCCACTAAAACCACCATTACTGTATGTGACAGTTTAGATTGTAATTGAATTAATTAGCATATGGCCACCATTCGGACATCATACTACGTCATCTTAGAGGGTTTATGAATATTGTGAAAAGGCTTTAATTAAAAAGAAACACTGTTTTCAGGGCTGTATCTAGGGTTCATGCTGCCTTAGGCACTATTTGTGCTTACGCCCCCCCTCCCTCACCCCGCCACATAGCTGTATAGACACATAAATTCAGGGGGGAGATCCAATCAAAGATCCCATCAAGGACCAGAAAAAGGCGAGAAAGAAACAATGAAGGGAATTGCCCAGGTGGAAAATGTGGGGAGGGTGGAAGACCCAGTAGAGGAGGCTACAACAGTGGTGACCATGGGGAAACATTGAGATTGGCAGCCAAGGTGGCGGAGATTGCAAGAAAGTCTGCAGGGATCAGCAGCAAGTGAGTGGAGATGACACTAGAGAGTGGAGGCAAGTTGCCAGTGATGAGCGCCAGAAGGCCAAACCGCAAGGCAGTGGACCTTGCCTGCACTGCCTATAGCCAACTATTGATTGCAAGGCAAATAATGTATGCAGTGTGCCAAAACATGATGTAGAGGAGGCCTGTAAGCTTCAGCAGCTGCTGCCTACAACAAATAGGTGGCACTAGAATGTGTACTTTGGCTTTTGGTTCCCTATCTCCATCCTGGGTAGCTTGTATGAGGTGTTAAATTGGGCCAAACCCACCCAGTCCTTAATATGGCCAAACCCACTCCAGACCCAAACTTTAAAGTAGACCAAAACCCAACCCTGGGGCGTCCCAAACTCGGATGCCCTGCTGTGTAAAACCCCCCAGGGAACCTGTTAAAAGGGACCTACATTTGTTTTTTTGATTGAAGATTCTGTTTGTCCCCAAGCTAATCAGTGAAGGGCGTAACAAGAAACATTTTTCAGTGCATAATTTAAATATCCTTTAATAATGCGCCATTATGTCTTTGTAGTACATGTAGATAGCACAAAGTCCAGATATACTGTTTTTAACTGAGGCAACATTCATCAAGTAGAATACTAGTAATGCAAATAGCGCCTTCAAAAATGGCATTAGTTTTGAAGGCGCTATTAAGCCTTATATAAAGAGGGTCAAATATCAAATGATTTGTGCTGTAGCTTGTTTGCCCGGCGATATCTGTGTTTACTGGATTTACGCCGAGTCCATTTTGTGCAGCGCATGCTGCTGGATGCCTTTTGCGTTCATCAGCTTTTAGCATCGAACCTCATAGGAATTATATTTTCACCAACATATTATTTGGAGGCCTTTTTAACATCTTTAATTTATTTTTTGAGCATGAATGTCCAATAAGTAACCAGTATGTTAAAAACAACTACCGTATTTTTCGCCCTATAAGACGCACCTGCCCATAAGACGCACCTAGGATTTGGGGGAAGAAAATAAGAAAAAAAAAATTTCAATCAAAAACGCACCATTACAGACAGTGTCATTCCCCTATCCAATTCCCATAGGCCGTGTGGGATGCCCCCATTCCATAGACAGTGTAGCATGCCCCCATCCCATTCCCCATATATCCAGTGTGGCATCCCCCCCTTCCATTCCCCATATACCCATTGGCTGTGTGGCATCCCCCCATTAGTATAGGCTGTGTGGCATCCCTCTCCCCACATTCCCATAGGCTGTGTGGCATCCACCTCTCCCCCCATTCCCATTGGCTGTGTGGGTTTCCCCCTCCCCCCATTAGAATAGGCTGTGTGGCATCCCTCTCTCCCCATTCCCATAGGCAGTGTGGCATCCCCCTCTCCCCATTAGCATGGGCTGTGTGGCATCCCCCTCCCCCCATTAGCATGGGCTGTGTGGCATCCCCCTCTCCCCATTAGCATGGGCTGTGTGGCATCCCCCTCCCCCCATTCCCATAGGCTGTGTGGCATACCCCTCCCCCCATTCCCAAAGGCTGTGTGGCATCCCCATCCCCCCATTCCCATAGGCTGTGTGGCATCCCCATCCCCCCATTCCCATAGGCTGTGTGGCATCCCCCTCCCCCCATTCCCATAGGCTGTGTGGCATCTCCCTCCCCCCATTCCCATAGGCTGTGTGGCATACCCCTCCCCCCATTCCCAAAGGCTGTGTGGCATCCCCATCCCCCCAATCCCCTTAGGCTGTGTGGCATCCCCATCCCCCCATTCCCATATGCTGTGTGGCATCCCCATCCCCCCAATCCCCTTAGGCTGTGTGGCATCCCCATCCCCCCATTCCCAAATGCTGTGTGGCATCCCCATCCCCCCAATCCCCTTAGGCTGTGTGGCATCCCCATCCCCCCATTCCCAAATGCTGTGTGGCATCCCCATCCCCCCAATCCCCTTAGGCTGTGTGGCATCCCCATCCCCCCATTCCCAAATGCTGTGTGGCATCCCCCTCCCCCCATTCCCATAGGCTGTGTGGCATCCCCATCCCCCCATTCCCAAATGCTGTGTGGCATCCCCATCCCCCCAATCCCCTTAGGCTGTGTGGCATCCCCATCCCCCCATTCCCAAATGCTGTGTGGCATCCCCATCCCCCCAATCCCCTTAGGCTGTGTGGCATCCCCATCCCCCCATTCCCAAATGCTGTGTGGCATCCCCCTCCCCCCATTCCCATAGGCTGTGTGGCATCCCCATCCCCCCAATCCCCTTAGGCTGTGTGGCATCCCCATCCCCCCATTCCCAAATGCTGTGTGGCATCCCCATCCCCCCAATCCCCTTAGGCTGTGTGGCATCCCCATCCCCCCATTCCCACCCCCCTCCCCCCGTTAGTATAGGCAGGCGCCATAGTAATAAAAAAAAAAAAGTTAAACTCACCTGTCCGCTGACACCACTGCGCTGAGCGGCCGGCTCCGTGAATGGGGTGGGCGTGGCCTGCGCCGCAGCGTCGACGCAGGCCACGCCCACCCCATTCACGAGCTGGCTCTGTCCCGGCCCCGCCGCTGCGATCGCTGTCTTTTCAGGCAGCGATGACAGCGGCGGGGCCAGAGACAGAGCCCCCGCCGCTCCTCCATCTGCTTCTCCACATGCGATCACGAAGGTCCGGGCAGCGGGTGGGCGTGGCCTGCGCCGGTGCAGGCCACGCCCACCCACTGCCGGGACCTTCGTGATCGCATGTGGAGAAGCAGATGGAGGAGCGGCAGGGGCTCTGTCTCTGGCCCCGCCGCTGTCATCGCTGCCTGAAAAGACAGCGATCGCAGCGGCGGGGCCGGGACAGAGCCCCCGCCGCTCCTCTGGCCTCTCGCAGTGTGCCAGACAACGCGGGAGTGCCGGGGACGGGTGAGTTTTTTTTTTTTTAATTTTTTTTTTATTTTTTTTTTTACATTCGCCCGATAAGGCGCACTGACATTTTTCCCCCACTTTTGGGGAAAAATAAGTGCGTCTTATAGGGCGAAAAATACGGTAATGATAATGTTTTTACACTACTTTTATATATTTAATTCAACTTTTTTTCTGATGCTTTTCAAACAACCCAGATACTCCCGAGATACCCCACATATATTTTCAGATTAGTCCCATGCTGACATGCTGTAAAAGTGTGTTTTCAGAATTTGTCTAACCAAAATCTACAGCAATTTGCCTAGCGTTTGGCAAATTCTCAGAGTAAATATTAATAATTGCCATCATTTTTCAGCAGTAATGTGCGTGTCAAACACAGCAAAATTCTTGCCGAAAGTGAGTGCACTAGTGTTCGCCACTACAATCTGAGCTCCATGCACTGAGGTTTCCCCTCTCCCTGCACAGATGGCAACGCAGGGAAGGCGAATGTCGCACGTAGCCATGAAAGCTGTATATCAGACCCCTAATTACTTTCATTGTGTAAATTAGCCTTAGGCTATTTACTGCTCAAAAGAAACATGTGGAGTTTATGTCTTGTCAAATCTGACCTCTGCTTTCTATTTTCTAATTACTTTTAATTAATGTTGCTTTGCTAACAACAGTATTATTTCTGGCTATATGTGGGGTTGTAAGATGGAGGAAAAAAAGTAACTTTATGTAATGTTTAATTGAAGTCAAACCAATTAAATCCAAAATCAACTTAAAGTATTTGTTTGGAAGTGTATGAAACAGCATTGCAGTAATTATTAATAATGATTACTGTTGAACGAAACCCCTATAATTTCGGGTTCAGCAAGTTTGGCCGAACTTTGAAAAAAAATTTGGTTTAGTTCCGAACTTGACTCAAACCCAGTCCCCATGGAAATCAAGGGCCCCCCTGAACTTTGGGACCTAAAACTGCAGAGTGACTCCTCATAAATCCATGCTGATATGGAGTAATAAGGTCATTTTCCCCAAGATGCTCCAGGATAATAGCCTCGATTCAGAGAGACACAAAAAACTTCCGTTTTAGTTCCGATCTGTGAAATGTTTCCGTTCTCGTATGAGTGTACGAGCGATTCTATGCATGCATTGAAAACCTTCTGTAAAGTTTCCGTCCGTTCGTACGGCAGATTACGAATTACGAGGATGTCATTTTCCATCCAGACTTTTCCGTTTCATTTCCACATGTTACAACGTAGGCTTTCGTTTTTGCCCTTTTCCCATCGTATCCTCCAACGAATCCTTTACGTTTCCCGATAGATTCTGTTTCCATTTTACAAAAAATAATAGTCCAGATGGAATCCTTACAATCTTGCTCGCATACATATTTGCCACCCTCACTTCTACTACAATGTTTAGCTAAATCACTTAGCACTATCCTCCATCTTCCCTTTTGGCCCCTTAAAGCTCACCCAAACCACTTAGCACTATCCTCCATCTTCCCTTTTGGCCCCTTAAAGCTCACCCAAACCACTTAGCACCATCCTCCATCTTCCCTTTTGGAACCTTAAAGCTCACCCAAACCACTTCTCGGTCATGTGAATATTCATCTTTAAATATTTCTGGGCCCATTAGTTTTGTGTTAATGTATTTTGTAAATGAAATGACACTGTAAATTTTTTTGGGGATGCCATCATAAAATATAAAATGTATAAAAATTTTGAAAATGTTACATTTTTACAACTATAAAAAACAAAATACATAGCAATGGCAGGCTACAGAACATTATTCTTCATCTGTGGTCCCCAACGAGTTGCGCAGCTCCTGCATCTCGCCCACCAACTGAAGGACCCTGACACTCCCTGCGTCCCTGTTCCCTGTTCCCTGGTCCCTGTTAAAAAATGTAAATTAAAATATTGGTATAACCTTGTTGGGGTCATACTTCAGTGCCCCCCCCCCCCCCCCCCCCCCCCCCGTATGGTCCAAACACCTAAATCTGGACTTCAAAAGCCAGAGGGCCCTCGCCACCACGGCCCGGGTTTTGCATAGTGCCCGATTAGAGAACCCCTGGGCCGCATTCTGCAGGCAAAGAATGGGCATCAGGAGCAAGGGCGAGTGGCATATCTTGCAGTTCCTGCAACCAAATATAAAATAATTACACAAAGCAAAGGTAACCAACTAAAACAATAACTCCTACAACAAATTAAGATTCAAGTTCAACAATCCAAATATATGCCCTTATTCATCAAGCGATAGCGCCAGGTAGTGTCTGACGAGCGCCAGGTAGCGGCAGCTAACGGCGACTACCGACTCAAGTATGCCCGGCGGCGGTCACAATGACGCATTTATCAAGCAAAATGAGGCTAGCGCCGGCGAGAGCGACGGCTAGCGCGGCATTCATCATGAAGCCGCCTGGACCGAAGAGCGCCGCTGCAAATTCCCTCACAGCGTCAGGTATGAGCTGTCGCTCCCTGGCGATGTCCAATGCATTTCAATGGAGCAATCTATAAATAATCATAATTAATTGGTATTATTTATTTTTTTTTTTATTTTTAATGTCAAAAATTCGGAGACCACTTCTGCAATGTTAGGATTTATTTTTAAGTAAAAAAAATTGTTAAAAAAAATTTGTGCAGAATTGATCTAACAGGTCTGAGATTAATGTATTCATATTACAAAATGAATCTAAAAACATGTATAATGTTACATTCAAAAAATATGGTTGTTTAGGGGTTAAAAACCAGTTAATACCCATCGCCGCCAGCGCTCTGGGGTTTAAACAAGGAATGGACAGCGACAGCACATTCGGAGCGTGATTTGTTAATGAATATGAAGCTAGCCGTTCGCTCTGGCCATTCGTTGTCAGGCGCTCACATACAACGCTGAACCTGTGAAACAGCGACCCCCCAGCCCGTATTCAACATTACCGCACACCGACTGAGTCGCTGTCATCAAGCAAACGCCGGCCAAGCACAGCGAATACTGGCTGGCGCTGAAAAAATCACGCTACAGTCGCTCATCTGTCGCTACCTGGCGCTATTAATGAATCGGCCTCATAATTCACAAAGGACATAAGTCTAAAAAAATTTAGCAATTATATGGATGTGTGGGAAAATAAATGTTTACATGCTAAGGACTAATTAAGGTCAGCATTAAAATGCTTCTATAAGGCATACATGAAATGTATTGATTCAGGTATGCATTGCAATACAATTTATGGCCTCGGCCATGCTGATACATGCAATGCCTTGGAGCTAAAGGCACGCAGACTCCTCCACATAGCCTCAAAACATGTTCAACAATAGCAATCCGAGCCCTCAAAGGTCTCTAAGTGGATCGGAAATGAAACGGATTTATAGGGTGGTGATCCGTCGGAAATCAACTCTCTGAATCAGACGGAAGCTCTCTGAATCAAGTTTTCTGAAGGAACGAAAAATTTCCGTTTTTGTTTGGAAAATGATCCGAAGTAACGGAAATGTTCCGATTTGCTTCCCATCATCAGAAGCGCATTCCCGAACGTTCGTGCGAGTAGAAAATGGACGAAAAATAGCAAAAAAATGACAAACACCCACCAAAACTTTAACAGACAGCTACGGAAGTCCGGACGAATGTAACTCTGAATCGAGGCTAATATCCTTTAAGAAATCTTCAAACAGCTTGCCCACCACAGTTGTTAAACTTGTCTGTAGTTCCCAGGTTCCCCCCTAGGTCCCTTTTCAAACATTGGCACCACATTTGCTAAGCACCAATCCCTCGGAACAGCCCCTGTAATTATTGAATCCACAAATATTAGAAATAACGGCTTGTCTATTACTGTACATAACTCCCTTAACCTTTCAGTGGCAAGCACGTAGATTCTACGTGCTCGCTTTTACTTCACTTAAGTGCCAAGCACATAGAATCTACGTGCCTGACTTTCCCCCGCTAGTTAAAAAAATAAAAATAAAAAATACTCACCTGACCCCTCGTTGGATCCGGACGGGTCTCCTCTTTAATTTGGTGCCATCCGATTCCCCGCGGAATAGCCCCCCCCCCCCCCCGCTTCGGCAGCAGCAGCTGCTAACTGTAAAAAAAAGAAAATTAAAAATGACATTTACTTACCTGAGGCCGCGCTGTCTTCCGACGGGTGTCCTCTTCACTGGGGGGGGGGGGGCTCCGATTGCCCCCCCAGCCTCTTCCCTGGCGAGGAGAGGGCAGAAATTGCCCTCCCCCCACTTCCTGGAACGGGTCTGCTAGCCCCGCCCCCTGGGGGTGGAGCCGGGGGACATCGTTGTGATGTCACCAGCAGCCAGCTTAATGCCGGCACCCGAGACAGAGAATCAGTCTGCTCGGGTTGTTGGAGAAGAGAGGTGGGGAAGAGGAGAGGGCTGAGATCGCCTCCCCCCCCCCCCAGGCTCTCTCTTCCAAACACCTGAGCAGACTGTCATCGCAGATCGCCGGGGGACAGAGGATCAGAGGTGAGTAAAGTAAAAAAATAAAAATAAAGAACATTTTTTTTTCTTATGTGTCTGTGTCTTTTTTATTTAACATTTAACCCCTAGCTACAGCGGGTGACTTGCCATTAACCCCCGGCACCCCTATTACCTGCCTCCCCAAAGCCCGGGGGGGGGGGCAGAAGAGCCCAGGCCCACACAGGCTATGTGGGCTCGTAGGCTGCAGGGGGGGGCACAAAAGCTGCCCCCCCACTCTGTTCCTACAAGCCCCCATAGCTGTTCCCAGGCTGTAATGTTGGGTAATGCTGGGTTTCATTTTTGGGGGGAATTTTTAAGGGTTTTTAACCTTTAAAAATTCAAAAAAAATGCCCCCCCCCCCGGGAGGGGGGACCCTATGTCATTTTTTTTTAATTAACCCCTTATGTTCTGTCGCCCAGCAGCTAAAAAAGGCTTCCAGCTGCAGCAGGAGAGCAGAAGCCAGATTGATCAGCGTGGGACACAGGGATGGATGGGAGGTAAGTATTAAAAAGTTTAAAAAAATAAAATAATAAAATATTTTTTCTGCTTGTTTCTGTGTGTTTTTTTTACACTTAACCCCTTGTGAACTGGTAAGGGGTCCATGAGACCCCTTATAGCAGTTCACAAGGCTGGGGGCTGGCAAGTCACCTGCCGCTAGCAGGTGACTTGCCATTAACCCCCAGCACCCCTATTACCTGCCTCCAAAAAGCCCAGGGGGGGGGGGGCAGAAGAGCCCGGGCCCACATAGGCTATGTGGGCTTGTAGGCTGCAGGGTGGGGGGCCACAAAAGCTGCCATAGCTGGTCCCGGGCTGGTAATGCTGGGTAAGGGGGACCCCCTTACCCTTAAAATTCCCCAAAAAACGGGGTCCCCCTCCCCGGGAGGGGGGGCCCTATGTCATTTTTTTTAATTAACCCCTTATGTTTATAGTGTGGATAGTAGTAGTATTTTATTTGTAAATGTTATAAAGTACTATTTTCACTTTGGGGGGGTCTCCTGGGCAAGAATGGGGGGGCTACCGATACATATGTGGTACCGTTGTAATCGGGAGAAATTGGGCTTTCACATGCAATATGGTTTTCTCTAATAAAGTAAATGTTTTATTTAAAATAAAGGAGACAATTGTCTAAAAAATATTTATTTATTTATTTTAAAACACAAAAATATTTAAAAAACCAGTAGAAAAATTACAAACAAGACATTTCATGTTCAAGCCTAAACTCTGCTGCAAAATATATATCTAGAATTTTCCTGGAAATTCTGGCAAAAATCACGGTTAAACATGGCGCAGAATGGGGAAAAATGACCTGTCAACAGAGGGTGACAAAACTTCAAGTAGATTGGCAATTAAAAGGGTTAATAGTACCTATGCATGTTGGGTATTGTTCTGCTCGGGGACCTTGCTCTTTCAGATTTAGCTTGTTTTTTCTTGTTTGCATATTTATATTTTAGGAAAACATGTTATTTATTCAGTTTTTTTATTCATTTTTTTAGGGAAACCCTGTGCAACCTCAGAATTCTTTGAGGGATTACTTCCAGAAAGGTGAGCCTACTACAACAAGCTGGGTGCTCTTAGAAAGCTTAACATGTGTACTTTCAGGGAATATATGGTTTATTGGGGATATTCCAAATGTAAAGGGTTGTTTTGGTTGAAAAATTGCATTTTGTCTGCAGAGCTGAAATTTTCAAGTAAAATTACTGTTATGCGCATGCTTTACTTTGGGGTGTTTGCCAACTCTTCCCTTGACAGTACCTATGCATGTTGGGTATCGCTCTGTTCGGGGCATGTTGCTTTTTGAGACTTTACTTGTTTTTTCTTGTTTGCATATAGTTTTTTTTTTTTAGGAAAATGTGGCTTGATTCTTCCTTTTTATTCTTTTTTAGGGAAACTTTGTGCAACCAAAGAATACATTGAGGGATTACTTCCAGAAAACTAAGCCCACATAAACAAGCTTGGTACGCCTAGAAAGCTTGAGGTGTATACTTCCAGAGAATATATAGTTTGTTGGGGGTATTTTAAATGTAAATGGCTGTTTTTCTAGAAAAACTGAAAGGTGCGCATAGCGCATAGCATAGTTGTATTTTATCTGAAAATCTCTTAAAGCTCTGTTTCAGTTTGGGGGAGTCTCCTGGGCAGGAAAGGGTGTCTATCAATACATATGTGGTACCGCTGTGACTGGGAGAAATTGGGGTTTCACACGCAATAATATTTTATTGACAAACTTACATTTTTTATTACAAAAAAACACTACAAATTGCAAAACATAGATTTTTTTTTGCACATATTTCACCAAAAAGTATTGAGAATACACTAAAAAAAGGCCAAACAAGAGATTTCATGTTGAAGCCCAGACTCTCTTGAAAAAAACAATATATCATTTTCCTAGGAAATCCCTGGAAATCCTTTCAAAAATCACAGTTGAACATGTGTAGCGCAAAATAGTGAAACATGGTCTGGCAACAGAGGGTGACAAAAGCTGCAGGTAGGCTGGCAGCGAAAGGGTTAAAACACGAGGATGTATGCCATCTGGTCCCGGTGATTTATCGATTTTTATCTGCTTAAGACGTTGCTGGCCTTCTTACTTGGTTAGACCAGTGACATTTAATGGAAGGTTTGGGTAATTCATTTGTAAATATAGAAGAATGGAGTTGTTTAGTAAATTTTCTTTCTCCTCATTCCCCTCTATAGGTGTCCCCTCCTTGCTTTTCAGGGGGCCCACACCCTCCGGTTTGTATCTTTTACTGTTTATGTAGCTAAAGAATAATTTGAGGTTAGTTTTACTCTCTTTGGCAATCAGTATTTCTGTCTCCAGCTTTGCTGCCCTTATCTGTTGTTTATTTTCTTCTTTATAGTTTTTTAATGCTTCCACTGTCCCTTCCTGCTTTAATCGTTTTTTGTTGTTTATTGCCCCTTAATCTTTTTGTTTAGCCACATTGGTTTACATGTGTGTCTAATAGTTTTATTCCTGTAAGGTATATATCTATCACAATGAAAATTAAGGATTTATTTGAAAGCATCCCATTTACTGTCCCTGCTTTTGTTTTTCCAGCCAATGCAGTTTAGGACATCTCTAAGCTGGTCAAACTTTACCTTTTTGAAGTTCCGCGTTTTTGTGGCTCCTTGATAAGGCACCCTAGTGAAAACTAAGTGGAAATTAATGATATTATGATCACTACTTCCAAGGTGTCCCCAAACCTGTACCTTTATTACTTTGTCTGGTACATTGGTTAGTATTAGGTCACACAAAGCTCTCCCCCTTGTTGGAGCTTGTATTTGTTGGGAAAGGTAGCCATCTTTTGTTTAAGATAAAAAATATTACTTTTATGCAAAACACATGTTTCAGCGTCCCAGTCTATATCTGGGTAATTAAAGTCCCCCATAATACTTACCTCATTTAGTTTAGCGGCTATATCTATTTGCCTTAGCATCACATTTTCTGTGTATTTGAATATATCTAGAGGCTTGTAGCAAACCCTCATCAGTATTTTATTTTTGTTTCTCCCTCCATGGATTTCTACCTATGCAGACTCCACATGGTCATTCCCCTCCCATATATCCTCCCACACAGTGAGCTGTAGAGAGGATTTTACAATTAAGTAGACTCTAGCCCCTTTGTGTTTTTTATGGTCCCTCCTACACACACACAGTAGCCCTGTTGGTTTACTGCCCAGCTTTCATCCAGCCAGGTCTCTGTTACCCCCACTATGTCATATTGTTCTTCTGCTATTATCAGTACTAGTTCATCCATTTTATTAGTCAAGCATCCAGCATTTGTAAGCGTGCATTTCAAATGCTTATGATAATTTTGTATATTGCCCTTATTCCTGCTAGATGTTCTAACCCCTCCCCCTCTCCACCCCCAGTTTCATGTCTACACCCACTGTCACATTCTTTCCTAACTTCCCCTTTGTAACTGCTTTTACCCCCCCCCCCAACATCTGTATATGAAGCTAGAGCTCTCCTTAAAAAACAAAAATAACAAGCCCAAATTCCTAATTTTAACTTGAAAAGGAGTGAACTTTAGTAAATGTCACCTTATTTAACCATCAAAGTCTTCTTCTCTTTGTGGATACATCTCTAACACTTAAATTGATTAAGCAGGGGACAAAAAAAGGGTACTTACCGACAGTCCAGAACTCACCTGATTGCTTTATCGGGTCCCCGCTGCAGGACAAAGGGTAAGTACCCTTTTGTTTAGTTTTTCTCCCTGTTGAATGACTTTAATAATAAAATTACGTAACGGTCACTGATACATTTGTACCTTTGGTACAGACATTATACCTTAAAGAAAAGGGAAATTCTTTCACTATAAAACAACATGAATCGGTTAAAGGGCCCTCTATCCTTACATAAAATGATTTAAATGATTTAAAGAGTAAATATTCTTTTTCTTCAACCTTTGTTTTTACCAAAAGACAGAGCGGGTCGAATTGGACCTGGAATTTGCAGATATTCTGTTTTGACCAAACCAAATTAGCTACATTCTGGTTGACTCTACCTTTAAAGCCAAATGAGAAGCTACTCATAAAGTTTTAAAGCGGTCCTTCACTCTGAATAAGAGTCTATCTTATATGTTTCCCACACCCTGTACATACAGATTGCCCACATTAAAAATCATCCTACCTCCATCTACTGCATGTTACAAGCCTTTAAACATCCAAGATGGTGGCTCATGGAACATCAGGCAGAAGTGCCTTCTGGCTGTGCTGCTCTGCATTCTGGGATTCCTGACCTTTTCCTGACCTCCGCTCTGCTCTGTCTGAGCAAAGCACAGCAATGTATTTTATCGCACTCTCCTCTCCTCAGTAAGTGTGATGCGGCATCCGTACCCTAAAGTCAAGATGGCGGCACCCGAGCAAAGTGAGGGAAAGAATAATAAGTAGGTGACTAAAATCTTAAAATATATTAACTTTAGATGCTGGGGAATCATTTTTTAAGGGTTTTCAATAAATCATGGTGAAGGTCCGGTTTAAGTGCATTCCACATTGCAACGTGTCATATGTGCCTCCTTCACGGTATGGTATGGAAGAACCGAGGACCAAGCTTCCCTTGCACAGGGTTATTAGAATGGCAGAGAGGATGTTCTTCTACAATACAAACACAGAATTAATTCAAGGGCAGCAAAAAGTGTTGGTGATATATCTCAAAAGGTCTCACTACGTAGGACATCCAGGCATAAGTACTGTTTTTATCCTATGGGCATCCAACAATTGAAGAAATAACTTATTTTTATATACCAATTCCAGAATTTAGTCACAAAATGAAAAGTGTGTACAGTTTGGAATAGATTGTACTATAAAATATAGTAAATAAATATACTAAATATACTAAATATACTAAAAATATACTATATTTTTTGGTCCATGAGATTTACCTGAACATATGACACACCCAGCGTTTAGACAAGAAGAATAAATAAGAAAAAAAATATTCTGAACAAAATGGTGTGCTAAAATCCCTGTCCCAATCACCCCATTACCAACAGTGTGCAGAATCCCGCCCATCACCGCCTTACCGTCAGTGTGTGGCTTCCCGCTTTGCAGGCAGTGTGCGACATCCCCTATTGCAAGCCATGTGCGGCATCTGCTGGTACTAGCCATGTGCGCCATTCCCTGTTACAGGCAGTGTGCGGCATTCCCCTATTACAAGCCATGTGTGGCATCTCCCTATTACAAGCCGTGTGCGGCATTCTCACATTACAGGCTGTGTACGGCATGCCCCGTTTACAGGCCGCATGCGGCATGCCCTGTTACGTGTTGCCATGAGACACAGACAGACACACACATACAAACACATCTTACTGACATCCACTGCCACAATCATGTTCCCAGCATGTAGCACTAGTGTGGCCTTTAACTTGGGCCAGAGCCCATTGTTTTCAATAGAAGCTGGCTCTATACATGCAACACCCTCCTACGGCCAGGAACCAGTACTACTCGTCAGGAACATGTGTGTGTGTGTGTGTGTGTGGCGGATGCCGGTAAGGTGTGTGCATGTGTGTGTGTCAGCAGCCATGGGAGCTCCTGGAATGTTTTTTTTTTTTTTTTAACATTCGCCCCTATAAGACACACCAACATTTTCCCCCAGTTTAGGTAAGTCTTATTGAGCGAAAAACAATGTAAATTTATCAAATTTAAGTGCTGCAGCATCATATGCAGATGTCAATGTTAGGTTTCTGTTTAACTTGTATATTCCTCCGATTATCTTCCCTTTTCCCAAAAAACCTTTTAGGTATATATTCATTTACTTGGCTAAATAGATTCTGATTCTGTTTTTTTACAATATTTTTTATTAGATTTTACTACAGTATCTATTTCAAAGTTGATTCTGTCATATTTTATCTATTGCAGTACCATACACACCAGTGATGGTTTTATGCATTAATGCATTACAGTATTATACATAGAACTATTCGGTCATCATTCAATGAATCCAGGAAACCCAGGAGTGCATCAGAATAAGAAAAATCACCCCTAACCTCTATACTAGACACTAGACAGAGCCACATCTTCCCAGATCCTTATTGCAGCTTTAAAGTGGATGGAAACTCATATTTGGGTTCACCAAACAATGTGTGGCCCCTCTCCACCCGAGCTGCCGAGCGCTGCTGTTGCCTTAGCAGTGGCCTGGTTTTGAAAGAAAACGCGCTCCCCCAGCAATTTTGAGAGCGATGACCGGCTCTCTCAAAATTGACGCTGTCCTGAGTTATGGTCCTAGCCCTGGGAGCACCCCTATTGGGGTTGCCCCACTGTGTGAAACCCCCCAGGTCACCTGATCTGACTCACCCTTTCCCGGTCCTACTGCACATGTGCAGCCTCTCGGGCCAATCAGCATGCTCGGATCCGCTTATGCACCTTAGTCTAAGAGTTTGTCTAAGGTGAGCGGAACCAAGCACGCTGGCGGTTGCATCCCCCTCCGCTACCCTCTAACAGGGAGTGTGCCTGTGCCGGCCATTCACAAATGCCTGGTGCAGACATGCATCCTGCTAAAGGGATAGCGAGCCGCTGCTCGCACATGCGCCATTGGACCGGGAAAAATGGTGAGTTTCTGGGCAACTTGGGGGTTTCACATACTGGGGCATCCTGATTTTGTATGCCCTGGGGAGTGGGTTTTGGTCCATTTTAAATAGTTTATTATTCACATGAACCTTGCACAGCATCACAAGTTATATTATTTTTGCTCCTCAATACACAATTTAACGTGACCCCCCAGCAGCTTTTTCATGCATCTAACGGTGGGCCCCATGTACTTATAATTTATGAGAAAAGAGTATATGAATATTAGATTCCAAAAAGCAAGGGAGCCTCCCACCAGACCAGGATCGCACTACAGAACCACTAAAAGTAAAGCTAATGGGGCTGCCTAACCACCGTGGTTGATAACATCACCATTTACATTATCTATAAAAGATTGCGAAGTTAACTTAAGCAATTTAAGTTAAATGAATTATTCATCAGGTACATTTTTCCATATGAAATATAAATATAATGATCACTGAGTAAGGATATATATATATATATATATATATATATATATATATATATATACACACAAATTTCACAGCTATACAAAACCGAAGGCTGGCAGGGGGACTATGGATACTGGGCTGGAGCAGGGCTTGTGATTAAATTTGAGCAGTAAACTGGAGGATGGAGAAAGGTTAGTGGAACTGGTACTGAACCGGTGATTAGGTTGTAGGTGGTAGCACATCTGCAGGTAATGAAGGAACAGGAGGTGAATGTAGCAAGTCTAGATCACAGAAGGACAATTTGATAACGGAACAGTGAGGCTTGTCTGTGGACAAAGGCTGCTAAATAGCTGCAGCTGGGCAATTACCTGGGTGAGGGGGTATTAGATGGCCACCTGCTGGTGAATACAGATACACACAATTTCAAGGAAAGGAATGTGCAGTGCCACCAGCAGTCTACTAACCTAAATGGCAACAAGGGTCCCATCTTCAAGTGGACCAACACCCATTTTAGACTAACTGGGTGTTCAGCTCAATTGAATCCCCTTTCCTTTCTGACTGCCTCTGCACCCTCATTTCAATAGGTCCTCTTTTCTTACATTTTTCCTACTCTGCACAATCCTTTAATGACCCCCCCCCCCTTGCAGACACTTTTTTTGGTTTTCTCTATCAAAGACCCGCCAATTGGATATTTTCTGCTTTAATATTCAAAACTGACACACAGAGGCTCTGTACCATTATGAGGTTCTTTCTGCTTAGCTCAATAAATGGCAGTGTGCTACCTATAGTGTTTAGTGCGCATCATGACAGGTGGTGTAAAACCACACCCTAAACTGTAGAATGTTGCTTGTTGTAATGGTACTTGTATTGGTATGCAAATGTAATGTAATTCTATTCAAAAAATAGCAGTGGATTTTAGAAATAAATAATAAAACATGCAACTAATAAAGAACTGCACCAATCTGGCCAATTAAATAGTTTTAGTAGTAGTTTTACATTTAGTTTTATGATAAAAAGCAGAGTTAGTATGGCTTCCATATTACCCCCTGGTATTATCATAAGACAAAATAAAATACCTAGATAATTCAAATAGTGGTCCCTGGTAGACACAATGTTCATAACACCATCTGCAGATCTTAATGTCCGAAATCCATCCTGGAAAGTAATTAGTTTGGCCCCTGACTTTTCCCTGTTGCAGAAACACACTGAGGCATAAAGGATAATTTGCTTTTCCTCTCTAACGATACCTTACTAGAATGGACAGGAGAAATATATTTTTTGCAATGAGTTCCTAAACACCGAACAAAGATCGTTATAGATAGACTGGGATTTATGGCTGCAAACATCAACTACATATCAAATGGTAAATGTTTAACTGCAACATACAGGCTGTTTTGCGTGCTTACATTTTCAAATTTTTCCAGATATGTATTTTATTTATTAATCTTGTTAGGCCCAGGCTAATAATTATTGATGGTTAGCTTCTCATCCAAGGTGGAAATTGCTGGAGAGGGAGATAAAGTCACCCCCAAGAATTTAGTATTGATCTCATTCTCCATCCTTTGATTCAAATGAATGAATGTCTATAGACTATAGAAGATTCCCGACAAGCTTTTATTGACTCCAGTGTTATGGGATCTAAACTACTAATAGAATATGTAAATAATCCACATACCAGTCTGTAGAATTGCCCCATTGCAGGAGCAGGGGAATTTGATTTTTCAATGAATGTTTTTTTTCTACATTTTATTATAAGCAGAGTGAGAAAAAATGTTCAAAACTTCTTACTGCCTAAAAATTGAAAATCACTTAAAGGAGAAATTGTGTAATATTAAAAATACATGTAAACACGTTCGCTAATGAGAGTAGGCATCACTTATACACCCGAACTGAATAAAACTCCCACCAAGATTGTGGTTGATTCTCTCATGGTAGCAATAAAATCCCGGGTTGACAGGTTTGACAGAGCCTGTCACCCCGTATGTCCTTTTCCTTCCATTAAAAGAAAGAAAAATAAGCTTGACTGGATATTTCTTGATGCTGGGTGTATAAGTGACCCCTCCCCCCGCCATCCAACAAATTTATATGGACTTTATACATTGGGCCATTTTTCGCGATAGAGCTACTTTAAGTAACCTCCCTATGTGGAAACATCCTAAACCAAACCTGCAGTGAAGGCCTATTCTGAAACATTTCCAGCATACACAAAGAAATAAAATCTGAATGATTTGGGGATTTTCTGGAGAGCTACTTTCTAACTGGACCACAAGGAGAGCAATGCTTGTCCAGAGAAATGTATTCCTTCTAAATGTAGAATTTAACTGATAAGTGGCGGGACAATGATACTCAAAACCAAAAAGTCCCAAGTCCCTGCTTCCACTACATCACAATTCTATGTGTAGTACTCTTCATATCCACATAAGTTCATATTTCACAATCACTCCATAGCCACCTCCTGTTGTCCCCAACTTAAAAACATCCGCTGTGTCAGGACCAGAGAGTACTTTAAGTGCACTCTCTGCCCGGGGGGTAAAAGGTTTGGCCAGAGCAATGACACGGAGACAAAAGATATGCTTAAAGGTTTTATTAATGGCAAGGATAACAAAAAACTCTTATATTCAGATACAGGGAAAAAACTAACTAACAAAAAATACCAGATAACCAAACCCCTAAGGTGCTGGAGCACTCACCCAGGGTCCTAGGGCAGATGCAGGCAGTCTCCAGACTCCTGACAGGAACAGACTAAAGATCAGAACTCCAGATACAAGCACATGGATCCACAGACAAAGAGGAAGCACAACAAAATCCTGCTGCACCTGGTGGAGGGAAAATCTCCCTTAAATAGCACACACACCAGGTGCAGCAGATGAGAGAGCAACAAGCGCTTTGCTGCCACTCTCTGGAGGTTGGAGGGACTGCCGCTGGGGTGAGCAGCCGGAGCTCCGCTGACACCCGCTGGTGGCTGAAGGAACTGCAGATGGGAAAACAGCTCCCAGCCACCAGTCGGGCGCCAGCTGAACCCGGGGACCTTACACTACCCCCCCTTTCAGGAGCGGGCTCCTGAACGCTCCCCTGAAAGAAAAAAACTCTCCCCTGAGAACAGTACCAACAAATCAAAATCAAGTCCCAAAAAAATGTCCAAAATTTGTGTACAGATCCCACCTCCGGGATCCACAGAGGAGCCAGAGTCCATCGGAGTAGACATCCAAATAACTGGCAAAGTTTCACTGGGCCCGGATGCAGGTTCCAGACAGGGCCCGGGTGCAAGACAGGGCCCGGGTGACGGTTCAAGGCAGGGCCCGGGTGACGGTTCAAGGCAGGGCCCGGGCGACGGCTCAAGGCAGGGCCCGGGCGACGGCTCAAGGCAGGGCCCGGGCGACGGCTCAAGGCAGGGCCCGGGGGGCCCGGGTGACGGCTCAAGGCAGGGCCCGGGTGACGGTTCAAGGCAGGGCCCGGGTGACGGTTCAAGGCAGGGCCCGGGTGCCGAGCCAGGGACAGGCTGGAAGCAGGGCCCGGGTGCCGAGCCAGGGACAGGCTGGAAGCAGGGCCCGGGTGCCGAGCCAGGGACAGGCTGGAAGCAGGGCCCGGCTGCAGGCTCGCTGAGGGACCCGGCTGCAGGCTCGCTGAGGGACCCGGCGGCAGGCTCGCTGAGGGACCCGGCAGAGGGCTCAATGGCTGGGGGCCCAGCAGAGGGCTCAATGGCTGGGGGCCCGGCAGAGGGCTCAATGGCTGGGGGCCCGGCAGAGGGCTCAATGGCTGGGGGCCCGGCAGAGGGCTCAATGGCTGGGGGCCCGGCAGAGGGCTCAATGGCTGGGGGCCCGGCAGAGGGCTCAATGGCTGGGGGCCCGGCAGAGGGCTCAATGGCTGGGGGCCCAGCAGAGGGCTCAATGGCTGGGGGCCCGGCAGAGGGCTCAATGGCTGGGGGCCCGGCAGAGGGCTCAATGGCTGGGGGCCCGGCAGAGGGCTCAATGGCTGGGGGCCCGGCAGAGGGCTCAATGGCTGGGGGCCCGGCAGAGGGCTCAATGGCTGGGGGCTCGGCAGAGGGCTCAAAGGCTGGGGGCCCGGCAGAGGGCTCAAAGGCTGGGGGCCCGGCAGAGGGCTCAATGGTGTGGGGCCCAGCGGCGGCTGACTCACGGTGGGGCCCAGCGGCAGCTGACTCACGGTGGGGCCCAGCGGCGGCTGACTCACGGTGGGGCCCAGCGGCGGCTGACTCACGGTGGGGCCCAGCGGCGGCTGACTCACGGTGGAGCCCAGCGGCGGCTGACTCACGGTGGGGCCCAGCGGCGGCTGACTCACGGTGGAGCCCAGCGGCGGCTGACTCACGGTGGGGCCCAGCGGCGGCTGACTCACGGTGGGGCCCAGCGGCGGCTGACTCACGGTGGGGCCCAGCGGCGGCTGACTCACGGTGGGGCCCAGCGGCGGCTGACTCACGGTGGGGCCCAGCGGTGGCTGACTCACGGTGGGGCCCAGCGGCGGCTGACTCACGGTGGGGCCCAGCGGCGGCTGACTCACGGTGGGGCCCAGCGGCGGCTGACTCACGGTGGGGCCCAGCGGCGGCTGACTCTACCATGGGACGCTCTGGAGGCAGGCTGGCATCGACCATGGGACGCTCTGGAGGCAGGCTGGCATCGACCATGGGACGCTCTGGAGGCAGGCTGGCATCAACCATGGGACGCTCTGGAGGCAGGCTGGCATCAACCATGGGACGCTCTGGAGGCAGGCTGGCATCGACCATGGGACGCTCTGGAGGCAGGCTGGCATCGACCATGGGACGCTCTGGAGGCAGGCTGGCATCGACCTCAAAGACCGGATCATCGTCGTCAGAATCTTCGTAGAACCAGGCATCAGGGTCCTGGTTACTAGTAGTAGCCACCGGTTGGTTCCGAGATGAAGCAGGAGACCCCTGATCCAAGGCCCCAGGTGAAGCACACAGCACCTCAGAAATCCCCCTAGAATCTACAGATCTGGCTAAAGGGACAGTAGATGGGGGAATCTGGACAGGAACACTGGGTTTAATTAGACAGGGCTGCTTAACCTGTGGCAAAAAGGGATTTATATCAAAGGCTACGTCCACCAAGATCCTAATTAGGGGTTGAGCCGATGGGAAGACAAAATCTCCCCGATCAACCAAGGAGTGAATAAGGTTGATAAGGTCTAAACACATGGGTAAACACAAGGGAAAAAACTAACTAACAAAAAATACCAGATAACCAAACCCCTAAGGTGCTGGAGCACTCACCCAGGGTCCTAGGGCAGATGCAGGCAGTCTCCAGACTCCTGACAGGAACAGACTAAAGATCAGAACTCTCAGACAAAGAGGAAGCACAACAAAATCCTGCTGCACCTGGTGGAGGGAAAATCTCCCTTAAATAGCACACACACCAGGTGCAGCAGATGAGAGAGCAACAAGCGCTTTGCTGCCACTCTCTGGAGGTTGGAGGGACTGCCGCTGGGGTGAGCAGCCGGAGCTCCGCTGACACCTGCTGGTGGCTGAAGGAACTGCAGATGGGAAAACAGCTCCCAGCCACCAGTCGGGCGCCAGCTAAACCCGGGGACCTTACACGCTGCATTTGTCCCTTTCTCTCACCTGATCATATCCTGAGTCTGCTGTTCGCCATATTCACTTTTCCTCTCACTTTTCGAGTGCCATTCCCCTCTGTCAATCCCTCCAATGGATACCTGTCTCTCAGAGAGTTCAGTTCAAACTTGATCTGGGTAGCTCACGGCAAGCGTCCTCTGGTCCCTTTGGGCGGCACTCTCTGGCTGGCTGACACAGGGCGTTTGGTATCCCAGCACTGCTTGCAAATGTCTAAGCATGCGGGGGGTTGCCTTAAGCACCTCCCTCGCTTCTCTTCGGCTTTGCGGTCGTCCAATCATGTGTATGTGCCGCTGACAGAGGACTTTGCTTTGAGGAGGCTCTGCACTGTCTGCTCAATGTCTGACTACATCTCTGCTTAACCCCTTGGATACCTCGTAATCTCTGGCTTCCTGGTTTGACTTTTGGCTATCCCTGACCACCCATCCACTCCATCCCTGTGTTTTGATCGGACTGATATCTTGTGTATGACTCTGGCTTCCTGACCATCCTCCTGTGTGCCCTAGGTTCACCTGCTTTCATCGGAAGCTGGCATCCTTTGCGCTACCTAAGTCCTGGGGGCAACCATGTCCGTTGAGGTGTATCCAGCGTCCCAGCAAACAGGGGCTGGTCAATAGACAGAAGCTGTGGTGGAGACTGGGGGTAGGCAGCTCACCCGAAGGTGGGTGTTCCGCAGGGAATTATAGGTGCCTTCAACTATTAGTTTAAAAAAGGATAACACATGGGTGCTTTCAACTATTGGTATAAGTGGACACTAACACAGAGGTGCCTTCAACTATTGGTATAAATTAGCACTAATACACAGGTACCTTCAACTATTGATATAAGTGGGCGCTAACCTAGAAGTGCCTTCAACTTCTGGTACAAGTGGGCACTAACACACAGGTGCCTTCAACTATTGATATAAGTGGGCGCTAACACACAGGTGCCTTCAACTGTTGGTATGAGTGGGCACTAACACATAGGAGCCTTCAACTATTTGGTATAAGTGGGCAGGAACACAGAGGTGCATTCAACTATTGGTATAACTGGCCATTAGCACAGAGGTGCCCTCAATAATTGGTATAAATGGGCGCTAATGCAAAGGTGCCTTCAACAATTGGTATAGATTAGTGCTTACACACAGGCGCCTTCAACTATTCATATTAGTGGGTGCTACACACAGGTGCCTTCAACTATTTGTATAATTGGGCAATAACACACGAGTGCCTTCCACTATTGGTATAAATTAGCACTAACACAGATGTGCATTCACCTGTTGGTATAAGTGGGCACTAACACACATGTGCCTTCAAATATTGGTATGCATTAGCACTAACACAGAGGTGCCATTAACTAACTATTGGTATTAATTTGCACTGAAGGCACCTTCAACTATTGGTATAAATAAGCACTAAAACACGGGTGCCTTCAACTATTGGTATAAGTGGGCACTAACATACAGGTACCTTCAACTATTGCTATAAATTAGCACTAACACGGAGGTGACCACTATTGGTATAACTGGGCACTGACGCACAGATGCCTTCAACTATTGATATAATTGGGCACAAGCACACACATGCTTTCAACTATTGGTATAAGTGGGTACTAACCCAGAGGTGCCTTCAACTATTGCTATAAATGGCGTCAGAGCACTGACACTGCAGTGGTATCAGAGTTCTGACACTGAGATGCTATTACAGAGTACTGACACTGAGATGCTATTACAGAGTACTGTTACTACTGCAGTAATATCAGAGTACTGACGCTGAGATGCTATTACAGAGTACTGTTACTGCTGCAGTAATATCAGAGTACTGACACTGAGATGCTATTACAGAGTTCTGTTACTGCTGCAGTACTATCAGAGTAATGACACTGAAATGCTAATACAGAGTACTGACACTGCTGCAGTACTATCAGAGTACTGACACTGACTTGGAGAGCGGTCAGCGGTGGTGCAGCATGATATATTGGGGTCATGTGTCCCGCTGGGCCAGTGGTGGGGAGAGAAGGAAGAAGACTGATTGGCTTCCGGGTTCAGGCTGAGCGCTGAACGAGTGCACAAATTTCAGGTTCGCCTAACCATATTAACAAATGTTCTTTGGACTTGCACTTATAAACTGAACTTTTCTTGCATACTTCACAAAAAGGGTCAATCTAAAAATGTTCCCAATAAAAGGTAACAGTAAACCATAATTACCAGCTTGTCATTTTCAGAGGGAGCAATTAGGAATAGTAAGTTTTACTGTGTTTTATAGATGCTCCTGATTAAGAAGGAACTAAAGTAGAGTCATCACTTTTGGTTACTTCGTATGACAGCAAATCATGTGACCACCAGCATCCATGTGTTTGATGTGCACACAGGAATTCCGATTGGCCACCATCATGTGATTGACAATTATACTATGAATCAGAAAGTGGTAAGCATTGGCTGACTTGTCTTGTATAACTAACCCATCTCCTAAAATGTGTAGAGCCTTTCTAGACAGAGGAATGATTCACAGACAAGCATCATATGGCTACAGCGTTACATCTAACGCACTTGTCCTCAATCTCTCTCGACAGGTATATAGACAGATCTCAATATAAACGATTCTAGGAATATTAGAGACAGAAAAGACAAATAAGACAGTAAGACTGACAAGTATGCCATACAAGTAGTAGAAACTACATGTATGTATATGTATATGTACCTAATGTAGATACTGCTGTGTAGGGGGGGGGGGGGGGCAAACAAATATTAATTTTGGCTTTGGAAGTTTAGAAAGCCTTTTGGTTTACAGCATTTTGAACACATTTAGCAGTATACATTTTCGGTTACATTTATACAAAGAAAAAGGTCAATATGAATGAGATTTATCAGCAACACACATCTCTTTTGTTGCGAAATATGGCAAAAAGCATATAACTGTTGTGCAAGCCAATTATCTTATAGCAAAAATCTTTAAGTACTCTTATCTTACTAAAAGAACTCTTATCGCCCTGAAGTGCAATCATGCTTGCCTTGTGCTCTTTTACTTTTATAGGTGAGCTTAAAATCAATGCCAAAATTATTTTCTTTGCCACAATACACATTTGAGTCTGAATAATGGATGAATTGCAGCAATGTGCCTATTTCTTTTTTTTTTCTATAGTAAAGTAAAATGGCAAAAAAGACTATATTTATTTTTCACCCAGGAGCAGAATCACTGCAAAACTTATATATATATATATATATATATATATATATATATATATATATATATATATATTTGACTTAAAATATTCCTAATAAAAGGTAACAAAAAAGAAAGAAACACAGGCCATAATAAATATCAAACTGCTAAATGAATGGTATATTGTAGGCAAAACATATATAACTGCAGGATCATCATAATGCATTTTAATATTTCCAGTAAATATACAAACACTTAAAAACACTAAAAGAATTTCAGAGATCTTAGATGGGGTACCCAAATAGCAGGAATAGTTAGTCAATCAATAAAAAACTCTAATAGTATACCAATATTCCCAACTGCTTAATAATCCACTATCTATCCTTTAAACAGAAGCCAAGCTCATTGATTTGTCCAAAGTGCAATAAAAAGTTAGGTAGTGCTAGATAATAAAAATCAATTAAAATAGTTATTATAAAGTGCTGCATTGCCACTTTAACACACCCAACCTGACATGTGTACATGCCTCACAACAGGGATGCTGCCAGAAAGGCCACCAGTGTGAACACACTGAAGAATATCTGCACTTAACCCCCCCCCCCCCAATCAGACTCAGCATGTTCCGTGGTATGTAAACACCATTTCCAAGGAGATATTACCTTCCTGTAGCCTGCATCCAGTATTTATACAGAGGAACCCACCTTAATCAGCTCCAAAGTGAAGAAAGCTGCTGCTACCCATGAGGGGCAGGGTTGACGCAGCTGCTGACATCTGGTGCCAGTCTGTGGATGGAGCACAATCAGGAAACGTCTGCTTCCTTGGCAACACAGTGCATGCACCAGCCTGGCCGTTGGCCCCACCCCCGCATGATGTGGCTGCTGACACACAGAGACGGTGCAGCCGGTGGTCATCAGGAGAGCGTGCACACCGTGGGACACAGAAACATTTATTTTAGGTAAGTCAGGGCAGAATTCATGCTGGAGAAAGCACAGCAATTGTTAAAAACAAACCATACATAACAGAAAGTACTCAATTATATATTCAAAACATCTTGCATCTTGGCCTATATATATTTTACCATTTTTTAAAAGGTAAAGAAAAAAAAAGTTAAAATGTCTAGCTTTGGCTGGTGGCATGGTGGATAATTTGAACGGATCATAGCAGAAATGTCTGGTGCAGGCATACACCCCAGGTAAAGGTACAGCGGGGTCTTTTAGACTCTAGGGAGGTGGTTGCTCCTTTTAAAACTATCTAATGAAAATAAGGACTGTTTTCTGCTATATTTCAAAATAAGGCATGAGTTAAAATAAGGTGTGATTCAGTAAACTAAATCTTGAGTTTCGCAGTCACAGTATTGCCTCAAATCGACATCTGTTAGTAATGGTGTCCATGAGTACACAAACCGACTGGCCTATAAGGAGAAACCTAGTGTACCAATGCAAGCTGATTATTTAAGAACAGACATTCAGCACCATTCAATACATGTTTACTGAAAGGTAACAGTGGCAAGTAAAAAAAAAGAAACCGAGGCAGACACTAATGTCAGAAAAGTGAGGCAAAATGGCACATCATTTTTTAAAAGGTGTCAATTTTTAAAAAGGGCTCTAGGTCTTCTCCAGGTAATTATAGACCTGTAAGCTTAACATCCATTGTGGGAAAAATGCTTTTATCAAGGACAGAAGCTTCCAGACTCAACTGTTTGTCTTCTATGAGGAGGCGAGTGGAAGCCTGGATGTGGAGACAGCTGTAGATATAGTTTTTCAATATTTTGCAAAAACATTTGACACTGTCCCTGGTCCCCCAGGCTTGGGTGGGGGGGGGCTTTCCACCCAAGAACTACACCCATATCTATGCCCACCGCTATCCCATGGTGCTTCTAACTAAAAAAAAAAGCTACCAGAGAAAAAATGAGGCTCTCTCCTATCCCCCACCCATTCCTCACCTATCCCCAACCCCCCACCAGGAGGAGGCCTTGCCCGGAGCTCCCCATGCCGCCGCCTCCTCCTCGAATCTTAAGTGAGAGATGGGCGGGATCTTTCTTTATGATTCACTGGTGGTAGGTGAGTCAGGCACACATTTACAATGAAAGTCGTAAATTTAGGGGGTGCATCGGGGCCCAGAAGCAGTGATCGCTGAATTAAATGTGATCCTAGTGCAAATATTAAATGGGACCCTTTTCATGGTTCATGCAGTAAACTTTTTCTGTCTTTTAATTGAATGGAGCTAAACAACTAAAGACTGAATCAGCAAAGAGGAATGGAGCTTCATTGCTCTAAATAATGGCAAGTGAGCATATAATAAATATGGTAGAGAAGCAACAATAGTAGAAAAAACACAGAGCTTGCTAGTAGTAGTGAATCAGAGTTCTATTAGGTTCATCTGAGCGTGCATGCTCCTCCACCGTGCGACTGAACAACCACCTATACTGATAGCCCCGGCGGTCTGAATGTGGAGTTTGACCTTAATTGTTTTATTGAAAGTTCTTAATAAGCATTTTGGTATTTTTGCTGTCTCTATTATATTTATATCTTTTATGTATAATTTTTTGGGGTATTTGGTGTGAAACAGTTTTCACCTCGCCAGGGTTTCACTTTAAATGTATTTATTTTTTTAAATATAATAACATTTTTTCAAGTCATTTGCTTTTAATTCTACGTCAGTAATAGTTTTGCTTTGAGGCTTTGCTTTTAATCATTTATTGCTAGAAAGCCTCTTTAATGAGTCATACAGACTTAAATTTGTGCCCTGAGCAGGCTTCATAGTGGAGCTTACTGATATGAGAACTATGATTGCCCGCTGTGATTGGCCTTATTGGCATATGGCACATAGCTGCCTGTTGCAATCGGGGCTTTGAAAAGGCCCCATGTTAACCGATTCTTAATGGATGAGCTGTGGGACAGCAACTGCTGCGTGATAGGCTGTAAATTTCAATGTGCCGATTGCTGTCATGCATATTGGGCTAGCTGTTAGATCTGTCAGAGCTTGCATTGATTATAACCATGCTGCTGCGAACGCGAGTGTGTGTTTACTTTGGCTGCAAGTGCGATTGGCCCACTGTTTCCAGCGAGTGACCAGTGAGTAAGTTGTATCCTGTGATCCTTGTTGTGATAGGTAGTGAGGTAGACGTGCCGCACATGTTCCACCTAATGAGGCACTTTCGACGACTCTTGACCCGCCCCTTCTTCTTGATTTGTTGGTTGGCGGGAGGTGTGACAGTGATGTGTCAAAGGGAGGAGGCGCTGTTAAGCTTTATCTCCTCACTTCCTTGTTTGCATATGACAGACGTGTGCATCATGTGACTCACGCGTCACGAGCTTTTCCGGATTAAATACCGGCTTCATTCTATACCGAGCATCCAGGCAGATGTCTCTATGGCGACGAAACATGCATCGGATGTGCTCAGTTTTTTGTGCGCTGTTCTAATTGGTGAGGGTGTGATCAACCCTTTTACATTTGAGGACCCCTGGAGGTGAGAACTGTGCGAGGACTGTGTATTTATCAAAGCACCTTTTTAATCTGTGTTTCCCTGGTTTTTAAAATTTGGGAATTGAGAGTGTGAATCATCAGATTTGATTAAGGGGAGATCCCTTGACCTAGTGGTGAATTTGTTACTCCTTGGTTGACATCCATCCCGTAAGAGTCTAGCAGTATAGGTGGTGGTTTAGTTGCACGGTGGAGGAGCATGCGCCTTGGGATGAACCTAATAGAATTCTGATTCACTACTACTAGCAAGCTCTGTGTTTTTTCTACTATTTATGGACTAATTTTATTGAGACAAAGGACTCTATACACGTATTATTACTTATTATTATGCAGCGCGCTATTTGCTCCTTTTATTTACTAGAGAAGCAACAATGATGGGTCCCCTGCCCTTCTGTGTCCCAATGGGGTTGAACTCCCTGCACCCCTGAAGTTACGCCCCTGCCCAGAAGCTTAGGGGGGGCCCATTATAGTGGCTCCTGTACCTTATTTATCAGATTTGTGCTTACTTGGCCTTTTTTAGATAAAGGAAGCTCCATTTGTTTCTGTAATTTCAGTCTTAAAGCGGAACAAAACCGATTATTTTGATTTTCCTGGGTTTCTCTCTGTTCTCCCAATTCGGGTTCCCCCGTTGTGTGAAATCCCAAGAAAGCCTATAATCCTGATTGGCTGACCTTGGAATCTTTTACAGACAATGGCCTCGATTCAATAAAGGTAGAAAATTCTCATGGTAGTAAAAGATTAAATTCATGAGAAAAAAGCCTGAGAATTTCACTGTTGCTGAATCACTAGCTAAGAAAACAATGAAAGTCAATGACACTTTTTTACTCTTAAGAAAAGTAGAGAACTGTTTACTCTTTTCTACACTCTAGTTAAAGCTGGCATTGACTTTCATTGTCTTTTTATCTAGTGATTCAGTAACAGAGACATTCTCAGGCATTTTTCTCATGAATTGAATTTTATACTACCATGAGAATTTTTTTCTACCTTTATTGAATCGAGGCCATAGTGGCTGTATGGGGCCCCAAATTTTTTAGCGGCGGCCCTACTGTCCCTTATAGACACTTATTGGGGAAACTGAGATATTCGGGGTTAGAAAATACAGTTTGTAACTGGATTGAAAACTGTCAGAGAGGGATCGTGTGCAGAGAGTTGTGGTTAATGATACCTAGTTACCAGTTGTAAGCAGTGTACCCCAGGGTTCAGTGCTGGGCCTACTATTATTCAACTTGTTTATAAATGATATAGAAGAGGGCATTAAGAGAACTGTCTCTATCTTTGCAGATGACACAAAGATATGTATCACAGTGCAGTCTGTTGAAGACGTTCACAAGCTTCAGGCTGACTTGGACACTTTGAGTGTCTTGGCATCCATTTGGCAAATGAAGTTCAATGTGGTGAAATGTAAAGGCATGCACTTGGGATCTAATAATCTGAAGGCGACATATGTCCTCTGGAGTAAAACTGTGAGTCAATAGTTGAGAGGGATCTGGGGGTACTAGTAGATCACAGGCTAAATAACAGCATGCAATGTCAAGCAGCTGCCTCCAAGGCCATCAAAATATTTTCAGGCATGGAATCATGGGATAGGGATGTAAAATTGCCTCTATAGAAGGCATTGGTGCGCCATCACATGAAAATCCTGTCCAAAGGGGGGTTATTTAAGAAATGCTAACGCCATGTAGTACCACGTAGCATCAGGTGAACGCCGGGCGCAGTATGTGAAAACCATATATATGAAAGCCAAACTGGTGAGTGCCTCTAATAGCATCATGTAGCGCTGAATGTATTACTAGTGGTTAGGGATGAGCAAATCAAATCTCACAAATCCGAATTAGTTGCAAATTTCAGGAAAAAAGATTCACAACAAATCCGAAAATCTCTGATATTCGATTGCGCAAATCACTTTCTTCAACTCCATTTAGTGCGGTCCAGGCAATTTAAAATGGTGGATCCACATGTCAGGACATGTCCCATGGGGCAAAGAATCCTGGGAAGGCATCACATGCAGCCAGCCCCCCGGTGATGTCACAGCCCTTTATAAGTGGCTCATTTCAGCAGTGTATTGTGGCAAGAACAGGTCAGGGAGAGATAGAGACAGGGAGAGAAAGAGCCAGGGAGAAAAAGAGACAGTGAGAGAAAAAGACAGTAAAAGAAAGAAACGGGGCAAGAAAGAGAGAGTGAAAGAAAGAGACAGAGAGAGACAGATTGACAGTGTACAGTGTGTTTGCATTTGGTTTTATGCAGAGGTCTTGAAAGCCAAGTTAGGTTTCAAAGCCACACTCCTAACCAAATATATCTACCTCATGCTTTTTACAAAAACCTTGTTTTAAAGCTTACTGTAGTGCATTTAACTTGCTCTCGGGGGGGGGGGGGGGGGGGAATCCCATTTAAGGGCATCTGAGAGTTGCATTTGGTTTTACACCTGCCCAAAAATATCCACCTCTTGTATTTGTACCAAAACCTTGTTTTAAAGAGTGCTGTAATGCATTTAACTGACCCCAACTGGGGGCATCCCATTTAAGGGCATCTGAGAGTTTTTGGATTTGGTTTTATGCCCATGTCTTGAAAGCCTAGTTAGTGTTAAAGGCCATACACCTGGCCAAAAATATCCACCTCTTCATGCTGCTGCCAACTCCAGGGTGTGTCTTTCAGGCCATATATGGGCTCCTTATGCTGCTGCCAACTCCAGCGTGTGTCTTTCAGGCAACATATGGGCTCCTCATGCTGCTGCCAACTCCAGTGTGTCTATGTGGGCTCCTCATGCTGTTTGCCAACTCCAGGTTGTGTCTTTCAGGCAATATATGGGCTGCTCATGTTGCTGCCAACTCCAGGGTGTCTTTCAGGCAAAATGTGGTCTCCTCATGCGGCTGCCAACTCCAGGGTGTGTCTTTCAGGCAATATATAGGCTCCTCATGCTGCTACCAACTCCAGTGTGTGTTCTGGACGATATATGGGCTCCTCGTGCTGCTGCCAACTCCATGGTGTTTTTCAGGCAATATTTGGGCTCTTCATGCTACTGCCAACTCCAGGGGGTGTCGTTCAGGCAATATGTGGGCTCCTCATGCTTCTGCAGAATCCAGGGTGTCTTTCGGGCAAAATATGATCTCCTCATGATGCTGCCAACTCCAGGGTGTGTGTTTCAGGCAAAATATGATCTCCTCATGATGCTGCCAACTCCAGGGTGTGTGTTTCAGGCAATGTATGGTTTTCTCATGCTGCTGCCAACTCCAGGGTGTGTCTTTCAGTCAATATATGGGCTCCTCATGCTGCTTCCAACTCCAGGATGACTTTCAGGCAATATATGGTCTTCTCATGCTGCTGCCAACTCCAGGGTGTGTGTTTCAGCCAATATATGGGCTCCACATGCTACTATCAACTCCAGGGTGTTTTCAGGCAATATATGGGCTACCTATGCTGCTGCCAACTCCAGTGTGTCGGTCAGGAAATATATGGACTCCTTGTGCTGCTGCCAACTCCAGGGTGTGTCTTTCAGGCAATATATGGGCTCTTCATGCTGATGCCTCTCAAGGCTCTGTCATTGTGCCGCACTGTGACAGCGATTCTAATAGCAATGCCTCTGATCTGCATGTCATACTTCTTCACAGTATTATTTCACTAACCCAGCATGCATCCTCTGTGTGTTACTGCAAGGCAAAATGTTCTACAACCCTATTGAGGCCCTCAGTATGCCAGAAATAGCAGTTTTTAATAGCTATTCACTGCAAATAAATTCGGACCAAAATTTTGTTTCAGGAAATTCGGTGAATCGAATTTTTTTTAAATTCGCTCATCTCTACTAGCGGTGGCTCAGTGTCAAGTGCCGGCACTGTGTATTCAGCAGTGCCATGTAGCACCTGTTGCTCAGCAGCGTTATCCCATACATTCTTGTGTATAAATAGCGTTTAAATTAATTATTTTACTCAATTTTAGGATTAAATTATTGTGTATTGTACAACCTCTCCTGCACAGGAACCAAACACTTATATTGTTTTTTATTAGTTCTTTTTCTGTGCAGGTTTGCCATTGCAGTGTCATTTTTACAGTGTTAAAACAATAGGATGCCATGTGTGCTCGCTCTGGTGCTTGTGTATATGTGTTGAGAAACAGACTTTTTTATATAGCGTCCGGTGCAGGATGCTAAAGCACCCAGGATTAGGATGTGGGTGCTGGTTTTGTGTTTTTTGATTTTCCTAAATATGGGCTTCAACGCCGAGTGCCGGACACACTTAACTGGCGCTACCTATTTTTCACTGCAGGGTTGTCCTGTTATATGTGGTGTTGCTCTAGGCTGCTTTTCCGTGGGGGAAACTACATATGCATTGATTGCGGGAGAATGATTCTACAGCGCCCTCTATACATCACATTTATCAATGCTGGACAGGGTAATACTGTACCACTTGTCCAGCCACTATGCTAGGTTATAGGGCCAGACACCCGCTTGCAGCATCTACTAAGCGCTGCTACATAAACGCTCAAATGGCAATATCTTAAATGATGCTGATCTTAAATTAGCCTCCATGTTATGAAGAATGATTACAGGAATTAAATCTGTTTAGTCTTGAGAGCAGACGTTTAAGGGGGGCATAATTACCTTGTGTAAATATATAAATGGGCAATACAAAATATACGGGGAAACATTATTTCAGGTAAAATCCTCTATAAAGACAAGGGGGCACCTCTGTCTTGGAAAAAAAAAAGATTCAACCTCTGGAGGCAACAATCTTTTTTTTACCATAAGTACTATAAATCTGTGGAATAGCCTCCCACAAAAGGTTGTTACAGCATCAACAACTGACAGCTTCAAAAAAGGATTAGATGCTTTTCTAGCAAAAAGTAACATTAACAGTTACTATAAGCCGTTATCAGTTAAATAAATAACTAAATAATTAAAAATAACTTTTCCCAACCGCTTCTCTTGGTTGAACTTGATGGACATATGTCTTTTTTCAACAGTAACTATGTAAATATGTAATATCTCCAAACTTGGTTTATATATATTTTTGTGTTCCTCAAGTGTACTGTATTTGTGCTGTTAATGCCAAATACTGAACTTTTTCTACTTTTATCATGTTTTATTAATTGATTAATACTTATACCTACTTTAAAAAAAAAAAATCACCTGCACTAAGGGTTGTAGATATATGACAGCTAAACCACACCCAAATCTTATCAAGTTTAGCAATGTAGGCTTTTAAGTGTAAAATAAAAGCATATTATTTTTCTCAGGTAGCTGATTCTTAAAGCTAATAAAGGCCAACAATCTTTGAGGCAAAATGTTGAATTGCTAAGGGAAGGAGCATAGAGGGCCATGTCTCGCTCCTTCATTGATGTGTGATATAAAATATTTTCTCCCTGGAGGACCACCATTACAGTATGCCAAGGAAATAGAGGATGGGACCTGTGTTCAATACAGATGCTGGCGGGGCGACTACTAAAGCTGTCTCTCATCATCAGATAATCACAGCCCACCAAACCAGAAGGAAAGCAAGATTGGGAGACGATGAGTGCAGTTATATTTTAATAAAAAAATGATTTTTCTTATAAAACACAACTTTGCCCATTCCTGAGATGGACTGTGTATGACCACTGTCCCATCACACATTTAAAAGGCAGGTCTCTAGTGGAATATTTGGCATAATTATCCATCTTTAATTCTTCTCGCTTTACAGGCTGCTAGTTTTAGTGGCCAAAAGTATTTGCTGAGAACGTCAGCTTTTATTTTAAGAGAGGTGGCAGTGTCATTGATGCCAACAGAAATGATCATTAATCCCATTACATTTTGTGCGCCCTAGTCAAGCATGCAATAATGCAGTTAGTGAAATTTGGCTGCAAAATGCACTTTTACCCTAACACTCTCATCTAGACCTTTGTACAACACTATTCCAAACTGTAGTTAATTAGTTTGGAAGAACTTTTGTTTATTAAAGCTCAAACAAAATAGAGTAATTCAATCATGCCATCGTGAGCGGCATGATTCTTAACAACTTTGCTCGTGCTAAGCTGTCCACTAATATAAAAAATGTGTTCTCGTCCAGTTTTTCACGTAAAAAATGGGGCTGTGAATCACACAAATTGTAATTTTTGCAGGATTTTTCGTTGGGAAAATTTGATCCTAAACGAAAAACCGCTTTGCTTGGACGAATCACACAAGAATGAAAAATGTCCAAAATTTCTTTTCACAGGGAAAATGAGGGAATAGGAGCTCTGAATAAACCATAATTTCTGCCATTTCTTCCAAAAACCACATTGAAGAAATTCCAGCAAGAACCTATAGCATGGTGATTAGGGATGAGCGAATCGATCCGGACGAACCCGGATTCGATCCGAATTTCAGGAAAAATTCGATTCGGATCGAATCCGAATTTCCCCGCGATTCGATCACTCGAAGTTTTCCTTTAACATCCATTCATTTACATTTACAGGCATTCTAAGATGGCGGACGGGACATGTCTGGACATGTATCCCGCGCCAGTGCAAGCTGGGGCAGTCACATGCAGCCTATCAGCAGCCAGCAAGCCCGGTGACGTCACACAGCGGTATTTAACGGCGGCCATCTTGCTTTTCCTCATTTCTCTATTGCATTCGTGAGAGACAGAACGCTGTGTAGCTGAGGGACAGACAGGGACAGGCTGGAGACAGGCAGGGACAGACAGGGACAGGCTGGAGACAGGCAGGAGACAGACAGGAGACAGACAGAAAGTCAGCGAAAAACAGGGAAAGGAAGGGAAAATCAGAGGCTGTCAGTTTTTTTTTTTTTTCATCCAGCCTGACAGGCTTTGTTAGCGTTTTCAGGCTGCTTATACTAACTGTGCATATATACTGAACTGATCTTAAGTCTGCTGTGAGGCATCCCATTCTGTGACTAAAGCAGCCTCTGTTTAAGACCATATAAGCATTTGCTCTTATCATATTTGAAATTAGGCCTGATAAAGACACTTTTGCTGGGCAAAGCACTACTGGACCCTGCCAGGTGCACTCCTATTTGGGGCATCCCATTCTGTGACTACAGCAGCCTCTGTTTAAGACCATATAAGCATTTGCTCTTATCATATTTGAAATTAGGCCTGATAAAGACACTTTTGCTGGGCAAAGCACTACTGGACCCTGCCAGGTGCACTCCTATTTGGGGCATCCCATTCTGTGACTACATCAGCCTCTGTTTAAGACCATATAAGCATTTGCTCTTATCATATTTGAAATTAGGCCTGATAAAGACACTTTTGCTGGGCAAAGCACTACTGGACCCTGCCAGGTGCACTCCTATTTGGGGCATCCCATTCTGTGACTACAGCAGCCTCTGTTTAAGACCATATAAGCATTTGCTCTTATCATATTTGAAATTAGGCCTGATAAAGACACTTTTGCTGGGCAAAGCACTACTGGACCCTGCCAGGTACACTCCTATTTGGGGCATCCCATTCTGTGACTACACCAGCCTCTGTTTAAGACCATATAAGCATTTGCTCTTATCATATTTGAAATTAGGCCTGATAAAGACACTTTTGCTGGGCAAAGCACTACTGGACCCTGCCAGGTGCACTCCTATTTGGGGCATCCCATTCTGTGACTACAGCAGCCTCTGTTTAAGACCATATAAGCATTTGCTCTTATCATATTTGAAATTAGGCCTGATAAAGACACTTTTGCTGGGCAAAGCACTACTGGACCCTGCCAGGTGCACTCCTATTTGGGGCATCCCATTCTGTGACTACAGCAGCCTCTGTTTAAGACCATATAAGCATTTGCTCTTATCATATTTGAAATTAGGCCTGATAAAGACACTTTTGCTGGGCAAAGCACTACTGGACCCTGCCAGGTGCACTCCTATTTGGGGCATCCCATTCTGTGACTACAGCAGCCTCTGTTTAAGACCATATAAGCATTTGCTCTTATCATATTTGAAATTAGGCCTGATAAAGACACTTTTGCTGGGCAAAGCACTACTGGACCCTGCCAGGTGCACTCCTATTTGGGGCATCCCATTCTGTGACTACAGCAGCCTCTGTTTAAGACCATATAAGCATTTGCTCTTATCATATTTGAAATTAGGCCTGATAAAGACACTTTTGCTGGGCAAAGCACTACTGGACCCTGCCAGGTGCACTCCTATTTGGGGCATCCCATTCTGTGACTACAGCAGCCTCTGTTTAAGACCATATAAGCATTTGCTCTTATCATATTTGAAATTAGGCCTGATAAAGACACTTTTGCTGGGCAAAGCACTACTGGACCCTGCCAGGTGCACTCCTATTTGGGGCATCCCATTCTGTGACTACAGCAGCCTCTGTTTAAGACCATATAAGCATTTGCTCTTATCATATTTGAAATTAGGCCTGATAAAGACACTTTTGCTGGGCAAAGCACTACTGGACCCTGCCAGGTGCACTCCTATTTGGGGCATCCCATTCTGTGACTACAGCAGCCTCTGTTTAAGACCATATAAGCATTTGCTCTTATCATATTTGAAATTAGGCCTGATAAAGACACTTTTGCTGGGCAAAGCACTACTGGACCCTGCCAGGTGCACTCCTATTTGGGGCATCCCATTCTGTGATTACAGCAGCCTCTGTTTAAGACCATATAAGCATTTGCTCTTATCATATTTGAAATTAGGCCTGATAAAGACACTTTTGCAGGGCAAAGCACTACTGGACCCTGCCAGGTGCACTCCTATTTGGGGCATCCCATTCTGTGACTACAGCAGCCTCTGTTTAAGACCATATAAGCATTTGCTCTTATCATATTTGAAATTAGGCCTGATAAAGACACTTTTGCTGGGCAAAGCACTACTGGACCCTGCCAGGTGCACTCCTATTTGGGGCATCCCATTCTGTGACTACAGCAGCCTCTGTTTAAGACCATATAAGCATTTGCTCTTATCATATTTGAAATTAGGCCTGATAAAGACACTTTTGCTGGGCAAAGCACTACTGGACCCTGCCAGGTGCACTCCTATTTGGGGCATCCCATTCTGTGACTACAGCAGCCTCTGTTTAAGACCATATAAGCATTTGCTCTTATCATATTTGAAATTAGGCCTGATAAAGACACTTTTGCTGGGCAAAGCACTACTGGACCCTGCCAGGTGCACTCCTATTTGGGGCATCCCATTCTGTGACTACAGCAGCCTCTGTTTAAGACCATATAAGCATTTGCTCTTATCATATTTGAAATTAGGCCTGATAAAGACACTTTTGCTGGGCAAAGCACTACTGGACCCTGCCAGGTGCACTCCTATTTGGGGCATCCCATTCTGTGACTACAGCAGCCTCTGTTTAAGACCATATAAGCATTTGCTCTTATCATATTTGAAATTAGGCCTGATAAAGACACTTTTGCTGGGCAAAGCACTACTGGACCCTGCCAGGTGCACTCCTATTTGGGGCATCCCATTCTGTGACTACAGCAGCCTCTGTTTAAGACCATATAAGCATTTGCTCTTATCATATTTGAAATTAGGCCTGATAAAGACACTTTTGCTGGGCAAAGCACTACTGGACCCTGCCAGGTGCACTCCTATTTGGGGCATCCCATTCTGTGACTACACCAGCCTCTGTTTAAGACCATATAAGCATTTGCTCTTATCATATTTGAAATTAGGCCTGATAAAGACACTTTTGCTGGGCAAAGCACTACTGGACCCTGCCAGGTGCACTCCTATTTGGGGCATCCCATTCTGTGACTACAGCAGCCTCTGTTTAAGACCATATAAGCATTTGCTCTTATCATATTTGAAATTAGGCCTGATAAAGACACTTTTGCTGGGCAAAGCACTACTGGACCCTGCCAGGTGCACTCCTATTTGGGGCATCCCATTCTGTGACTACAGCAGCCTCTGTTTAAGACCATATAAGCATTTGCTCTTATCATATTTGAAATTAGGCCTGATAAAGACACTTTTGCTGGGCAAAGCACTACTGGACCCTGCCAGGTGCACTCCTATTTGGGGCATCCCATTCTGTGACTACAGCAGCCTCTGTTTAAGACCATATAAGCATTTGCTCTTATCATATTTGAAATTAGGCCTGATAAAGACACTTTTGCTGGGCAAAGCACTACTGGACCCTGCCAGGTGCACTCCTATTTGGGGCATCCCATTCTGTGACTACAGCAGCCTCTGTTTAAGACCATATAAGCATTTGCTCTTATCATATTTGAAATTAGGCCTGATAAAGACACTTTTGCTGGGCAAAGCACTACTGGACCCTGCCAGGTGCACTCCTATTTGGGGCATCCCATTCTGTGACTACAGCAGCCTCTGTTTAAGACCATATAAGCATTTGCTCTTATCATATTTGAAATTAGGCCTGATAAAGACACTTTTGCTGGGCAAAGCACTACTGGACCCTGCCAGGTGCACTCCTATTTGGGGCATCCCATTCTGTGACTACAGCAGCCTCTGTTTAAGACCATATAAGCATTTGCTCTTATCATATTTGAAATTAGGCCTGATAAAGACACTTTTGCTGGGCAAAGCACTACTGGACCCTGCCAGGTGCACTCCTATTTGGGGCATCCCATTCTGTGATTACAGCAGCCTCTGTTTAAGACCATATAAGCATTTGCTCTTATCATATTTGAAATTAGGCCTGATAAAGACACTTTTGCAGGGCAAAGCACTACTGGACCCTGCCAGGTGCACTCCTATTTGGGGCATCCCATTCTGTGACTACAGCAGCCTCTGTTTAAGACCATATAAGCATTTGCTCTTATCATATTTGAAATTAGGCCTGATAAAGACACTTTTGCTGGGCAAAGCACTACTGGACCCTGCCAGGTGCACTCCTATTTGGGGCATCCCATTCTGTGACTACAGCAGCCTCTGTTTAAGACCATATAAGCATTTGCTCTTATCATATTTGAAATTAGGCCTGATAAAGACACTTTTGCTGGGCAAAGCACTACTGGACCCTGCCAGGTGCACTCCTATTTGGGGCATCCCATTCTGTGACTACAGCAGCCTCTGTTTAAGACCATATAAGCATTTGCTCTTATCATATTTGAAATTAGGCCTGATAAAGACACTTTTGCTGGGCAAAGCACTACTGGACCCTGCCAGGTGCACTCCTATTTGGGGCATCCCATTCTGTGACTACAGCAGCCTCTGTTTAAGACCATATAAGCATTTGCTCTTATCATATTTGAAATTAGGCCTGATAAAGACACTTTTGCTGGGCAAAGCACTACTGGACCCTGCCAGGTGCACTCCTATTTGGGGCATCCCATTCTGTGACTACAGCAGCCTCTGTTTAAGACCATATAAGCATTTGCTCTTATCATATTTGAAATTAGGCCTGATAAAGACACTTTTGCTGGGCAAAGCACTACTGGACCCTGCCAGGTGCACTCCTATTTGGGGCATCCCATTCTGTGACTACAGCAGCCTCTGTTTAAGACCATATAAGCATTTGCTCTTATCATATTTGAAATTAGGCCTGATAAAGACACTTTTGCTGGGCAAAGCACTACTGGACCCTGCCAGGTGCACTCCTATTTGGGGCATCCCATTCTGTGACTACACCAGCCTCTGTTTAAGACCATATAAGCATTTGCTCTTATCATATTTGAAATTAGGCCTGATAAAGACACTTTTGCTGGGCAAAGCACTACTGGACCCTGCCAGGTGCACTCCTATTTGGGGCATCCCATTCTGTGACTACAGCAGCCTCTGTTTAAGACCATATAAGCATTTGCTCTTATCATATTTGAAATTAGGCCTGATAAAGACACTTTTGCTGGGCAAAGCACTACTGGACCCTGCCAGGTGCACTCCTATTTGGGGCATCCCATTCTGTGACTACAGCAGCCTCTGTTTAAGACCATATAAGCATTTGCTCTTATCATATTTGAAATTAGGCCTGATAAAGACACTTTTGCTGGGCAAAGCACTACTGGACCCTGCCAGGTGCACTCCTATTTGGGGCATCCCATTCTGTGACTACAGCAGCCTCTGTTTAAGACCATATAAGCATTTGCTCTTATCATATTTGAAATTAGGCCTGATAAAGACACTTTTGCTGGGCAAAGCACTACTGGACCCTGCCAGGTGCACTCCTATTTGGGGCATCCCATTCTGTGACTACAGCAGCCTCTGTTTAAGACCATATAAGCATTTGCTCTTATCATATTTGAAATTAGGCCTGATAAAGACACTTTTGCTGGGCAAAGCACTACTGGACCCTGCCAGGTGCACTCCTATTTGGGGCATCCCATTCTGTGACTACAGCAGCCTCTGTTTAAGACCATATAAGCATTTGCTCTTATCATATTTGAAATTAGGCCTGATAAAGACACTTTTGCTGGGCAAAGCACTACTGGACCCTGCCAGGTGCACTCCTATTTGGGGCATCCCATTCTGTGACTACAGCAGCCTCTGTTTAAGACCATATAAGCATTTGCTCTTATCATATTTGAAATTAGGCCTGATAAAGACACTTTTGCTGGGCAAAGCACTACTGGACCCTGCCAGGTGCACTCCTATTTGGGGCATCCCATTCTGTGACTACACCAGCCTCTGTTTAAGACCATATAAGCATTTGCTCTTATCATATTTGAAATTAGGCCTGATAAAGACACTTTTGCTGGGCAAAGCACTACTGGACCCTGCCAGGTGCACTCCTATTTGGGGCATCCCATTCTGTGACTACAGCAGCCTCTGTTTAAGACCATATAAGCATTTGCTCTTATCATATTTGAAATTAGGCCTGATAAAGACACTTTTGCTGGGCAAAGCACTACTGGACCCTGCCAGGTGCACTCCTATTTGGGGCATCCCATTCTGTGACTACACCAGCCTCTGTTTAAGACCATATAAGCATTTGCTCTTATCATATTTGAAATTAGGCCTGATAAAGACACTTTTGCTGGGCAAAGCACTACTGGACCCTGCCAGGTGCACTCCTATTTGGGGCATCCCATTCTGTGACTACAGCAGCCTCTGTTTAAGACCATATAAGCATTTGCTCTTATCATATTTGAAATTAGGCCTGATAAAGACACTTTTGCTGGGCAAAGCACTACTGGACCCTGCCAGGTGCACTCCTATTTGGGGCATCCCATTCTGTGACTACAGCAGCCTCTGTTTAAGACCATATAAGCATTTGCTCTTATCATATTTGAAATTAGGCCTGATAAAGACACTTTTGCTGGGCATAGCACTACTGGACCCTGCCAGGTGCACTCCTATTTGGGGCATCCCATTCTGTGACTACAGCAGCCTCTGTTTAAGACCATATAAGCATTTGCTCTTATCATATTTGAAATTAGGCCTGATAAAGACACTTTTGCTGGGCATAGCACTACTGGACCCTGCCAGGTGCACTCCTATTTGGGGCATCCCATTCTGTGACTACAGCAGCCTCTGTTTAAGACCATATAAGCATTTGCTCTTATCATATTTGAAATTAGGCCTGATAAAGACACTTTTGCTGGGCAAAGCACTACTGGACCCTGCCAGGTGCACTCCTATTTGGGGCATCCCATTCTGTGACTACAGCAGCCTCTGTTTAAGACCATATAAGCATTTGCTCTTATCATATTTGAAATTAGGCCTGATAAAGACACTTTTGCTGGGCAAAGCACTACTGGACCCTGCCAGGTGCACTCCTATTTGGGGCATCCCATTCTGTGACTACAGCAGCCTCTGTTTAAGACCATATAAGCATTTGCTCTTATCATATTTGAAATTAGGCCTGATAAAGACACTTTTGCTGGGCAAAGCACTACTGGACCCTGCCAGGTGCACTCCTATTTGGGGCATCCCATTCTGTGACTACAGCAGCATCTGTTTAAGACCATATAAGCATTTGCTCTTATCATATTTGAAATTAGGCCTGATAAAGACACTTTTGCTGGGCAAAGCACTACTGGACCCTGCCAGGTGCACTCCTATTTGGGGCATCCCATTCTGTGACTACAGCAGCCTCTGTTTAAGACCATATAAGCATTTGCTCTTATCATATTTGAAATTAGGCCTGATAAAGACACTTTTGCTGGGCAAAGCACTACTGGACCCTGCCAGGTGCACTCCTATTTGGGGCATCCCATTCTGTGACTACAGCAGCCTCTGTTTAAGACCATATAAGCATTTGCTCTTATCATATTTGAAATTAGGCCTGATAAAGACACTTTTGCTGGGCATAGCACTACTGGACCCTGCCAGGTGCACTCCTATTTGGGGCATCCCATTCTGTGACTAAAGCAGCCTCTGTTTAAGACCATATAAGCATTTGCTCTTATCATATTTGAAATTAGGCCTGATAAAGACACTTTTGCTGGGCAAAGCACTACTGGACCCTGCCAGGTGCACTCCTATTTGGGGCATCCCATTCTGTGACTACAGCAGCCTCTGTTTAAGACCATATAAGCATTTGCTCTTATCATATTTGAAATTAGGCCTGATAAAGACACTTTTGCTGGGCAAAGCACTACTGGACCCTGCCAGGTGCACTCCTATTTGGGGCATCCCATTCTGTGACTACAGCAGCCTCTGTTTAAGACCGTATAAGCATTTGCTCTTATCATATTTGAAATTAGCCTGATAAAGACACTTTTGCTGGGCATAGTACTACTGCATCTTTATTGGGGGGCATCCCATTCTGTGACTAAAGCAGCCTCTGTTTAAGACCATATAAGCATTTGCTCTTATCATATTTGAAATTAGCCTGATAAAGACACTTTTGCTGGGCATAGTACTACTGCATCTTTTTTGGGGGGCATCCCATTCTGTGACTAAAGCAGCCTCTGTTTAAGACCATATAAGCATTTGCTCTTATCATATTTGAAATTAGCCTGATAAAGACACTTTTGCTGGGCATAGTACTACTGCATCTTTTTTGGGGGGCATCCCATTCTGTGACTAAAGCAGCCTCTGTTTAAGACCATATAAGCATTTGGTCTTATCATATTTGAAATTAGCCTGATAAAGACACTTTTGCTGGGCATAGTACTACTGCATCTTTTTTGGGGGGCATCCCATTCTGTGACTAAAGCAGCCTCTGTTTAAGACCATATAAGCATTTGCTCTTATCATATTTGAAATTAGCCTGATAAAGACACTTTTGCTGGGCATAGTACTACTGCATCTTTTTTGGGGGGCATCCCATTCTGTGACTAAAGCAGCCTCTGTTTAAGACCATATAAGCATTTGCTCTTATCATATTTGAAATTAGCCTGATAAAGACACTTTTGCTGGGCATAGTACTACTGCATCTTTTTTGGGGGGCATCCCATTCTGTGACTACAGCAGCCTCTGTTTAAGACCATATAAGCATTTGCTCTTATCATATTTGAAATTAGGCCTGATAAAGACACTTTTGCTGGGCAAAGCACTACTGGACCCTGCCAGGTGCACTCCTATTTGGGGCATCCCATTCTGTGACTACAGCAGCCTCTGTTTAAGACCATATAAGCATTTGCTCTTATCATATTTGAAATTAGGCCTGATAAAGACACTTTTGCTGGGCAAAGCACTACTGGACCCTGCCAGGTGCACTCCTATTTGGGGCATCCCATTCTGTGACTACAGCAGCCTCTGTTTAAGACCATATAAGCATTTGCTCTTATCATATTTGAAATTAGGCCTGATAAAGACACTTTTGCTGGGCAAAGCACTACTGGACCCTGCCAGGTGCACTCCTATTTGGGGCATCCCATTCTGTGACTACAGCAGCCTCTGTTTAAGACCATATAAGCATTTGCTCTTATCATATTTGAAATTAGGCCTGATAAAGACACTTTTGCTGGGCAAAGCACTACTGGACCCTGCCAGGTGCACTCCTATTTGGGGCATCCCTTTCTGTGACTACAGCAGCCTCTGTTTAAGACCATATAAGCATTTGCTCTTATCATATTTGAAATTAGGCCTGATAAAGACACTTTTGCTGGGCATAGCACTACTGGACCCTGCCAGGTGCACTCCTATTTGGGGCATCCCATTCTGTGACTACAGCAGCCTCTGTTTAAGACCATATAAGCATTTGCTCTTATCATATTTGAAATTAGGCCTGATAAAGACACTTTTGCTGGGCAAAGCACTACTGGACCCTGCCAGGTGCACTCCTATTTGGGGCATCCCATTCTGTGACTACAGCAGCCTCTGTTTAAGACCATATAAGCATTTGCTCTTATCATATTTGAAATTAGGCCTGATAAAGACACTTTTGCTGGGCAAAGCACTACTGGACCCTGCCAGGTGCACTCCTATTTGGGGCATCCCATTCTGTGACTACAGCAGCCTCTGTTTAAGACCGTATAAGCATTTGCTCTTATCATATTTGAAATTAGGCCTGATAAAGACACTTTTGCTGGGCAAAGCACTACTGGACCCTGCCAGGTGCACTCCTATTTGGGGCATCCCATTCTGTGACTACAGCAGCCTCTGTTTAAGACCGTATAAGCATTTGCTCTTATCATATTTGAAATTAGCCTGATAAAGACACTTTTGCTGGGCATAGTACTACTGCATCTTTATTGGGGGGCATCCCATTCTGTGACTAAAGCAGCCTCTGTTTAAGACCATATAAGCATTTGCTCTTATCATATTTGAAATTAGGCCTGATAAAGACACTTTTGCTGGGCATAGCACTACTGGACCCTGCCAGGTCCACTTCTGTTGGGGCATCCCATTCTGTGACTACAGCAGCCTCTGTTTAAGACCGTATAACCATTTTCACTTATCATATTTGAAATTAGGCCTGATAAAGACACTTTTGCTGGGCAAAGCACTACTGGACCCTGCCAGGTCCATTCCTGTTGGGGCATCCCATTCTGTGACTAAAGCAGCCTCTGTTTAAGACCATATAAGCATTTGCTCTTATCATATTTGAAATTAGGCCTGATAAAGACACTTTTGCTGGGCATAGCACTACTGGACCCTGCCAGGTCCACTTCTGTTGGGGCATCCCATTCTGTGACTACAGCAGCCTCTGTTTAAGACCGTATAAGCATTTGCTCTTATCATATTTGAAATTAGCCTGATAAAGACACTTTTGCTGGGCATAGCACTACTTGTCCCTGCCAGGGCATCCCATTCTGTGACTAAAGCAGCCTCTGTTTAAGACCATATAAGCATTTGCTCTTATCATATTTGAAATTAGCCTGATAAAGACACTTTTGCTGGGCATAGTACTACTGGATCTTTTTTGGGGGCATCCCATTCTGTGACTAAAGCAGCCTCTGTTTAAGACCATATAAGCATTTGCTCTTATTATATTTATATTATAAGACACTTTTGCTGGGCATAGGCTTACTGCTGCCTGCCAGGTGCACTTCTGTTGAGGCATCCCATTCTGTAACATAGCATACCCCTCTTTATTTACACTAAGCAGCTCTCTTATTTACACTAAGCAGGCCTGTTGGAGGCTGAGTGTTACTGCTCACTTTTGGTGTGCATTATATTCTGTTTCATATAGACCCACCGCTGCCCGGGGGATCTTAAAATATCACCTACTCCCACGCCAGTTAGACTATGTCGGGCAGACAAGTGCCTGGAAGTGAAAAGAGGAGTGGCAGAGGCCAAGATTCCGCAGGCAGAGCTCGCATCAGACTGGGGGCCAGTAGCAGCAGGAGTCACGCTGAGAGACCTAATCTGCCAGTATCTGCTAGCGGTCGGGTCTCCACCAGTAACGCATCTGCCGTGGTAGATTGGTTGACGCGCTCATCAACAACATCATCACAACTTACGTCTGAGACCCCCAGTCTAGGGTCGGTAGGTTCCTCTGACACAACCCTGAGTTGGCATGCCCCGAGAGCAGTCCCTGTCCTCCCATTGCCTCTGTCCTACGCCGTTCCCTCCCCCAGCGACGTATCCTATGCTTTGGGTTCAGCTCCACTCTTTAGTGAGGAGGACCATCAGATAGAGGACAGTCAGCAGCTACTGCCCAGCCAAGAAATGGAGGTGGCTTCTCTAGCTAGGCAGACAGATAGTGATGTGGACAGTGTCGTGGGTGCTGCGAGCGTTCCAGCTCCTGCGCCAGACACTGTTGACGAATCCACGAACATCAGTGACGTACAGCCACAACTCGGTGATGATGATGATGACGATGAAGCCGATCGCACTTGGGAGCCGGGTGATGAAGGGGCTTCATCGTCATCATCAGGAGAAGAGGGGCGCAGGTTGCCCCGGAGTCAGCAGCTGAGGCAGCAAGGTGGTAGCAGTCAGCATGGGGGCACAATTCCAAAGGCTGGAGCCGGCCGGGGCCGGGGCCGGGGTAGAGCACCTGCTGTGCGGCAGTCTACCTTATCGGGAGGTAGTGGAGCAGGGGTTCCTGGAGTTGGCAACAGCAGCAGTGAATCAGTGAGGCCAGGGGGTGGGAAAAGTAGCTACTCGGCAGTGTGGCAGTTTTTCCTGAGGCATCCGCAGGAGGGTAACATGGCCACATGCAAGATATGTAGGCAAAAGGTGAAGCGTGGCCAGGGTCCAAATGTTGGCACCACGGCCCTGCGTCAACATATGATGCGTCACCATAAACCGACCTGGGAGAACCGAGGCTCCCAAGGGGTGGTCCAGTCTGCTTCCTCACCAAGTGAGCTCCCAATTTCTGCCAGCCAAGGCTCCAGCACCTCAGCCGAAGGCAGCTGTGCGTCATACCCATCCTCTGTCGCTCCTGCTCCTCCTCCTCCTCCTCCAAGTCATGCATCCCGCCAGCAATCCATCAGCGAAGCCATGTCCAAGAGACAGCAGCATGCGCCCACTCATCCTACGGCGCAGAAGCTGAATGTGCTCCTGTCCAAGTTGCTGGTGCTGCAGTCGCTCCCTTTTCAGGTGGTGGAATCTGCACCTTTCAGAGAACTGATGGCTTGTGCCGAGCCGAGGTGGAGAGTCCCAAGCCGTCATTTCTTTGCCAAGAAGGCAGTACCAGCGCTGCACACTTTTGTTGAACAGAAGGTGGGCCAGTCCTTGAGCCTGTCGGTGTGTAGCAAAATACATGGCAGCGCCGACATCTGGAGCTGTAACTACGGTCAGGGGCAGTACATGTCGTTTACGGCCCACTGGGTGAATGTGGTCCCTTTGCAGCAGCAACTTGGACAGGTCACGCCGCTTCGGCCTCCGCGCTCTCTGCCCATTGGGCCTGTGACACCGTGCGACTCGGCCTCCTCATCCTCCGCCATCTCCTCACCCTCCACTGTTGGCTCAAGTCTCAGTGCCCCTCCAGTCTACCATGTGTGCAGGGCACGGAGGTGTCACGCAGTGCTTCACATGGTTTGTCTTGGCGAACGGAGTCACACAGGGGAGGAACTGCTTAAATGTATTCATCAGGAAATCCAAACATGGCTTACTCCGAGAAAACTTAAAATGGGAATCATGGTTACCGACAATGGGAAGAACATTTTGTCTGCGCTGCGCCAAGGAAGCCTGACCCATGCCCCCTGCATGGCTCACGTCTTCAATCTGGTTGTCAAGCGGTTTCTGAAGTGTTCCCCCCATCTGCAGGACATCCTAACAACTTCACGGAAACTTTGCATGCACTTCAGCCACTCCTACACCGCCAAACACACCCTTCTTGAGCTACAGCGTCAGAATGGTATCCCCCAACATAGTCTGATTTGCGATGTTTCCACCCGTTGGAATTCCACCCTTCACATGTTGGACCGATTATATGAACAGAGAAAAGCCATCACGGATTTCCTGATGATCCAAGCAGATAGGGGGACTCCCCTGTGTAACTTCAATGTCAACCAGTGGCAGCTCATACGTGACACTTGCCGTTTGCTCAGGCCCTTTGAGGAAGCCACTTTATTTGTCAGTCGGCAGGATTACGGGATGAATGACGTGATTCCACTGCTTCATGTACTACAGCACATGTTGGAAACCATGGCTGGTCAGGGCACTGGAGACATGGCGTTTACATCTTACGGCCACATGAACCCCGTTGGAGCTGAACTGGAGGAGGAGGAGGAGGAAGAGGAGGAGGAGGAGTTGCCCAGCGAAACACAGTTTAGGCTTGGCGAAATGGCTGGTTTATCTAGTCAGCGGACAGGAGAGGAGGAGCAGGAGCAGCCAGAGGAGCTAGAGGTTTTTGAGGAAGGAGAGACAGAGGACCCGGGCACACCGTGGCAGTATGCAGTGGAGATGGAGACAGGTAGTCCATCCGAGTCACTTGCGCAAATGGCACGAAGCATGCTCACATGCTTGCGTAGTGACCCCAGAATTGTTTCCATCTGTCGGCGGGATGACTTCTGGCTGTCCACCTTATTGGACCCTCGCTTCCGGCACAAAATGGGGGCATTTTTTAAACCCACCGAGAGGGAGGACAAACTCAACTACTACAAAGACATTCTACGTAGGCAGTTGGCCGATGCCTATCTGCGCCATGGTCCATACTCTCGCAGGTCTGACTCGAGGGGACCTCTGCGCTCACCTTCCACTGCCATGGCCACTGGGGGGGTTGGCAGCAGCAGCAGCAGAAGCTCCATCAGCAGCAGCAGCCTCAGTCTTCAGTCGCTAATGAGTAGCTTTCTACACCCGCATAGTGAGGCTACTCATGAGCAGCAGGAAGACCTGGAGCAGGACCTGAACCAGCAGGTCATGTCATACTTTGACATGACCATGCCAACACACCTTGAGGATCCGCTGGACTTCTGGGCAGCCAAACTTGATTTGTGGCCGCAACTAGCAGAGTTTGCCCTGGAAAAGCTGTCCTGCCCGGCAAGTAGCGTGCCATCTGAGCGGGTGTTTAGTGCGGCGGGGGCCATAGTTACGGCGAGGAGAACTCGTCTGTCAACTAAAAATGTGGAGAGACTCACCTTTGTCAAAATGAATCAGGGATGGATCAGCCAGGATTTCCACCCACCAATGCCTGATGCATGCGACTAGATTCAGCATGGTGCCACGTTTTACACTCTCCAAATGGTGCAAAACATATTTATGTCTTTAGGCCATTTTTTGGGCTCCTGCTGCTGCTACTGTCAACTCCTGCCAACTCCAGGGTGTGATTCATCCAATTTTTGGGCTCCTGAAGCCAACTCCAGTGTATATTTGGGCTCCTGCTGCTGCTGCTGCCAACTTCTGCCAACTCCAGGGTGTGATTCATCCAATTTTTGGGCTCCTGAGGCCAACTCCAGTGTATATTTGGGCTCCTGCTGCTGCTACTGTCAACTCCTGCCAACTCCAGGGTGTGATTCATCCAATTTTTGGGCTCCTGAGGCCAACTCCAGTGTATATTTGGGCTCCTGCTGCTGCTGCTGCCAACTTCTGCCAACTCCAGGGTGTGATTCATCCAATTTTTGGGCTCCTGAAGCCAACTCCAGTGTATATTTGGGCTCCTGCTGCTGCTACTGTCAACTCCTGCCAACTCCAGGGTGTGATTCATCCAATTTTTGGGCTCCTGAAGCCAACTCCAGTGTATATTTGGGCTCCTGCTGCTGCTACTGTCAACTCCTGCCAACTCCAGGGTGTGATTCATCCAATTTTTGGGCTCCTGAGGCCAACTCCAGTGTATATTTGGGCTCCTGCTGCTGCTGCTGCCAACTTCTGCCAACTCCAGGGTGTGATTCATCCAATTTTTGGGCTCCTGAAGCCAACTCCAGTGTATATTTGGGCTCCTGCTGCTGCTACTGTCAACTCCTGCCAACTCCAGGGTGTGATTCATCCAATTTTTGGGCTCCTGAAGCAAACTCCAGTGTATATTTGGGCTCCTGCTGCTGCTACTGTCAACTCCTGCCAACTCCAGGGTGTGATTCATCCAATTTTTGGGCTCCTGAGGCCAACTCCAGTGTATATTTGGGCTCCTGCTGCTGCTGCTGCCAACTTCTGCCAACTCCAGGGTGTGATTCATCCAATTTTTGGGCTCCTGAAGCCAACTCCAGTGTATATTTGGGCTCCTGCTGCTGCTGCTGTCAACTCCTGCCAACTCCAGGGTGTGATTCATCCAATTTTTGGGCTCCTGAAGCCAACTCCAGTGTATATTTGGGCTCCTGCTGCTGCTGCTGCCAACTTCTGCCAACTCCAGGGTGTGATTCATCCAATTTTTGGGCTCCTGAGGCCAACTCCAGTTTATATTTGGGCTCCTGCTGCTGCTGCTGCCAACTTCTGCCAACTCCAGGGTGTGATTCATCCAATTTTTGGGCTCCTGAAGCCAACTCCAGTGTATATTTGGGCTCCTGCTGCTGCTACTGTCAACTCCTGCCAACTCCAGGGTGTGATTCATCCAATTTTTGGGCTCCTGAAGCCAACTCCAGTGTATATTTGGGCTCCTGCTGCTGCTACTGTCAACTCCTGCCAACTCCAGGGTGTGATTCATCCAATTTTTGGGCTCCTGAGGCCAACTCCAGTGTATATTTGGGCTCCTGCTGCTGCTGCTGCCAACTTCTGCCAACTCCAGGGTGTGATTCATCCAATTTTTGGGCTCCTGAAGCCAACTCCAGTGTATATTTGGGCTCCTGCTGCTGCTGCTGCCAACTTCTGCCAACTCCAGGGTGTGATTCATCCAATTTTTGGGCTCCTGAAGCCAACTCCAGTGTATATTTGGGCTCCTGCTGCTGCTACTGTCAACTCCTGCCAACTCCAGGGTGTGATTCATCCAATTTTTGGGCTCCTGAAGCCAACTCCAGTGTATATTTGGGCTCCTGCTGCTGCTGCCAACTTCTGCCAACTCCAGGGTGTGATTCATCCAATTTTTGGGCTCCTGAAGCCAACTCCAGTGTATATTTGGGCTCCTGCTGCTGCTACTGTCAACTCCTGCCAACTCCAGGGTGTGATTCATCCAATTTTTGGGCTCCTGAGGCCAACTCCAGTGTATATTTGGGCTCCTGCTGCTGCTGCTGCCAACTTCTGCCAACTCCAGGGTGTGATTCATCCAATTTTTGGGCTCCTGAAGCCAACTCCAGTGTATATTTGGGCTCCTGCTGCTGCTACTGTCAACTCCTGCCAACTCCAGGGTGTGATTCATCCAATTTTTGGGCTCCTGAGGCCAACTCCAGTGTATATTTGGGCTCCTGCTGCTGCTGCTGCCAACTTCTGCCAACTCCAGGGTGTGATTCATCCAATTTTTGGGCTCCTGAAGCCAACTCCAGTGTATATTTGGGCTCCTGCTGCTGCTACTGTCAACTCCTGCCAACTCCAGGGTGTGATTCATCCAATTTTTGGGCTCCTGAAGCCAACTCCAGTGTATATTTGGGCTCCTGCTGCTGCTGCTGCCAACTTCTGCCAACTCCAGGGTGTGATTCATCCAATTTTTGGGCTCCTGAAGCCAACTCCAGTGTATATTTGGGCTCCTGCTGCTGCTGCTGCCAACTTCTGCCAACTCCAGGGTGTGATTCATCCAATTTTTGGGCTCCTGAAGCCAACTCCAGTGTATATTTGGGCTCCTGCTGCTGCTACTGTCAACTCCTGCCAACTCCAGGGTGTGATTCATCCAATTTTTGGGCTCCTGAAGCCAACTCCAGTGTATATTTGGGCTCCTGCTGCTGCTGCTGCCAACTTCTGCCAACTCCAGGGTGTGATTCATCCAATTTTTGGGCTCCTGAAGCCAACTCCAGTGTATATTTGGGCTCCTGCTGCTGCTACTGTCAACTCCTGCCAACTCCAGGGTGTGATTCATCCAATTTTTGGGCTCCTGAGGCCAACTCCAGTGTATATTTGGGCTCCTGCTGCTGCTGCTGCCAACTTCTGCCAACTCCAGGGTGTGATTCATCCAATTTTTGGGCTCCTGAAGCCAACTCCAGTGTATATTTGGGCTCCTGCTGCTGCTACTGTCAACTCCTGCCAACTCCAGGGTGTGATTCATCCAATTTTTGGGCTCCTGAGGCCAACTCCAGTGTATATTTGGGCTCCTGCTGCTGCTACTGTCAACTCCTGCCAACTCCAGGGTGTGATTCATCCAATTTTTGGGCTCCTGAAGCCAACTCCAGTGTATATTTGGGCTCCTGCTGCTGCTGCTGCCAACTTCTGCCAACTCCAGGGTGTGATTCATCCAATTTTTGGGCTCCTGAAGCCAACTCCAGTGTATATTTGGGCTCCTGCTGCTGCTACTGTCAACTCCTGCCAACTCCAGGGTGTGATTCATCCAATTTTTGGGCTCCTGAGGCCAACTCCAGTGTATATTTGGGCTCCTGCTGCTGCTGCTGCCAACTTCTGCCAACTCCAGGGTGTGATTCATCCAATTTTTGGGCTCCTGAAGCCAACTCCAGTGTATATTTGGGCTCCTGCTGCTGCTACTGTCAACTCCTGCCAACTCCAGGGTGTGATTCATCCAATTTTTGGGCTCCTGAGGCCAACTCCAGTGTATATTTGGGCTCCTGCTGCTGCTGCTGCCAACTTCTGCCAACTCCAGGGTGTGATTCATCCAATTTTTGGGCTCCTGAAGCCAACTCCAGTGTATATTTGGGCTCCTGCTGCTGCTGCTGCCAACTTCTGCCAACTCCAGGGTGTGATTCATCCAATTTTTGGGCTCCTGAAGCCAACTCCAGTGTATATTTGGGCTCCTGCTGCTGCTACTGTCAACTCCTGCCAACTCCAGGGTGTGATTCATCCAATTTTTGGGCTCCTGAGGCCAACTCCAGTGTATATTTGGGCTCCTGCTGCTGCTGCCGCCAACTTTTGCCAACTCCAGGGTGTGATTCATCCAATTTTTGGGCTCCTGAAGCCAACTCCAGTGTATATTTGGGCTCCTGCTGCTGCTGCTGCCAACTTCTGCCAACTCCAGGGTGTGATTCATCCAATTTTTGGGCTCCTGAAGCCAACTCCAGTGTATATTTGGGCTCCTGCTGCTGCTACTGTCAACTCCTGCCAACTCCAGGGTGTGATTCATCCAATTTTTGGGCTCCTGAAGCCAACTCCAGTGTATATTTGGGCTCCTGCTGCTGCTGCTGCCAACTTCTGCCAACTCCAGGGTGTGATTCATCCAATTTTTGGGCTCCTGAAGCCAACTCCAGTGTATATTTGGGCTCCTGCTGCTGCTACTGTCAACTCCTGCCAACTCCAGGGTGTGATTCATCCAATTTTTGGGCTCCTGAGGCCAACTCCAGTGTATATTTGGGCTCCTGCTGCTGCCAACTTCTGCCAACTCCAGGGTGTGATTCATCCAATTTTTGGGCTCCTGAAGCCAACTCCAGTGTATATTTGGGCTCCTGCTGCTGCTGCTGCCAACTTCTGCCAACTCCAGGGTGTGATTCATCCAATTTTTGGGCTCCTGAAGCCAACTCCAGTGTATATTTGGGCTCCTGCTGCTGCTACTGTCAACTCCTGCCAACTCCAGGGTGTGATTCATCCAATTTTTGGGCTCCTGAGGCCAACTCCAGTGTATATTTGGGCTCCTGCTGCTGCTGCTGCCAACTTCTGCCAACTCCAGGGTGTGATTCATCCAATTTTTGGGCTCCTGAAGCCAACTCCAGTGTATATTTGGGCTCCTGCTGCTGCTACTGTCAACTCCTGCCAACTCCAGGGTGTGATTCATCCAATTTTTGGGCTCCTGAAGCCAACTCCAGTGTATATTTGGGCTCCTGCTGCTGCTGCTGCCAACTTCTGCCAACTCCAGGGTGTGATTCATCCAATTTTTGGGCTCCTGAAGCCAACTCCAGTGTATATTTGGGCTCCTGCTGCTGCTACTGTCAACTCCTGCCAACTCCAGGGTGTGATTCATCCAATTTTTGGGCTCCTGAAGCCAACTCCAGTGTATATTTGGGCTCCTGCTGCTGCTGCTGCTGCCAACTTCTGCCAACTCCAGGGTGTGATTCATCCAATTTTTGGGCTCCTGAGGCCAACTCCAGTGTATATTTGGGCTCCTGCTGCTGCTGCTGCCAACTTCTGCCAACTCCAGGGTGTGATTCATCCAATTTTTGGGCTCCTGAGGCCAACTCCAGTGTATATTTGGGCTCCTGCTGCTGCTGCTGCCAACTTCTGCCAACTCCAGGGTGTGATTCATCCAATTTTTGGGCTCCTGAAGCCAACTCCAGTGTATATTTGGGCTCCTGCTGCTGCTACTGTCAACTCCTGCCAACTCCAGGGTGTGATTCATCCAATTTTTGGGCTCCTGAGGCCAACTCCAGTGTATATTTGGGCTCCTGCTGCTGCTGCTGCCAACTTCTGCCAACTCCAGGGTGTGATTCATCCAATTTTTGGGCTCCTGAAGCCAACTCCAGTGTATATTTGGGCTCCTGCTGCTGCTACTGTCAACTCCTGCCAACTCCAGGGTGTGATTCATCCAATTTTTGGGCTCCTGAAGCCAACTCCAGTGTATATTTGGGCTCCTGCTGCTGCTGCCAACTTCTGCCAACTCCAGGGTGTGATTCATCCAATTTTTGGGCTCCTGAGGCCAACTCCAGTGTATATTTGGGCTCCTGCTGCTGCTGCTGCCAACTTCTGCCAACTCCAGGGTGTGATTCATCCAATTGTTGGGCTCCTGAAGCCAACTCCAGTGTATATTTGGGCTCCTGCTGCTGCTACTGTCAACCCCTGCCAACTCCAGGGTGTGATTCATCCAATTTTTGGGCTCCTGAAGCCAACTCCAGTATATATTTGGGCTCCTGCTGCTGCTGCTGCCAACTTCTGCCAACTCCAGGGTGTGATTCATCCAATTTTTGGGCTCCTGAAGCCAACTCCAGTGTATATTTGGGCTCCTGCTGCTGCTGCTGCCAACTTCTGCCAACTCCAGGGTGTGATTCATCCAATTTTTGGGCTCCTGAAGCCAACTCCAGTGTATATTTGGGCTCCTGCTGCTGCTGCTGCCAACTTCTGCCAACTCCAGGGTGTGATTCATCCAATTTTTGGGCTCCTGAGGCCAACTCCAGTGTATATTTGGGCTCCTTCTGCCCCTCATAGTGATGCCACTTCAACTCTCTGCAATTGTGCCGCTCTGCGATTCTATTAGCGATGCCTCTGATCTGCATGTGATATTTCTTCAAAGTATTATTTAACTAACCCAGCACGCATCCTGTGCGTGTTACAGCAAGGCTGAATGGTTTACAACCCTATTGAGGCTCTAGGAGGCTCAGAAATAGCCGTTTTTAATAGCGATTCGTCGCGAATTTATTCGGGTCGAACCGATTTTTGTCGGAAAATTCGGCGAATCAGTCGAATCGAATTTTTCAAAAGTTCGCTCATCTCTAATGGTGATTAATATCCCCTTTGGTATTAGATGTTTGCTATAGCTGCCGATGTAACCCCCCAGCCATACCTCCCCCATTTTTAGTCGTAAAATAATAAAACACAAAAAAAAGACCGCACCAGCTATACCATGGAAGAGTGTGCACATAAGAGGATAGAGACACACTAGTGCACTATTGAACAGAACAACCAACAAGGAGTCCCACAACTCCTCAATCTATCCTCATTGAACAATAGCACCACTCAATTGTAAAGGTTACATTTTATACTTCTTTATTAATCCAAAATCTATGTACATATATACAGACACCTTAAAACCAATTAAAATACATATATATATATATATATATATACAACCTGTGAAGGGGGGAGGGGCAAACAAACCCCCAGAGATGACAATTGCTACTGGACCATTAATTGAATATTCTAAATGAATTTCATTTCTGCTGCTTTTAATCCCGACTGACTATATATATCCTGTGCTCAAATAATTCATATGCTAATCAATAATACAATACTAATGCTCTGTGCAAAATATATCTTTAAAGTGCTACGTGCAAAAAGTGCCAACAACCTAATCAGAGGACAACCAGGGAGAGAAAACGCAGACACACATATAATAAAAAATAGACTCACATATCACAAACGTCCAGCCAGCATCACCCCCCCTCCACGCTCACCGCCGACCTGTTGCGCGACGTCAGCGCGTCACTTCTCCAGGGCAAACAAGCACACACATAAGCCCACGATGTGTCCTCGGTTGTACTCTGATTAGGTTGTTGGCACTTTTTGCACGTAGCACTTTAAAGATATTTATTTTGCACAGAGCATTAGTATTGTATTATTGATTAGCATATGAATTATTTGAGCACAGGAAATATATAGTCAGCCGGGATTAAGAGCAGCAGAAATGAAATTCATTTAGTATAATCAATTAATGGTCCAGTAGCAATTGTCATCTCTGGGGGTTTGTTTGCCCCACCCCCCCTGCACAGGTTGTATATATATGTATTTTAATTGGTTTTAAGGTGTCTGTATATATGTACATAGATTTTAGATTAATAAAGAAGTATAAATTTTACCCTTCACAATTGAGTGGTGCTATTGTTCAATGAGGATAGATTGAGGAGTTGTGGGACTCCTTGTTGGTTGTTCTGTAAAATAATAAAACTTAACTGATAGCCGCATGATTTCAGTGTGGAGTGGGGTTGGTGCTCTTCATAGCAGCCATGGACTCAAGTGCCAGGCTTAGGATTGTTTTTATGTTATTGCTCAAAGCTTAGCACAGGTTGAGGAAAGGGGAACTTGTGCGTAGATGGCCATTCTATTTGTCAGGTCTGGAGTTCCTCCACAGGTTGAGTTTACCCTGCTATATGCCGCTTCCCCAGAAGATGGCTCTGTCGTGCAGAGGTGTTGTTAATCAGCCAGCACCTGTGGGACTTCCTGCTCTATATAAGCTGATCCACACATTCAGCTAGTGGATCAGCATTATATCTGTCTTCTGTACTGTCTACCCGGACTCTGTCTTTGGACTTCTGAACCTGAACCTGTATCTTGTATGTATGCACTCTGACTCCACATGTATATATATGTACAGCAGCCTGTTTGATGTGTGTGTTGTTCACTGGTTGTCACAATTAAACACAGTTTGCTGCATATTCATAGTCTCCCAGTTCTCACTCTTTACTAGAGGATTTCTCCACTGAGAAATCCATGACACTATGCTTGTGGAAGAGGACTTTTTCCTCTGCTTTTACCCCATCCGTGCAAAGAGACATATGAGTGTACATATGGCCCAATGGTGGACTACCCTAATCACGGCACCCGGGAAGGAGTTGGGGGGTTAGGTATCTTGCTCAAGATCACTTCAGATCACTTGTAGGAATCAAACCTGCAACCCTTCTGTCACAAGATTGCTTTCCTACCATTAGGCTATGCCCCTTGTTGCAAAATAGACTTCCTCTTTCAAAATCTAATAAAGTATAATATTAAAATCCAGATAAAAATGCTAGATAGTGAGAGGGGTTATTTATGCACTCAAACTGTAAAGTGTAAAGTCCCAACCAGCTTGTGTTTTTTTCTGCTGGTAGGAATCAAATCCAGGTGTGGCAGATTTTTGAGTGCAATATTTCCATTTTTACAGGGGTTATTGCTCCATTCCAGTACCTGTTTCCCATGAGCCAGCCTGTGGGGAGCAGCATGAACCACTCATGGGAATGGATATCTGCCCAACGCATTGCATGATGGTTAAATGCACCCACACACATAAGAGGGATAGCAATATAAATAAGCTGTTATTCCAGCACAGCCTGGCACAGGGAATAGGCTGCTGGAGTTGTGGAGTTGTGTTCTTTCTCCCCTGTAAAATTAGAATGGTTTGTTCAAAACCTGCCACCCCTGATTCTTCCTATGTCCAGTGAATTAAAGAAACAAACAAGGATGATTTTTGTTTTATTAATGATGTATCAGTAACCCCTTCCCTTGATGCATAACATATTTCAGTTTTTTTATTATTAGACCATTTTTTGCATTTTTCACAATAGTGCTACATTGTTTTTTTAATAAATGATATGGAAATATTGGAGCTTTTTATAGTAAAAAGGGAATTTTTAGCAAGAATTATTTGAGATGCCTAAAAGAATGTTTTGTAGATTACATTATGATTGACTACATTAAAAAGATTTCAATGGCCACTCACTTAATCATGGCTGAACATAATAGTTATTAAGTTTTTAGCCTGGAAATGCAGTTTTTTTTTCCAGTAGTTGGATTTCAGTTTCGTTGTTGGATTTCAGTTTCGTCTTGCATGTTGATGTACTATATATGTAGTGCAGGGGTAATAAAACTGCTGGGGGCATATAGTGCGCTTGGTAATAATAGGGGTAAGTGGTTTAATAGATAGCATAGATATTGACAGATAAATAAAAGTATTGGTTTATTGGTTACTGAGTTATTTCTTTTGAAAACCAATCACCAGGAACACCCAAACACCTACTGCTTGCTCTGGGGCAGCAAACTTTCCTTAAAAGACAAGCATCTCTTTGAGAGTTCAGTTTCTCAAACCCGAACATAGACTTCAGCCAGAAATCCACGTTCAAATTCAAGGTCCAGCCCGAAAACTGAAAAGGAGCCCATCAACCATCAGTAGCCCATGAGCAGCCCATCAAGCCACTTCATCTAAGGGTGCAGCAGCAGGAAGCTGCTGTAACTCACCTCGGTCCACGATTCTCTTCCTCTCAGCAATGGCGGTGGAGTGGCAGCAGTGTTTGAATTAGACCCCGGCCAGGGCTACAGAAAGATGGCCCCAGGACCCAAACATTTATTCAAAGCTTGGCCAAACTTCATTCATTCATCAATGTTTAAAAGTGCAAAATATATATATATATATATATATATATATATATATAGGTGGCCCACTCACTATCTCAGATAGCCTTCTTCCTCTGGCTGCCCTTGCATCCCTCCTCGTGTGCCTGTCGGTTTGAATTGGGGACCAGCCCAGAATCTTGCAAACCAATCCTGCTCCTTAGTCTCAATAAAGGCCAGCCAGCCCTCCCATACCCTGCCCATTATAGCCATCGCTTAAGTGCTCTTGTCTGTGACCTAGTTATGTAATATCTGCCTTCTCGTGTATGACCTCTGGCTATGTCTGCATTTTCCGTTACCACCTTCACCCACCTACAGTCCTAGGTCTCAGAGGATATTGTTTGCGCTACCAGGTCCTGCGGCAACCATGTTCGGTGAGGCATCACCAGTGTCCCGCTGAATGGAGGCTTACTATAGGTGAAGCAGCAGTGGAGATTGGGTAATATCCTCTGAACAGGGTTCTCTAAACCAATGAGTATGACAATAAGTTTCTGATTATTTCTATTGGTGCTGTATGTGTCTGTTTATTGCATCACGTTGCCTTTTAGAGAGGTGCTGCACTTTCAGGCACACAATTCCAGCTTTTGCAGCAAGATGGCAAACTGCCATACAGCAGAACCTTTCTGACACAACCAACATGATGGAATAAACAGACAAACACAGCACCAGCAGAAATGATCAGAAACAATAACAGATTACATTCTGTTTGTGTGTGTGTGGAGGGAGGTTACGGGGCAGCGGGGGGGGGGGGGGGGGGGTGTCACTGTGCTGTGACAGGCAAATACTGTACATAGGGAGCAAGGAAAATAAAACCCTTGGGGTTGTGATGTATAGTACTGGGCAGCATGTGTATTGCCACACAGTCAGCTGGGAGAGGGGATTACATGTCTGTTTTTCTTTGCAAGTCTCACATTTCCTCTTTATTTTAATTGATGCCACTTTCAGCCACAGTGTTTTTTTTTTTTTTAGCTACACTGCTACAGAAATGAAAATGTGAAAAATGCTTTTTACTGCAGAAACAGGTACTTTACATATAAAATATAGCACCTTATTTATGATGTGCGCCTTTTAGCATCATTTTTGTGGCTATAGCGCCAGCTTCAGGCACCGGCATTACCACCTTATCTGGTGCTGGCATTGGCGCTAGCAAGCCTAACTCTAATTAGTAGCTTTGAATGTTGCACTTAGCGGCTGAGCGACCTATGTCAGCATTGTTGGACCGTCCGGCCGATTAGCCCAGTGCCAGTGAGCGCCAATTTGTACTGACGGTGTTCCGGCACTCAACATCATGTTTATGAATATAAACTTTTCTGCTTTATTTGCTTATTTATTTGCTGCTTTATGGTTAGCGTTTCTTCTTTACAATTACAAGAACTCACTGCTTGCGACAAAGGGGACAAACGTTACAGTGCAGTCAGCTGCGTTTTACTTGCTGGTGTCCAAATTACACATTGTTAAGCAAAAGAAGCCATTAAAATCAATTTTAATAACCGAAAACAAAACAAACATTTTGGACTATCTAGGTCCTGCATTTCAATTATTGACAAGTCCTGTTGCAAGTTCTGTTCAAATAAATGTGTTCAATATTAAACACATTAAAGCGGACCAACAGTCAAAAATGACATAAAGCAGACAACACAACAAACGGTGCTTATATGCATCCGTCCCCAGGGCACACAAAAATTCATTTATCGTTAGAAATAAAATGGAGGCTAATGCATTTGCAGGCCACCTGCAAACAGGGCTGTTGGGCTTCCTGTTACTGTGCATTGTCAGTTATAGGGGTAATTCATCAAGGGATAGCGGCAGATAGTGCCTCGTAGCGGTAGGCATTGCCTGGTGAATGCTGGGCGCTGTACGCAATACCACATTTATGAAGGCGATTCTGGTGAGCGACTCTAACAGTGCCATGTAGCATATGATGTATTATTACAGGCGGCTCAGCGTATAGCGCCGGTGCTCTAGCTTCCAGAGCCTAGCTTACCTGTCGCCCTCCCATACATTTCAATGGACGTTCCTTTTCTTCTTTTTAAACAGGGTTTTTTGTTTTTAATTTTTTTTCTCTCAAATAATTGTGTCACCTCTCCTGGCCTGGAAAGAGTCATTTTTTATACTTTTATGCAGAATTGTCATTACAGGTCTGGCATTAAAGTATTAATGTCAAAATGTTACAACAATGTAATTCCATGTGTTTTCTCTTTGTAACTGGTGGATATTAAAACAGACTTTAATCACACAGCGTCTGGCACAATAGTGACTAGATCCAGAGCGCCTACGCTGTGTTTTGTTGTTGAATATGGTGTGAGTCGCTGAGAGTCGGTCGCACTGAGCTGGTGCTACCCCTCGCTCCCTGCTACGCTGTACTGGTGTTAGAACGCCAAACATTCATCATCAATGCGGGCCAAGTTACTGCAGCGACTGAGGCGCTCTGACAACGTCTACTAGCGGCTATACAGACGCTCATCTGCCAATACCTGGTGTTAGTAATGAATCAGTCTCTATGTCAGTTGAATCTAGGCAGCAGCATGGCTGAGATGCTGGGAGAGGAAGCTCCAAAATGGCCGCTAGCTTTCTTTTCCAACTGTGCCAGACTGTTGGTCCAGTTTAAACACTTCAATTCAGTTCTGCCCATTGTGTTCAATGAGAACTTAAGCAACAGCACCAGGTTTCATCTGGCGCCACTGAATCCAGAGCGCCTGGCGCTGCATCCTTTTCTCTGCCGGTGTTAAATAAGATGCTAGGCGGCTGCTGCATTGGCGCCAGCATATTTTTAGTTATTAAATCACATGCTGAGTGCCACTGAGGCGCTGGGTGGCTCTGACGCTTCGTAAATTAGCCTTTAATCAGAGGAAAAGTGTAGTCCCCTATTAAAAATTACACAGCAATTTTAAACTGACTACACATTTATTAAAACATGTTGATTTTATTGTATCGTGCAGTTTACAGAGTGATTATTGTTTTAAAGGATCAAATGTTGTCACAGGTTTGTTTTAAACTTTTAAACAGCAAAAACAAATAGCACATTATTGTCAACACTGCATTTTCTCTCCAGCCAGCTTTCACATCAGTTGTTCTTTTTACATCATTCTATACCTGGTGGGTACTTGAAATGAACAAAAGAGAACAAAGTAAATTAGCCCCTTTGTGGATAATAACTATGTGAGCTCATAATGTAGTAGAAATCCCTATTTGGCAAAAACAGGAGCATACACGACTGAAGCCTCTGTTCCTATCCCACATCAAAGTATGTGCCTTGAAGCTATAAGCTTTACATACACTCAGGAAAAGGGCATTTCTGCTGTACAGTAAATCTGTTGCACAAAGTATTAAGAAGAAATGTCTCAAGCGTATATTTAGGTTGTGGTCTAAACAAAATGTCAGCTTTAAAAAAAAAAAATTACATTTGTGTTTTTTTTTTAAACTAATTTGCTACTTTATTTGCTTTAAGTCATATTTCTCTTTAAAGAGGACCAATGCCCTCCTTCTAACAGGTGCTGGTCCGCTGCTGACCACTTTCAAATAGGATGCGGGGGGATGCTGGAGCCCCCCATGCATTGCCCCATAGAACACCCACAAATTTTACTTGTCCCTCAAATCTTCGGCTTTGAATGCAGTCCCGCAATTGGCCATCAGTGGTCACATGGGCAGAACCTTACAGAGACCGGAACCAAGGAGGTGACCTCAACCCACATGATCCCAGGCGAGGATCGAAGGACAGGTAATAATTGCCGTTCTTCTGGTGGGTGATGCGTGTCTGGATGCCCCCCAAGGCTGTTTGAATGTGGCCAGAAGCAGACTAACACCCATTATCGAGCAAACAGGTGTTGGTCCGCTTTAATGTTAATTGACTTACATAGTAGCCCCATCATGTTGTTGTGAATTTACTGCTATTCCCTTGTTTCCTTTCTCTTCTCATGTCCAGCATGAGCAAGCCTCAGTGGTTGTGTTTGCCAGACTTGTTCACTACTGGGAGCTTACAACACTATATGATCAATATCAAACTAGCAACCAGGCAATAGTGAAATATAAACAAAAAAGTTTAGCAATGAAACCACATTTGGAGCGTGGTTGTAGAAAAATAAAAAGGAAAGGAGTGGCAAAATATAGAGACCTGCTAAAGCATTTACAGTGTGCTACAGGAAATTGAGACACGGCACATTTTTGCCATAGCCTGGGCTGGGCTCATTTATTGAAGTTTGGAGGACCCCACTGGTTCTTTCAATGATAGGATTGGGACCAATAAACCTTGGGCCTGTCAGGACTAATTGAGAAGTCATATATAGTAATGTGGCACCTCCTTGTAGATTATGGGCCTGATTTATAAAACACGAGGACAGAATAATTTGTTGCAAATAAGACGTGCAAAATATAATTTCTATTTTTTCTGCTTGTTGCTGCAATACTAATATTTTAGTAAATGTGTTGCTTGAATCTTACATCAGTGTAAAAGGAAAATTCTAAATTACATTCTTTACCACTCTTATTTTCCGTTGAAGTTCAGGTTCTACAAGGCCGTACTTGCTTCTAAAGTCCAGTTTGGGTCCCCAGACTCGACCTGAACCCCACTGAAGTCAATGTGGACACGAATTTGAGGGACCAAAAATGGCTGTAAAATGCCGGTAGAAAGGGCAAGAGGCCTGCAAATCGAGGAAAAAAACAGGCGATTGCCCTGCCCTGGAGAGTACTCAAAAGAATAACAAAAAACAAAAAAATTGAACAAATACATACATAAAAAAAAAAAAACTAAATACATTTTTTTACTGGAGTTGGAGGCCAAATTGTGTGGGGGGGGGGCACTTGGACAATTGGCTTGCACAAAATAGGCTAGGGAAAGTAGTTTTTATGGGGACTGGGGGCCAAATTGATTGTGTGGGGGGGCACCTGGGAGATACATAAATAAAAATATATATTAGTTTTTTTAAGGGTGTTAGAGGCCAAATTGTGGAGGAAGATGGGTAGACATCTGAGCAACTGGCCAAAACAAAATGGGCTAGGGACAGTACTCAAAATAATAACATAAAACAAAAAATTAAAGAAATACATAGATGCAAAAATAAAAAAAAATTAGTTTTTTTAAGGGTGTGGGAGGCCAAATTTGGGTGAGATTGGCAACTGGCCAATTGCCCCACAGAAAATGGGTTAGGGAAAGTACTCAAAATAATAGCAGAAAACTAAAAAAATAAGCAAATACATGGATACATAAAAGTGTCAGTAGGTTGTTGTACAGTGTTAGCCATCAATGTAAGCAGGAAATCCAAGGTTAAGGTAATACCATTAAATAAACAATAAATGGTATTACCTTAACCTTGGATTTTCATGGATACATAAATAAATTAATCAATCATTGTATACATAAATGAGTAATTAATAAATAATTATGGAGAAAAATAATAAGAAATATTCTGAACCAAATGTTGTGCTAAAACACCCCCCCCATAAACCAAATAATAGGCAAGGTGCAGAATCCCCCACTTACAGGCAGAGTGACATTCTTCCATGGCATTCTCCCTTCCCATTCCCCATAGGCAGTGTGGCATTTCCCCATCCCATTGCCATATAAACAGTGTGGCATTCCCTCTCCCATTCCCCATAGACATTGTGGCATCCCCACATCCCATTTCCCATATGCAGTGTGGCATTCCCCCCTCTCATTTTCCATAGGCAGTATGGCATTCACCCCATCCTATTGCCCATAGGTAGTCTGGGATTCCCCTCTCCCATTCCCCATAGGCAGTGTAGCATCCCCCATCCCATTCCCAATAGGCAGTGTGGCATTGCCCCCTCCCATGTCCCATAGGCAAAAGAAAAAAGTAGGCTCACATATCCATTGCTCCAGCGCTGCTGGCTGGGCCTTCCACAGCCACGGGAGGCAAGAAGATGGTGGAGGGGCAGATGGGCAGGGCAACTGATCCCTGTACGATGACCCCGCTGTTCGCACTGTCCCCACTGTCAACGCTGCACACTGTCTCTGCTACCACCCCTGATTCTTCTCTGCTGGCACCAGAACACACAGAGCAAGCACCCAGCTCTGTACAGCGGGTGGGAATGGCCGACCCTCCCTGCTTGCCACGTCCCCATCTTCTGGTCTCATGTGGCAACACGGCCAGCAGTGCGGGAGCAATGAATATGTGAGTTTACTTTTTACAATTTTTTTATATTTTTTCTTATAGAGTGAAAAATGTTGTATACATAAATAAGTACATAAATAAATTAATACAAGTAACACACTACACATAATAATACAGTGCTATTACAGAGTACTGACACCCAAGTGCTTGGAGCAAGTGCTTTACAGAGTACTGACATCCAAGTTCTATTACAGACTACTAACACCCAAGTGCTATTACATAGTACTGACACTCAAGTGCTTGGAGCAAGTTCTATTACAGATTGCTGACGTCCAGCCACTTTCCCTATATAAATGTCCTTATAAGGAGAGTTTTATTAAGAAAAAGAAAGCTCTATCTGTCCACCGCAGCAGCCAGCAGCACCTTTCCCTAACTACACAGACCCGAGCATCAACGTTGTTGTTATGCGGACCCTGCCTTTTATACGACAGGGTCACATGTCCCACTGGTCCAATAGTTGGGAGTGAAGGAAGACGGCTGTGCAGCCAATCAGCTTTCTTCTGCGTTCAGGCTGAATGCGTGCATGGATTTCAATTTGAAATCGGTTTGCCCATCCCTACTCATTAAAGTGGACCAAAACCCAGTGAACTTGTGAAATACATATGGTCAAGGCACATGGCAATACTCCCCTTAGGGTGTAGAACTAGAAATGGATATTTTCACTTTTTGAATTGTCCTGGAACACTGATTTTTTTGCTGTGCCTCTCTGTAAGATCGCAGGCAATCAGTCATTGCATTGGTGTGGCAATGACATCATTGCCACACACAACAGTGGCAATGAATGAAGGAGGAGGAGCTTTACTGGTAAAACAGGAGGCATTATCTGGGATTAGAGTGATATAGGGGCACTGAGAATTGGCAAAAGGTACATTTCAAGTGGGGAAAAATTCAGGCGATGCTGATTAAAAATGTGGGTTTTGGTCCACTTTAACACAATTTACCTTGTTAAAAGTTGTTTATGATCATTCATCTTCCTACCCTGCCCGCTGTATCATGCTCTTCTGTGTTGACAGTGGCCAGTCCCTTTCCTTTGCCTAGAGTACAGTATGTGGGTCTCTTTTTTTGGCTAGAGAGACCTCATGTAAAACTAGATTTCCTAAAATTAGCTTCTCCTAAATATAGAAGATGTTTGCAACTATATTTAGGAAACACTCTGAGCAGGTAAACTGTGTTTCCTATGTTTGAAGGATTTACTGTCACTGACTGGAGCTTATATGAAAACTCACCTCCAGCCAAAATTCCGTCTATCTCTCCATTTTACTTTTATCTATTAGCCTTAAAAATTGCCTGCGTCTGTTCCTCCAGTTCCAAGACAGTGTTAGTAATTGTGTCTCTGGCTTCTCTCCGGTTCTCTCGCTTTAACCAGAAGTCACAAGCTTTACTTTTAATTTAATTCACAGTCTAGTCTCTATCAGTATTACCTATACTAGCAGACTTTGGAAAAGGAAATGGAAAAACATTTGAAGAGAGTATTATTAAAATGGGAAAAAGTATTGTCTCTGCTTTCAAGAAGCTCAAGGGACTCAAGCAAAGAAACCCAATGGCACACATGAAATATGACTATACATACAGAAAATAGATATACTGTATGTCCATCAAGTTCAACAAAGGCATGTTATTGTCTTCTAACAAATCACTTAATACTTTTATTTTAAGCCATCAGCTGCTGATGCTGTAAGAAGATTAATAATTCTTATGGTAAAAAGGGATTGTCATCTCAAGATATTGCTTCATTGTCATTAAAGCAGTACAAAACCTGTGAATTTGACTCTTCCGGGTTTTGTTCCCTGGCAAAGGGGCATCTTGAAGCGGGATCCCCCACTGTGTTAAACCCCCCAGGAAGCCAGGAAAAACTCACCTGTCCAGGGACAGGTTCTCATCCTAACGAGAGCCATTTGATATGTCAATGTAATTTGGCAGGCAACTCTTATTGTTCACAATGGAAAGCACGTGCTGCAGTATCCCCCTTATCCCCGGCCATGCATGTGCCCTGAATGGCTGGTGCGCAAGCGCGCACACAATGCGTGGGATGCAGGGGATGCGGCAGCTTGTGCTTTCTATTGTAAAAAATAAGAGCCATCTGCCATATGACATAGTCACAGCAGGCGACTCTCATTGGATGCGAGCCTGCGCATGTGCCATTGGAGCAGAAAGGAGCCCTGGGAGGTTTCACAAAGCTGGGCATCCCAATACAGGATGCCCCAGTGAAAAGCCAGTGGCTACCCCCTAAGACATTTGTTTACCTCCATGTGCGATCCCTTCTGCCGGGTCTCCTCTTCACCATTAGCCCCCCCAGGCTCTTCTTCTGTGAGAAGAGGGCCCAAAAGAGGCTCCCTCCCTTGCCTCCACCGTTGTCCCCTCTAGCCCTACCTCTTGTGGGTAGAGCAGTTGGTGTCTCCGTGACGTCACTCTACTCCTGGTGCTGAGTTGTCAGATGCCGGGGGTGATCACTGGAGCGAGGATGTAGTAGGGAGCGGTAGGGGGCTGTGATTCCATGGGACAGGATCACTGGGGGACAAAGGATCAGAGGTAAATGTTTAATAAACATTTGGACCCTGTTTCACATTTTTTATAATTAACCCTTTGTTACATTTCACCCAGCAGGTAAAAAAGGCTTCCAGCAGCAGGAGAGCAGAAGCCAAAGTGATCAGAGTGGGACACAGTGCTCCAGAATGGATGGGAGGTAAATAAATAAATATTTTTTTCTCTGTGTCTGTGACTGATAGAGGATCTATGAGACCCCTATACAAGTTCACAAGGTTTAGGGGGCTGGCAATTCACCTGCCATTAACCACCAGCCACCCATTACCTGCCTCCCCAAAGCCTAAAGTCTGTACAGGCTTGTAGCCTGTAGGGCGGGAGGCCCCCGAGGCTGGCTACTGTGCCCTGTACTACAAGCCCCCATAGCTGGCCCCCAGGCTGGTTATGCTGGTTAGGGTGGACCTCATGGCATTTTTAAGGGTTTTTAAAAAAGGGGTCTCCCTGGAAAGGGGGACCCCACGCCAATTCTTTTTAATTTAACCCTGTATAGTGTGGATAGTAGTTGTATTTTATTTGTAAATGTTGAAAGTGCTCTTTTCAGCTTGGGGGGGTTTCCTGGGCAGGAACGGCTACTGATAAATATGTGGTACCATTGAAATCAAGAGAAATGGGGCTTTTCCATGCAATATGGTTTTCTTTATTAGAATAAATGTTTTATTTCAAATAAATGAGACAATTTTTTAAAAAAATAATATTTTTCTTTAGTTTTTTACTACTAAAATGTTTTTAAAAACTGTGGGGAAATTACACAAGACATTTCGTGACAAATCCTAAACTCTGCTGCAAAAAACTGTGTAATTTTCCTGGAAAACATGTTAAACAGTTGAACATGGTGAAAAATGACCTGTCAACAGAGGGTGACAAAATCTCAAGTAGGCTGGCAGTTCAAAGGGTACCTATGCATGTTGGGTATTTTTCAGCTTGGGGGACCTTGTGCTTTAAGACTTAGCTTGCTTTTTCTTGTTTGCATATTGATATTTTCAGAAAATGTGTTTTTTTTTATTCTGCTTTTTCATACATTTTTTTAGGGAAAACTCTGTGCAACCAACAAATTCTTTAAGGGATTACTTTCAGAAAGATGAGCCCACTACAACAAGCTGGGTACTCCTAGAAAGCTTAACATGTGTACTTTCAGAGAATATATGGTTTTGGGGGATATTCCAAATGTAAAAGGTTGCTTTGGTTGAAAAATTGCAATGTGAGCACTTTGTCTGCAGAGTTGAAAGGTTCAGGTTAAAATTACTGTTATGTGCATGCTTTACTTGTGCATGCTTTACTTTGGGGTGTTTGGCAACTCTTGGCAACTTTTCCCTTGACAGTATCTATGCATGTTGGGTTGTTTTTTTTAAGAAAAACGTGGCTTTGATTCTGCTTTTTTATTCTTTTTCAAGGAAAACCCTGTGCAACCAAAGGACTAATAGAGGAATTACATCCAGAAAACTGTGCCCACATCAACAAGCCTGGTACACCTAGAAAGCTTGAGGTGTGTACTCCCAGAGAATATATAGTTTGTTGGGAGTATTTCAAATGTAAAGGGTTTTTTTTTTTAAACCTGCAAGGTGCACATCAGTTGTATTTTATCTGAAAATTTCCTAAAGCGCTGTTTCAGTTTGGGGGAATCATCTGGGCAGGAAAAGTTGTCAACCAATACATATGTGGTACCGTTGTAACCGAGATAAATTGGGTAAGTTTTATTAACTTACCTTTTTCATTACAAAAACACTACAAATTGTAAAAATAGACATTTCACTTTAAAATATTGATAATGCGCTTAAAAATGACAAATAAGATATTTCACATTAAAGTCCAGACTCTGCTAAAAAAACAATATATAATTCTCCTGGGAAATCACAGCTGAACATGTGTAGCTTAAAATAAGGTGACAAAAAGGTGACAAAAGCTCTAGGTAGACTGGCAGTTAAAGGGTTAAAGAGGATTTTACATTAAATTGTTATTCTCCATATTTTTGTATTGGCCCTTTTATATATTTATAACAAGTTATTCATGTCCCCTCCAGATGTCTCCTTTCAAGACTAAATATATGTAATTTCTGTAGTCTTTCAGTATAAGCTTCATTAGTTTGGTGGTATTCCTCTGTACCTTTTTTAAAATCAGGACATTTTTTCTATGAACTGGTGCCCAGAACTAGACGGCATAGTCCAGATTAGGGCACACGAGTACCTTGTAAAGAGATAATGTTACATCCCTATTCTGTGATTCGATGTCTCCTTTTATACATGATTATGGCGTTTATTCATCAAGGGATAGCGGCAGGTAGTGCCTCGTAGTAGCAGGCAGTGTCTGGTGAACGCTGGGAGCTGTACGCATTACCAAATTTATGAAGGCGATTCTGGTGAGCGACTCTAACAGCGCCATGTAGCATACGATTCATCATTACAGGTGGCTCAGCGTATAGTGTTGGCGCTCTAGCTTCCAGAGAGCCAGGTATTACCTGTCGCTACTTGTTACTCTCCCATACATTTCAATGGACGTTCCTGTTCTTCTGTTTAAACAGGGTTTTTTTTTTAATTTTTTTTTTGGTCTCTCAAATAATTGTGTGACTTCTCCTGGCCTTTTTGAAAACTTTTATGATTTTTTATATTTTTATGCAGAATTGTCATTACAGGTCTGGCATTAATTTCACAATGTTACAACAATGTAATTCAATGTGTTTTCACTTTGTTACTGTTGGATATGTGTTCAAAAACAGACTTTTATCACACAGCGTCTGCCGCTCTATGCTATAGCGACCAGATCCAGAGCGCCTAAGCTCTGTGTGTCTGTGTTTTTGTTGAATATGGTGTGAGTCGCTGAGAGTCGGTCGCAATGAGCTGGCACTACCTTTCGCTCCCTGCAACGCTGTACTGGTGTTAGAACGCCCAACATACATCTCATTCATCAATGCCGGCCAGGTTATTACAGCGACTGAGGCGCTCTGTTACAGCGCCTGATAGCCGATCCCAGCATATACTAGCGGTCGCTCTTAGCGCCTCTGTACAGACACTCATCTGCCGATAACTGGTGCTAATAATGAATCAGACTGTATATCTTGGTTGCCCTGGAAGCAGCTGACATTACATACAGATATTTGGCCTGTGGTCTACCAGTTCCCCCGGATCCTTCTCAGCAAGGGACTCTCTCAGTTTTACTACTACATCAAGAACATATGTGGCCTGCAGATTATTACACCTCAGGTGCATTGCTTTACATTTATCTACCTGTATATTGAACTTTATTTGCCAAGTTGCCAAGCACCTGATGTGTAAGCACTCAAAGTGTCCAAGTCAGCCTGAAGCTTGGTCCCACCCTTACTGTTCTATATAATTTATAAACTGAACTGAAGTTGAATAATAGGGCCCAGTACTGAATTTTCCACAATTCTCTACACATGGTCCTTCAGCCAATTTTCATTCCAGTCACAAACTGTGTTCTCTAACCCTGAAGACATCAATTTCCCCACCATCTATGATAGACAGTGTTATTATTATTTATTATTGTTTATTTATATAGCGTCATCATCTTCCATAGCGCTGTGTTACAGACAGGGTAGAAACATACAGTACACAGACTATTACAAATGCAGAGTTTACAATGAATATTCTGAATACAAGATACAATAGGCAAGAGAGCCCTGCCCTTGCGAGCTTACAGTCTAAAGGATGAGGGATGGAGACAAGGGGGAAGGATCACAAATAAGTGGGTTTTAAGTGCACTTTAGAAAGCTTTGAGGGTTGGGGAGTGGCGAATTGCGTGAGGGAGGGCATTCCAGAAGACTGGAGTAGCAAGTGAGAAGTTCTGGAGGCGCGCTTGAGAGGAGGTGATCAGGGTGGAGGACAGGAAAAGGTTGGCAGCAGAGCGGAGGTTCCGTTTAGGTTGATATTGTTGGATTAGAAATGAGATATAGGGTGAGTCATGGTTGGAGAGAGCTTTGTAGGTTAGAGTTAGCGTTTTGAACAAGATTCGTTGTTGGACTGGCAGCCAGTGTAGGGATTGGCAGAGAGGAGCAGAGCTGGATGAGAGTTCAGGATAGGTTGGAGGGGTGCCAGTCTGTTGGTTGTTAAGCCACAAAGAAGGATGCTCATTTTAGTGGTGTCAGGTGAGAGGAGGGGACGGATGCGTGAGATGTTTTTAAGTTGGAGGATGTGGCTAGGGTTTGAATGAGAGTGCAGAGTTCAGAATGACTCCCAGGCACTGAGTTTGGGGAGTTGCAGTTTTGTATAATTGTTGACAGAGACATGTTAGAGAGTGAAGAAGAGTTAGATGGTGGGAAAATTACAAATTATGTCTTATTTATGTTTAGCTTGAGGTAACGAGATGACATGAATGAACTGAAAGTGTTGAATAGTTGTTTGCGATTCAGGGCTTGTGCAGAAATAAGTAAAGAGAAATATGCTTGTGTAGCAGATGAAAGGGCAGTCCTAAGTTCCTGAAGGGCTTGTTTACAGAATCGAAAGTCATTGCTGGCTTTGGTTTTCCTAAATTGCCATTCAGTAGCTCAAGACAGTGGTTTCAGGCTGGTTGTGCTTGCATTTAGCCAGGGTTGCCGGTTGTTGGGGACGTGAGGTATAGGTGAGGGGGCTGCAGAGTCTAGAGCTGAGGTAAGCGTATTGTGGTAGTGTGATGATGCAGTGTCTAAGTCTGTTAATGAGGTCAAGGTCTGAAGAGGTTGAAGTGAGATGGGCAGAGACTGAAGGTTTGTGGTTTGTGTGCAGGGGGGTTGGAAGAAGCGGGGAGAGGGTCAATGTTAGCAGATTATGGTGAAGGGGGGAGCAAAGAGGATGAGAGGTTCGATTCAGAGCAAAGGTTAGTGAAGAGAAGGTCAAAATTGTATGATGAGTCCGAAAGACGAGGTAAGTGAGAGTAGTCTGGTGGCAGCAGGGTTGCAAGTGTCGACAGGTACGTTGAAGTCACCCATGATGATAGTGGGGATGTCTGTGGACAGTACCGGAAGGAGCCAGGTAGAAAAGTGGTCAAGAAAAAAGGTAGTAGTCCTAGGAGGGCGATAGATGACAGCAATTTTTAGGTTACAGGGAGAGTATAAATGGACTCAGTGAACTTCTAAAGATGAGAAGGATAGGGATGGAAGGGCAGGGATTGGGTTAAAGGAGCAGCCCACAGGATAGAAGAATGCCCACACTTGTTTGTTGTTGGATTTCAGGGATTGGTTGAGATGTAGTAATGTGAAAGGGCAGTGGGTGAGGCTGGGTCTGGGGGCGTAAGCCATGTTTCTGTGAATCCCATAAAGGTAAAGGAGTTAGCGAGAAGGAGGTCATGGATATAGGTAATTTTTTTGTGCACTGAGCATGCATTCCACAGTGCACAGGTGACAGTGGCAGAAAGATGTGGGAAGGGAGTAAGCTGTATTAGATTAGATAGGTTGCTTGTGCTTACAGGTTTAACACAGTTGCAGGTATTTTGCTTTAATAAAAAGGGAGGTGTGCAGGAGGTGAGGGGTGGAGAGAGTGGGCCTGGATTAGGGCTGATGTCACCAGCGGCAAGAAGAGATGGTTGTGGCTTTTGAGGGTGGCATAATGTTTCTTGTGCTTGGATATAGAGGTGGTGAGTGATTTTGCCAGTGAAAGGAATTCATGGAGTGGTGAGGCGGGGATTGAGAACAAAGAGGGGGAGATATATAGGGGGATACCAGGAGCAGGGGGATAACGTGTGCCTAGGTTTCGGAGGGTAGGAGATAGCAGGTAATCATTGTTGTTGATGCTGGGCTATTCAGACAAGCATAATCTGGTGCAGGTTCCATTCAGGTTGAATTCCAGTTTAATTCGCTACAGACTTTGATAGGATTCTGAGCATTGCAGCCAAAAGTGGCTTGGAGCCACTAGCACTAGCAGTTGGACTTAAAGGGTGGGGCTCAGGTCAATCCTAAATGTTTGACCTGGGAGAGCACATGGAGCAATAAAACTCCAAATGTAATGTAGCTAGGTGCTCTGGGTCAGTGAGCACACAAGGGGCAAAGATGGCCAATAGAAGTGTAACAGATATTACTAGATAATAGTTTGACAAATATAGATATGGTCTGGAGAACCGGATGGGGCATTCAAAATAATCACATAACATTTAATTAAGGTATAGGGACTAGTAAGGAGGCAAGGAAAGATATATAATGTTAAGTAGTATCTAACAGTGCATACCAAAACGAAAGAGGCAGCAGGATTTGCATGGACAGGAAAGGGTTAATTGTTCCAGACTGGATCAATCAATGAATTCATACGTGTAAACGAGAAAGTGTCAAAGGTATGCTGTAGTGAAAGTACTAATTAAACAGTAATATTTGTAAGAGGCATATATGTAGTTTTTTTTTTTTGGGGGGGGGGGGGGGTTGGTTGGATTGCCAGGGACCTGTATTAAAAATGTTTCCTTTAATGCAGAAATGTGGCCATTGTTTTCTATACAAACTTGCTCACATAGCACCACATGTCCCTGGGTGCAGGGAGCAGCTCTTTGCTAGCTTTAACCTCATGGTACGCCATTCTTATGCTTACACTATAACGTGGACCAAAAGCCAGGATTTTGACTATTCTGGGTTTTGGTGCACCGCAATGTAAAAACCCAAAGGTCGACCAAAGATCTTCTACCAGTTAATGGTGCCAAATATGGATTCCAAAGCTGCACGATTTAGCCTAGTAAGCTGGAAAAGTGCTTGATATGGCAGCTGATCCACTTCCAAACGTGTCCGAAAATATGGGAATGGGTAGTGTGCGCCTTCTCTGCGCCACATCATCTGCAATATGTTCAAAGTCAATGGCCTCGATTCACAAATCATTGAAAAAAATTCTCATGGTAGTAAAAAATGTAATTCATGAGAAAAAAGCATGAGAATTTCACTGTTACCAAATCACCAGATAGGAAGACACTGAAAGTCAATGGAACTTTTTACTACTAGTAAAAAAGGGTAAAAAGTTCAGTATTTTTTTCAGGAGTAAAAAAGTGCCATTGACTTTCATTGTCTTCCTAACTAGTGATTCACAAACAGTGGAATTCTCAGGCTTTTTTCTTATGAATTGAATTTTTTTACTACAATTAGAGTTTACTACCATTGCAAAGAAAGTAGAAGGGCTCCATTGTGAGAAAGAGCAAAATGAGTTTTCTCATTTCCACACGTTTGGAAGTGGATCAGCTGCCATATCAAGCACTTTTCCAGCTTACTAGGCTAAATCGTGCAGCTTTGGAATCCATATTTGGCACAATTAACTGGTAGAAGACCTTTGGTCGACCTTTGGGTTTTTACATTGCGGTGTACCAAAACCCAGAATAGTCAAAATCCTGGCTTTTGGTCCACGTTATAGTGTAAGCATAAGAATGGCATACCATGAGGTTAAAGCTAGCAAAGAGCTGCTCCCTGCACCCAGGGACACGTGGTGCTATGTGAGCAAGCTTTGTATAGAAAACAATGGCCACATTTCTGAATTAAAGGAAACATTTTTAATACAGGTCCCTGGCAATCCAACCAAACACCCCCCAAAAAAAAACTACATATATGCCTCTTACAAATATTACTGTTTAATTAGTACTTCCACTACAGCATACCTTGCCTCTTTATTACATGTATCCACAATGTTAGCCATGTACATACAGCTAGCTACACAGGTAACTTAAAAAGTTGAAAACATCTACCCATTAAAAAGCCTCACAACACCATGCAACAGTGAGAAAACAATACTAAACAATAGAAAAAAAATTTGAGTACATTTTCCAAAAATTTTTGCTTGCGACAGCCTTTTTACTAGCATTTTGAAAATTTTACGAGTGATTAGAAAATTTTACGATTGCATTTTCGAGTGCAAGTATTTAATTCAACCCCTTTTTTGAATCACTCGAAAAAGTTAAAACTTTGTGCATGTGATCTGATTTTTCGAGTGACACTAATTTATTTCTACCTTTGTTGAATCGAGCCCATTGGAATAGAGCAGACCATGCCTATGAAAGTGAAATGGTACACTCCAAAACCTGTCATCCCCAAATTTTATTCCTACCAGTAGAAGAAAACCCAAAACTTTTTTTCATTTTGGGTGTATAATTGACCCCTCCTCTTACTATCCAGCCTGTTTTTATAGATTTGTAACACTGGATGATTTAGCAATTCAGCTTCCTTACGTTTGGTTTTAGTGAGCTGCAAATAAAGTATGACAAGTACATCTCTTTTCTTTTAAGTCTGTTTTTTTTGTCCACATTTTTATTGGGGATTGTAGCAGATATACAACAAGTATATCACCTCAGAAAAGGGAGCTCTGATTGTACTGTAGCTGCGAAAGCAGACTATCTGCTGGCATTTTGCTGTGTTTGTACTGCAATTCGCCATGCAAAATACGTGCTATTTACGTGAATAAATGGTTTGGCGAAAACAGGTGAACTACTGCAGTGAATTTGGTTAAGAAAAATTATGAAATGCTGAAAACACACTTTTACAGCATATGTCATGTGATGGATATCAGAATATATATGGGGTGTCTTGGGTCTTTGAAAAACCTTATATGAAGCGTTGAATGCCATTTTCAGGATCTTATAATTAATGATAGCAGACATTTTCACATGGATTACATTATTTACACAGACAGAATGGAATAGAACTCTTTTTTCAGTGCCCCTGGTAGCATCGGTTTAGCATCTGGAAAACATGGCTTAATTGAATTGGTTCCTAGGACAATGTGGGGGTTAACACAATATCCAGACACACAAGAACAAAGCCCAACTTTGCTTTGTTCTTGTGTGTCCCTGATGAAGGGGTATCAATACCCCAAAACGTTGGACGTATGGATGCATATTGGCGCAAACTAGTGTATGGAATTTGAATACTGCATGTATATATTTTTTGCACAATACAAGCAAATCTGGTAATGAGGAGTGCTGGCTTTCATTTGACAATTTAAAAATAGATCAAGCATCTATTTAAAAGCATAGCTAAGTATGTTCTGTAATTTTTATTTTTTCTGCGTTTTGCAGAAAGTCACAAAACCTCAGGTTGCTGAAAGTCACAAAACGCTCTCAATGATTCAACGGATTTAGGTTATTCTGTGGTAGCTTTGATTTTGGTCAGACATTTAACTTTCCACCAAGAGAAGAGTGGTTATTTGAGTACCACTGGGAATAGCAGGTTATCTTAGAAAGTTTTATTTTTTTTCTCTTTGGATATATAACTTTTTTATACGGAGTTTGAATATCTACCTATGAATTAAAAAACAGACATTTTTGTATCTAGAAATAGCAATTACAGAACTTGAAGGGTCAAAGTGATGCTGTTCCACAACAGTACAATCCACTCAGAAAAATAACATCTAGAACAATGGCCCACAGAGCAGAATTAAATGCAGTTGCTAAGAAGTCAACAATCCAATCCAAAAGATCTAATGTATTTCCGTAAATTGTGTGTGATAGACACGTGGATTAACAGAGGGATTTGCTGATCTATGTGCAGCTAACACAACTTGCAATTGCTACAGACACTTTAATGCATAGTAATCAGACAGAACGCTAGCTGCCTTTTTCCAATTGCTTCTTTGCATGAGATATTCCACTATATTAGGAGGCCAAGGTTTAAATTAATGTTGTGTGACATAGGATAAGCTGAGCTAAAGGCAATATATACACCCACAATAATTGCTATTAGTTTATATATTTAAGCAAACCTCTGGTAGGCACAAAAGCTTTGGCTAAACCCCCAGCATGCTTTTGTAACAAGGCACTAGCCACCTCTATTATGTCATCAGATTTTAAAATGAACATATAGGTCAAGCATTCTTAAAAGTCCATTTTAATGAGTTCAAGTGGACCGAAACCCACCCTGGAGTCTATGAGATTCCAGGGAAGGCATACTTGCTCCCCCTGGGCACCCCGATCAGGGGTGCTCTGCTTTGTGAAATCTCTGAGGTCGCCCAAAAACTCACTTTCGTTCTCAGTCCAACGGTGCATGTGCAACGGCCGCATCTCCGCTATCCCTTTAGCAGGACATGTGCCCGCTCCAGGCAATTGTGAATGGCCGGCGCAGGCATGCTCCCTCCAGCATGCTTGGATCCGCTCACATTAAACTAGCTCCTAGACAAATGGGCTTGAGCAGATCCGAGCGCGCTGACTGGATGCGAGGGCTGTGCATGAGCAGTAGACCCGGGAAGTGTAAGTGAGATCCAGCAACCTGGGGGGTTTCACACAGCGGGGCACCCCCAATTGAGGTGCCCAGGGGTACAGACCAAAACCCAGGGCAGAATAAATCCTGGGTTTTGGTCCACTTTAAAGAGGTCCAAACATTCTGTAACTCTTCACCCACCTCTTTGTCTCTCTATCCTGTGCAGCAATGTGACTGTACTGTCACTTAAACTGGACCAACAGCCTGGCCTGGTTGGAAAAGAAAGGTAGTGGCCATTTTGGAGCTTCCTCTCCCAGCATCTCAGCCATACTGCTGCCTGGATTCAACTGACATAACTGACAATGCACAGTAACAGGAAGCCCAGCAGCACTTCCTGTTTGCAGGTAGCCTGAAAATGCATGAGCCGCCATTTTGTTTCTAAAATGTACTACAGCAGGAGTTAGAAAAAGGAAAATTAATTTGTATGTGCAGCAATCTAAATTGTGTGTGGGAGGGATGCATATGAGCACTGTTTGTTGTGTTGGCCTGGTTTAAGTCATTTTTGACTGTTGGTCCTCTTTAAACCGGACCAACAGCCGGGCACAGTTGGAAAAGAAAGGTAGCGGCCATTTTGGAGCTTTCACTACGAGTATCTTATCCATGCTGCTGCCTGGATTCAGCATAACATAACTGACATTGCACAGTAACAGGAAGTCCAGCAGCATTTCCTGTGTGCAGGTGGCCCGCAGATGCATGAACACTCCTTGTTGTGTTGGTCTGGTTTAAGTCATTTTTGAATGTTGGTCCAATTGTCACACAAATATTTGTTTGCTATGTGAACCCAGCAGCCCCATTGACATCAGGGAATCATTTCAGTGATCAAGTAACTTGTTTTAATATTTTATCTCCCAAAATGGCTTAGCATAGAGGGGGGGGGGGTGTCTGTGAGGGGAGGGGGTACAAAAAGCTTGAACCTTTAAAGGTACAATGTTAATGTATCTTGAAATCATCAATGTTTTTCAGTGGCTTTGGTGCTGAGTTAGCTGTTAACTCCAGATAGAGGATTGCTGTATCTGTATATTTAAAATAGGTCTGTTTAGTTACATCTGCCTTCTCAACAGCCCTGATAGCATAGAAGCCAACCTATTCCAGATCCAACAGGGGCACACGATACAAATTTCAAAGATTTTGCTTTGAGGCGTCACAGCACCAGCAAACAGAATGCACCCCCCTACACAGGACATAACACCCATTTAGGAATAGGGATCCCCAGGAATGGTGGGTAAGTCCATTCCTCTGTATTCTCTGCATTGTGAATAGCAACACAGCATGTCATAGACTTACAAAGCGCAAAACAATACAGCCAAAGCTCATTAAAAGTGCCTGGGCTGTGCTATGCTGCTGTAGGTATTAGTATTCACACACAGTGTGAGTGTGTCCTAAATGTGCTATTTGCTATCCCACAAGCACTAGAATGTGATTGTGTTAATGCCTTAGGAGGGGTTTAGTGATTGGTGATTAGTTATATTGTTAGGGACCAAGCAGGGTGCAGAAAGTACCAATGTAGTGTCAGTCTTCTAGGTTGAGACAGCAGGTTGCCCTCTTAAAGCAGTCCCATGCCTATTTTCAACATAATGGGTGTCCAGCAATTTGGATACCCCCCCCACAAGACTGTCACATTGAGGCCCCACACTGAGTATGTAGAAAATGGGTGTGGGACCGCTTTAAGAGACAGGGAGAATTTTTCTTACACATTGACAAAACAGTAAGTGACTAAAGGGAATTTGACATAGAGGCCGATGCATTAATAGCGCCAGGTAGCGACAGATGAGCGCCAGTAGCGTGATTTTCACAGCGCCAGCTAGTATTCGCTGTGCTTGGCCGGGGTTTGCTTGTTGACAGCGACTCAGTCGGTGTGCGGTAATGTTGAATAGGGGGTTAGGGGTCGATGTTTCACAGGTTCTGCATTGTATGGGTGCGCCTGACAGCGAATGGCCAGAGCGAACGGCTTGCTGCAGATTCATTAACAAATCACGCTCATAAATTTCTCGCGCTGTGAATTCCTTGTTTAAACCCCCGAGCGCTGGCGGCGATGTGTGTAAAGTAGTTTTTAACCCCAAAACAACCATTTTTTTTAATGAAAAAATTATACAAGCTTGGCTAAACATTTTGTAATATGAATACATTAATATCAGACCTGTAATATCAATTCTGCACATTTTTTTTTTTTTTTTTTTTACCTTAAAATAAAAATCTAACATTGCCGTAGTGGTCACAGAATTTTTGCCAGTTAAAAAAAAAAAAAATAAAATAAGCAGCGGCGCTGTTCGTTGCAGTCGGCTACATGATGAATCCCGCGCTAGCTGACACTCTCGCCGGCGCTAGCCTCATTTAGCGTGATAAATGCGTCATTGTGACCGCCGCCGGGCGTACTTGAGTCGGTAGCCGCCGTTAGCTGGCGGTACCTGGCGCTCGTCAGACAGTACCTGGCGCTAGCCCTTGATAAATAAGGCCCATATACTGTATCCTGAGGATAAGTCATGGGATGGGTGCAGTAAAATAGTTAAATCAATGTATTTTTCTTTATAAGTGTTGTTAAGGGAACTGTCCAGGCAAGGTTAAAAAAACAAAAGCATCCATTTCTGAGATTCCAAGTCTGAAGGTCATATCCGCTTCTCATTCACAGACAATTACCATGCCACCCCCCTCACCATCAGTCACAGTGACTGCAGCAGGCCCAGTCTATTACAATGGAGGGGAGGGCAGGGGAGGGGACAGGCATTGGCACACCCCTACATTGCAGTGAAGGTAATGGGTGTAGCCAGTTGCTGTGACTGGTAGGGGTCTGCCGCTTGTCATGAGAAAAGAAAATAGACCTGCATAGGGTGGAACTCAAACTCTGAAACAGGTGAATTTTGAACTGATAGAGTATGACCGGTCAGCTGTGGTAGAGAAAGGCATCATTTATTTTCTCTTTTCACTTCCTGTGTTTTGGTGAGTTCCCTTGGGGCACTGCTTCAGCTTTTTTGGCCAAGCATATTAATGTGCAGCTAAAGAAACTGAATGGGAGCTTAGCCACACCGCAATTACCATGCAGCACACCCTGTACCCCTCAATGGCTGTGTGTAGCCACACCAGCCATTCAGTTATGTAGGGCACACAGATCTAGAAAGATGCGAGAGATGCTGCAGCTGTGGGTTTGCTTTCGAGGTAAGAACATTGGATGACTGGCAGGTTTTCATATAGCAGGGTATCCCATATTCTGGATGCCCCAGGAGTGGCTATTTTACCAGACCTAGTGTTTTATAGATGCTAGGTCCAGTTTTAGTCCACTTCGACTTGCCTGGACAGCCCTATTAAAGCCTATCTCTTGGTAGAAAAAAGCTATGTTCACTGACAATACTATTGCAGTAGATTGCCTATTCTGAAACGTATCTACTCACCAGTTTCAAACAAGACTCCCCCAGGTTCCTGTAAGCCTTTCCTGCCTGTTACAAATAGAGTGTGCTGTGGCAGTGCACTTCTGTTAGGGTGAATGAAGATGACTACCCCATTCACTGTTAGGTAGATAGGGAGGATGTCTGTCCACATATTACCCTAGAAAACTCTGTGGGGCCAATAGGAGACAGCCAGGAGCACATTTTATTTCAAATATTTCAAAAATAGTGCGTCAATTCCTTGTCTAGGCAATTTAAATAAGAAACCTAATTTATCTGCCAGCCTGCAGTCTCAATTCCATAGACAGAAGTACACCCAATTAATTGGCTTATCTCAGCACAGAAGCCATTGATAAGCATGGAATAGTTCAAGATAGCACACTGTTGAATTGCTTTAAACTGTAAAAACACAAACTTTTAACAAAATGGGTGTTATGCCCTGTGTAGGGGGGGTGCATTCTGTTTGCTGGTGCTGTGACGCCTGGTCAAAGCAAAATCTTTGAAATTATTCCCCCGCACCCTCCAACTGACCACTGCCCAAGAAGCAACACCCATTTTGTTAACCTTCTGGATGCACAGCTTTATAAAGAATTCTGCAGTTTGGCAAATCTGAAGAGGTGGTTATTTTTAATTTCACTTAAAAATAGCCAAATATTGGCTTTGCTTTTCATCACAGTTTTTCAAAGGTTTCCACCAGTTACTTAGGAAGTGCAAACATTTTTTTAACACTCCAACCACACATCTCTTCCCTTTAGGCAATAATATCAAAAAGTAGTATAAAAAAAGTCACTGGGGGGTGGGTAATCTGCATGGAAGCTGAAGCTGGGACCTTGAGTGATAGGTCAGTCACTCAATTCCAAGTATTAATCAGTCTCTCAAGTCCAACTATCACTAAAGTCCACAAAGTCCATGGCTACCATTCATTGCCTGTCCCCTGCCGAAATCAGGGGAGGATTATGGAAACAGGTAAGTTGTGTTATTATTTTAACACCCAAATTGGTCCCTGCACAGGGAAAGGGATGGGTTACAAAAAGCATGGACTTCCCCTTTCACCACCATAAATACCATGTCCAGCTCCATGCTCACAAAATGCTACCCCACTGCCATTGAACCATCCTTGCAGACCCTGGGGCACATACATTCAAGTAAAAACACAAGTAAAACACCATAAAAACACTCAGTTAACTAATTCTTAATTACACAAATAGATGAGGATGTTTTCATGTACATCTACAGCTGGGGGAATAGTTCTCCTTTAATGTGCTGTACTTAATCTTAGTTCAGAGCATAGTAATTAATGTGAGTATATTATATTCTATATCAAAAAACCTTGCTGCAAGAGAATTACAGAGACTGGCGTAGCCGATCCTCCTCTGTAAGAATGATAATTGCTTGGCTATTGTGCTGATTATCCAGTTTTACTGCCTACAGAGTAACCAGCCGCCGAAGTAAAACAAAAATCAAACCAATCAAAGGAAAATAAAGCAGTCAATTACCTTTTTAACATCTCTCATTATAACACTGTACATTTTGCTTCTGACAAAACACCTATACAGAATATCAATAATATTTGTAAAGTAATGCAACAGGAGTGGAAATTTAAAACTACTAAAGCGCTTTATAGAGACATGAAACATGGCATGCTGGGGCTCCTGGTTTAATTGAGAGAGAGAGAGAGAGAGAGATTGTTAGATTAATAAATCAGACTGAAAGAAGGTTTCAAATGTACCAAGCAAGATAAATCTGTTTTACTCGTAGCCTTAAGCACTTTTAATTAGTCTTATTTTGATCAGATTATCAGATTTAAAAACATTTATTAAATTAAAAGTTTTGAGCAGCCTGATTTCAACTTAGAATGCAGATTTAATGCAATAACCGGTGTCATTTTTAAGCTTACAACATCTAAAATAAACATTTAATAAAGCACAACTACATGCTTGTGGAGATTTCAAGGAAACATTTTGACCTCTAAATGAACAATATATCCAAACTGTGATCAGCTATGGTTTTTATACTAAAAGGTTTTGACAAAACCATAAATTGTACATCCAATACAATTACACAGTTTATAGCCGGCATATGATCTACCCAGATAATAGGCTTACGTAACAAAGCACACAAAGGGGGTTATTTAAGAAACGCTAGCACCAGGTAGTGCCACGTAGCGGCAGGTAGCGTTGGGTAAACTCACTTAACTGGTGCTACCTATCGCTCACTGCAGCGTTGTGATTGCTATGATCTTGGGACACCACCTTGTATCGTGATTGGCTCTGCAGTGAATCAGGGAGAGCGCTTCTACAGCGCCCTCCAGACATCATATGTATCACTGCTGAACAGGATACTACAGCATCCCTTGTCCATCTGCTACACTAGGTTATAGCGCCAGACACCCGCTTACAGTGTCTACTGACGGTCGCTGTAAACGTCGCTATACAGACGCTCACATGGCTATACGTGGAGCTAGTATTAAATCAGCCTCCACGATAAAGTTTCATTAACCTGCTGAGTGTCCCCCCATCTTGCCGCTGAAAGTAAACTAGGTCAAAAACTCCATCCACCATTTGCAAAGGGGTCTGGCTGCATTCCTGATGGGCTAATTTACTATTATTTGTGCGGGCGCCACTGGAGCACCTCCCCGGAGATGCTCAGCAGCGCCCGCACCACAGCGCCGGCTTCTGGACGCCAGTGATGTCAGCTGTAGTGTTCGCTGGCCAGGCAGCGTTTGTAGCGCATGGCTTATATAAGTCTATGTGCTAGTGACACCTAGGGCCAGTCAACAGTCCCATTGGAGACATTAGACTAACATGACATATCTTTATCACAGCCCAAATCACAAGTTTCCATCACAAAAAAGGTGCTAAAAATGCATATAAAAATAATCCCAACCAGCCCAGGGATCCCGTGGCACATGACCAGCCCAAAAAAAATAAAAAAATTTACTAAAATGCTTAAATAATTGTAACCATCCCAGCCCATTGAAATGTATGGGATCAGGCCACACAGTGCTAGGTGAGCGCCCGGTCCTATCTGGCACTATAGGGAACTCAGCGCTGGCACTCATACCATCGCTGGTGCTGTTGATAGATGGGACACTACCTGACACTATCACAGCCACTCTGGATTTTTAACTTGATACATATACCTTTTTGACTGGGACCTGACACTTACCTGACACTCATATGGCACTACCTGGCACTACGTGACCTTAGCCTTTCTTAAACAAAAAAAACATATTGCCTCTCCCAGAAGGGAATTCAATTACAAAACCACAGATCTTGCCCCTGTGTGCTCATGCAGCCCTAATACTCAACTGGAATGAGCCAGTTTCCCTTTGTTACAATGTACTATATGCCATTATTTCTTTCCAGCAATGTAAATTTAGCTTCACTCTGAATACCTGTACTCCAGGACCCAGCTTGTTGAAAGCTTATGGTAAAAAAAGTATTTAAAGAGTCACATTTAAGGTCACTGCTTAAGGTAGGGCATGACCTGGGTTTTCACCTCATCTTGTTTTGGTCTTTCGGAGGCATCCCAATTTGCAGGGCTGTTTCTAGGGCAGGGCAAACAGTGTGCTTGCCTTTGGCACCAAGGTTATTGTGGACACCTCTATCACAACCATCCTATTTTCTACTCCTGTGGTGGTGAAGGCATAAGACCACCATCCCCCCATATTGGGCTCAGTCATGGCACTGCAAGCTGCTAAGGTATTGGCTCAGCATGGTATTACCTATCTGGGACATCAGCAGCACAATAGGATGGGTGACGAGGGGGGCAGAATTTTATCTTTCCTGCATTGAAGGCTATTTTGCCTAGAAATCACCCTGCCTCTGTTTGAAACCCCCTATTCATCTGTACACCTTAACCAATGAGCATTCATTGCCATGCACAGCAATGAATGATCATACTGTACAACTTGCAAGGGCACTCCTTTAGGCAGGATGCACCCAGCCATTCAGAAATGTCTAACGGGGGGGGGGGGGGGTTTAGGGGATGCAGGGGTGCAAGCAATGGTCTGCTTTAATGACATACATAATATTAAAAATTTTGTGTTTAGATTGGTTTTAAATCTGATTGGCTGCTGCAAGTTAGGACAGAACAGTTGTAGCTTCCGACTATTCACAGAAGGCCATTTATGTTATTAATAACCCATTAATATTGGGGTTAATTTCCACCTTGTCAGCTTAATGTCAGAGTTTCTATATTGTATCTACCTTTATATGTAGATGGGCTTATGATGTACCCCTGATTTGGGTCAGTTGAAGTGCACCAAATACAGATATAAGAAGCTATAAAGTGCATCAAAAGCCTGAAAGCTGAACAGATGTAACTGAAATGGTACCACACATATTAGCATTACTTACCTGTCCACAGCTATAGCAGACATGGAGTAGATACTGGCAAAGATGGCTGTAATGGGAAAGAAGTTGTGGAATCTACAGTAAGCCTCTCCAAAGTACCATTCATTGTGCAGAGCATAAATGAAATTCACCAGGGTATTAAATGCTGCCATGGAGGCATCAGAGAATGCCAGGCTGACCAGAAAATAGTTAGTGACAGTTCTCATTCTCTTGTGAGCCAGTATGATCCACATAACTATGATATTGCCAAACACAGCAACAGCCACCATGGATCCATATGCCAGGGACCATAGAGCAATGCGCCAGGGAGGCTGAACGAACCTGTGTGTCACTGGAGCACTGATATTAGCCTGAGTAACATTATTTGGCCATGTCAATCCTTCTCCAAGAGGGGCAAATAGGCTCAGACCTTCTTCAGATGTTACATTTGGTGGGGTAGAAGTCATCTCTGTCTCTTCAGAAGCTTAGGATGCAGCAGCAAAGCTTCCAAGTTTCAGCAGAGGAATGTAAAGTGCATGAAGAGAATCAGAGTCTGAACTCAGGCATGGTTGTCTTTGGGTGTAAAAATCTCAAACAGCTCATCCACAACAGACTTAGAAGAGATATGTGAACAAGAAAGGAGAGCTGAACTTCAGCTAAGTTCCTCCCTCCCAGCTGTGAGCAGGCAGAGGCAGCTGGTATGAGTCTTTTATAGAAGCAGCCCCTCCAATGTCTAGGAAAATGTCTGTGACATCACTGCAGGGAGGGAGGGGGTCAGAGAGCCCAGCTACGCTAACAGGTATAGCACAAGAGACTTCTAACACAGACAGACACATCCAAGCCACCCACAGTTTGTCACTTCTTCTTCGGTACATGTGTCACCTCGCCTATAGCATGCTGTCATGCTTCAATAGTTCTTCGTCCATTGATCTGGCCCCAGTCTGCTAAGCCGTACTACAATGCACTACGATGGAGAAGTCCAGGGTGCTGAAATCCCTAACCAGGAGATGAGACAGCCAATCGAGCAATGGGAATAATATTTGAATACAATTCTGAATGTTTGTCTATGAACTCTGGCACGCACAATTCCATGACTCAATGCAAGGGATAAGGAATTTGACAGTTTTTCAGTTCTCACAAATATGTGCATGCTGATTCACACCATCCCATCCATGTTGTGATGCAATCATTACAGATTTGCCTGATATTTACATCCAGGTTAATGTAAACTGAAGATGTATGCAGGCTGCTTCTTCTGCAATGATTGGAAGGAATTACGATTATTCTCTAATCCAACAGCCTTTTATAGAGGAAAATAAATGTTTTTATTAATTAAAAATGAAATGAAAAAGGTTAACATATATTATCAAATGGAAAAAGATCATTCAGGGTTTTTAAAATTTTACTAATAACAATAATAATCTTTATTTATTTAGCACCTGCACTTTTCGCAGCGCTTTGCCATCAAAGGGTTCATGTACATACAGAGAAATAAATTACATAGCGTATGCAGGCTGCTTTCCCTGCAATGATTGGAAGGGATTAACATTTTTTTTAAATCTAAACCCTTTTCATGGAGAAAACATTTTTATCAATGAAATGTGAAATAAATGTCACTGTTTAGGATCAAATGTAAGAAAAACACCATTTAGGGTTTTTTTTATTTTCTAATATTAATTATTATCTTTATTTATAGAGCACCAACATATTTTGCAGCTCTTTGCGATGGGGGGGGGGGGGGGGGGCATGTACTTACAGAGTAATAAATTACATAGCAAAAACAAACCGGGAATTAAAGCACCAAATCAAATCACCAGATACCCGTTCTTTGTACCTCTCCTTCATTTCCTGCAGTGCCCAGTAGAAGCTATAGCAGTGCTCCAAGAATTGCTCTCCTTTCAATGTTATTCTTCCAGGGCCATGCAAAAAAATTGAGCTAATGGCCAATCTGTCTCTTTGTGAACTCACCACGAATCAGCCTGGCAAGCCACAGTGGTCCTACAGCTGTGCATGCTTATGATCCGCCCTTGCCAGCTCAGCCATGACCCAGAATTTGAGGCGAAGATGGCAGCTTCACTTACAATACATAAGCTATTCACAGATAATTTGAGATTTTGAAAGAGATTTTTGGAAGTTTTAAATTATTATAATATAATTATTTTACACTGTTCCGAAAAGGGAATACGATTGATGGGAAGTTGGTGTGTGCATGGACAGGTCTTTAAGCCCATAATTTATTAATATTTGGAAGAGGGGAGTTGGTTTAAAGAAGAACATTACAGGTCATGGTGAGTTAGTAAAATCTCCCCAGACCTTGCTTGCCCAACCCCCCTGCCCCTGCAGTTTACATACAGTCAGTGTCAACTTACCTCTCTGGTCGCACTCCCACATCGCCCTCTGTTGAGCAGTACCATCTTGGAACCCCGACATGCACTGTGCCGCCCCCCAGATCTTGCGCATGCGCAGTGTCATTGTATAGGCTTCAATGACACTCGGCGCGAGATATGAGGAGCGGCGCTGGACATTTAATGAGAGGCAAGACCGGCAAAGCCTGCAGCTTTCACTCTGGGGCGGCTAAGGGGAGCATGGGGGTGGAAACCATCTAGGAATACTGCTGGATGTTGATGTTTTAAATTATGCCGACATCCAAAAGGTAGTGGGGGAGGGGGAGGGATGTTTAAAGAGGAACATCAGAAAAGGTCTGATGTTCTTTGTTAAACTCAACTACTGCTGACTGAGGCACCACTACTGATGATGATCAAATCTTTTAAGGTTTGTTTTGGTCTCCAACAATTTGTTCAGAAATGAAAGAGCTGCAGTTGCTCAGAGAGGTCATGTATCACTCCCTGAGGTTTCCCTTTCAAGATCCTTTCATGCCTTCAAATCATTTATACATAAAAGATAACATAAAAAGGTACATACAGTGACCCTTTTTGAGGGATTGGTGCTGGGATATGGCTTTCAGCAATGCACAAGTTATTTAAAAATTCAGCCAAACCATGAAACTAGAGACATATTCACACACTTCTTTCTACCTCTTTTATTTAGAATCAACATGATCCCTTAGCCACAATATTGACTGTTGATGTACAAAATTATCCACAAAGAAGACTTTATAGATTTGCCTCCATCACATCCCCTGTTAAGCATTTATTTTCAATTGGTGAAAATTTTTGTGGTCTAAAATCTTAGCCTCTTGCATCTATGTTTATATTTTACTCTCTATGCAATACCATAGTCCAGCATATTGTTACCCATTTACCCTCCAATATACCCTAGCCCTAATCTGTTTGCCCCTTTAGTTTGTCAAATGCCCTTCTCCTTCCATTCCAGTTGAACAGCTCTCCTAACTGGATTCATGCCTCCACCTGTAATGGAGAGCTCCCACAGACTGTGGATCTCAGGGCTGTGCACAAGAGGAAGGGTAAAAAAGACAGTCCTGAAGCTCTGGGTTCCAATGATATGTTTTTTCTTGTATTTCGGGAGCTGCAAAACAAAACACAGGCTACATGTAAAGGGAATGAAACAAATGACACATAACAGGACAAGTGCCAATCTGTTCAAAAAATAAATATAAACAGGGACCAAAGTAAAAAAACCTAACTAATGAACATTGTTCCTGGGTACTCAATAAATAGAGCTCTGGGACTAAAAACACATTGTAAACCCTGGCACCCAAAGGAGGATTGGGGGTGGGGCCCCTAAGAAGGCCAGTGAGTCCAAGGACCCTCTGGGACAGGAGGGGTTCCCTGGTACCTCTGTGGGACAGCCAGAACCTGCAGTCATTTAGTTGAGGCGTGAATACTTTTTTTCATTAGTTCTCTTATAATAGAATCCTCTATTACCACAGATTTTTAGTTTGACTTTATTCCTGGCTGTTAGACTTCTTAGCATTTTTTTTACTTTTTTCTCTACAGTTTTCCAGTTTGAGATGGGGGGACATGGCCTCATCTGCTACAGGGTTATGCACCATGGAACTGCTGATCCATATGGTATGAGTGAAAGCAGCAACCCTGCTGCTATCAATCTCCCTGTTCACAAAAACGTTTACTTACAGTTATTTCAACTACTGATATAAAATCATTTTCTTGGCAGTGGAGTGAGAAACCCTGGAGTATGTGTAGCCTGAAGTATGAGGAGAGTATCCCTTCCCTGTTATACGTGTTTCTTTATACCTGCAGATAGGTTGTATGGTAATTAATCTAACTTTGGGTCTTTCTACACTAGATTGTCGCATGTTTTTTTAGATGTTAGCGAGCTTTTTGGATTTTCCGCCCATGTCATTTATTTGTAACAGTAAGTAGTACGTTGGTTTTGCATTTTTTGCTGCATTACTATCTCTTTGCATATTTTTATGGGGTTGGGATACAGACACTTATTATTTATTCATTTATTTATTTCTTTACAAAATTTTTATTGAAGTTTGCACGTGATGTACAGCATATTTTTAAAGACAGGCGTACTGAACAAGTAGTAATGCAAAAAGCATACATAGTTGAATGCATAATGGAATGCAGATAAACAGTAAAGATAAGTCAACAAAATTGACACAGTATCTTTTGGTGTCAGCAAAAGTAGCTTGCAAAATCAGACAGTGTCTAACCAAGGGATATGCGTCTTGTGGAACTTAAGTAGTATAAATTGAGATTACGAATTCTCATTAAAATTATTTTGAGAGCTATTTGTATATTCATTTTTGGGTGTTCAGCACCCTGGCTGACCTTGGGCAAACTTCTAACTATGATAAGCGAACATTGGACTGGTGTAGATATCCGGGGTGTATCTCAGGAGGGTTGGGGGGGCAGAAAGAGAAGGGGGGATTGTGGGAGCCCAGGTATGCTGGATCATGTTTTATTAAAAGAGTGAGAACTAGAACCAGACCAGTCCGGAGTCTAGTGGTTAGATAGGGAGGGATGGGTCTGTATGATGAGGGGTTTCAGGTACTGAGGAATTTGTTTTATGAATCGTTTATTATCACAGTGATTTTCTCATTGCACATGATATCTGACATCCTATTACAGAGCTCCTGCCAAGGTATTTGGGGCGATTTCCAGTTTCTAGCTATCATCCCCCTAACTGCCGATAATACATAGAGTATCAATCGCCACTCTGGCTTTGTGTATGTAGCAGATTTGAGTGATAGGAGCGCCTCCCATGGATCGCCAATACTGGATATGTGTAGGATGTCAGATATCAATTTGTAGGCTTTATCCCATGTAGAACGAACCACAGGGCACTCCCACCAGATGTGGGACATTGTGCCTCTTTCTTGGCACCCTCTAAAGCATAATGGTGAATCTGAGGGGGAAAATTTGTGGATTCTGTCTGGAGTGTAATACCATTTGAAGAGGATTTTATAGGCATTTTCTAAAACCAGAACATTACAGGATAATTTTCTTGTATCACTTCAGATTTTCTGCCATGTCTCGGGATCTTTAGTTGTTCCCAGCTCTTGTTCCCATCATATCATATAGATGTGGTGAACAGGGGCTGAGGGTGTAACTAGAGCTGTGTATAAACTGGATATTAAGCCCCTTTTCAAAATGGTCCCTGATGCATCTGATTTCGAAGTCCGTATTTCTATATGGGGGAGGGGACATTTTTAGGAGGCTTTTAACAAAATGTTGAACTTGTAGGTGTCTAAATACCTCAGAAGGTGGGAAGCTATCGCGGGGTGCGAGGTCTTGTTTGGTTTTCATCCCTTTTGGGGTGCAGAGTTTGTCTACAGAGGTTAGGCCTTTCTGTGACCACCATTTGTAATTTTTAGGGTACGTGACCCCTGATGGAAACATTGGGTTACCTAGCAGGGGGGAAGCTGGCAAATGAGGTGACGTAAATACATGTTTGACTTTGTCCCATATTGTCAAGGAGAAACAAAAGAGATCCTGCACCACTCTGAATATAAAAATGGGTGCTGGTAATGGCAGAAAACTATTTATTGTCAAGGAGAACCATAGGATTGGAGGAATACATTTTGGTCAAAGTGTTCTAGGGATCCAGAGCAGAAATGCCGGGAAGACTGGGTCACAAGCGGCAATGTCATTTAGGACCCATAATGGTTTATGCTGTGGGGCGTGTAGGAGTACTAGGGGCGCTATTTGAGCTGCTGTATAATATTTATGCAGGGATGGGAAGGCCTTGGTCTTTTTTACAGAAGAGAGTTGTTTTATTTATCCTTGGTCTAGATTTGCACCATGTAAAAGACATGATTTTCTGTTGAAGGATGTAGAGGCCACGTTTAGGGACCTGAATTGGGAGCACTCTGAAGAGATATAACATTTTTGGTAAAAAGGTCATCTTGAGAGCTGCTATTCTCCCTAGCCAAGACAAATTTATAAATTGCCAGGACTGAAGTAGAGTGTCCAGTTTTCTAAATGTTTCTGGGTAGTTGACACTATACAAATCTGTATAGTTGGCTGTTAATTTGATCCCCAGATACTGCAGTCTCTGTGTCCAAGTCCACGTAAAGTTTTGGGATAAAGTCTGCTTTGTACTAGCAGAGAGTGAGACGTCTAGTGCAGTGGACTTTGAGGTGTTTAATTTAAGGCCTGAGATGCAGCCAAAAGTGGTCAGCAGGTCGATGGCATTAGTGGCTGAGGTATGTGGGGAGCTTAACATCAACAGCATGTTGTCTGCGAAAAGTGAAACTTTATGTTCCCTGCCTCCTAAGAGGATTCCTTTGATTGAGGCATTTTGCCTTAGTTTTATTGCAAGTGGTTCTAGGGCCAGGATGAATAATACAGGGGACAAAGGACATCCTTGTCTGGTACCTCTCTGGATCTTGAAACTTGGGGAATGGAAGCCAGCGTACTTAACGCAAGCAGACGGGTTGGAGTACAAAGCTGCGATCCAAGAGAGGAATCCTGGGCCAAAGCCCCATTTATTTAAGGAGGACTGGAGGTATTGCCAAGAGAGGGAATCGAAAGCTTTCTCCACATCAAGAGAAAGAAGCATTGCCTCTAATTTTTGGTCCTTTGCCCCCTGTATCAATTGCATTATATTGCGCACCCCATCTCCAGCCTGTCTTCTAGGGACAAAACCCACCTGATCCCTGTGAATTACATCCCCTGAATTACATTCGTTGACTCTGTTGGCTAAGATCTTCGTGAGGATTTTCAAGTCTATATTAAGTGATATAGGCCGAAAATTTGTCCAGTTTTGGTGGTCCTTTCCAGGCTTCGGGATCATTGTTATCACGGCTCTAAGCATGTCTGGGTCTATGGGGTTGCCTCCTTTGATATAGTTGTAAACCCTCGCCAGTCGAGGTGTTACTATGGGGGCCATTTTTTAATAAAATGCAGCGGTGAACCCATCAGGCCCAGGCCTTTTATTGGATTTCAATGTCTTGATTGCTTTCAAGACTTCTTGTACTGTTATATTTTCATCTATTTTGGCACTCTGACCCTCTGGTATTCGTGGTAGGTTGATCTTGTCTAAGAAGGCCTGTGTCTGGTGGTCCCCTAATGGGGGTGGTGCTTTGTATAACTTAGATAGGCCTGCTGAGAATTCTTCAACCACTACTTGGGGGTTGCTAGTCTCCCCTCCTGTCCTAGTCTTGAGTCTCACTGGTTTCATGGTAGGCTCGTGACACTTTAATTGGGAGGTCAGAAGGGTGCCTGGTTTATTTGCAGAAACATAGTATTTTTGTCTAGAACGTCTATAATGTCCCTCTGCCTCTTGAGATTGCAAGAGGTTAAGTTTAGTTCTGAAGAGATCCATTTGGCGGAGATGTTTTGAACTGGGGGTTGTTTTAAAGGTCCCTACATCCTTAGAATATTGGGACTGAAGTTGTTCTGAGTATTGACCTTTCCTTTTTCTTTCTAGAAGCTGTGGCAATAAAGTGTCCTGTCATAACAGATTTAAAGGCACCCCAGACCATAGTTGGTGAGGTTTCTGGGTTCTCATTTATAGTGAAGAATTCTAAAGCAACTTTGCTAGCATCCTCCACCAAGGGTTTTGAGGACAGCAGCGAGTCATTCAATATCCATGAGGACGGTTTGGGTTTAATGACCATAGAGTTGCACGTCATTGCCACCAACTCGTGGTCTGACCACGGGACAGGGTAGATTTTTGTCTGACCCACCTGTGACATAAAGGTGGAGAGGACAAAAATGTGGTCTATCCTGGTATGTAGCTTATGGGGGGCAGAGTAATGTGTGTAGTCCCTTTTATGAGGGTGCATATCTTTACATGGGTCCACTAGATGCGCATTATCTATCAACTCTGTGAAGTGTTTGCTATCTTGAATTGTAAGGGCGTTTGGGGGGAGTGATCTATCCAGGGATGGTTGCAGCGTTAAGTTTGAGTCCCCGCACATAAACATAGCTCCCTCTCCATGCTTCTGCAATAATGAGCACATACAGGCCAGGAAAGGAATCTGCTTGGTGTTTGGCATGTAGTAAGTGAGAAAGGGTCTGCTATCTGTTTATGGCAGGTAAAGGAAAGCCCGTTACGAAATGCTATTAGAACACCTTTCTGCTTACCTTGGCTGACCGCCTGAAAAAACAAGGGGAATTTATGGTTAAGAAATGTTGGTTTGCAACTAGATGAATAGTGTGTTTCCTGGAGACAAATTATGTCTGCGTAGATTGAATTAAAATATTTAAATGCTCTGGACCTCTTATTCGGGGAGTTTAGCCCCTGAACATTCACTGATACTATATTAAGTAACATCTTCATTTAGGAAGGGACTATCTCCCTTGATGAGCGCATTGTGGTGGGTGGATGAATAGGGGGGAAAGGGGGGAGATGAAAGGGGTGGTAGAGTTAGAAGGATTAAACACATTAAGTAGACGTTCAGGGTCAGGAGGTTATCCTGAGTATATTAAAAGGGCATTAAATACTATAACATTTTGATATAAAACAGAATTAGGTCTCCGGCTGGTGGGATCCGGCCCAGCCACCCAGGGGCGGCACTCCATCGCCCTCCCTATGGGGTCCCCCCCCGATGGCGGTGCGCCTTCTCCCACCAGTCAGAGACTATCTAGGCCACATGGCCAACCTTTATAAAAAACATTATTATAAACATTATTATAATCAGAGAGAGTGAAAAGAGAGGCTTTGTTATAGTAGCAAAAAACTTCCAGAGCCCTAACACCTGCTGATACAAAACTGCGGGTTGTTTGGCACCCTAGAAGGAAGCCCCGGCGCCTGGTATGACCACTGTTGCAGGTCAGACAGGTACCCAGACACAGGGTGTGTACTGAGGAGGTTAGCCCTGAGAGTCCCCCGCTCCGGCGGCGCACATGGTCGTTGGTGAGACCTCAACGGGATAACCGGGGCATCCCAAATATGCACGGAGTTGACTGAGAGAGCATGGGTCCCTGTATCTGGTTATAACTCAGTAGAGGTGCCAGGGAGTGTTGCACTCAGTCCTTCTGTGAAGGGTGGAACATTTGGGACAAAAGACGTTTCATCCCTGGGGTTTTCTGAACTTGTTTGGTGAGTCGTGGTGATGGGGTGGCTTGAATGTTGCTGCTGTAGCCAGGCCTTGGCGTTCTTGGTGTAGAGGGGAGAGAAGAGGTTGTCTTATCAGGTTCTGGTATACGGATGTCCAGAGATTTAAATTTATCCAGAAGCTCTGGGAGCGAGGAAGCTTGGACTTGTTTCCCTTGGTATGAGAATGAGAGCTTAAAGGGGAAGCCCCATCAATAGCGTATTCCCTGCGCCTGCAGGGCCAGGAGGTATGGCCGAAAAGATCTTCATTTTAAGATGGTGGTTTGGGATGAATCAGCAAAGATTTGATAGCTGTGCTTCTGAAATGTAAGGGATGCTTTATCTCTGGAAGCTTTTTTTACTTTTGTTTGGTAGAAGTGGAATTTGACAATGATGTCACGTGGTGGGCCCTCTGCAGGTCTTCTGGTTAGGGCCCTATGAGCTCTGTCTAATTCCAGTCTCTCTCAGGTACTAGCTCCTGTAAAAGGGCTGTGATAGTGCCCACTGTGTCTTCCATAGTTTCCGGCAACCCCCTGAATCTCAGGTTAGATCTGCGGTTGCGATTTTCCAGCTCCTCATTCTGGCCCTTTAAGAGGGTGATTTCTTCTTGGAGCTGCTGCAATAAAGTCCCCTGGTTATCTAAAACTGTAGTGGCATCGTCCATGCGGGATTCTAATGCATCTGTACGTCCCCCCAGATCTCTGATCTCTTTCAGGAGGGTGCCAGTATGCCTGGCAGACACTGCAGTAACTTCCGCCCTCACTATGGTTCTCAGCTCGCTGAGGAGGGCCTGGTTTGCTTTGGGGCTCTGAGCTGCAGTCTGTGTGGATGGAGGGTGCTGGGGCCAGCTATCTGTGGAGTCGAGGGAAAGATCCTCCCCAGCGCTTATCCCACCGATCTCCTTACTTGGATGCTGTGAGCTTTCTCCTCCTCAGCACTGACAGAGACTGCCGCCATCCTGCCTGCTGGAGCTGCTGATCTGCGTGTCTCCCTAGCAGCTTTCTTCCTGCTGTGAGCTGTGTTCATCACCTCTGGTAAGTGGACTGGGGTTTCCAAAGGTCTCCTGTGCCTTTTAGGGGCCTCGCACGATCTGCCCTGCTGCTGCTGTGTGCTTCCAGCCTCTCTGACCTGTAGAGCCAAGCTAGCAGGCATCCATCTTGCTCGACTGCACTGCCACGCCCTTATTTATTCCTGATACTTGCAGTAACTGATTTATATAGCCACAGTCCCCCACATATCGGTTTTCTCTTTGGACTGTAAAGCATTCCAAGTGGTGCCCTTTTTGGTCAGCTACTGATGAACTTACTCATTAAAACGGTCATTAAAGCGGTCCCACATCCATCTCCTAGCGATGCCCCTCAATCCTCGCACTATGTGGCCCCACACCCATTCGCAGGGGAATGGGTGTGGACCGCTTTAAACATTAATTTAAATGATTCAAATATTCTAATAATAAAAAACTAAATTTCAGCCATTTGGTAATTCCAACCCCACACCTACCTCTCTCTGTACTAAGCTTGATTTAGGTATAGAAATAAAAAATGTACCTTAATGCTGACAACCTCCCCACTCTACACAGCAGCCATGTCTTAAACCAGACCAACAGTCTGGTACAGTTGGAAAAGAAAGGTAGCGGCCATTTTGTAGCTTCCTCTCCCAAGTGATATAACTGAAATGCACTGTAACAGGAAGCCCAGATGACTTCCTGTTTGCAGGTGGCCTGCAAGCCCATGAGCGACCATCTTTTTCTAAAATTTACCTCAGCATGCGTATGTTATTTTTTATGTACAGCAATCTATATTGCCCTGGAAAGGGATGCATATGACCACTGTTTGTTGTGTTGGTCTGTTGGTACGCTTTAAGTGAAAAGCCAGTAAACCAATTGCTCCATTGGTGCTCATCAACCACCCCCGTTCTGTTCTGCTGCAGAGGACAAATATGAATATTGTGGGGTTTTTTGCATTGTTGCCTGGACATAACCTTTAACCATCTTCCCATTTTAGATGCACAGAACACATATTCAGGGAAATTAAACCAGTTGATCTTGATGTGCTCCACCCAAATCTGTTGAAGCTGTTCTTCCATGGTCATGCTTTACCTCAGTTGCCACATCAATCCTTACCGGTCTTACCTACCTACCTATCCTTCCACCTACCTACCAACTTTCGGCCTGCCAAATCGCATACCTACCCACCCTCTTGTCCAACCAACCCCACCCATCTACCGACCTACTCCTCCACCTACCTACCTTCCTTTCTACCCAGCCATCCAGCTACCTGCATGCCTGACCACCCACCTACCTTTCTGCAAAACTGGCAACCCACCCACCTACCTACCTGTCTGCCTGCCCACCTACCTACATGCCAGTCCACTGGGTAGCCACAGGACTTGGGCTTGACTTTTACGCCCCCTCCCCACTCAACTGTATAAGTTTCACTGTTCTGCATTATTTTGATATTTTGGTCTCTGCAGGGAGGGGTTGTTCCTCGAACTCTGTTCCTCGAACCCTTGCCCGTCTTTGACTCCTCTGCAGTGGTTTTGGCCTTGATTTATGTGCTGCGGGGGGCTGGCTCCTTGTCTCATCTTACCATTGTGGGTTTCAGATCCCTATTTCTATCTGTATTGGTTATAACAATAATAGTAGTGAGTCCTGAACATTTTCTTGTTTCTGTTAGTATTTTTTATATATTTTTTGGTTTGTCGAGCTTGCTATGCTTTCTACACTTTCTGAGTCCTCCCTTAGAGTCATAGGCCCTTGTTTAAGATCATCTTGATGGATACATTAGTTTTGAGGTAGTGCTTCTGGGGAATGACCTGGGCGGAGTGCATGGCTTTCAATTTAAGCATTATTTTATTGCCTTGTATGCTTACGCATACCGTTATTATTTCATTATGTTATGCACATATTTTTTCAGTCGGCTTTCTTATGTGTTAGACAGTTGCCTGGGGAATGGCATCTATGAATGGTATCCACACCACAGCATTAGGCTGTGGGTGTTTTTTTCTTGCTATTATGGTAAGTTTCGCACTTCTCTTCCACCTCCTCTAAGTATTTCAGCACACATTATCCTCAAGTGTTTATGGCGAATGCAGGATCTAAACAACACGGTATACCTATTGCATTTTGTAAAAAGGTAACTTTTGTTTGTCTTTAGAAGCTAGGGGATACTGAAGGGAAATATTTACTCTTGCATGGGAAAGTCCTGGATCAGGAGCTTACAATCGTATACTATTATGCACCTAATGGCTCATTTATTTATGCGGGGACTCTAATTTGGTTCTCGACCCAAACCTGGACAGATCTACCCCTACTAGTACTTACAGCTCTAGAGATATGGGTATGCTTACAGATGTTCTTCACATGGGCTAGCAGATGTTTGCCATGAGAACCACCCCAAATCTAAGGATTATACACATGTTTCAGTTCCTCATAAACTCTTTACTCGCATTGATTGTGCCTAGGCTTTTTTATCCAAAATTATCTCCTCCTCCATCCTTGAGGTCCCATGGTCAGATCACTATCCAGTGGTCATGACTTGTAGGTACTTTAATATAGTACAAGGACCGTCCCAATGATCTTTTCAACAATTCCCTCCTTACTGACACAGTGGTGGTGAAGGATATATGATTTAAAATAAAGGATTACTTTCAGCTCAATACAAATTGGGTAAGCGCATTCATAACTCTTTGGGAGGCGTTCAAGGTAGTAGATAGGGGACAAGGCATACAAATTGTTTTCAGACTGAAAAAGAGAAACTGGCAAAATTACGCCACCTAGAGGAAGCCTACAAATTGAGCTCTAAGGCCTTTTAAAAAAATCGCTCCAGTTTTAGTGTGTGAAGTTAATAGGCGTAAATTGGAGCTTGAGCTTTGTTACACTGATGCTGCTGAGGAGCAACTGCGTTGGAGCAGAAATTTTACGTCAAAGGCAACAAGGCTGACACCAGGCTTTCATACTTCCTCTAAGCCTTTATCTTTAAGAACATGAGCCAACAGCCTTACAGGTCCTAGTAAAATAGTTGAGATATTTGTCAAAAAGTATATACAAATTCCGCACCACAATATAAAATTAAATTTAATGAGACTGTCTCTATCCTAAATTGAAATCCTAATATTGTAATGGTGAATACTAGACCGTACATTCCCAGGGGCATCCCAGTTTTACCCATAATCCCAGCCCTGTAAACATCATATTTCAATAAAGTGCCAATATTACAACCAATCCATAAAGTGCATTAGTGCTAAATCTTGTGCAAGTACAATATTATTAACATAAAATGTGGCAAGAGAAAAAACAGACTCAAGTATCAGAATACAACAACCAATATAAATCATAAACATACACATCACCTGAGTGTATAACTCTGAGTGTCCCCCAGGAATGCCAAGGTCGAGTAGCGATCCCCCCTAGTTGAGATATTTGCAAACCATTTATCCAAATTATATACAGCGCAGTCCTCCTTATCCTGTGATGGCTGCATTGGATTTATTTGACAAAATCAATCTCCCTTCTGTCCCTGACTCTTTCAGGGACTTAAGGGAGATTGAGATCTTAGCTCAGGAGGTGCTGAATGGGATTTAATCTCTAAAATGCAGTAAGTGGTCTGGCCCTGATGGCTTCTCGGCCTTCTTTTACAAATAATATGCAGAAGTCTTGGTCCCACACTTAGTTGCTACTTTTAACCAGATGCTATCAGGGGAGTATGGTCTTTCGAGTCTTTGAGAGCAGATGTGGTGATGCTCCCCAAGCTGGACATGGACAATTTGATGGTCTGATTATAGGCCTCCATCGATGATCAATATAGATTTGGTTCTAGGTTGAATTCTGCTACTAATATACTAGGTTGAATTCCAGCTTGGGGGACATCACCCACAGGGATCAGGTGGGTTTTAACCCATTACACCAAGCAGGCGATAATATACACAGGGCTATTAACCTTATTCAATTGGCTAAGAGACGCAAGCTTGACATCCAAAAAGCATTCGACACTGTCTCCTGGGCATACCCATGGGGTTGTATTCATGGCATAGATTTGTGGCAGAAAGGGGAAGCTCAGCCTCCAGAGAGGCATGGCTGGAGAGTACCTGGTAAAATATCTATGGGGTTCCTATTTCACCATTCGATCTGGCCTATCTGGTGCTATTTCCTTTGTCGTATCTACAGGGGGAGGAACACTTAATTGTTACCAAGGTACCGCACACCGCCCTCTCTGATGGGAGGAGAACAAGTGGATATATGCCATATCATCGGTCTGGGTTAGCCAGGTGTCGGGGCACAGTCAGACTGAGCATAAATAACCAATGGTACGTATCATGCATCAGTTCAAAGCCCAGGTGAACCTTCTCTTCATTGTGTTGCTCCTGCAACCTCTGCGGGATATTAGTCCCTTACTTGGAGATAGTGTAATGCGTCGGCCGGGTGGGCATATGCCTTTCTGCTTGTAGAGCGTCTCCTTGGCACTGGCTGCTTGCTGTCACTATGGCTGGGATGCGCCCGCAGGTGTGAAAGTATTGAGGTTCAAGTAGGTCCATCATGCTGAACCTGCTTAACCAGTCTGGGAGGTGTATCCGTGGTATCCGAAGGCAGCGGCAGAAATCTTAGAGCTCATCTGGAAATCTGCAAATTTCACGTAAGCTGATAGACAACGGAAAGTGCCATCTGTAGGGAATGTTGTGCTCTCTCTGTAGATCCAATAGGGGCTGCAGTGCTCTTAATGCAATGTAATGGAGGTCAAGTCCTGGTATAATGCAATGCTGCTGCCATTAAATGTGATTTCATCCTGGTCCCTTGACTTCTGCAATATCTCCTCCTTGAAGTTGAAACGTTGGAGGCAGCAGATTACATCTCTGGGTAAAGACTCTGGGGATCTTCTAAGCTCAAGGGCTCTGTGGGCCCTCACAAAGTCAATGGGCGATTCTCCCCTGGAATCTTGCAGGTCATTAAAAATAGCACACAGTATGTCCTTGATCTGGTCCAAGGCTACATCCTCCGGTATGCCCCTCACCTTTATTTTACACTGCCTACCCCTGTTGTCCATGTCCTCTACTACTTGTCTGTGCACAGCAATAAAATGCTGATTATGAGGACCTGTCACCTCTTGCAGTTGCTGTATGGATCTCTGGTGGAGCTCCGCTTGCTTCTCTGCCTTATCCAACCTTGTGGCCAGGCTTTGTATATCTCCTCTTATCCCCGACAGCACTGCTGAAATAGAGGATTTAATATATGAGAAAAACTGGGATGGACCTGGTGGGGAGCTGCTTGATGTAGGAGCTTAACTTGTTTCTGTAATGTTGTGGGCTGCTGGAGACATTGTGCACCAATTGAGACTCTGTGAGCACCATGATGGTTTCCCCAGTGGAAGACTGCTCTTGGCGTTCCGACTGGAAAATTTCAGTATGTTGAGCCCGGGTTGAGTCCCGATGTTCATTGTGGTTCTGGTGGTTTACTAAGACCTTCCTGTCCTGCAGATCATTGGTGATGCTACTGCAATCTGCTGCTTCAGGGCTGCTGTGGAGGGAGCTCCTCTACTAAGTCGCCATTCACCTCAGACGCCAAGCCACGTACCCAAGAGGCCAAGAGTTAACCAGAGAACCCTTTATAGGCCATGGCCTTGGGGGGACTGGGGGTCCCTAAATTCCAAACGTATTATCTAGCGCGCAGATTGTTCCCCATCACACATTTTTGCAGGTCCCGATATCCCTCTCTGGGCTCTCCAGGCCAGTCCATACAATTTAGAAATATTACTCTGGCTCCCCAAAACTCATTGTCTGGATACTCTTTTAACTCCTTTACTGCATTCTTTGGCTATTTGGGATTCCCATAGATACTCTGGCAAACGTATGTCCCATCACGCTCCCTTGGCTAGTGTAACGCTCAATCATGCTCAATTTCAACCTGGACTTAAGAATCCTAATAGTTTCACGTGGTGGACTTCACATGGATTTACATGGAGTCAGGGATTTTTTTTAAAGATGCAGGCATCAAGATGTTTCACGAGATCAAAGAGACATATGATACCCCGAACTAGGGAACAGTTCTGCTATTACAGATAAGGCACTTTGTGGGCTTCCAGGTGCAGGATCATTCGGATCTCATGTCTTTGACTGATTTTGAGAGGAGGTGCTTAGATTTCCCATTGTAGCCGGACCATATATCCTCTCAATACCTTTCAGTGATTCTTTTTTCCACTTCAGGGAAGTTGCCATTTGAGATAAAATGTGAAACTGACCTGGGTGAGTGTCGTAGTTCAACTGCTTGGACTGACATCACTAATGCTATAACTAAAAGTTCTATAAATGTTCTGGCCCTGGAAAATGGATACAGACTATTGTTCCATTGGTATATTAGCCCAGAGAGGGTTGCTCATTTTAACTCAGGAGCATCCTCACTGTGCTTTAGGGACGTGATGGAAAGGGGTCCCTTCTGCATATATTTTGGGATTTCCCCAAAGCCAGAGATTATGGATTAGGGTGTATAATATGGTCAATTCTGTCCTCAATCAAAACATTGAAAAGTGCCCTTGGGATGCCTTGTTGTGTAGGGGAATACATGGCCTCTCATGAGCGATAGTTGATAAGTTTCTTTTTTACTGCCACAAAACAGACCATAGCTAAAGCTTGGCTTAAGTCAGGTCTGGACTTTAGCAAGGTTAAAAATAGAATCATCAGAACTATGGTAAAGGAAAATTTGCATCTATCCCATTGGATAAACAAGAGCGGTTCCTGAAAACCTGGCAGCCATGGTTAGATTACACGGCTATCCTGTGTCGAATTGAAACAATTGTCTGTGTTGGTCGCGAGTGCCGGGGGAGTCTGCTGTGATACACTTCTTTGGTTTTTTTTTTTTTTCTCTTTTTTCTATTATCTTATTTTTGATCCTTTCTCTAAATTTTCTGGGCTGAGCCACTCCCCAGGCTGGGGGATATAAAGTATATCATTGAAATGTTGTAGCGTGTTGCTATTTCTGTTTCTATTGAAACAGAAAAATCTTCAGAAACCTTATGTGCCACCCTTTTTTTTTTACCTGTGACATAGATTCTAAGGGCCTAATTCATGAAGGGATAACGTCAGGTAGTGCCTTGTAAATGACAGGTAGCGTCAGGTGAACGCCGGACATGGCACGCAAATTTATCAAGCGGATTCTGGTGAGCGACTGGAACAACGCCATGTAGCGTACGATTCATCATTATCCCAGCCTCAGCGTACAGCGCCTGCGTTCAGCCTTGCAGGGCGACACGTATTACCTCTCGCTACCTGACGCTCTCCCATACATTTCAATGGATGTTCTTTGACTTCTCTTTAAACAGGGGGTTTTTATTATTATTATTATTTTTTTTTATTCTCAAATAATGTTGTGACCTCTCCTGGCCTTGAAAAAGCCATTTTTTGCAACTTTTTTTTTATTATATATTTTTGCAGAAATGACATGACAGGTCTGACATTAATGTGTTCATGTCACAATGTTATAACAATGTAATTCCATATGTTTTTGCTTTGTTACTGGTGGAAAGATGATCAAAAACCGCCTTTAATCACACAGCCTCCGGAGCTCTGGGCTACATCAAAGCATTTTGGAGTTATGTGTGGCTGTTTTTTTGATGAATATGGTGTGAGTGGGTCGCACTGACCGGTCACTACCATTCGCTCCCATACAGCGCTGTACTGCTCATATAGCGACTCCCCACAAGGTATTCATCAATGCTGCACAGCGACTGAGACGCTCTGAGCTAGCGAACCATGGCCAAGCACATCGACTACTAGCGGTCGCTCTGAAATCCGCTCTATAGACGCTCATCTGTCGCTACCTGCCGCTAGTAATGAATCAGCCTGCCCGTCAATTTAAAAAAATGAGACATTTTTAGGGGGGTTCTTCCATTTTCATTTGCTATTCAAGGGGTTGCCAAAACATTGCACGGGACACTGCTAAATTGAAAATAACATATCCTGTGATGTATTGCATACAGTCTGCAGAACATACTGAGGAGAGGGGGCAAGAGTACAGGGAGGCGGGCTTATAGCTGTGCTTTGCTCAGACAAAGCAGAGCTGGGGTCAGGATAAGGACAGCAATCCGAGAATGCAGAGCAGCATGGTCAGAAGACACTTCCTGTTTGCAGGCAGCCTAAAACTCCATGGGCCGCCATCTTGCCACCTTTCCTCTCCTCAGTATATGATGCGTCTGAGGCAAGATGGTGGCGCACATATCCTATAACACGTCTCCCCCCTGTACTTTTGCCACCTTTCCTCTCCTCAGTATATGATGCGTCTGAGGCAAGATGGTGGCACACATATCCTATAACACGTCTCCCCCCTGTACTTTTGCCACCTTTCCTCTCCTCAGTATATGATGCGTCTGAGGCAAGATGGTGGCGCACATATCCTATAACACGTCTCCCCCTGTACTTTTGCCACCTTTCCTCTCCTCAGTATGTGATGCGTCTGAGGCAAGATTGTGGCGCACGTATCCTAGAGTGCTGAACAGAATTGAAGCGAAGCAGAGGAAAGAATGAAAGGTAAGTGACTAAAATGTAAAATATATTAAACTTAGATGCTTGGGAATAGTTTTTTAAGGATTTGGGCTTTTCATTAAATGATGCTAATGGTCCGGTTTAACACTTTTTCTGTTGTGTCATGATCAGGTTGCTGGAGACTCATGATACTTTTCAATGAGGGCTGCCAGTATAGTGCAGTATATCATTTTGATCTGTGCACTGGGAGTGCAGTACGTCCATTTCCCAGAGCTAAGCACTGCTAGTCCTGTACATCTCTTTCTATGAACTATGTGTAGAGATTACTATAATAATGTGCTTACTAAAGCCACTGTAGAAATAGTAATGGTTAAACCACAGTAAATTAAGAAAGGATATGGATCATATAGTTTCAATCTACCTTGTGTAAAAGGTAATACATTAAGCAATTTACTGCAACTATGTTCAAGCTTATAAAGAACATACGGATGGCTAGAATGAAACCGAACTAGAACTAAATATACTTATAAGTATTGCATTAGACAATACTATGAATAGAACTGCCGTATTTTATTTATTATTATTGCCACTTGCCAGCCACAACACATCTGTTGTTTTTAAATACTTAACATTGCATTACATCAGCTTTACCTAGAAGAGCTCAATGGTTCTGCTTTATTACACGTACGTAAAAGAAAAAAAAAAAAAAAAATATATATATATATATATATATATATATATAAGCATTCTTCTCTGCAAGTCACAGCTATTTCCTGCCCTGTCATATAAAGCCCCTTGAAATAATGTTGAGCAGCTCCCAGCAAGGTCTAGGTCTGCTGTAAAGTTCAATATGCTCCTATTTAATAAGTGGTACATCCCCCCCTCCAGTTTTACCTTAGGCATTCTTTACTCACCTCAGCAAAGGACCCATGTTCTAGGTCCCTCGCTTTCCGGCGACCTTCCGACGGGCGGCACCATCTTGCATCCCATAAGGCACTGCGTGTGGAGCCACCCCCACTAACACCGCAAGACTTTTCTGATTGGCGCGGGACTTTGAAGACAGCTAAGCTGGCGCGGAGGGCAGCGCAGGGGCCCTGAAGCAAGTGGATGTCGCCACAGCAGGCCACGGCTTCATCCAAAAGGTAAGTAGGGGACGATGGGGGGGGGGAATTATTATCGGTTTATTATCGGTCCGATGTTCCTCTTTATGTAAATATATATAATATATATAGCATTTTACCTATCAGACCTAGACCCTCACTAGAAAAGTCCCCCAATAGGGACATGCAGGTGGCAGATAATTCCAGCTCCCTGTCACAGCCCCTTGAAGGGATGTAATATCCAAATAATAATAATTTAATTGTATGAAATGATCATCTTGCAATTTCAGCCCCAGGTACAAAAACAGTTAACTTTAGTTGAAAATTAAATGGAATTTCTCAGATGCTGAATCAAACTCTAGATCTTATGTGTAAGCAAATAAGCTAGATATATTTTAACTTTTTACCATAATTTGCATTGATTCTGCTTATGGTACACACAGGCATAAACAACTATCTGGTGGTGCATGTGCATTTCTTTTTGCTACTCTGTGACTGTGGCGACTGCCCATTTGCTGCCAGTAGTTAAGTGGGGAAGCAGACCAGTTGCCAGCACAAGGCAATGCAGAAGGAATAAGGGCTACCCAGCCTTGGGCATGCAGGGAGGGGATGAACAGTAGGCTAATCCAAATATGGAAGCCCTGCTGTGTAATTCCCTAAGAAACCCCCCCCCCCCCCCTGCCCTCAGGCCCATACTCAAATAGTTCTGGGATCCAACACTGATCAAGTGTAGCACAAATCAGAGTGATTCACTCTGCAGACATATCTCCAATCTCTGCTGTGCACACCCTGGTCAGCACAGATCAGGTCTGCCAGACACACATGGTGGTGGGAGCAGGGATGACACTGCAGAGTGAAGTAGGTGAGTATGCCTGATCAGGCAGCTGGGCGATTACACTACAGGGGATGCCCCTAGGAACAATGCTTATCAGACCAAAAGTCTGGGCCGATTTCACATTTAACGACTGAAATTAGGCTGAAATCTTCAACAGCTAAGCAATCACTTTGCTTCTTAAGGCTGGTTGTTAGCCAGTCGTCATCCTCCAGATGAAACAGCCTCTAAGGGGAGGCCGATTCATTAATAGCGCCAGGTAGCGACAGATGAGCGACTGAAGTATGGCGCTATGAGCGCCGCTAGCGTACGCCGCGGGCGGTAGCGATTCGCTATAGCAGGCCTCCTCAGTCGCTACCTGGCGTTGTTGGGAACAACGCCTACATTGCTGAATATGATGTTGGAGCTCAGCTTTGTAGGCGCTGTCAGTTTGACCATGCTATTCAACACAGCGCCTGCGCTTTGCTTTGCTGTGGGCTTGAAATCAAGTACCTTCAGAATTAAACACATTGCAACATGTTTCTTTTGTTTTTTTTTATTTTGTTTTGAAAAGTAAATAAATTTAACTTAAATGTTCAAGCAAATCAAAACGCCTGTCATGGTGCATCTCGGGGTGCCTGAAAAAGATTAAAAAGTGCAGTTAGTATATATATTTAAATTGGCTTTTTCGCTGTTAAAAAATATTGCATTAATTGGTAACCAACATTTGGGTCCAACTTGCACACCAACCCTAATTGTTATGTTGTTCAGCTTCCACCCCCCCTTATAGTGGTTTTGGTCATCTTACACCCCCCTTATAGTGGTTTTGGTCATCTTACACCCCCCTTATAGTGGTTTTGGTCATCTTACACCCCCCTTAGAGTGGTTTGGGTCATCTTACACCTCCCTTATAGTGGTTTGGGTCATCTTACACCCCCCTTATAGTGGTTTTGGTCATCTTACACCCCCCTTATAGTGGTTTTGGTAATCTTACACCTCCCTTATAGTGGTTTTGGTCATCTTACACCCCCCTTATAGTAGTTTTGGGTCATCTTACACCCCCCTTAGAGTGGTTTGGGTCATCTTACACCCCCCTTATAGTGGTTTTGGTCATCTTACACCCCCCTTATAGTGGTTTGGGTCATCTTACACCTCCCTTATAGTGGTTTGGGTCATCTTACACCCCCCTTAGAGTGGTTTGGGTCATCTTACACCCCCCTTATAGTGGTTTTGGTCATCTTACACCCCCCTTATAGTGGTTTGGGTCATCTTACACCCCCCTTATAGTGGTTTTGGTCATCTTACACCCCCCTTAGAGTGGTTTGGGTCATCTTACACCCCCCTTATAGTGGTTTGGGTCATCTTACACACCCCTTATAGTGGTTTGGGTCATCTTACACACCCCCTTAGAGTGGTTTTTGCCAAATTATGATGGGAGGTCAAATACATTTTCCCGGTAGTGCAGTACTTGGATTAGAGTGAAGGGTAGTTAGCTTACCGCAAAAAAGGAAGTGATCATCCTTTCCCTTAGCTCATCGCCAGTCTGGGTGTCCTCACTTCTTTCTGCGGGCAAGTTGGGGATTTCGGGCACCAGTGCTGTCTCTTCAGGGGATTGAATTCTGTGGCATATACATATATTGTGGAGCACAAAGCAGGCGAGGATGATCTTGGAGACCTTCTGTGGACTGTACAGCATCTCTCCTCCTGGGCGTGCCAAACATAGAAAGCGTGCTTTCAGCAGGCCGATGGTTCTTTCCACAATGCTTCTGGTCTTGCGGTGTGCTGCATTGTACCGTTCATGGGCAGAGGTCTGTGGGCTCCTGACCGGAGTCAGCACCCATGTTCTCTGGCCATATCCCTTATCCGCTGTTGAAAAAACACAAGGAAAGAGACAGCAATTAGTACTAGTACATGTTTTTGTTTTCATTTTTAATAATTTGGCTTACTAGGCCACATATTTTAGGCAAAATACTTTGACATGGTTAATTATTTACCCAGTAGCCAGCCAGCTGGCATTTCGTTGTTCTCAAACTTCCGGCACAGGACTGTCCGCTGCAAGACGTAAGAATCGTGGCATGAGCCGGGGAACCCCGATCTCACCGCCCGCAGCTTCATTTCATGGTCACAGACCACCATGATGTTTAAGGAATGAAATTGTTTTCTGTTTTGGTAATACAGCTCCTGTGCACGGGGAGGGCGGAAAGGGATATGTGTACCATCAACGCACCCTAGCACATTCGGGATCCCTCCCATTAGATAGAAAGCATGTTTTATTTTGGCAACCTCCTCCTCATCCTCAGGAAACTTGATGTAAATTGGGATCAAATCACAAATCGCCAGAACTACCTGGATTAATATGTGGCTCATAGTAGCCTGGCTGATCCCGCTGAGGAGGGCAGAGGTTGCCTGGAAGGTCCCTCGTGCCAAAATATTAAGAGTGGCACACAGGCGTACTATGCCTGGAATGGATTGAGTGCGTTTGGTGGATGGCTCGATTTTGTGCTTAATCTGATCATATAGGGACTGTAGTGCAGCACGATTCAGACGGAAGCGGCTCCTGATCTGCTCGTCACTTAAGTCCCATACTGAAAGGCGGATTCCAAAGGAGCGGGGTGCCCTAAGCCTCACAACACCCCGCTCCCTGTCCTCCTGCTCTTCCAGCATACGCATACATCCATCCACCCAGACACCATACATCACCCTCTTATCCATCACACACACTCAACAGATATACAAAATCAAACAAACAAAAACAAAAACCACAAACACACCACACACACAAACAATCACACTCCTCACACACTCACTACAATGCAGCTCACCACAAAACCAGAAGTATAGTGGTCCAAACCACCAGCCTGCTGAAAAGCAGCTTTCTAAGTTAGGCACAACCAAGAGGGGAGTTGCTGCACAGCCCACAAAAGGCCCCAAAATCAAGCCTCACTTGCTGTATGCTCCACAATATTTGCATATGCCAACAAAATCAATCTCCTAAAGAAAGAGCACTGATGTCAGAAATCACCCAACAAGCCACAGAGAGTGAGGACCAAACCCAGACAGACACTCAAATGAGCTAAGGGAAACAAGCACCACACCACAGCCTTTGCCACAGTGTAACAATACCAGAAGCTTTCAAAATCCTTCCATTTATACTTCACTTTGAAAAAGGACAGGTCCGCTTTGCCGCCTTTTGCGTTGCTCTGCTATTTCCGGGTGCCAATTAGCTGACCCAGGTGTGCGTGAAAGTAGCGCTACTAGCATACGTGAGCCGAAACTTGCGTGCATTAACGGACATGGCAGAAAATTCAGTGGTGGGCCAATGAAAGGTAAGCTGCTGTTAATTTAAATAGCCGTTAGGATAGCCACATGTCACAAGTGTTTAATATACATGAGTACATTGTTGTATTTGGTTGTGTGTTGTTTGGTTAATGAGGTCTGTAATTAGTTAATTGGCTAACACACATGCTTCAGTCAGTGCAGTGGAGGTGTGGCTACAAGCACCTGGCCAGTATGTGTGAATCTATTAAGTGGACTGGTTTGTGATTGGCTGTTAGAGCACATAAAACCTGGCCAACCCAAAGAGAGTGCGGTGCCATTCTGTAGTCTGCATGCGTGCTTGTTGGTTGTGTATTGGTGTGTGTGTGCAGCTACAGGATGGAGCCAAATTCAGGACATCTGCCGGCCACAGCAGGCCCAAGTAGGAGTGTGGTGGGTGCTGTGCGCAGACCTCCCTTACGGAAAAGGGCCCAGCCTGAAGGTGGTGCAGCACCCCAGGCTAAGCGCCCAGGTGCCAAGAGGGAGCCTGAATTTAATTTGGCGGAGAATAATCATCTTGTGCGCCTTACCCTTGCTAAATGGGAGCTGATATTTGGCTCCCAAAGCAAGTCAATAGGCAAACAAGAAAGAAGCAAACTGTGGGATGCCATTGGTGTTGAGCTTAGTAGCACTGCTCAACACCCACGTAGTGGCCCATCCTGCAGGAAACGCTTCTACACTTTAAGAGGGGCCCTTATCAAAAAGATGAATCACGATCTTGATGTGGACAGTGGGACCATCCAGGCTCCAAAGAGTACCTACAGGCCGTATGAGGAGATGCTGAAGGCCAAAATTCCACTTGCTCGGCTGCAGGGTGTGGATCCTGGGGATGACACCACAGGTTGGACTGAAGGTAAATATTTTCTGCATTTTTTTTCAAGCTAATGTTAATGTATGTGATTTGCATTTTCTCTTTCTGGCCAACTAACAGTAGGACCTGTGAAGTAGTACATTATACCTCATAAATGTTTTACTTTCCTGTCTGTTGCTTTCTGCATAGGTGCACATGGTGCTGTCCAGGATTTGGCTCAGGACACACAAACTCCTGCCCTTCAACCAACCTCAAGCCTAACCCAGTCTGCCATTGTAGGTATTTAACACTAATTTAGGTGCTGGTTGTTTGGGGACCAAATGGGTGTGGGTGCACCTCAAACAATAGAGTGGGGCACTGTTGAGGATTAATAATATGGACCTGCGGCCTAATTTCACGGCCACTTTAACCCTCACAGCAACTAACTAACAAGGCCCTAACATGTGTAGCTATGTTGGAAGGCAGAGATGTGTGGCCATATATCTGCATATACATGTGGAAGCCACACTGGCCTTGATTAGTGAATATTAGTGAATGAGCTGCTCACACACACCTTAATGCATGTTTTATTTTTTGCCGCACATTACCAATGGCTCAATGTTTGCTTTGTTTTTGCCTAGCTGCCCCGCCATTGGCCCCAGCATCTCCTCAGGAGCCAAGCTACTCTTTGGATGTCGGTAAGTGCATGTGTCAACCTTGCTTTATCCGCTTTAACCCAAGTGCATGTGTCTCATTCCTCTTTTTTATTTGTAGCCCAAGTGACTGGTTCATCTTTGGACCCCACTTCCGATGTTGCAGGTCAACAGGACCCTGTTGGTGTGTATAGCAATAAATAATGTATCCTTTATGCTGTTTATGTTACACTGGTTCTATTTGGTTAGTCTAATAATCTACATGTTTGCTCTGTCAACTTGAAGATGCCTATTTTGAGTGCTTATTCCATCCCCAGGGTCAGTCTTATAGTTTATGGAGTGATTGCAATGCATTTTTAAAAAAATATTTTTAGACAAACATTCACCCAAGTAGTTGGAGGAATATTTTGAGACATTAATTGTGTCTTTTAGTTGGCCAGAATATCGGAAGTGGCTGTCCGGAAAGGGCCCTTCACGTTCAGGCTGCCAGAGATGAGGGTAAGTTGTTTTGGCTTGATGATCTAGTATGTATTTTGGCTCTACTTTTGTGGCACTTTCTTCAGGAAACTTGTGTTTCCACATGTATTTTCCAGGGCAAAGCTCGAGTGAGGGCCCCACTCCAGACATCTGGGAGATTGCGGGTATGTGTAATTTTAGCAATGTGTCTGATCTTATTTTGGCCAATTATTGCCTCACATTCCTCTAACATACATGTTAGCAATCTGAGTTTAACAGATACCTTTTGGCTAGTGTGTAATCTGGCACTTTGTGGAGGTATGGCCTCGATAGGCTATCCATGTTACATTTGAGTTTTGTCCACTGACCTACTAACCTGACTTTCCTGTTTAGCATATGCCAACTTGCCGGATATCTCAGATGTGGATTTGCCCCTCTCTGGCAGCGATACCCCGATCCTACCTGTGCCGGACGACACGGAGGTAACATGGCTGATTTAGAGGACCAATAACCACATTGCCATGTTCGTGGGTAGGCGATGAACCAACATGTCACATTTCCTTTCTTGGTCGTTTTTGCAGGAGGCGGGACCAGAACCCCAAGCTGGGACCTCTTCCCAAGTGCCATGCGGCCAAGCTTCAGAGGCTCAAACAAGGGTAAGTTGTATTGTTACAGTTTTGGCAAATGATTTGGAGGGGCATAGCTGCATTGGTTCTGTTTGACTAAAATGTTGTTTTCTATTTTGTTAGCCTCAAACCACAGCAAGAGGAGGTGTGGCACCAACCAGTCAGGATTTTTATGAGCTAGGGGTCTGGATGCTGGAGGACTACAGTCGCCAACAGCCGCGTGATGGAACTAATGAGCGCATTGCGGCGTTGGAACATCAGGTGCTGATGTGTCAGCAACAAAATGAGGCCCAGCAGCGCCAGATCAACCAGTTGCTCCAAAACCAACAACAGAACCAGGAACTTGGTCGCCTCGGCAATCTAATGGAGCAATCTCTCCAGCGACAGGACCAAACTTTGTTGTTGATACAACAGCTCATATAACAGCAGTCTATTTTTTTTACTGCACTGTTGTCCCCCAACACCGCCCCTAGCAATGACTCCCAACCTCCCCGGCCACCCAGCCAAGAATATTAATTTGTTTGTGGTTATATTTTTTTTCTGTAAATAGATTTGATTAACCCACCTCTAAATTGTGTTTTTCCTAAGACATAGCTAAGAACACAGTCAGGGATGAGTATCTTGATCTACATATGTAAATGTAGTCCCAAATTTATGCCACACATTTGTGACCATAGCTTACTATGGTTTACACATTAAATGGCTCCAAAGGTATGACAAAATTTACACACAAATGGGTTTGTAGACACTTAAACTATGCTTGACAAGGCACAACACTGTAATTATCAAAATATAAAATTATTTATTATAAAGGTGGGCAACAGGCCCAACATTGGCCCACAAAGGGGCTCCAACAAGGGGCCAGTCATCCCCCCACCCTAACGACGCCGCCGCCTCTTCTTGGCCAGCAGCATAAGTTTCAGACGCCGGATCGACCGCCACAGTCTGCGATGCTGGTTTTCACAAGCTGTAGAGATTTAAAAAAAAAAACAGATTTAATAAATGGAATGTGACCTCAACAGACACAGATGTAGCAATGTAATGTCAGTGGGTCCAATTAGCTGACACTCACATTAACATTGTTGCCCACTGTGCCCTTAGTTGTTAACATTATATGAGTACTAGTGGCTGGCTTAAATGTGGCCATCACATCCCAAGCATACATTTACTCTTAACTCTTGGGAATCAAAGAAGTCCCAGTGTGGACATTTATGTGTTTAGTCACAGCCAAACATCAGGGCCTAAGTCCTAATGAGTAAACTAGTTTGTCCCAGAATCTTAGAGGTCACGACCTAAGCAGGCCCATTTGGTTGTGTCTAAACCACAAATAGTCTCTATGTGGCAAACTCAAGAATGTGAGACAACAATCAAGCATGCAGACAGGCATGTAGGATTGTTGCCCAAACACATGTAACCTAGATGTGTGTTAAATTAACACATAGGTACATTGTAAATGTCTGCAGATTTGACTAGAAGACATAGGGTTCACAAGTCTTTAGGCATATGAAGTGGGATGTACTCACCATTGCAGCTGTGGCGGGGGCCCATGCTGCTGGCCGTCCCTGGAGCTGGGGTGGGGAGGATGGTCACCGGCTCCGTCTGCGTAGCAACATCTGTCAGGAGAAAGCAAAAGAGAAAAGCAAAATTAGTGGGCCAATGACACCTGACTATTTGACATCCATCTGGTTAGGGAGTCTGAAAAATCAAATGCTTGCATGGTTACACACATGTTGTCCAACATTAGCATATTTCCTGGTCCATGAGTTCATGTAAATTATTTATGGTTGCAACATGGACCCCTAAAGATGATGTGCCAATAACCTTGACAGTGCAATGTTAAGGACTAATTTGCATTTGATTGTCGAATGTTGCTAGTGTGCAACATGTGTTAGCCGGAACAACTTAACCAAATAACACATTTGCTAGCCCCCATCATGGTGTGGGCAGAAACATAGGGGTGGTTGCCAGTTGGATAGCACTGTAGTGGGGTTTGTGATGTGAATGTACATTATCAAACCAGCTTGTACTATGGACCAGGAAACGTGTCTGTTAAAAGTGGGCCAAGACCCAGGATTGATACTATTCTGTGTTTTGGTCCACTTTGGCAGAGCACCACAATTTGAGTGAGACACCGTCCGCCGCCGCTGCCTTCCGCACATCACTCCTCCAGTGTGTGCGCACGCGCAGCCCATTAGGAAACAGAGAGCGCAGGCGCACACACATCTAGAGGGGCACGCAGGAGGCTGCACCGGTGGCTTCTGCCACCCCCAATGAGGTAAGGAGTTTGTGGGGTTTTTTGGGGGGGGCCCTGGGTGAGGGAGGTGATTGGGCAGGGAAGCTTCGAGATTCCAAGCACAATCAACAATGGGTGTTGGTCCACTTTAAGGAATGTCATAACATAGGGAATGTGATGGATAACAACAAACACTTACCATGACTATGCCCGTGGAGAAGGCGTTGCCAAAAGGCCATGGAGGTGCCGCCTATATGATGCCCTGCAAATTAGAGAGGAATGGCAAGGGCTAAGTACAAATGGCCAGATGAAACCTGTCACAGACTAACAATGACAAAATGTTCACTCACCAGGGGATGATCCGCCACTTGAAGCCCAGGGAGGGCTCTGAGGAGGAGGCGGGGAGCCTCGGCTCCTCACACTCTGCTCGGAAGATCCCCCAGCCAAAGGGCCACCCTCCTCCCTCTCACTCCCTGCTCCTTCAGGGAGTGTGGGAGAGTCCATTCCTTCCACCCCACTTGGACTCCCCACTTGAGAGTGGCCCCTTGGCTGGTGAGACTCCTCAGAGTCAGAGTGTGAGGAGCTGAGGCTTGATCCTGCCAGCCCCCCAGCAGCACACTCCTCTGGGGCGTCATCCCCTTCCTCCCCTGGGTCCTCCAAATAGGATCCGCGAGAGGGACCCTCCCCCGATGACTCCCCCGAGTCCGCCTGCCTGGTTCGGAGGAGGAATCCCTTCCCACGTTTCCCCAGGGGAGAACGCTTATCTGTGTTGAGGGGGTGAAAGAAAATGATTAATATTAAGACCACAAATGGACACAGCTTAGCAGATTATTTAAACAAAAGTATAAACATAGCATAAGCTTAAACTTACCTGATGCGTAGGCATCATATAGGCGGTACACGCCTTCAGGGTCCCGGCGCTTGAAGTCCGACCACTTTTGTTGTATTGCTCGGACGGAGAGCTGGGTGTTGAAGCGCCGGGACACTGTGGCCTTCACCTCCATGGCTATTCTTTTTTTTCCCCCACGGGCATAGTCATACTGCTTCATGCAGAAATCCTATGAGAAATGAAAAACAAACACAAATCAATACATGACATCAGAACAATGGCATAAACAGTTATACTGAGACCAGATTAAAGTGGACCCACACCCCGGATTTTCACTATTCTGGGTTTGGGTCCACTTTGGTGGGGCACACCAATCGGGGGTGGTCCGCTGTCTAAAACCCCCTTGGAAGGCCAGAAATACACCACTGACCACGCTCCCACGTGACTGCGCCAGGCTAGCACAGCGTTCTGCGCCGCTGTGGTATGCGCATCCAAGGCCGTTTGGACGTGCATACCAGCTCAGCTGCCTCTGAGCGCCGAAGGACGCGTGTGGCGTTTGACTCTAACAGGGAGGGCGCCTGCGCAGGCCATTAACAAATGTCTGGCGCAGGGGACCACCCTGCTAGAGGGAAGCGCAAGACGCATCCGCAGCTCACGCATGCACAGATGGGACGGGGCTGAGGTAAGGTTTATGGGCCTCCAGGGGGGTTCATCCCCGCAGGACATCCAGATTGGGGATGCCCCGCGGGGAGTGATCAGATTGGTCCTGAAAACTAATAGATTTCAGGGCAAATCCCCCCTGTGTGTTGGTCCACTTTAAACATAAAATGCAAGAAAAACATACTCACTTTGACCACCTGGCCATTAACGCGGCTATCCATGCGTTTTTTTTTGCTTGCCCAGGAGGGGAAGGGGTGGGAGGGGTGTTAGGTGGGGGGAGGTGAGGTAGGTGGGGGAGGTGAGGTAGGTGGGGGAGGTGGGGGAGGGGTGGTGGGGTCAGATTCGGAGGAGGAGCTGGGGAGGCGCTGAATCCGTCTCCTGGGCAGCATGGTGGAAACACTAAGGAGGAAACAGGAACCGGATATGACCAAAGCGACAGGGAACAAAAAAAAAAAAAAAAAAAACGCTCCGCGCACCAGGAACAAGCTAATATCAGCTATGTGCAAGCTAAGTGGCGGAAAAAGTAAATTGACGCATTACAACAAGCTATTGGCCTAAGCGCTAGTCATTTTTAGCTTTAGATGGCTTTGAAACGCAAAGGAGGAAACCGGAACCGGATATGACCAAAGCAACTGTGAAATAAATTTCAAAAAACAAGCTCCGCGCACCAGGAACAAGCTAATATCAGCTATGTGCAAGCTAAGTGGCGGAAAAAGTTAATTGACGCATTATAACAAGCTATTGGCCTAAGCGCTAGTCATTTTTAGCTTTAGGTGGCTTTGAAACGCAAAGGAGGAAACCGGAACCGGATATGACCAAAGCAACTGTGAAATAAATTTAAAAAAAAAAAACTCAGCGCACCAGGAACAAGCTAATATCAGCTATGTGCAAGCTAAGTGGCGGAAAAAGTAAATTGACACATTACAACAAGCTATTGGCCTAAGCGCTAGTCATTTTTAGCTTTAGGTGGCTTTGAAACGCAAAGGAGGAAACCGGAAAGAACCGGATATGACCAAAGCAACTGTGAAATAAATTTCAAGAAAAAAACTCCGCGCACCAGGAACAAGCTAATATCAGCTATGTGCAAGCTAAGTGGCGGAAAAAGTAAATTGACGCATTACAACAAGCTATTGGCAAAGACGCCATTAATTATTAGCTTGATTTAGCAGGGGGTTCAAGATACTGTAATGCATAGGTCCTTGAAAACCAAAAAGCTTGGTGCTTAAAAATACAAATCTTATTCCTTCATAAAATCATCACACAATAAAACTATCCAACTACATGATAATGTGGCACACAGGAGAATGCATAACGGGTTGTTATGAGCTTGTACGCCTGAATAAATCCTGCAGAATGTGGACATGCACGCTCACAACTACAGTGTATTCATTAAGAACGACTGGGGTCGCGGGAAGTGAATTCCTTGAAAATGGCAGAAGAGCACATGTATGAACAGCACAACGCAGCACAGCGCAGCACAGCGCCGCTCGCGCCGCCACATAGCGAATCAAAACAGCGACTGCACAAACTCTGACCACCACAGATTCATCAAGGACAGGGCTGCCGAATAGCTTGGGCGCTGACAATTTCGAAGAGCGAACGTGAGCGCCAAACATGACTGACTAAAAAGTAGCTTTACAAGCCCCGTGTGTTGTGAAAACAAGCGATTTTGAGCCCAATGAGTTTTGTGGGAGGAGATGCATTTTAGATGTCACTCACAACATTACAGTGTAAAAATAACAACTTTCATCTAAAAAAGAAAAATAACAAGACAGATTAATAAAACATATCCCAATAAACATGTGTTGAATTTTGTGCCAAAGACAAGAACACAAAAACCACTTAAAACAATCATTGCAGCGTCTGCCATTGAAATGTATGGGAGAGCGGCAGGTAGTGCCAGGTCATACCTGTCGCTGTGATGGGATTAGCAGCGGCGCTGTTCGTTGCAGTCGGCTACATGATGAATCCCGCGCTAGCCGTCGCTCTCGCCGGCGCTAGCCTCATTTAGCTTGATAAATGCGTCATTGTGGCCGACGCCGGGCGTACTTGAGTCGGTAGCCGCCGTTAGCTGGCGGGACCTGGCGCTCGTCAGACACTACCTGGCGCTATCGCTTGATGAATAAGGGCCTAAGTCAATACCAGGGAAAAAGCACTAAATTCCTCTTGATATTTTTTCCCTTGCCTTTACCTTGCCACTGCACCTTAGAGGACTGAAATGAAACCTTTACTTTTATATACCTCAGGTGAGAAAGGCCCTCTTTCTTTAAAAGAGGCCAGCGATGTGCAGCCTGAATAGTAACTACACATGGTGCAATACAGAAGAGCCAATGTGGGAGCACCTACTGGTGCTGCACACCTCCCACAGATACATTGCTAACTTTAGCAAAGTGGCAGAATGATGGGGGGCCCTGGAAGGGAGAGGTAGGGTCCTGGAACTGCACATTGAACCACCAATGAGTGTGGAAAGCAGCCACATTTGTAACTACATTGGACCCATTTTTCTTATTCCTCAGATTTACTTTTTAGTGGAACAAAACCCACATATTTAACTAGCATCCCCTGAATTATTACCCCCATGAAGGGTGTCTTTCGTGAATTTTCACTGCTCCTGCTTCACTTTAATCACAGATAATGCCGTCTGTTTTAGCTGTAAAGCTCCACCTCTTCCTCTCTCTTGTGTGTGACAATTATGTCATTCCCACACCTATGCAATGACTGATCACGTGGCATCTCACACCAAGGCCAAATGTATTTTACAAGTTCAGTGGGTTTTGGTCTTTAAGTTTCAAACTCTTCAAAACCTTGCTTTGTCATGATTTTCCTCTTACTGCTCTTTTATCAAATCCCATGTGCCACAAGGCTCTGTAATGCACAACAATGCAACTGATTTTGCATTCAGGATCAGATGTATGCAGATACAACAGAGATTTAAGTTCATCTGCTTTCCCTGCTAATGTTCCTATCTAACAGATATACAGTCATTAATGTCCCCTAATTTCTTAAAACTGAATACTGAAAAAGTTTTTAGTATTTATGCCATCTGTATCTATTTGTCTGCCTTGCATAATAATTGTGTAATTACATGAACAGCATAAACATCCCAGAACGGTATATTCCTTGAGCTTAGTGTCTGCCATTATTACTTGCTTTTGCCCTCTCTTTTAAACTTTACAGTATAGCCAATTTAATGTTTTCGTATTCCGCTATTTATTCTTATTTTTTCATTCTAGGAATAAAGGCACTGATAAATGATCTGAGAGAAATCTTGTGCCTTTATTACAGTTGGTGACTGGATCTTGACCAGGGGAACTATCAGATCCATGATCCAATGGGGAAGGCTCAAATAAATAGCCCGGAATTTCACAAAATTGATGGAGAGCTGACTTCTGTCTACAGAAAACAACAAGCTCCAGGCATTAGACTCGATTCAATGCTGTAGTGAAAAACCTCAACTCCTTGCGAAAGGAGAATCACAAGCAGAAATTCTCTCTCTCTTGCATGATTCAGGGGCACAGGCAAGATCATCCCACATGGGCAAGAATCATATGAGAAAGCTGGGTGAGGATTCTCACTTCCATACAAGAATTTACAACTTGTATGACAGTACAGTGAATCACTGTCAGTGAGTTGTAAAAGATTTCATTGATAAGAAAACATGCCGCTAGTCAGTTACCCTTCTTTCATCCCAGCCTCGGGCCAGGAAATACTTACCGAGTTGTGTGGAGCAGCCTTTTATACTGAGCGGAGGAGCCTATCACGAATCTCCTCCACATGACTTCTTCCCTCTCCCCTCCTGTGATGTATGTAGTCACATGGAGGAGGTTCCAAAGAGGCCCCACTCTCTGTATAAATGCAGCCTCTCCCCCCATCCACCATGCAGTCCCTCACTGGGAGCAAGGATGAACGCACAGGGGACCTTTTGTCCCCCATTCCCCTCTGGACGATGTCAGCATTGAAGCTTGCGCCGCCCACAGAAGTTGGCCGAGGGGCAGAGAAGAGCCCAAAAGTTCAAGTGGAGACACAGTGCAGGACATACAGCAACCTGGCGGACCAGATGAGGACAACGCATGCCACAGGAAGGAAGAAGATAGACGGTAAGTAGTCAAATTTAGAATATTAAAATTTTTTTTTTACTGACTTGGGATGAACTGGTAAGGGGTCCATTGTGACTTGCAGGGTGTGACCGTCCATTTAAGAGATTGCCAATGAATGGAGGGTGGTCATACATGATTCTGTACTGTGTATGTTGTGATTTTTATACAATCTAGATATAACAGCTGTGGGGACAAGAGGTGAGTAAATTTTTTTAGTTGATCTGGGGAGACTGTTCCTTAAGGAGTATGGGCCTGATGCAGAGCCTCCCCCGGTCTGAGCTTAAAACCTGCCGATTGTCCGGGGCTTCCGTTTGAATCGTGGCACAAATGTGATGCAGAGCCTCCGTCGGAATGGCTCCCTAAATGATCCGTAAATTTGTCTTCACTCGGGAAGTGTTTTTTGCTCTCTCGGGTGCCTTCAATTTGATTGGGGCTTCCGTTCCCGTTCACACGGGCGGCCCGTTTTTCCCAGTTTTTTCCTTGCTTTTTGAACGTACCTGCTTGCCTTCCGTCGTATTTGACCTTCCATTTTGGTGTTTTTTTCAAGTATACTTACATCTCCATGGCTCTTCAGTTGTCAATCTGGCTACACGCAAGCGCACATCCCTCAACCTCCATTGTAATATACATATGGCAACAACTGCCAATTTCACATATATATATATATTTAAATACATTTTTTGTTGTTCCTTCTTCCTTGTCCTTAATGCATACCTTAATCTCCTTGGTTGTTCCTTCTTCCTTGTCCTTAATGCATACCTTAATCTCCTTGGTTGTTCCTTCTTCCTTGTCCTTAATGCATACCTTAATCTCCTTGGTTGTTCCTTCTTCCTTGTCCTTAATGCATACCTTAATTGTTTGTGAGTTTTTCGGATTTATTGTCCCATATCTAAATCTTTTGTGTAATGTAAATGTGTGCTGATGTTGTGTGATTGTACTTTTGCAGGAAAGACAACTCTCAAAATATTTTAATTTTTTTCTTATTAAAACGTTGTTTATTTTTTTTTAACAGAAAAAAAATATATTTACATTTTTAAAATTTAAAAAAAAATTAGGCCTCTGGGTCTTGATGATGTTGTATTCTTTGATCTGTGAATGAAAAACAACATTAGGGGGGCGCATGCGCGCGGCGCGGTGAGATGGTCGCACCTTGATCACGCTCCGCACTCTCGGGGGCCGCCTGCTTACCTGACGGGACCAATCGACGGGCAAATACCTGATCCTGATAGCTGTGGACCTCAAGCACCTAGTGGATACCCTGGCGGTTGATAATATGGGTAATCCGAAGAAGAAAATGGCTAAAGATTCCGGCGGTCAACATTCCAAAATGGCGACCGGCATGGAGGGCGAGCTGGCGGCACGTGGAAGTGAACGGGAGGACTCCCGAGACTCCTCAGACAGCTGGACCCAGTTCCCATCTGAAATAGTGGGCTCTGGCCCCCCCATCACGCTAGACCGAGCCACCCTCCAACAGATCCGGGAAATGATCAGAGAAGAAATGACCACCGTTTCTACTAAAACAACTGCGGAGCTACTCGGAGGCCTAAAAGACCTAGGCAACCGCACGTCGCAACTTGAAAATCATATTGGCGACGCCACGCTTATCATGGAGGGGCATGAGCAAGAAATTGAACAGCTTCATGATCTAGTTCGCACTTTGCAATCACAGCATGAAGACCTTGAAAACAGGTGCCGCAGAAAGAACTTACGATTCCGAGGCCTACCGGAGTCCATGGAAGACGCCAGGGGCTCCATTACTGCGCTCATCCAAGAACTTGTCCCGGACATCCCGCCCGAGAAGTTAGAGCTGGAAAGAGCCCACCGTGCCCTGACCACTCGCAAACCGGAGGGCCCCCCGAGAGATATAATTGTGAAGTTTTTATATTTCCAGACGAAAGAAGCTGTTCTTAAAGCGGCCAGAGGTAAATCCTCCCTGTCTTTCCAAGGCACTAGCTTCCAAATCTTTGCTGACTTGTCGCAATCCACGATAATGAAGCGACGTGCATTCCGACCCTACTTAGAAGTCCTACAAAGGTCGAATATCAAATATCGATGGGGCTTCCCATTCAGAGTTATGTTTTCCCATAACGGCAAGCACGTACAGGCCTCCACGTTAAGGGAGCTCCGAGATCACTTTAAGCAGCTGGACTTAACTTTCCCAGGCCTCACCAATGACTTGGGCAATAGATCGCCCATCCAGCATGACTCCAACAAGGACGACTCTGAGGAACGTGCCCCAACTGACAACATACCCAGATCACAGCGAAAGCAGAGGAAACAAGTCTTAAAGAGACTCTCTTCCCAGTCGTTCCAGAGATCAGGTGATGGATAAAGGACGCTGAGGTCATTCATATATCCTTTTTCTCACTTTCTATATTACACACCTCGAGTAGAGGTAAGAACCCGGCCCATTGGACTGCCCGCCGATTGGTCCCCCAAGTTCTTGCAGAAGAACCCCTCCTGCATTCCCAGGTTCATATTGTGTTATGTGACAACTATTCCCCTTGCCTTAAACTACGTATGCCTAGCAGGTGCCTAGGGAAGCGCTTAGTGTACCTGGACACCTGTTATGACTCCTTTAATCCACCGAATTTTGTTCTGGGCTTGATGTTCTGATGGGAATAGTCGTTAAGTGATGTTGTTTACCCTTTCACCCACTATGTGGGTTTCTCTAATATTGATTGTTTGCTAAGTGACAACTAGTCATCTCTTTTTTCACTATACATGCCTGACGGGGGTCAGGGGTGCCCCTTGGTGCACCTGACCACCTGTCATGACCCCCCTCGGTCGCCTGGTCCTATTTTGGGCTTGGTGAGTCGATGGGTTTAGTTGTTAAAATTATGTTAGCCACCACTTCGCCTCATTACATGGGGAATTTTTGACAATGTTTGTTGATCTAAGGGCGTCAAGCAATCCACAGAGTGGGGGGTAGCTAAAATGCCTTTATTTCCTATGGATTATTGCAGGAGGCTGTGAGTCTATTTCTTGGCTCCCGAGAGCTAAGCAAGCGGTCTGACCCCTCTCCAGCGGAAAACACCCTCTGGTGAGGTGACACTAGTGACAAGAGTCACAATAATGGAGTTATGTGTTTATACTATAGTACATTGTTTTGCTTTATGTCTGAATGTCTGTGAGCTTGATGTTTTTTTCTCACCCAAACTTGTGTTTTACTTCTTAGCCCTACTAGACCTTCCTCAGCCTCTATCAACCCCCAAACCCAACCATCCTTCCCTTCCTACTCCCTTCCCTGGGGGGGGGAGGCGCCCAGCCACACTACAACCTGGAGGTATGTACCATATAGCACGACACATCTAGTCAATGGTGCTTAAAGTTGTTTCGGTTAATGTGCAGGGACTAAACTCCCCGAATAAAAGATCCAGGGTTTTTAGATACTTTAGCTCCACACACGCAGACATAGTCTATGCTCAGGAATCCCACTTCTCTGTCTCCTCAACCCCCAAAATCCTAAACCCTAAGTATCCACTGGTTTACCACGCTAGGGCCAAAACAAAGCAGAGGGGAGTATTTATTGCTTTCCATTCCCGAACTCAATTTAAATGTGCCAAGCAAATTTCAGATCCTGCAGGAAGGTTCCTGTTGCTCCAGGGTACGTTGCAAGACTCAGAAGTCACACTCTTAAACTATTATGCGCCAAACTCAGGCCAGAATGATTTCTTGAATAAGCTATGCAACCTCCTAGTCAAACATAAGAAAGGGACAATACTTGTAGGAGGTGACTCAAATCTCACACTGGACCCCGTCTTGGATAGATCTGCCCCGCCAACAGCACAACATAGAAAAGATGCCCACCAGTTCCAATCTATAATTTCTGAGGTGGGGCTGGTGGATGTCTGGAGGGATATGCATCCATTTCAGAGAGACTACACACACTACTCAGCCCCTCATGGCCTACATACCAGGATTGATCATTTTTTTACTCACAAAAACTTCCTTCCTAATATCTCTCGCGCTCATATCCACCAAGTACCATGGTCAGACCACGACCTACTTAGTGTCACTTGCAGGTCATTGGTAATTAAGCCCGGCCCCTCCGCCTGGATGCTTAATGATGCTCACCTAGCCTCCAAGGAGAAGGTGCTAGAGACTGTGAAGGAAGCGGAGCTCTTTTTTCGTACAAATGTCAATTCTGTCCAGTCGCCGTCGGTTCTCTGGGGAGCGTTCAAAGCTGTGATGCGGGGACACTTTATCTCCAGAGCAGCCAGGACTAAAAGGGAAAAAGCTCAGCTCATGAACACACTAGAAAGGGAATATTCAGCAGCATCCCAGGCATTCAAAACCACGGGCAGTGTAACTAACAGGCGGAGACTAGAGAAGGCCAGAGTGGAGCTTAACTCGCTCCAGATGCAGGAGGCTGAGCGTAGATATAAATGGTCTGCCCAAAGATATTACACCCTGGCAAATAAACCTAATACTCTTTTGGCATCACAGCTAAGATGCCAGGCGAAATCCCACCCATCCATTAAGTTAAGGGTAAAAGACGGGCAGGTCACTAGTAACCCCTGCAAGATCCTAGAAGAATTCAGACAAGGCCTAGCAAAATTATATGAGACGCACAAGGGATCAGATAGGGGGGCTATGAAGAAATACCTTGATAGTGCTATTCTACCCCAGCTGGACTCTGACTGGGCTGAACATGTAGATGCAGATATAACGGTACAGGAGGTGAAACGGGCAATAGCTTCTCTCAAACCTAATAAGAGGCCCGGACCTGATGGCTATACAGCAACTTTTTATAAAAAACTAACAGATGTGATTGCCCCCCACCTCACAACAATGTATAATAGCATTAAAGGAGGTAGCCACTTTGATCCGGAGTCCTTGTCTGCTGCCATTGTTATGATCCCAAAGCCAGGGAAAGACCCCTTAGCTTGGCAAAATTACCGCCCTATCTCCCTGCTAAATTTAGATCTAAAAATCTTGGGGAAAATTATTGCTGCCAGAATCAATACATCTCTTAATTCCCTAATACACTCCGATCAGGTAGGGTTTGTCCCAGGGAGGCAGTCTTCAGATGGAGTAAGACGCATAACACAGCTTATAGAAAAGGCTAGGTCCACACAACCAGATGCCATGCTGTTGTCCCTGGACATGGAAAAAGCTTTTGACTGCCTCTCCTGGGACTACCTGATGCAAGCCTTGGATAGATGGGGCTTTAGACAAGGCCTTAAGTCTTGGGTTAGCGCTATGTATCATTCACCTACAGCTAAAGTGAAATACTCTGGGTTTGAATCAGCCTCCTTCTCCATCAATAGAGGCACACGTCAGGGGTGCCCTTTATCCCCAATACTGTTCATACTAGCCCTAGAGCCACTAGCATCCAACATTAGGCACAATCAAGCGATTAGGGGAATTCCCCATGGAAAGGAGGAACACAAATTATCCATGTTTGCAGATGACATGTTGCTCACTATTTCTTCTCCCCATATAACGGCACCTAACCTGGCCTCGGAGTTGGAGGTTTTTGGTAATATGTCAGGCCTTAGAATTAATGCTAGTAAGTCACTGGCCATGGGACTCTCTTTAACACAACAGACCAATACTCTATTAAGGGGCAACTTTCCCTGGCTTTGGGTCAAGAGGCTCCCATACCTAGGAGTCACATTAACCACATCTGTTGCAACGCTATATAAAGCAAACTACCCAGGTCTATTTAACCAACTGAACACCCTTCTGTCCACTTGGCGTCAAGTAAATCTCTCATGGCTGGGGCGCCTAGCAGCGGCAAAGATGACTATCCTGCCTAAGTTGCTATATTTTTTTAGAGTCCTTCCTATAAAGATAACTAAAAACGCCCTCCAGCCACTACAACAAAAGCTTAACAAATACATCTGGGGGACGATTAGACCACGGATCGCTAGAGGAACATTATACTGTAGAAAGGAAGATGGAGGCTTGGGCGTCCCAAATCTATATAAATATTATATGGCGGCGCAGCTGGCGGCACTGCTCCCTTTGCATGCTACAACAAATATACCTGGTTGGGTGCAGATGATGTCTAAGAGCTGTGCTCCAATCTCTGTGGCATCAATTATTTGGACTCCAAAGAAACTCAGACCGGAGACCTTGGTACAGAACATAGGCCCAGCTCTGGATATCTGGGACAGGAATGCGAGGCTCAGGGGGTGGTGTTCGCCACATGTGCCGGCTGCTCCTTTCTTGGGAAACCAGTTGTTTCCCCCGGGGGTGGAGTCAAGACAGAGGTTTAAGTGGTGGGAGGAACAAGGATATCGTACAATACAAGACCTGCTCGCAGGTTGGAAAGGGGAATCCCCATTCTCACTAACTAATAGAATCATAGCGCCCCCTGTTGAAAAATTTAGGGCATTACAACTGGATCATTTTGTCAAATCATTGATTCGGGACCTGGACCACTTTAGTAAACCTTCGGACTTTGAACAGAGATGCCTAGATGACCCACTGGCGAGAGGAGCAATTTCAAAACTTTACGCCTCCCTGGTCAAACCGGAAGGAACAAACTCGCACTTATATAAGACTAGGTGGGAAGATGATTTAGGGAGCATAGGGGATGAGCAAACCTGGCCAAACATATGGAAATCAGCAGGAAAGGTGTCCTACAACACGCTCATTCAGGAGAACTCATTCAAGGTCCTGTTTAGATGGTACCTCACCCCTGCTAGAATACACAAGTTCGATGTAAATACCTCTCCCATGTGTTATAGGGGATGTCAAGAGGAAGGGACTATGTACCACATATGGTGGAACTGCCCTCATGCCTACAAGTTGTGGAGTGATGTATACAACCTCCTGTCTACGCTCTTTACAGGCACTTACTCCCCTAGCGCATGGGAAGCTCTCCTCTCTTATAAGACAAACAATTTTAGATTTATCCAATGGAATTTAGCTTTACATATTTTCTCAGCAGCGAGACTAATAATAGCTAGGAATTGGAGGAGTAGACACTTACCCTGGCAGATGGTGATCACTAAAATCTCTGATATTATGTTAATGGAAAAACTGACGGCAATAGCCCATGACGATTTTGACCGCTTTAGTGAAATATGGTCCCCATGGATAGACTTCATTGGAGTGAGTAGAAAAGTTGGGGACGCCTAGGAACCACGATATGAGCGGGAACTGTTGGTTGGGCTCCCCCCTTCCCCCCCCCCCCCCCAGCTCCCTGTTACCCTCCCCCCCTCTCTTTCCTCCTAATGTATCACCCCTTGATCACTCCCTTCTCTACCCTTTTCCCTTTGCTTCGTGTTAGTGGGTTCTCCTTTCCCCCACCCCTTCTTCTCTTCTTGCTGTTCGGCTCTCATGTAATGGCATACATAAACTTAGAAGTTAAGCTTCGTTATTGACAAAATGATGATAACTGCTTCTTGCAATAACCATTTGTTACCTTATGTTTATTTGCTACTTTTTACATTTTGCATTCTTTTTCTCCTTGGACTATGCAATGTGAACTTTTTTTTTATAAATGCTGATTTTGTCATTTTATTTGTATATGCTGTTGCTGATGAAGTCCACAGAATGTCTCTACCCAAATTTTGTATTGTCTACTACCGCTTTTCTATAAACAATAAAAATCATTGTAAAAGAAAAACAACATTAGTTTAGCATTGTTTTTTTGTTTGTTTGGCCGTGGTTTTTTTGGGGCCCTTTTTAAACCGGACCTTCTGCGTGATTTAATGAAAAGCACAAACTCTTTTAAAAAGATTCTGCAGCATCTTAAACTAATATATAGTAAGTTTTTAGTCAATCAATTATTATTCTTTCCCCCACTGGGCTGCAACTCAGTTCTGGAATTTAGGATACGTGCACCGCCATCTTGACTCAGCATCACACTTACTGAGGAGAGGAGAGTGGGATAAGGTACAGGGGGTGGGTTATAGCTGTGCTTTGCTCACACAGAGCAGAGCTGTGCTCTGGAAAAGGTCAGCAATCCCAGAATGCAGAGCAGCACAGTTAGAAGGAACTTCCTGTTTGCAGGCTGCCTGATAACATGGCGGCTTCCATAATCTGCCATTTTTGATGTATAAAGGCTCATAACATGCACTAGGTGCAGGTAGGCTGATTTGTAAGGTGGCCAATCTGTATGTACAGGGTGTGTGAAATATCTAAGATAGACTATTATTCAGAGTTAAGGTCCACTTTAAGGGCTTTTTTATCAAATTTATTATGGAAATGTTTGCGATTTTTAGTTTTCAAATGGAATTGTTTGCTCATTTTCTTTAGTTGAAATAAACACCACTTACAAGGTTTAGGCCGCACATTGCGTCGGGGGCGGAGTCTCCCTTCAGCCTCCCTCTGTTGCTGGTGTGAATCTGTATGGATGACAAACACACTGATATTAGAGACTGTTGTTGTTTCATGAATATAATATTAAGTTAGGCTTCTAGGTATCAATCTACTCACCTTCCCCAGCCACCTCTTCCTCGTCGCCCCCTTCCTCGCTCATCCCTTGGGATGTCCCTACAACGTCTGAATCTACAAATAACAATAGTGCACATGAGTATCTGTATTTAATGCATGTATTACCACATATCTAACTATATTTCCATTACTGGAGTCAGGTTGAGGGTCATTTAGGCTTGACTCCCTGCCATCAGATTCCCCCCTCCCCTGCATGCTGAGGTCCAGCGGTTCCTCCGAGTCACTTAAAGAGGAGGGGGTGGCCGTTGACGCTGGCGGTGGGCCACCTACACCTTCACCTGTTTCGCCCAACACTGGGCTGCGTGTCCTGGTCCGGGTGGGGCGGAACCGCATATTCCATTCATGGGCTGAAATACAAACACAATCATTAAACCACGCCAAGGCGATGCCAGGGTTATAGGTGCATTTACATTTTCAACACTTGTAAAATGTTTGGCGAAGTACCGCCTCACCCGGGGCTTATGCCTTCTTTTTAAATCAGACCAGTGTTGGGCGATCTGGGTGAAGGTATAGGTGGTTTGTGATCGGCGTGCGATCACGTCCACCACCGCCAGGGCCAACGTCCGCTTCTCATAATCTGACGGCAGGAAGTCGTAGCGATTCCTCAGCATCATCTGTTAAAAAAAGATACAAGGACCCACCATTAATCCCCAAAATACATTAACAAGTTTCCTGCCCTAACTAAAGTCACTTTATTAACCTCTTGCTGCCTCACATTGCCCTAGTTCTTCTGTCTGCATCTAGTCTAGTTTGTAGCTGCGTACATGTGTTAAACTAAGGTGGGCTTGTATTTAACGTGACAAACTAAGTTGTTTCAGACTATTCCTGCGCTTTGTTTTTTTTTATTATAAGGAATGTGTGCGCGCACATAAACGCACGCTCGCACGCTCGCATACTCACATCCATGATGATGTCGTCCTGCTCCTGTGTAAAGATTGCGGGCGACATCTTTTCTTGGTTTTCCTGGTATAGCTCTGACGTTCCCCCGCGGTGACGTGCGTGCGTGTGCGCAGGCGCGCACCCGCTGTTGACCATGCCCACACGGGAAACATATTTAAAGCACAAGGCACTCAGCTCTGTGTTGGATACCATATCATTATGGGCAGACCTAAAGGGAGCAAAAAGAGCCAACCAAGGCCTGAGGCACATAGCAGCCGCACACATGCCTCATCCGACAGAAGAGCAGGCACCAGACACAGGCAGAACATGCCCCAACTAAAACGCAGGATACTCCACACACACAGGCACATTCCAAAAAACGCAGGACCAAGGAGACATTAACCCATTCACCACCACCTGCCAAAAAAGCACGAACACACAAGGGTGCAAAATCGTGTAAGACCCTGCAGCATCCTCAGCCTCAACACACCAAACATACCCACAAAACAAAACACATCAGCAAGGGAAAGCGTATTGCCAAACCCACCACCCCACCAAGGTCACCCACCCCTCCACCTCAACCCTCTGGTTCTCCCAATTCCAGTACCTCACATTCCACATGCAGCTCCACATCTGATAGCTCAACAGGAACCCAGAAATTAAGCCATAGCAGCACACACACAACATCACCCTCCCCCATAAGCCCCAGAACCACACACGACTCACCAGATAGCCAACCATCAATTTCCACAGATGCAGGGGACACCACACACCCATGTGGCCGACAACTACGCCGTGGCTCCCTAACTGCACGTTTTTGCGATGCTCAAAGCATGGCTGTGGCAAATGCAGTTTGTGAGCATTATGATGCCTATTTGGCAGGAGCTCCAAATCCACCACTAAGCAGGCTAACCTGGAGATCTGGACGAATATTTGCCGCCAAGTAAATAGTGTGGGATCTGTCAGGCGAGATATTCAACAAATCAAAAGGAAATTTGGGGACCTGAAATACTACAGTTAAAAAAAAAATGGACATGCGCCATCAGCAGAGGTAAAGGGCAAATTAAATGCATTTTTAGTCGCATTGGTAACAGGATGTAACACTTATTAGGTGTAATTTAATCTTCCCCAGCCAACAGACAGGGGGTGTAGCAGAGGTAAAGGGCAAATTAAATGCATTTGTAGTAGCATTGTTAAAAGGATGTAACACTTATTAGGTGTGATTTAATCTTCCCCAGCCAACAGACAGGGGGTGGCTTACCCACTAAAATAATCCTTACACCCGCCGAGGAACATGTATATACATACATACACCCAGCCAGCATCCAGGGCCTGGCAGAGGCACAAGACACAGACCGGAATGTAAGGTCCCAAGGTGAGTCTGATTTTGCCATGACCTATTACAAAAAGTTCAATAAGGCAGTGTTATGCTACACAACACACTGTAGCATAGTCATAGTAGACCAAGTCAACAGGACACACCAGGCCCCCAAACCCCTGCGTTAGCACCGAGGCCAAGGGCACACCAGGATTCTACACCACGAACCCAAATTGTGGATTGCGATGAGGTAAGTCAATGGTCCTTGGTGTGTACTTTTAACATTGATATTTGAGAGCTTTTGTGGACAGAAATAAACTAAAAGGAAGCTATATTTCTTTACAGACCACAGGAAGCCCACCCATCATCGACCATATACGAGATTTGGAGGAGGACACCCCACATATGTCACTAACCACTACGGAACCAGTGGCAGCAATGCAGTCAACCCCGGCACAACCACCACATTCACAACCACCTTCTGAACCAGAACCAACCACCCGTCCCACTGCTCTAACCCAGTCCAGACGCCATATTTCCCAAAGAAGGCAACTTCAAATTTTGGAGGAAGCATGGAGGCAGGAAAATATAGCCTTTTTGGCGACAACACAGCAATTCAATGAGACTGTGTGCACCCAACTCACAAACCTCAACGCCCAATTAAAGGTATTAAACAGAAATATCTCTGCCCTAACCAGCCATATGGGTGAGATTAATCAAAGCCTGGCCCACATTGCAGCCAATTTGCAGGCACAACATCATTCCTCGTCAGCATGCAACCCAACATACCACTAATTTGTGGGGAATACATTTTCTGACCCCACGTGTAATTTTTCTTTTGTTCCAAAAAAAAATGACACAACAAAATTTGTTTGTAAAATAAAAAAAAAAAAAACGAAAAAAAAATTTGTGGTCTCTGAAAAAACACTAAACAATAGTTGTGCACGGATGGTTTGCGCGGTGCCACTTTGGGTGCAAGAAAAAGGAGGGGTGGGGACGTCTGAAACTAAAGGTGGTGGAGTAGCCCACAAGCCATGATTAGGTTTAGGACCGTTGCAGGCGTCTATTGTAGTGCCCCCCCAGTCTCATCAAGACAACGGAACCTCATCTTCAAGAGACCAAAGCCTCGCTCCACCACAGATCGAGTCCTCCTGGGGCAGTATTGTAGCGCTCCTCTGCCTGTGAAGATCGGTGCAGGATGGGGGTCATCATCCAGGGGAGCAAAGGAAAGCCAGAGTCTCCTGCCCAAAAAAAAAAAAAATTAAAAAAAAAAAGGTGTGCATTGCAACAATAGAAAAGAGGGACAAATAGGTGAGCGGGGTAGGGTGGGAGGAAAGGACATTTCTAATGAGACTACAGGCACATCCAACCTGTACACTCATTAAAAAAGGCTGGGGAATACTACTTACATAAGAGGGCAAGAACATGATGCAATAGGGTACAATCACTTAACCCATTTAATTTGTAGCTCAATAATTTGGCTCAAAATATACTACGAAAATAGTTACCAAATAGTGTGTTAAGGGAAAAAACACAGTCAGACAGGGTGGGCAACCAATACAAGTTTCATACACATACCCAGTAGCCAGCCACCAAAAAGATCGCCAGATTTGAATCGCTCATGTAGGCAGGAATTCCTAGGCAGGGAAAGCCAGCAAAACGACTCCCAAAAACCAAATCAGGGCCAGCCAGTGCCTGCACATTTATGCAATGTCCCATCTTCCAATTCCTGCACACAGGCAATAAAAAATAAATTAGGTAGACCCTGTAAAAAGGACCCTAAACCCCCCCCCCCTAAAATATAGCAAATACTCATGCCATCCATGTCCAAAGGCGTGCGGTGCAGCCTGGTTTCTGCCATACTCAGCAGGATAAGACCGCGGAGCTGGCGCCGCTGATGTGCTCCAACAGAGGACTGCATATTATTGCCCGAGTGCAAATACGGCTGCTCTGACTGCCCGTAAGGGAAGGCTCGGCGGCCCCGTTTTATTAGGGTGATTTCAATCGGAAATCAAGGCTCTGCATCACTGAAAAAAACGGATCAATGAACGAGGCGTCCGTTTTCCCGGGAAACAGCCTCGTGCGAGCCGACAATCGGAAAGGCGGATGAGCGCACACCTGAGCGCATAAACGCACACTAAAATCAACGTAGCACCCTTTCCTGACCCGATCAAAGGCCAAAACCAACGGGAAAATGCACGGGATAGCTGAACGGGGAGGCTCTGCATCAAGCCATTTGTCTTTTTTATTTGGTAATTAAGGATTGAACACTGCTCAACAATAATGCATACATTACAATATACAGGCTCTGCTATGTCGCCTTAGTTTACTGTTACTTGATTCTTCTTCACCACTCTAGAATTATTCCTTCATTATATTAGTGTCTTCTGCGAACACTGTGAGTTTCTTGACTGTGGTGGGGGATCGACTATAGAGGTGGTAGTGGAAGGTGAAAAAAGCTAAATGTGAGGCCGCTGCATAAATTTGGGATAATGAGAAATGTCAATTAGAACATTTTCTAATCAATGTTATGTGGATTTCTACATTAAGTACATTAGCCAACCAATTAACCAATAAATATTTAACGGTTTGCTGAAGGTAAACATTTAGATTTTCTAGCACAGTGTGAATACAGCATTAACTAGTAGACTCTTTAAATAGGCACAGATGGATGAGAACATTAACACATTAATGCTAAAATGGCATGTCCAGAAAAAATGTCAGCAGATTCAAAAGGGGCAATATGTCCAGCTATCTCTGTCCTAGAGTATCTCTGGGCTGAAACACACATGCAGCCTGGTGAGTTAGAAATCACTAGTTAGAGATCACTTGGTGCTTCTAGTCAATAGGCCACTGTGGGGCTGACAGCTCTAGCTGCCCTAGCTGCCTAGGATCTACATTCTATAGGTAGCCCATGTCTTTCACTGCAAGGTATAAAACTGATGAAAAGTACAGTCAGACCAGCATTCATGAAACAGCAAGGTGCTAGGTTCGTTTAGACATCCGCACCTGGGGCATCCCATGAGATGCCCTGCTATGTAAAACCCCACCAGTCACACATTAAGGTTGATTCACAGCCTTTCTTTAACACACTTATTCATCAAAAAGTGTGCAAATGTGTATTATGTTTTCTCTCCTATTTTTTAGATTCTGGTGTCTTATTTGGGATGTATTTGTCAATTTGAGTGTGGCAAGCGGTCTGGCAGGTGGCTATTTGGTATGTTTTGTCATTATGGATGCTTTCTTGCATTTTCTTCCCATTTTGAACTTCTGTATTTGTGGATGCATCTCCCGTCTCCCCCCTTCCATTTCTACTTTTTTTTTTGCAGGTGATAATGTGTTTATGATGTACACTATTGGCCTGATGCAGAGCCTCCCCGTTCAGCTATCCCGTACGTTTTCCCGTTGGTTTTGTGCTGTGATCGGGTCATGAAAGGGTGCTACGTTGCTTTTTGTGTGCGTTTATGCGCTCAGGTGTTTCGGCATGCGCCTTTACGATTGACCGTTTTTTTAACTGATGCAGAGCCTTGATTTCTGATTGAAATCAGTCCAATAAAAGGAGGGTGTTGTCGGGCAACTTACGGCCACTATTAGCAGCCGTATTTGTGTTCCGTGTCATGCATTGTTCTGTGTGCGAGCATCAAAGGCGTCAGCTACTCGGCCTGGTTCTTTTGAGCATGGCAGAAACCAGGCTGCACCGAACACGTTTGGACATCGATGGCATGCATGGCCTTGAGCTATTCGAGCTCACCCGCCTTAACCGTGTTTTTCTCCAGGACTTGTATAGCCAGCTGCGGCCATGGTTAACCCGCACCACAAGGAAGGGGCATGCAATTGCAGGTATGACCAAATTGGTTGGCTGCCTGCAGTTTTTGGCAAACGGCTCGTTCCAGAGACTGGGTGCCTTCTCCGTGGGGATGTCCCAGTCTACGCTGAGCCGCAGCCTTACCAAGTTTTTGGATGGCATGGCTACCCTGGCACCCAAATTTATTTTTTTCCCTGACACAGCAGAAACCTGGAATGAGGTTAAGCTGGGCGTTTTTTAACATAGCCGACATGCCCAACGTCATGGGTGCCATCGATTGTACACACGTCTCGTTAATTCCGCCTGCTGACCAGGAATATCTGTTCAGGTATATGGTTTAGGTCAGCATGTGTCTGCAATGTTGGCCTAAAATGTTCATTTTTTTTTTAAAGGATAAAAGCAGACCTACACCCTGTGTATCCCAAACATCCATTGTTTTTAAATGTTGTTTATATGAAAGAATATATTTAAGTATGTTTACACTTTTTGTTCCCACTAATTCCTGTAATCTTTTGCTTTTGCAGGAACAGGAAGATGGGCCATTCTATTAATGTTCAGGCAGTGTCAGGCCCAGATCTGCAATTTTTAAGTTTACAGCCTTCCCTGGTTCCACCCATGATTCCCACATTTTGAGGAACTCCAGCCTCTTTCATCGTTTTCAATCAGGAGATCTGTCTGGCGGATGGCTACTGGGTATGTGTTTGAAATTTGTTGTTGTTGTCCAGCATGATTTATGTGATTGGTCTGTGCCTGTACCCCACTAATCTGTTCGAGACTACAATGAATCAGTACAAGTTTACAATCAATTACTTGCCAGTATTTGTTGCTATGGTTTTTTTAGTTAATCTCCACTATTCCTTCCTGTCCTGGCCCTCTTAGCTATGTTGCATACCAGAGTCATTGTACAGGAGTGTACTGGGTGGATGTGCATGTTGCCTCATCACAACTGTGCTTTGCTCTGACACTGCACAGCTCACCTATTGTCCCTGTTCAATAATGCTTGAATGGTAAGCAGCACATTATTGAGCCTCTTCCCCTTAGGCCTCTGTCTGTTGTTCCCTGTTCTTGACATTTTAAAGTAACATAACATGCCCTATTTGTAATTATCATGTAAGTTACTTGTGTTTTTTTTTTTATTTTGGCCAAACATTATAGTTTTGTCGCGACTATGTATGGGGCCTGCCACTACATATGTTGCAAGGAGGCACATTTGTCATGTTTATTTAGGATTAGGGTGTTTGCTAAAATGTTTTATCTTTTTTGCAGGTGATTCAGGATATCCTTTGCTCCCGTGGTTACTTACCCCCATCCTCCACCCAACCTCGCAGGCCCAGGAGCGTTATAACACAGCGCATAGGAGGGCTCGCTCAGTGGTTGAACGTGCCTTTGGATTACTGAAGATGCGATTCCGATGTCTTGACCAGACTGGGGATGCTCTGCAGTATGAGCCCGCCAAGGTAATCAAGATTAATATTGCTTGTGGGGTCCTGCACAACCTCGCCATACAACGCCGTGTGCAAAGATACAGTGAGCTGCTTGAGAAGGGTTTAATGATTTCTGATGAAGTTACACCTCCCTACTCAGGATCACAAAGTGGCACAGCACAGGCGATCCGTTCACAACTTGTTGAAAATGGTTAAATTACATTCCTTGTTTGTTTTTGTTTAATTTTATTTTGTGTCATAAACCAAAATGTATTTTCCAAACATTTTGTTGGATTTTTCTACAAATTAACGTGGGGTTGTGGAAGAGCATGTTTATTTTTGTAATGTTCGAGGTGGGTCCTGCTCCCCATAAACAATATATCAACACATGCATTCAGTGGTATGTAGGGTAGGAGGTTGAAGTTGATGTATGGGGTGTGTGCATGTTTGAGGCAATATGAGCAAGGCTCTGATTCATTAGTTGCCATTGTTGGACCATTTCACCCATTTGCCTTTTTAGTTGTCTGGTTTCTGCAAGCAGCCCGGAGACATTTTGATTTAAATCCTCTATTTGCTGGGACATAGAGGAAATTTGTGTACACACCGTCTCATTAAACCTCTGTGTGTTAGCAGAAAATGCTATATTCTTCTGGTGCCATGCTTCCTTCATTATCTGTAGCTGTCTCCTCTGGCTTATATGGCGACGTGGATGTGTTCCGCCTCTGCCACGGGTGGGTGGGTCTGCTACAGGTTGAGTGGCTGCTGGTGGCTGGGTTGGCGCAGAGTCTGTTGTGTGGACAATGTCCACGGCAGAAGAGGTTTCTTCCACAGAGTTTTGGTTATTGGAGACCAGGGGCTGCACTTGCTGGGCCTGTTGGGTATGATGTTCTCCCACTGGTTCAGGTTGGTTTGGCTGCAGCAGAATTGGGTCCGCCTCCTCCAAATCACAAATTACTTCGATAATGGGTGGACTGGTTAGGGTCTGCAAAGAAAGGTAGCAGGTAGTGAGACACCTTTTTTTCATTCAATGTATGCAAGTTCTAATTAATAATTCTACACAGTGGAGCATTGACATCCCTCATCCGTACACTCAGGTTGGTTGGTGTGGACACAAGGCTGTTGCATGCTCCTCTGGGACAATGCAGGGGTAGCTTGGCTTAGTGTTGTGTCTTGAGTACGTTCTTGGACAAGATAATGTACTTTTAGTGTTTTTTCAAAGACCAGTGTGTAGTAAGGTGTATCCAACTGTTTGGGTCCCCATTAAAAAGTATCAAGGTAAACATATACTCACCTCCGGACCTCACATTCATGTCTGTGTCTAGGCCCCCTTGCAGGCCATGAAGTGTTGCTGGGTGAATATAGTTAAACACATGTTCTTCCGCTGGTGTTAGGCTGATTTTCGTTGGGAGACCACCCCCTGTCTGCATGCTGGTGAAGATTAAAGCACACATAATAAGTGTTACATCTAGTTAGAAAGCAGCTTATACATGCATTTCTACTCTAAATGTCATTTACCTCTGCTGGCGGCGCATGTCCATTTTTTTTTCCCCATAATATTTAAGGTCCCCAAATTTTCGCTTAATTTGCTCAACATCCCTTCTCACAGAACCAACACTATTCACTTGCCGGCAAATCTTATCCCAAAGCTCCTGCTTGGCCTGCTTGGTTGTAGATTTGGAATAACGCCCAAATAGGGCATCATAGTGCTCATAAACACCAGTGGCTACAGCCATGCTTTGGACATCACAGAAACGGGCTGTAAGTGATCCACGGCGCAGCTGGCATCCACATGGGTGTGTGGTGTCCCCAGCAACAGACGACATTGATGGCTGGCTGTCTGGGGAGTAGTTTAGGTTTCTTGGGCTGATGGGTGACTGTGATGGAGTGTGGGGGGTGATAGGTGATAATGGCTGGGTGCCTGTCGAGCTGTCACCTGTGGAGCTCTCTGTTGACTCTGTGGTTGTGGTACTTGAGGAGACAGAGTGGCCAGAAGGAGGGGTGGTTGGCCTGGGTGGGCTAGTTGTTTTGGTCCTACGCTTACTCTTGGTGGTGTGCCTAGATTTTGCCACATGTTTGTGGGTGGAGGAGGTGGAGGCTGCAGGGTTGTCTTTTTTGCCTTGGGAGGCCTGGATGATTTAGCAGGTGTGGGAGACTTTGTCAAGGGCTCCTTGCTTCTGCGTTTTTGCCTCGAAGCCTGTGTGGCTGGCTTATCCACCCTTTCACTATGGCCATGTCCCTCCCGGCTCTTGTGCCTGCTCTTGTATGTGTGTTTGCGATGTCTGTTTGTGCGGCTAATATGTGCCTCTGGGCTTTTGGGGGTTTTGCGGCTCCCTTCTGGTCTGGGCATAGTGATATGGTAAGCAACACAGAGCTGAGTGCATTGACCTTTAAATATTTGTCCCGTGTGGGCGTGTTCTGCAGCGTGTGTGCCTACTAGACCAGCTTAGTTTTAAACATGTGCACAGCAGCACACTAGCCTAGAGGTAGATTGAATAAGTAGGCCCATGTGAGTAGGAATGAGGGCCATAAACTGCCTTTAGATAGGGCATGAGACTTTGACATGTATTTGTGTGACTAATGCTGTACCATTGTGTTTTTGGCAAACAGATGATGCTGAGGAACCGCTATGATTTCCTGCCGTGCGATTTTGACCAAAGGACGTTGGCACTGGCGGTGGTGGACGCGATTGCCCGGATTTCGGGAACCACCTATACCTTCACACAGATCGCCCAACACTGGTCTGACTTGAAGAGGAGGCATAGGCCCCGGGTGAGGCGGTACTTTGCCAAACACTTTCCAGGTAAGTCTTGCTACTTGACATGCACTAATCACACTGCCCTTGCCTGGGCCTGTTTTTATGATTGTGTTTATATTGCAGCGCATGAATGGAATATGCGTTGCCGCCCCACCCGGAGAAGAGTCCACAGCCCATTGTTGGGAGAAACTGGTGAAGGTATAGGTGGTACACCGCCAGTGCCAATGCCCACCCCTCCTCTGCCAGTGAATTTGATGAGCCAGTAGACCTCAGTATGCGGGGAGGGGGGGAATCACACGGCAGGGAGTCGATCCTGATTCAACCACAACCTGACTCCGGTAAGACTATAAAACTTACATATGTCCTGATACATGCAATAAAGACATATACTAATGTGCACTATTGTTATTTGTAGATTCTGACGTCGCAGGCCCATCACAAGGGATAGTCCATGAAGCTGGACAAGAAGAAGAGGTGCCTGGGGAAGGTGAGTGATTTGATGCATAGAAGCCTAACCTAATCTGACATTCAGGAGCCACAAACAGACAATAATATCCTTGTGTTTATGATCCCAACAGCTTCCCAGCAGCAACAGATGGTGGAAGAAGGGAGGAGGCTGCGCCCCAGACACCATGTTGGGCACAAGCCTTGTAAGTTTTGTAGATATGTCCAAAATGCAGTTTAAAAGCATGCACAAAAATTCAAAAAACATGGTCCAAGAAACATTAAGGAAATAACTTAGGCAAAAAATAACCCTAGAAATGGACCAAAAAAAGCCCTAGATAAGCACAACATACTTACAAGGCAATGATGTTTTTCATTCACAAATCAAAGAAAAAGCCAGCAAGAATATTGAAGATCCGGCTTCAAATTTGTATAGATAAAACTTTTTAGTAGTTTTAAAAAATAAGGTTCATTAAAAAAAAAAAAAAAAAAAATGGTGTGGTGTGTTCTCTTTCCTGGCACTGTACATTCTCAGGACATAATCATACAGTTACATGTCCAAAAAGGTACGTATATGGGACAAGGAATAGGAAGAAGAAGGAGAAGAAGACAAAGAAGAAGGAGAAGAGATTAAGGTAAGCATTAAACAAAGGGAAGATGAAAAAGAAGGACAGATTAAGGTAAACATTAAACAAAGGGAAGAAGAAAAAGAAGGACAGATTAAGGTATGCATTAAACAAAGGGAACAAGAAAAAGAAGGACAGATTTAGGTATGCATTAAACAAAGGGAACAAGAAAAAGAAGGACAGATTAAGGTAAGCATTAAACAAAGGGAAGAAGAAAAAGAAGAACAGATTAAGGTATGCATTAAACAAAGGGAAGAAGAAAAAGAAGAACAGATTAAGGTATGCATTAAACAAAGGGAAGAAGAAAAAGAAGCACAGATTAAGGTATGCATTAAACAAAGGGAAGAAGAAAAAGAAGAACAGATTAAAGTATGCATTAAACAAAGGGAAGAAGAAAAAGAAGCACAGATTAAGGTATGCATTAAACAAAGGGAAGAAGAAAAAGAAGGACAGATTAAGGTATGCATTAAACAAAGGGAAGAAGAAAAAGAAGAACAGATTAAGGTATGCATTAAACAAAGGGAAGAAGAAAAAGAAGGACAGATTAAGGTATGCATTAAACAAAGGGAAGAAGAAAAAGAAGAACAGATTAAGGTATGCATTAAACAAAGGGAAGAAGAAAAAGAAGGACAGATTAAGGTATGCATTAAACAAAGGGAAGAAGAAAAAGAAGAACAGATTAAGGTATGCATTAAACAAAGGGAACAAGAAAAAGAAGGACATATTTAGGTATGCATTAAACAAAGGGAGGAGGAGGAGGGAGAAGAAGGATATTATTTTAAGGTAAGTTTTGGTGTTGGTAAAAGTGTCAGTTTGTTGTATGGTGAAAGCATGAGGGAGGACTAGGGATGTGCGCTTGTGTGGACCCAGATTGACAACAGGAAAACCATAGAAATGTAAGTAAACACGGAAAAACAGTCGGAATCTGGGTGAAAACGGAAACAAATTGCCAGAAGCTACGTTGGGAAACGCAAGAAAAAGGACAAAAAAAAGGATCGGCCGTGTGAATGGCAACGGAACCCACGACCACACGGAAAGCACCTGGGAGGGGAAAAAACACTTCCCGATTGAGGACACATACACGGAGCATTAACGGAGCTCGGCCGGCCGCGGCTCTGCATCACATTTGAATCCCGGGACAAATGTAAGTAAAACGGGCCATAGGAAAAACTGAACAAAATAAGGTCAGTTCTGGGGAGGCTCTGCATCAGGCCAAATATCCCTAACACGGGCCGAAATATTTATATTGCCCAAACCACTAACAAAACTAGGCAGTGTGGGGGTGTTGCGGATTCTTTGGTCCACTTTAAACTGTATGATGCGTATTTACCTGTTCTTGATCTTCTTTATATTTGCCATGTTAAGGGTAGGAAAAAATGCTGTAAAATCTTAAGCTAGGGTGTTGGCAAAGAAACATATTTTGCCAATTAACTAAAAATGTCCTATAAGGTACTCCCTAATAAGTTATTTTAAATTTCCAAGGGAAATTAAAAATTATTTTCTCTAAAATCTATTTAAACTTTTCTAAAATCCATTCAAACTTTTTTTTTTAGCTTTGCTTTTAAACTGTGGAATCTGATTGTGGGTACAGGGTTAAGCATATATATATTTTTAATGGTTTGTTCTAAATTACATCTTGTATCAATGCACAGTTAACACAGGTTTTGCATTTCCTTTTTGTTGTTATCTCTCATCTGAGATTTGTTGGAACAACTGAATATACAAAATTCTGTAGAGCATGAATTGGTGAGTGTCTTAAATTGTTTTCTTTCTGCTGAGATTACAAAGACATGTTACAACAAACACCGGAGCGCAAGGTATTGACTGTTCAGAATGCATAAGTTAAACTTTAGTTCATTTTGCTAGCTTATCTTCATAACTTTTCACACATGCGTCCACTTTTATAACTGCAGAATTGCAGACATTACTTGTGTCTGTTTTTAAAAAGGTGTGACATTCCTGCATGGAAAGTTGTAAATGTATACACACACACATGTTGTTTATCATGATATCCATTTAGCACTTATCCAAACTAGTTTTTATTTTAGAGGCCAATTCATTAACAGCAGCAGGTAGCGACAGTTGAGCGACTGTAGCGGCATTTTCAGAGCGCCCGCTAGTAGTCGCTGTGTTTGGCTGTTGTTCGGTAGTTGATAGCGACTCAGTCGGTTTGCCGTAATGTTGAATATTGGGTGAGGAGTCGCTATTTGACAGGTTCTGCGCTGTATGGGAGCGCATGATAGCAACTGGCCCTAGCGACCAGCTCCCACCATATTCATTAAAAAATCACGCTCAAAAAATTCTCGCGCTGTAAAATGCATGTTTAAACCCCAGAGCGCTGGCGGCGATGGGTTAAAAGTAGTTGTTTAACCCCGAAACAACCATATTTTTGCAAACCAAAAAAAACAAGTTTTTAAAATAATTTTGTAATATGAATACATTAATATCAGACCTGTAATATCAATTCTGTGCATTTTTTTTAATTTTTTTTTAAGTTAAAAAAATTATTTAAAATGGCAGAAGTGGTCACAGAATTTTTCACATTTAAAAAAAAAATTAATTAATTAATAACAATTAATTATGAATATTTAAAGATTGTTCCATTGAAATGCATAGGAGAGCGCCAGGTAGCGAGAGGTCATACCTGTCGCTGTTCAAGGTCGGACGCTGGTGCTGTGGGCTGAGGCTGGAATAATGATGAATGAGTGGCTATATGGCGCTATCTCAGTCGCTAAGCATGATTGGCTTGATAAATGTGTGATTGTGGTGGGGAGCCGGCGTTCTCGTGGCGGGGCCCGTCATTGCCGGCCGCTCACCAGTCGCTAGCTGTTGCTATCCCTTGTTAAATAAGGGCCCTACTGGACAGTCTGTGTTTTGAGGGGTGCTCATAGCTTTTCTCGCTCAGAACACAATAGTAGAATAAAAATAGTTTTCATCAATTTGCAAATACTTGTTTTACTTTGACCTGTTAGAGGAGTGTCTATGCCAAACTATACCATGGAGCTGATGAGCTGTGGTCGGATTTTGAACACAAGGCAATGAAAGTTTACATATTAGCACATAAAGGAAAAGCTGAAAGGCTTTCTTAGAAATAAGAATTCTTAATTTCTTTACAGTTGACCTTAATAATGGCCAAAAGTCAAAAAAAGAAAGTTTAGTAAATTGCTCCCATAAAGCCTCCCTCAAATATGATTTGAGAGGACTTAACTCCCTGCAGATGTTCTTGAATTATTCACTGCAGAACAGCATGAGAGCGGCCATCTCGTCACACATATAAGCGTGAGGGGAGAGCTGTGCCAGCAGCAGCCCACACCAAACAGAGAGATAAATGCCTCATAAACACGGGCAGCTTGTGTTATATAAACACACACTGAAAAACCAGGGATTGTGGGTATGAGAGTGGAAAGCTGCAACAATGTTTCTTTATCACCAGTCACTGCAAAATCTGGATTTACCGCATAGCATTCAAGTGTAAACATATGCATCTTCTAAAATGTTACAATTCTTTAAGCTGTGCAGTCATCACAGCGGATGGCTTTCTACTAGAACAAAAGGAGAATTGCACTGATATGTGAGGCAATTTTGACTGTGGGATTGGGTTTTTCATAACCTGGAGTCATGTATGTGGCAAGATGACCACTCCCATGCAGTTATGAAGCATACAATCTGCCTGCTATTCCATAGCGTCTGTATGGAGTTAAGCCCCCTCAAATGTCCCTGGTTGTCAGAGTGGGGCTTTGGGAGTGCAACACTGAATGTGTTTTTTTTTTTTATTTGGTCCACTTTAATTCTGTGTGGTTTACTAATTTCAATAAACAAATTAAAAAATCACAATGCACTTTCAACTATTGTAATTCTGGATTTGTATCAATCATAACCTAGAAAGCTTGTTAGAATTCAATATATCAGCTTTGGTTTGAGAATATGTAGAAAACAGAAAAGGCCATGCCAGGTCGACGAAAACAAACTTGCAAAGTAACATTACTATTTCAGAAAGAAGCTAAGGTTCCAAAAAATATAAAAGGACAAGTAAAAGGACTTTCTATAAAATGTCAACATAAACTCATAACTCTATAGCAGGCAATTAAAAAAGTTTTGGGCATTCAATATATCATCTATAGTACTAAATCTCCCTCATAATACCCTGCCCCCATGTCATTTTTTGCAGTGACACCTTACTGGGACATTTTATTATGACGTGGCTGTGCTGTGTAGCTGCATATGCTACGCTGTCCTGGAGGGTAGGTTTCTGTCTGTGAGTAATGTGGTGCTTCATACTTTTAGTAGCACTATGTTATGCCGCAATGTCAGCACCGCTAATTTATTTGATTCCAAGGTGCTGTAGAGAGGGATTGATGTGACATCACCAGCGACGGGCCTTCCATCCAAACTCTCATGAGTTCTTGACCGTGAGCTGAAGGCACAGCACAACTGCGCGTTACCTTGATATTGGCGCAAAAGTCTCTCCCAGCTTGGTGCTGCACCCCACATAATCCCTGGTGCACGGTTTGTAACAACTCCCAGAATGTTCCGGCTCTGCCTCTCACTTTAAGAGTTGTTTGGGTACTCCAATTTCACTCAATATCCCTACTACGGGCAGAAAATGTACCGTTTTTTTGCCCTATAAGACACACTTATTTTTCCCCCAAAAGTGGTGGTGGTGGGGGGGGAATGTCCAAACTTACATTCCATGGATCCCCCGCAGCCTTGGTAGTCGCCGCTGCTTGGTAGTCGCCTCCTCCTTCATCTGGTTCCTGCCCCTGGGTAGGGGATGCTGACAGGGGATGCCCGCACACTATATTGGGGATGTCTGCACACTGCATTGGGGATGCCCGCACACTGTATTGGGGATGCCAGCACACTGTATTTGGGATGCCTGCACACTATTGGGGATGCCCGTACACTGTATTGGGGATGCCCACACACTGTATTGGGGATGCCTGCACAATATTGGGGATGTCCACACACTATATTGGGGATGCCTGCACACTGTATATTGGGGATGTTGCACAGTCTATATTGGGGATGCCTGCACACTGCCTGTATTGGGGATGCCTGCACACTGCCTGTATTGGGGATGTCCGCACACTGCCTGTATTGTGGATGCCTGACACTGCCTGTATTGGGGATGCCTGCACACTGCCTGTATTAGGAATGCCTGCACGCTGCCTGTAATTTGGGATGCCCCTCACTGTCTTTAATGTGGGATACCGCCCACTGCCTGTAATGGGGAATGCCCCTTCCTGCCTTTAATGTGGAATACTGCTTACTGCCTGTAATGTGGGGTCTGTAATGGTGTGACCGGGGGAAATTCTGCACACTGTCTATAATGGGGTGATTGGTAGAGGGTATTTTAGCACATCATTTGGTTCAGAATATATTTTTCTAATTTTTATCTTCCAAATCCAGGGTGCGTCTTATAGGCATGTGCATCTTATATGGTGAAAAATACGGTATGTTGCCCACATGCCACTAACAAGACTAGGCAGTGTGTGGGTGTTGCGGATTCTTTAAGATCTTGAGGGAACTGTGTATGGCGCAGCTGTATCTAAACACACTGGACTGCTCCTGAGAGGGATCCTGAGATTCTGTTAAACAAACTCTTTCCTTTTCTTTATTCAACGCAACAACATTAATTCCAACAGCATCAGCATCAGTATCTGCATTAATGTACTGCTCTAGGGGCTGGGGTGGGCCCTATTGGTACTTCAGTTTACCTGCTACAGTCCTCCTAAGCTCAACTGTATTTTGACCCTTGTGCACCCACTTTCTCTGTGGTTCACTGTAGTCTCTGCACTAGCACATGTCTGACTAGAACTGATAAAACCAGGATGTAAAAGTTCTATATATCAGCTATGTTTTCCCAGGCTGCATTGGGGTCTTTACAAGTGATGTCATCCCCGGCAGCTTCTGTCTGTTTACTACATAGCTGCTGTCTCTTATCACATGCAGTTTAGCTGCTTATTAAACAGATGTTTAATGGAGTCTGTACACCTCTTTTTTTAACGGGGCCACAGAGCTCTTTACGTGTATAGGCACAACCTTAGCTTAGTTAACTAGTTATGTTCCACACAATGACTACAGTAAGTGATCTGCATTGTTTAATACAGCTATTTCTGACAGTAAGACCTTATGGGATTATCCCCCTCTAGCACTTTTAAAATTAGGGGTCTGCACTAGATTCTAACTACTAAGGCAATTCAGATTGCAAATGTTTTAAACAAAAAAAGCCCAAAATGAATGTTGAGTACCGAATTACCAATTGTAACCAAGCAGGAGGAATGTACGGGTTTGTTTGGCTTGAACATTGTAACATGGTAGCTTGGTCATCTCTACCCAGACAATAGCAGTGATAGAAGAAAGAAAACAAAAGTTGAAGAAGAACTCTTTAAGCAAAATGGCTAAAGTGAAACCACCTAGAACTGGAACAGTGGGAATGCAGCAAGAATTTGCCAGAGAAGTTGACCCTTCATCTGGTCCTACGCCAGTCACTTTGAAGACACCATGTAAAGGGACAGTAATTCAGACCAATTGGGAAGCAGTGGTGAGTGACCTCCGAGTTGGCTGAGGTGAAGAGAGCTATAAGGACAGAAACAGAACACAAATTCAGAAGGACACACAGAGTCTTCCTAAACAGACCACCTCCTGGGGATTGACCACCTCCTGCTTGTGAGGACTGCCTGATCTCCAATCAAGGTAGGGCTTGTTGCCACTGCCTAAAGTGCAGTGAAGAAGGACACTTCGCCAAAGAGTGCAGAGTACCCTGCTTCAGTTAAAAGGCAGAGGGTTGCTGGTGAAAGACAACCAGTAACCTCAACCCCATTACAGTCCAAACCCAACCGAACTGTGCCAATACTACCCACAGGTGTGTGATCGGCTTCAACAGCTACAACAGCTTCGACAAAATTACTCATTAACCAGTATTAAATGTGGCAGCTCTTCGATCTATGCAGAAAGTACTCCAGAATATCAAAATAGACTAATCAATCTAGTTGGTGGAAAGTACATGATCCGGTGCTAATTAAATAGACTTCCTTTTAAAGCTCGATGGGACACAGGAGCTCAAGCTAGTTTCCTAAATGAAGATTGGAGAAGAAAACACCTACCCCAAACAAGACCCAGGCTAGTGGACAAACTCGTGGGAACTGGAGCACTCTGTGGCAGAGCTGTGAACCAGATATACATACCCTTTCTGGGATGAGTGAAAGTGACATTTGGATTCCATGCCAAGAACAACAATCCACATGAACTTTTAGTACCATTCTTGGTGACCAGCGACCAGCAGGTGACAGAAGAACCAATCACTGGTTACAATGTGATTGCTGAAATGCTCCAGAAGACAGCTACCTTTACTTCTATAGTGGATTCAGAATCCACATCTTTCGCCTTACTTTACAGAGCAGCAAAAAGGGTTGTGCAATCCATGAGGAAGACGGGGACAGTGGTGGTAGTTAAAAAGGTCTAGATAGGCCTGGGCCCAAATAATATGCCTGCTTATACAGCCATGGTACTGAAGTGTGGTGTGTGGGTAGAACTCAAACGAAACTACAGAAGATGCTGTTTGTGCCTCAAGATCCTTTACAGCTGCCAGAAGGGATCATCACAGGTTAGACTGTGGTAACTATTCCTTACAGTGGTTTTGTGAAAGTCAAAGTGTTGGTGATGAATTCCACAAAACTTGATGTTGGACCCTAAAACTGCTTTGGGACACCTTAAAGCTATCCAGACAGTTTATCCAGCCAGTGTGAGACCAGTCCAAAAGTCTCTTGAGAATGCAACTCCATCTCCCAGGTTGAACAGTTGCCCAATAGAGAGACAATAGGTCCTCATCAAAAGAGCAGTGGGGCCGACCAGTGTCACTTGAATGTCTGGAAGTAGAAGAACAACAGGTGGTGAGACAGATGCTGAGAGAAGAGTGTCATGCCTTTTCCAAAGATGATTCTGATGTTGGTTGCATTCCTTCACTGAGAATAAAGATTAACCTCAAACACACCACTACAAAGACCTAGAGTTACCTGTCAGTGCCTATGCACCTGCAAGACCTCATCAACACTAGGATGGCATTGAAGAACAAACCTCCATCTACTGTGGAAGATTTGAGGAACCTCAAGTGCCATAGCGCCAGAAGAAAAGAAGGTGGCTAAAAGCATAACCAAACCTAAAGGAAGAATATCTGCTTCTGCTCAACAGCCTATCAACTGGATTAATTACCCTCATCATCAAGAGTTACTGGAAGAGCTACTTTACTGTTTAGTCCAACCACCAGTAATGGGTTACCAGACTTTAATATTCCATTCATACTACGCTGTGACACATTTCAAGTAGGACTTTGAGCAGTCCTGTACCAACGGCAAGATGGCAAGTCATTGGCTATGGCTCAAGAACAATGACAGCAGATTAAAAGAACTATTATCTCCATTCTGGGAAGTTGGAGTTTCTAGCCATGTTGTGGGCCATATGTGAAAGAGTCAGTCCAGAGTTTGTGGTCTACATGGACAACAACCCATTAACCTACTTTCTTACTACTGCAAAACTCAAAGCAACTTGTCAGAGATGGTTGGCTGAACTTGCTGACTTTAACTTTAGCGTCAAGTATTGTCCAGGAAAGTCCAATGCTGATGCAAATGAAATCATGCAACAATGTTCTAAAGAAGTTAGTATGGATGCCATTGTGAGCACCATATAAACAGTCCAGATCCAGAGAGAGTAGTACATGCCAATGTGATGGCTTATTACGGTGTAAGAAACTATGAAAGACCTGGAACAGAACTCTACTTTCTCTTTTTACCAGGAAAGTTCAAAAAGAAGATACACATCATTGGAAGAGCACTCCTGTACATCAACCAAGATAGATTTTCCCAGCAAGAAAGAAAAGGAAACAAGGTCACCTGTTCCAAATACCTTTCTGAAAGAGTGGCCTAAGTGGTATCTGAATTCAGATGGTATCCTACACCTTCATGAAGAAATGGGACACTTAGGAATAGGAAGAACAGTGAAGTATGTGAATGCTTCTTTTGGCCATCCGTCCTGACAAACCAACAAGAGCAAAGAACATATCCATTTGCGATAGATAGACTTTCTACACCTTGATGCAAGTGCAAAGCAGGCTATAAATATATCTTAGTAGTCATGGACCATTTTACCAGATTTGCCCAAGCCTATGCAACTAAATACAAATCTGGAAAGACTGCAGCAGAGAATATGACTTTGCTCTGAAGTTTGGATTTCCTACCAAGCTCCAACATGACCAAGAAAGAGAGTTTGAAAAACAACTCTTTGCTAAATTGAGAAAGTGCTGCAGGATTCAGAAATCCCAAACAACACCCTAACATCCAGAAGGTAATGGAAACATGATAATGGAACACTTGAACCATACCTTACTATCAGCTGAAGACCTTGACAACAGAAAGGAAAAATTCGAAGAATTCATTAAAAAAATGGTGCATGCTTACAACTGTACAAAAAGCGAGACTTACAGAACTTATCCTGAAAAGCAAGACTTACAGAACTTATCCTGAATATGTTTGTGTATGGAAAGAAGCATGACTGAGGCCTATAACATTGCTTCAAAAGTTGTCATGGAAGGAAAGTACAAAAGTAGAGAATACTATGGTAGAAAATGCAGCAGAATCAATGCGGGTAGTCGTGTATTAGTCAGGAACCTACATGTAAAAGGTGAACCTGGAAAACTTTGCTCATATTGGGAAGACAAAATCTTAATGTCCTTATATAAAAACTGGTCATTACCAAGTGACTACCTTCCACCAGACAAACCCAACCTTGAAGTAAGAAATCAATGAAGACCTTCAAAAATACAGTAACCTGAATAACCAACCTATGAGAGTTCAGACGAGGAAGACAATACCTCAATAATGTATTGAGAATGCCACTTCCAATGTAATAGAAGTGTGTTAGAACCTGAAGCTACAGAGTTTATACCACAAGTTCCAGCAGGTGAGTGTGCAAGTTGTGAAGAAATTCCACAAAGTCCTGAAGAAACGCCAGAGGTAACTGGGGAAGAACCAACAGAGAACGCTGAACCGGTTGATACAGCTATGGAATTAGAGACTGTAGACTCAATAACTGCTGAACCAGAGAATGAACATGAACTTGAAGATTCAGAAACTAAGGCAACAGAAGATGTGGCTATTAACATATGACATATTGGGTGAACCAAGTGCTGTATCAAGGACTGTTCAGTTTAAACAGGTATCATTGCCTGCTGACCAGGAAAGACAATCTGAGTGGTACCTACCAGTCACCTATTTTTCAGAGAACTTTGAACCTTTAAAATATTTTATGTTGGACAAAGAGCATAACATGTTAAAATAGTTGTAGTGTAGTGTCTAGTTAGGTTTGAAACAAAAATACAAAAGAAGATCAAGCTAAAATGTATCTAAAGGAAAATTGTTTATGAACGAATGCAATATTGCAATATTAACCATTTGCATTCTTTTCATCTTTTGTACTGGAAAACCTTCGGAATGTAGTTAGAATTTGCAGAATAGGATGTTATCTTTCTTACTGTTATTGTTTACATTTGTTTAAATATGTTAGGGAACCATCTCCTTTCCACTCAAAAAGGGGCAGGTCTATAAACACTTAACTACTACAGTATCTGGGAAACACACACAGACAGTTTACCGGTATGAATACTAGTTAAACGCTCGATGGAAAAATATTTTTTAAATGATAAAAACCTCTCTGTCTAATTAGCAGCTAACTTGCATGTAATAAGTGACAGCAGCTATAAGGGGAAGAATGTGGCTGCGCTAAAAAATAAGTGCGTATAGACTCCATTAAACATCTCTGTCTAATAAGCAGCTAACTTGCATGTAACTTGCATGTAATAAGTGATAGCAGCTATGGAGATAACAGACAGAAGCTGCTGGAGATGACATCATGTGGAGAGACCTCAATGAAGCCTGGAAAACAGAGCTGATATACAGAATTTATACTTCCTGGTTTTATTCGTTCTAGACAGACTACAGTGAGCCACAGAGAAAGTGGGTCGGGTGCACAAGGGGAAACCAACACACAGAGGGAGAGGAGATAAACATCCAGGCCAGCCAACAAGCAATACAGTTCTCTGAAGAAGGATAGAGTTGAGTCTAGGAGGACTGGAGAAGATAAACTGAATATATATCAGGTGCCAATAGATTTTCCACCCCAGCCCCTAGAGCAGTAGATGAATGGAGAGACTGTCTTTAACAATGCTGATGAACACTGTTGTGTTGAATAAAGTAAGGTTGTTTAACTGAGTGATCCCTCTCAGGAGCAATCCAGTGTGTTCAGATACAGCTGCCCCATATATAGTTCCCTCAAGATCTCAAAGAATCTGCAACTCCCCACACTGCTCAATCTTGTCAGTGGCATGTGGGTAACAGTTCTACAGGGTTTATGCACGTGGATTGGCATGTGCCACCTATGCAATTGTTAAAACAATGAAGTAGATGGTAAAAACATATACATCTATTAATAGATAAATAATTAATAAATAACAATAATAATAAATAAATAAAACCAGTTTAGGGTAACTGTCCTGGGAGCAAAACTCAAAAGAAGAAGTGCACTGAAAGGGAAAATATCTAGGAACAAAAGAGAACCAAGGACAAGTACTAGGTAAGGTAGCAACTGTGGATACCAGCACACTGGGGGAATTTTAAAACCCAGGAGTCTCCACCAGCTACAAGTGTGACTGTAACTTTTGTGAGTCGTGTTCCAGCTGGAACTGTTAAAGAAAGCATTGTTCTCTCTACCAACAATACACGGCACTGCTGACTGCTAAAGGGAAAGTGTACTGTGTTTTACCTGGAACTAACTGGAAGTTGGCCTTTAGTAAAGCAATTGAAACTTCTATCAATAGATTGGCTTGGTAAAGCTGACAGCAACCCACACTCCAAAGGTGCAACACAGAACACGTTAGGGCCCAGAAAATTTCACACCGCATATACCCGGATACTACCCTCAGGGACATGTGTACAGCACAAATGCAGGCAATTTGCTATGCTTCCATACGTTGTGACCTGATTCAGATTGCATGAACCTACATCATTAAAGGTTAACTATTCTCATTTATGCTTCAAACTACTCTAATCACTTGTTTCTGCAACTTTACAGTTCTGTGACCTTAATGGTCATCGTTGAGAATACACAAACCTCTGATGTGATACACACAGCTCTTCACTAAAGGTAGATATGTACATACGTTATTGCATTGTAAAAAGGATTATACTTGCTCTATGACCTTGCACTGCTCTAGTCAGAGGAAATTCCTATTTTGTATGTAATGTATATACCTGGTGAAATAAACATTTTGATTCTGAAGCAAGATTTGACTCACCTGTAGCCATTGCATAATTAGTTTGAAAACGAGAATGTATTAGCCCACATAGAGAGTTGTGACAAATTTTGGTCTTATGGTTTAATTCAGGGGTTCCCAACCTGTAGGGTTCAGTAGCCACATGGGACTCCAGAACAATGCAGTGTTGCTCATGAGTTGACTGCTGGACTGTACTGGAGGCCTAGTACCCCATTGAGGTTGGTGGGGGGTATACTTTTGTGGCAGGGCTAGGCATTGTCAGCATTTTGCATAGAGTAAATGTGATAGTTTTGTCACATTCCTGAGACATGCACAGGAAACCATGTGTGGTAAGTCATTTTCTTAATGCCAATATTGATATTCAATCTTTATGGAGCTGGGGAATCTGCAAGTCATTTTTGAGGCATGGGAGCCAGATGAACTGAGCCTGTTAATTTTTGGGGCCTGGGGGTTCTGTTTGCACTTTTCATCTTTCCACATTGCATGGGCTATAGGGAGGAGCTGCATGAACCCTGAATGTCAAAGTTTGATTCTTTAACATGCTTCATACATGGAACAATTTCCATTTTTTCCATTCCACATGGGTTATGGATATGTCTGGCTTTAGGTTTTCTCATATCTAGTTAGATTGTGAGATGTGTGTCAGGAGGTTACCAGCTTTTCTATTCATGTTATCAAGCCTATTCTGTTAAGTCTATGGAGGTAATTTTATGTAGACTTTTTACAAATTAGTTACTGTATTCTGATATTGTGTTGAATGTACATACCGAGAAATTGGAGTCCTTAACCCAATTTAGGACAACCTTAGCTTGAACACATGAATATAAAATCTCTTTGATCTATTCCTGTTAAATCTGGCTCTTGACTACCCGTCTCAGCGCTGAATGTACAGTACTATAGCTCTCATGAGTGTGTGTGTGTGGCTTCCACGTTGAGTGTGGCTTCAAAGATAAAAAAAACAACTCCTGGTTTGGAGAATTAAGGGGTTATTTATGCTTTCATATCGGCAAGAATTTTGTCTTTTAATTGTGAAATATGGGACTTTCCGATTTTAGTAGATTCTGCATTGTATAGACAGAATAAACACAGTATGTCTATAAAACATGGACACCCTTGCAGTGTACACAATTGATTATTTCATAAACATTAACTTTTCTCTGTAACAGACAAAAAATGTGTACTATAAAGTAATAGTCTAATTGTATAACTGCTACATGTTCAAAGTCTAGAAAAAGACTTTCAGATAGGATCAAAGGTGCATGAAATGCATAAAAATATTTGGTGATCACAAACGATTTGGCTGTAAAAATAAAAGGTTCATTCATAGTCTCTTGGAAATCAAATTACACAGGCTGTATTTTGTTAGAGAATACTAACTAGTATACCAGAAGTTATTTTTCCTAGACATTTTTATTTGGCCCATATTGGAAAGAAAAAGCCCCTGAAAGCAAATTAACCTCTAGCATTTGGTTATTTTGCAGTGCAGTTAAAATCCTTGATAAAAAATCTACATACAGCATAACAAAGTTTACTTCCATTTATAATTTTATTTAAACTGTATCTGACTTCCATTTTCCATATTGTGTGACACATTTTAAAATAACAACACAAGCTGATTGTGCCATTACATTATTTATGTGTGAAGAAATGCATAACATGCTAAAGAAAGGCACTTTTGGGTGATGATGAGTACCCTCTCACTTTTCAATGTGTAAAGCCAGTCAGTTTATTCAAGATAAATTCCTATAAGGACATTTATATTTGAAAAGATAAGGAAAAGACCTTAGACTAGCAGAACATGTGCCGCTATTCCTGAAATGTTTTCTTGTGCTTTGCTGGAATAGAGCTGCTGTCAGACCAAGATAATAAACTTTGAAATAAGGCTTTCAAGGCTTGTCTTGAATGCATAAGGGCCTTTTGATAAGCTAAAGACCCTGCTCTAATATATTTTAACTTAAGGGAATTTGAATATAGAAGGAAGACATTTCTATACAGATTTCACCTTTTAAAGATAAGAAAAGAAAACCATCTGGGTCATTCAAACTATGCTGGGCAGGCATAAAATGTATCATTGTGCACTTTAATTCATTTTCATGTAGAACCATTTAGTGGCCAATTAGCAGGTTTAAAATACTGTAGAATCTTAATTAAACACATGTGCACATTAAAATCATCTTTCCACACAAAGTACAGTACACCAAGCAATCTCCAGGAAAAGTGGTCTATATGAATGTACCAAGGGTTGTACCCCCACTGTCCACCAGAGGCAAGGAGAGAACTACAAATCCACCTTCGACTCCCCAATCACATGCACAGGATGTTGGGGGCATGTTTAAACACAAGGTCGCCTTTACATGCATGTGACACACTGTTCTTGTTTGGCCGCCATGCATGCGGGTTGCCCGAGCTGTTTTCAGGACCTACCACTAGGGATGAGCGAATCGATCCGGACGAACCCGGATTCGATCCGAATTTCAGGAAAAATTCGATTCGGATCGAATCCGAATTTCCCCGCGATTCGATCGCTCGAAGTTTTCCTTTAACATCCATTCATTTACATTACAGGCATTCTAAGATGGCGGACGGGACATGTCCAGACATCAACCCCGCGCCAGTGCAAGCTGGGACAGTCACATGCAGCCTATCAGCAGCCAGCAAGCCCGGTGACGTCACAGCGGTATTTAAGGCCGGCCATCTTGCTTTCCAGCCTCATTTCTCTATTGCATTCGTGAGAGACAGAACGCTGTGTAGCTGAGGGAGAGACAGACAGTTAGACAGGCAGGGACAGACAGGGACAGGCTGGAGACAGGCAGGAGACAGACAGGAGACAGACAGAAAGTAAGCGAAAAACAGGGAAAGGAAGGGAAAATCGGAGGCTGTCAGTTTTTTTTTTTTTTTCATCCAGCCTGCTTTGTTAGCGTTTTCAGGCTGCTTATACTAACTAACTGTGCATATATACTGAACTGATCTTAAGTCTGCTGTGAGGCATCCCATTCTGTGACTACACCAGCCTCTATTTAATAGCATAATAACCATTTGCACTTATTCTCATAGAAATCAGGCCTGATAAAGACACTTTTGCTGTGCATGCTCTCTGGTTTTTGTGGCATCCCATTCTGTGACTACACCAGCCTCTATTTAATAGCATAATAACCATTTGCACTTATTCTCATAGAAATTAGGCCTGATAAAGACACTTTTGCTGTGCATGCTCTCTGGTTTTTGTGGCATCCCATTCTGTGACAACACCAGCCTCTATTTAATAGCATAATAACCATTTGCACTTATTCTCATAGAAATTAGGCCTGATAAAGACACTTTTGCTGTGCATGCTCTCTGGTTTTTGTGGCATCCCATTCTGTGACTACACCAGCCTCTATTTAATAGCATAATAACCATTTGCACTTATTCTCATAGAAATTAGGCCTGATAAAGACACTTTTGCTGTGCATGCTCTCTGGTTTTTGTGGCATCCCATTCTGTGACAACACCAGCCTCTATTTAATAGCATAATAACCATTTGCACTTATTCTCATAGAAATTAGGCCTGATAAAGACACTTTTGCTGTGCATGCTCTCTGGTTTTTGTGGCATCCCATTCTGTGACAACACCAGCCTCTATTTAATAGCATAATAACCATTTGCACTTATTCTCATAGAAATCAGGCCTGATAAAGACACTTTTGCTGTGCATGCTCTCTGGTTTTTGTGGCATCCCATTCTGTGACAACACCAGCCTCTATTTAATAGCATAATAACCATTTGCACTTATTCTCATAGAAATTAGGCCTGATAAAGACACTTTTGCTGTGCATGCTCTCTGGTTTTTGTGGCATCCCATTCTGTGACAACACCAGCCTCTATTTAATAGCATAATAACCATTTGCACTTATTCTCCTAGAAATTAGGCCTGATAAAGACACTTTTGCTGTGCATGCTCTCTGGTTTTTGTGGCATCCCATTCTGTGACAACACCAGCCTCTATTTAATAGCATAATAACCATTTGCACTTATTCTCATAGAAATCAGGCCTGATAAAGACACTTTTGCTGTGCATGCTCTCTGGTTTTTGTGGCATCCCATTCTGTGACAACACCAGCCTCTATTTAATAGCATAATAACCATTTGCACTTATTCTCATAGAAATTAGGCCTGATAAAGACACTTTTGCTGTGCATGCTCTCTGGTTTTTGTGGCATCCCATTCTGTGACAACACCAGCCTCTATTTAATAGCATAATAACCATTTGCACTTATTCTCATAGAAATCAGGCCTGATAAAGACACTTTTGCTGTGCATGCTCTCTGGTTTTTGTGGCATCCCATTCTGTGACAACACCAGCCTCTATTTAATAGCATAATAACCATTTGCACTTATTCTCATAGAAATCAGGCCTGATAAAGACACTTTTGCTGTGCATGCTCTCTGGTTTTTGTGGCATCCCATTCTGTGACAACACCAGCCTCTATTTAATAGCATAATAACCATTTGCACTTATTCTCATAGAAATTAGGCCTGATAAAGACACTTTTGCTGTGCATGCTCTCTGGTTTTTGTGGCATCCCATTCTGTGACAACACCAGCCTCTATTTAATAGCATAATAACCATTTGCACTTATTCTCATAGAAATCAGGCCTGATAAAGACACTTTTGCTGTGCATGCTCTCTGGTTTTTGTGGCATCCCATTCTGTGACAACACTAGCCTCTATTTAATAGCATAATAACCATTTGCACTTATTCTCATAGAAATCAGGCCTGATAAAGACACTTTTGCTGTGCATGCTCTCTGGTTTTTGTGGCATCCCATTCTGTGACAACACCAGCCTCTATTTAATAGCATAATAACCATTTGCACTTATTCTCATAGAAATTAGGCCTGATAAAGACACTTTTGCTGTGCATGCTCTCTGGTTTTTGTGGCATCCCATTCTGTGACAACACCAGCCTCTATTTAATAGCATAATAACCATTTGCACTTATTCTCATAGAAATCAGGCCTGATAAAGACACTTTTGCTGTGCATGCTCTCTGGTTTTTGTGGCATCCCATTCTGTGACAACACCAGCCTCTATTTAATAGCATAATAACCATTTGCACTTATTCTCATAGAAATTTGGCCTGATAAAGACACTTTTGCTGTGCATGCTCTCTGGTTTTTGTGGCATCCCATTCTGTGACAACACCAGCCTCTATTTAATAGCATAATAACCATTTGCACTTATTCTCATAGAAATTAGGCCTGATAAAGACACTTTTGCTGTGCATGCTCTCTGGTTTTTGTGGCATCCCATTCTGTGACAACACCAGCCTCTATTTAATAGCATAATAACCATTTGCACTTATTCTCATAGAAATCAGGCCTGATAAAGACACTTTTGCTGTGCATGCTCTCTGGTTTTTGTGGCATCCCATTCTGTGACAACACCAGCCTCTATTTAATAGCATAATAACCATTTGCACTTATTCTCATAGAAATTAGGCCTGATAAAGACACTTTTGCTGTGCATGCTCTCTGGTTTTTGTGGCATCCCATTCTGTGACAACACCAGCCTCTATTTAATAGCATAATAACCATTTGCACTTATTCTCCTAGAAATTAGGCCTGATAAAGACACTTTTGCTGTGCATGCTCTCTGGTTTTTGTGGCATCCCATTCTGTGACAACACCAGCCTCTATTTAATAGCATAATAACCATTTGCACTTATTCTCATAGAAATCAGGCCTGATAAAGACACTTTTGCTGTGCATGCTCTCTGGTTTTTGTGGCATCCCATTCTGTGACAACACCAGCCTCTATTTAATAGCATAATAACCATTTGCACTTATTCTCATAGAAATTAGGCCTGATAAAGACACTTTTGCTGTGCATGCTCTCTGGTTTTTGTGGCATCCCATTCTGTGACAACACCAGCCTCTATTTAATAGCATAATAACCATTTGCACTTATTCTCATAGAAATCAGGCCTGATAAAGACACATTTGCTGTGCATGCTCTCTGGTTTTTGTGGCATCCCATTCTGTGACAACACCAGCCTCTATTTAATAGCATAATAACCATTTGCACTTATTCTCATTGAAATCAGGCCTGATAAAGACACTTTTGCTGTGCATGCTCTCTGGTTTTTGTGGCATCCCATTCTGTGACAACACCAGCCTCTATTTAATAGCATAATAACCATTTGCACTTATTCTCATAGAAATTAGGCCTGATAAAGACACTTTTGCTGTGCATGCTCTCTGGTTTTTGTGGCATCCCATTCTGTGACAACACCAGCCTCTATTTAATAGCATAATAACCATTTGCACTTATTCTCATAGAAATCAGGCCTGATAAAGACACTTTTGCTGTGCATGCTCTCTGGTTTTTGTGGCATCCCATTCTGTGACAACACTAGCCTCTATTTAATAGCATAATAACCATTTGCACTTATTCTCATAAAAAATCAGGCCTGATAAAGACACTTTTGCTGTGCATGCTCTCTGGTTTTTGTGGCATCCCATTCTGTGACAACACCAGCCTCTATTTAATAGCATAATAACCATTTGCACTTATTCTCATAGAAATTAGGCCTGATAAAGACACTTTTGCTGTGCATGCTCTCTGGTTTTTGTGGCATCCCATTCTGTGACAACACCAGCCTCTATTTAATAGCATAATAACCATTTGCACTTATTCTCATAGAAATCAGGCCTGATAAAGACACTTTTGCTGTGCATGCTCTCTGGTTTTTGTGGCATCCCATTCTGTGACAACACCAGCCTCTATTTAATAGCATAATAACCATTTGCACTTATTCTCATAGAAATTTGGCCTGATAAAGACACTTTTGCTGTGCATGCTCTCTGGTTTTTGTGGCATCCCATTCTGTGACAACACCAGCCTCTATTTAATAGCATAATAACCATTTGCACTTATTCTCCTAGAAATTAGGCCTGATAAAGACACTTTTGCTGTGCATGCTCTCTGGTTTTTGTGGCATCCCATTCTGTGACAACACCAGCCTCTATTTAATAGCATAAAAACCATTTGCACTTATTCTCATAGAAATCAGGCCTGATAAAGACACTTTTGCTGTGCATGCTCTCTGGTTTTTGTGGCATCCCATTCTGTGACAACACCAGCCTCTATTTAATAGCATAATAACCATTTGCACTTATTCTCATAGAAATTAGGCCTGATAAAGACACTTTTGCTGTGCATGCTCTCTGGTTTTTGTGGCATCCCATTCTGTGACAACACCAGCCTCTATTTAATAGCATAATAACCATTTGCACTTATTCTCATAGAAATCAGGCCTGATAAAGACACTTTTGCTGTGCATGCTCTCTGGTTTTTGTGGCATCCCATTCTGTGACAACACCAGCCTCTATTTAATAGCATAATAACCATTTGCACTTATTCTCATAGAAATCAGGCCTGATAAAGACACTTTTGCTGTGCATGCTCTCTGGTTTTTGTGGCATCCCATTCTGTGACAACACCAGCCTCTATTTAATAGCATAATAACCATTTGCACTTATTCTCATAGAAATTAGGCCTGATAAAGACACTTTTGCTGTGCATGCTCTCTGGTTTTTGTGGCATCCCATTCTGTGACAACACCATCCTCTATTTAATAGCATAATAACCATTTGCACTTATTCTCATAGAAATCTAGGCCTGATAAAGACACTTTTGCTGTGCATCTCTCTGGTTTTTGTGGCATCCCATTCTGTGACAACACCAGCCTCTATTTAATAGCATAATAACCATTTGCACTTATTCTCATAGAAATCAGGCCTGATAAAGACACTTTTGCTGTGCATGCTCTCTGGTTTTTGTGGCATCCCATTCTGTGACAACACCAGCCTCTATTTAATAGCATAATAACCATTTGCACTTATTCTCATAGAAATTAGGCCTGATAAAGACACTTTTGCTGTGCATGCTCTCTGGTTTTTGTGGCATCCCATTCTGTGACAACACCAGCCTCTATTTAATAGCATAATAACCATTTGCACTTATTCTCATAGAAATCAGGCCTGATAAAGACACTTTTGCTGTGCATGCTCTCTGGTTTTTGTGGCATCCCATTCTGTGACAACACCAGCCTCTATTTAATAGCATAATAACCATTTGCACTTATTCTCATAGAAATCAGGCCTGATAAAGACACTTTTGCTGTGCATGCTCTCTGGTTTTTGTGGCATCCCATTCTGTGACAACACCAGCCTCTATTTAATAGCATAATAACCATTTGCACTTATTCTCATAGAAATTAGGCCTGATAAAGACACTTTTGCTGTGCATGCTCTCTGGTTTTTGTGGCATCCCATTCTGTGACAACACCAGCCTCTATTTAATAGCATAATAACCATTTGCACTTATTCTCATAGAAATCAGGCCTGATAAAGACACTTTTGCTGTGCATGCTCTCTGGTTTTTGTGGCATCCCATTCTGTGACAACACTAGCCTCTATTTAATAGCATAATAACCATTTGCACTTATTCTCATAGAAATCAGGCCTGATAAAGACACTTTTGCTGTGCATGCTCTCTGGTTTTTGTGGCATCCCATTCTGTGACAACACCAGCCTCTATTTAATAGCATAATAACCATTTGCACTTATTCTCATAGAAATTAGGCCTGATAAAGACACTTTTGCTGTGCATGCTCTCTGGTTTA